>OX439350.1:19394854-20022126 GCA_949319445.1 Mythimna lalbum | reverse complement strand
ACTCTACCCTACTCTACCCTACTCTACCCTACTCTACCCTACTCTACCCTACTCTACCCTACTCTACCCTACTCTACCCTACTCTACCCTACTCTACCCTACTCTACCCTACTCTACCCTACTCTACCCTACTCTACCCTACTCTACCCTACTCTACCCTACTCTACCCTACTCTACCCTACTCTACCCTACTCTACCCTACTCTACCCTACTCTACCCTACTCTACCCTACTCTACCCTACTCTACCCTACTCTACCCTACTCTACCCTACTCTACCCTACTCTACCCTACTCTACCCTACTCTACCCTACTCTACCCTACTCTACCCTACTCTACCCTACTCTACCCTACTCTACCCTACTCTACCCTACTCTACCCTACTCTACCCTACTCTACCCTACTCTACCCTACTCTACCCTACTCTACCCTACTCTACCCTACTCTACCCTACTCTACCCTACTCTACCCTACTCTACCCTACTCTACCCTACTCTACCCTACTCTACCCTACTCTACCCTACTCTACCCTACTCTACCCTACTCTACCCTACTCTACCCTACTCTACCCTACTCTACCCTACTCTACCCTACTCTACCCTACTCTACCCTACACTACCCTACACTACCCTACACTACCCTACTCTACCCTACTCTACCCTACTCTACCCTACTCTACCCTACTCTACCCTACTCTACCCTACTCTACCCTACTCTACCCTACTCTACCCTACTCTACCCTACTCTACCCTACTCTACCCTAATTTATTTTTTTTTCCATAAGGACCTTATCCTCACAATAACAATCACAACAAAAAAAAAAAATCTGCCAAATTGGTCAAGCCGCTATGTCGTGACAACGGAAAACGGGTTTCATTTTTATATATATAGATTTTATTCAATTCTTGAAACATTAACACATAGAATGCCTAGAATTTTAAGTAATCTAGGTAATCCAAAGTTAGTTTTCACCATACATCATCAGCTTATACGAGAAATATCATAACTGGTGCCTCTAGTGAAGTTAAGTAACAGTACCCTTGTACGAGGCATAACGAATACGAGATATTTCGTATTTAGGCAACAGTAATATACTTTTAATAGAGGCCATCTATGAGAAAACTTGTAGTAAGCAAAGACATTTAAGTATATGTTTAATTTCTTTGTTCATAAGCCATAGAGTTGGTACGATATATCTCCTATAACATAGCATTTGTGAAAAAATCGTCTACGAAATATCTCGTAGCTGTCATTCAAATTAAATCTGGTCTTTTGTTCCTTTGATATATCAAAGGAACCAGATTTTAAGACATAAAACTTCCGTACGCAAAACCTCAAATTTTTCAACAACCTTACGTTACGTCACGACAATAAAACCCCTCGTTTATATTTACGCATTCGGAATACCGGCACTGCACGCGGTACACTGTTCTCTTTTACGATCAGCGTTATACTATCCCTCGGTACTCGGCATATTTACTTTTATTGCGCCCGACTGTACTTCGTATTTTGTAGTGCCCTCGAATTCGGCGAAATTAAAATAACGTATCGAGACCCTTCCGTATGACGAGCTTGTCAAGTTGTTAGGATCAGTTGACATGGACATTTGAAAACTTGAACATGATTTTGGTTAGTATATCAAAAATTAAAGGCGCACAGACTTAGGGACATCGGTATGAATTAAAAAGCTTTTTATTACATAGATAATGTTTATTTTATTTTATTTAGGTAACCAATATTATAATTTTTTAATTTCTGACCGTGAAAGGAACACAGTTTTGAATGATGACCTGGTGAAGGTTGCGGGAATCTGATGGATGCGGGACGCACAGAATCGTTCATTTTTGCGACACTTGGGGGAGGCCTATGTCCAGCAGTGGACGTCTATCGGCTGAAATAATGATGATGATGAAGAAACACAGAGCTGCGCGCCAAAAATCTTAGATTAAAGATGTTAGCCGAAAAGCTGCCAATCTAAAGTGGGATTGGGCCGGACATGTCTGCCGTATGATGGATGAGCTGTGGGCTAAAAGAGCAACTTATTGGATCCCATTAAACGCAAGGCGACATCGCGGCAGACCAAGACGAAGGTGGGAGATGAGCTTGATAACTACCTGAGGGACAGGTCCGCAACGGCCAAATACAGACGTGTGTGGAAAAGGGAGCGGGAAGCATTCGCCCAGCAGTGGGACATAAATGGGCTAACTAGGTAATCAACAGCGACACAAAGTTATGTTACAGAGTAAGTGTTTATACGAGTAGTCATCATCATCATCATCAGCCTTTTTAATGTTCCCACTGCTGGGACTCAGACCTCCTCTCTAGGAGAGGATACGAGTAGTAAACTATGGCTAATAATTAATTGGTTTCCCTTTCAAACTGGGATAATCCCTACTAATATTATAAATGCGAAAGTAACTCTGTCTGTCTGTCTGTCTGTTACTCTTTCACGCAAAAACTACTGAATGGATTTAGATCAAATTTTGTAGGTAGGTAGAAAAGACACTGGAATAACACATAGGCTACCTATAATTCCACTGCTGAGCACGGGTCTCTGCCCGCGCGATATAAACTGCAGTCCACGCGGGTAAAGCCGCGGGCGGAAAGCCAGTTCTATAATATGCCAACGAACTAGTAATGAAAATATAAGTAACAAATATGTACTTACAGTTACAATTTTGCTTGAAGTTAATTTTGTAATAAAAATTAGCAAAAGTTTGCTATCATTTGCTTTCTTTTATAGTTACAAGCATTTATTTAGAGTTTCACCTGTCCCTATGTTTGTCTGTAATCAAATCTTGCAAATTAAATTTGACCCACTTCCCGGTTATCGATTGACCTGAAATTTTGCAAGCACGTGTAAATTAAATGACAATGCAAAATTATTATGACATGGAGCTGATCTGATGATGGAACTGGAAGGTGGCTATAGGAACTTGGTAGTTAAACGACACAACCCCATCGAGCTTGAGCTCGTATGATTTGTCTTGACGAGTATATAAAAGCTTGCTTTGAAAAATGATTTTTATTAAAAGCTTGTTAAATAAAGCTCTAGCTTATACGAGTACCTTTGTACTCTTTTTTCTGTATTTGTTAATTTCATTTTTTTAAGTGTTTGTGTGTACATAAATGAATAAATAAATAAATAAATAGAAGTGTTATTGTACTAGGTGTAATTACCAAAAACTAATCTATTTTGGACGTTATCGTCGGCTAATGGCCGCAAATTATCTTAGTGGTTTTAATTGGCAGATACACCGAAATCCACTTGGCTACTCTAGGAAATGTTACTGCGTTACTTGCGTGCTAAACTTAGCATTATTACTCGTATACTTAAACTTTGGAGACGCAATTGAAAATTGCATTGAAATTATTCTCATCTATCCATTTATCTCAGAACCCTGGAGTCCTGGACCTTTACAAAGCATACGAGATGATTTTTAGGGTTACGTACCTCAAAAGGAAAAAAATCTGAACCCTTATAGAATCACTTAGTTGTCCGTCTGTCTGTATGTCTGTCAAGACCCTTTAACTCGGGAACGCGTGGAGGTATCGTGTTGAAATTTAAAAAAATCAGGTCTGCGGTCCCTTAAAGCTGTGTGTGTGTGCTTGAGCTGAGTTAACGAATAATAAAGATCCGACCGTTTGTGTCTAAAAAACGTGTATTTCGACATTCTCAAGGGAATCAAAGTTCATGGGGTATCCCTGTAATTTGACATGGAGCAAGACCTCATAGTACAAGTATAGGAATAAATCTAAAAACTGTAAAGTTGTTACGTCACAATTTTTTTAGCGATTTGGAAAAATCTTCTGAGACTCCATTCCATTCCGGTATTGAACTATTAACATAGGTAACTATGTACGGAACCCTCAGGGCGCGGGTCCGACTCATACTTGCCCAGTTTTAAATCCAAAGGAACTGGTAAAGAAAGCCACGTCGCTTTTAGTCCTTCTACGTACTTCTACTGTACATAATGTACATGAACTTTATACAGGGTTATTTGTAAAACACTAGCAACCTCTTAAGTGCTAGTTAAGAACATCATAAACAATAAGTTTTGTTCCATGATTTTTTACAAAACATAACACAATTATCAAAAAGAGAAATAAAAAAATTAAGATTTCGTTATCCTATCTAACACATTTCAACTCTGTATTTTGCAGTATCTACTTACGGCTCCCGTGCACTGTAATTCTCGTAATAATATTAAGCAGGCTTCCGAAAAATTGTCATCACACCTACCTAGTAAGCATCACACTAGAAAATACGCCAGCATAGACTTCGCAACATTTAGAACGTTCAATTTAAATATTTTTATTTTTGTATGAAAATCTGATGAACTAAATAAAATATGTTTTTTTTTTTAAGTCGTAGAACTAAAGTTGTTGTTTATGATGTTAGTACCATAGTCCTGAGAGGTTGTCAGCGTTTTACAAATAACCCTGTATAAATATTCAAGATTCTTACTATCATTATTTAAATAAAGGAAGTATCCATAATTGAGTATAAGTCACTTTTAATAATACAAAATCTACAAGCAAATTGCTTATTGAGTACCGTTTTCACCCATTTACGACTCGATAACCTCATGTCACCGAAGGCCTCTTTGAAGGAATTGGGTCACTAGACACACGTACCCAAAATAACTGAACACGAGGCAGGGGTCAAGGTTATGGGATTGTTTGAAAGAGTTACCATGACCTTGGCTCGCTAAGGGCAACTGGGGAACATTGGCAGGCAAAGTCAGTAAAGGTCTGACACTCTCTCTTGGTCCACCCAAGTAGGAGAAGTTATTTATTGTTTAATCAAGCTCAAAATAAAAAAAAAAACTTAGCAAGCGCGAGTCGGACTCGCGCACTGAGGATTCCGTGCAAACTACAATTCCCGAATGCAGTCTTGAAGATTTTACCGAATTGCAATTTTTTTTTTGTGACGAAGGTAACAGTAAATTTTCAATTGTCAGAATTTTTCCTATACCTGTGCTGTAAGACCTTGCTTTGTACCAAATTTCAGGATTCTGGGTCAACAGGAAGTACTCTATGAATTTCGATGTATGAGAGTATCAAAATATACGTTTTTTTTTGCGACGATAAACGGCCGTATCTTTTTTATTCGTCAACTTAGATGGTTAATTTTTCACAGCTTGAGGGTCTGCAGGTCTGAATATATGTCTTGACAGACAGACAGACGGACAATAAAGTTTTTTTTCTTTTGAGCTACGATACGGAACCCTAAAATCTGCATCGCCAGTATTTATAAGTAAGAAAATTATAAGATTAAAGAAATATTACTTTACAACTATACTAAATAGCTAAATAGCTAGATCGGGCCCTATTCACATACACAACACACTCAGACCCGGAAAACCTACCTATCTATAAGCCACAAATACCTATATTTTCTCAGAATGGGAATCTATCCTGCGACCAGGGACCGTACAACCCCGAATATAAGTTAACTCTTTCGAAAGGGTTACAGGTTGAACGCCTATAGCAACGGAAAGGGTTACCTCTTGATAGTGCTAGCCCCTTCATAACCCTAACGTTAGGGTAACCCTTTCAATAAGTTAACTCGTTCAAGAGGTTACCGGTTCTTGTATGATATCCAATTGAAACAATAACCCTTTGAAAGGGTTCGTCGTCCAAAACCCTTTAAAACCCTTTGATAACCATAGGGTTTTAAAGGGTTTTGGAGAGCAGGAATAGATTTTGACCTTGAAAGTTTGGAATCGTATAGAATTGTCCATAAGTGTTTTTTACTCGGTTTGATAGGACAGTGCTTTCTTTTTAAATTTTAATAACGTCTGAATATTTTTGCTAGGATTTTTGTTGTATTTGTGCTAGTTTTGATAAAGATCATTGGGCACATCTGACCCGCTTTGTGAAGCACTCTTCATGCAGATATTAATCAAAATAGTTTTAAACTAAGGGGAAAATTATAACCTTTAATTGTATATAATTATTTAATTAAATATCAATGAAGGAAAATAAATATAAATGTCTGAAGGCCGTATTTTTGTAACGGACCACCATTCGAAAATGTCATTTTAATAGACACCGGTTCCGATTTATGCGTTTTCGCGTTAGAACACCATTCACGAGCACAAAACACGGCTTAACAGCTTTTTTTTATGGTGGTCAAAAATCATCCAATGACAACCCGCGCTCTTGGGCGGAGCAGGAGATAGTGTCGGACTCTGACTAAAAGCCACCCCGTTCTTTCTAGTCTTCATACAGGGATTGAGCTCCCTTTCGGATAACCCTGGACCCAGTAGGCTTTGACCCAGCTGGGCGCCTGCTGTTGCTGACAACTCCTTGAGGCGTGGGGAAACAGTGCGCGATTTCGACGTCTTGGGCTCGGTTCGGACAGTTACCGGGTGGTCGGTCAGTGAGCTATCCATGGCTCACTGTTCGCAAGCCCGTGTCTACGGCGGTCGGCCTCTTTCTTTGCTAGCATTACTGCTTCGCAGAAGGAGCCGACCGCCTGTCACTCCTCTTCGCTCTGGACCATGGCCTGAACTAAGGCCCAGTGCGTGAGGTCTCCTCCGCCGATCGCCGATGGCACGGCAATCCGCCCAAGCAAGGCACACCTTGACTGTGTGCTCCACCGTGTCCTCCGGGCGTTCCACACAGTGGCGACACCCGGGCGTCTCTTCCGCCTGAATCCGGTGCAGGGACCTCCCGAACGTGCCATGTCCGGTAAGGACCTGCGTCATGCGGAAGGTAAGCACGCCGTGAGGTCTTTCCAGCCACGCCTCAAAGAGGGGACTTACCGCTATAATTGGCGTGCCCACGGCTTAACAGCTGCGATTGGGTCAGCCATCAACACATACGGCCCGATACGCTTTCCAACGCTACGATTTTAGTCCATCCGCGTTCTAATGCTGAGCTTTCTTTGATAATTCTTTCTTTGAGATCTGTTTGATTTTTCTTTCTGAATTTCAAATTTTGTGTAATCTGTATGGTATTTAATGTGAATTTTAAACTTTTTTATTTTTTATATTCACCTAGTTATATGTGCATGTTGTGGTCTCCTGTAACTGAAGGAGCACACGTTGAAGGACCCCATGCCTAGTGATTTATACTATGTCTGTGTAACCTTTGTTGGAGATCCAAATAAATAAATAAATAACAAATGCATCTGACATGTCAATAGGGGCCTTGCTGCAGCAACAAGATGTTAAGCAATGGGAATCCTCCTCCTCCTTGAGTCGTATTCCTCATTACTGAGGGTCGTGAAGTTACCGCTGGATTAGCTTCTTAGTAATGGTATCTCGCCATCTGTGACGGTTCTTAGCGTCATGAAGTGCGACGTGCAATTGGGTGTCCAGTGTGGAGCGGACCTGATCTGCCCATCTTATTGGGCTGCGGCCCCTTGGTCGTTTGCCATCAACCATGCCAGTTACGATGAGCAGTTGAAGGTTGTGGCCATTTTTCCTGGCAATGTGGCCAAAGAACTCTAGTACTCTGCGCATGCAGGTAGTCGACAGTCTGATCTTGATGTTCAGTTCGCGTAAGATAGAGCTGTTTGTACGGGAGGCAGTCCAGGGAATTTGAAGCATTTTCCTCCAGCACCACATCTCGAAGGCATCAATGCGGTCGCGGTCAGCCTTTTTTAAAGTCCAAGTCTCAGCCCCGTAGCTAAATATGGAGAAGACTACACTTTTGACCAGTATGGTTTTGGTTTTGCGTGAAATGTTACGATCCCTCCATATGCCTTGCAACTGCGACATTGCACTTTTGGCCATTTGTATGCGCCTCCGGATTTCTTTTTCACAAGAACCTGTATTGCTGATGTTTGCACCGAGATAGATAAAGTTATCAACCACCTCAAGCCCAAGAGTTTCCGTGAGTTGCAGCTTTCTGCTTCGGTCTACTACCATCATCTTGGTTTTGCTGTGAGCTCAATTCTATTCAGTATCTCCACCATTTCTGCTTCATTGGCGGCCGGAAGCGTGGTGCCGTCTGCGTACTGGAGGTTAGAGATCTTGGTGCCTCCAACGGTGACTCCTCCATCTCAGTTTTCTGCAATGGGAATCACTGGGTTTCTTTTCCAAGAAGCTGAACTCAGCACAGAAAAAATATAGTTCGTACGACCGTGAGTTGTTGGCAGTGTACGAGGCTTTAAGGTATTTTCGTCACATGGTAGAGGCACGAAACTTCGTGGTCATCACAAACCATCGCCCACTCACGTACGCTTTTACGACAGTACTATACATATATTTTGTTAAATCCAACACAACAAGGACGACAAAGTATAGAAGAGTACTACTGCTCATGTATACTCGGCCGCCGCACTTTAGGGAGCTGCGCCCATATCGCTAGCATAATATCTATCTGTCTTGGGCCAGACATCAGGAAGCAATAGACACGCCCGCTGCCTTTTTATCGATCTTATGCTTGATTTGGATCAAATTTAATAAAAATTATAAATGGATTAGCATTTTATTCATATTTCCCAAATCAGTTTATGACACTTGAATTTATCTAGATCCCCGTGGCTCACATTAATGTGGCTACTGCCATAGGAAATCAGAGCCTTATATCATTATATACTGCTATATTTCGTTTGTGTCTGCCGTGGGTATGGTTTCCATACTTAGGTGCCCAATGATCTTTAAATCTGTGTTTTACAAAAAACTTTAGACGTCTGCAATGCTTTTTCAGCAAAATATTGGCGAAAAACTAATTTTTCACAGTTTCTATGGCGCGACCCTGGTGTTTTAGCCTTAGTGCTCCTAAAATATAAATACAGGATTATTTTAAATATATTTTTGTATTTTTTTTTTATAAATTCTATCTGCTATTTTCCTAAATTTCAGGTCTCTGCAATCATCATCTTCCTGCCACTATCCCGTTTTATTTGGGGACGGCGCAACACGTTTTTTTCTTCCATTCTGTCCTGTCGCTCGTCACGCTATCATTAACTCCCTTTTCATTCATATTGTTACGTACGTGGGTAACAAAATGCCGATTTACCAATAAAGAACTTTATTTACCACAAACAATAAGTAATTAGTCCAGTCAACAATAATCCAAAATCACAATTAGCACTAGAGTTCTGTTACACTATCGCCTCGGTCGTTAGATAAAATCACTTTGCACACTTAGGTAGATCGCTCTTGATCGCAGTCGAAATCAAAACAGACTCACTACCGTTCGGGGGCTCGTATACGCGGAGCAAAGAAAATTCTAGATACTGACGTCTTAGGATAGATCCAGAACAATAGAGTCGCGTCGCGGGGCCATAAATCAATTTTATTACTTTGTCCTTCGCGAGTCACTTTCACGCGAATTTCGACTCTATTGTTAATGGCGGAAAGTACCATTTCCCTTATCCACCTATAGATACCTACAGATTACATACCTACTAAATAGTAGGTACAACGAGTACTTATGAAGGAATGTTCCAGATCTTGCCAGGCTAGGTAGGTACTTTGGTTCTAGAGCTTTCGAACAGCAATGCGTTTTAATTATTCGTTGCCACTCTTTATTTTGTCGGAAATATGACGTGTTGAAGTTTAACGGCGTAACAATATCACTTCTCACACAATCCATCCATCTTTTCTTTGACCTCTCTCTCCCTCTCCATCCGTCCACACATGTAAATTCATAACTCTTTTGGCAACATGCGATTCATCTCTCCTCCTTACATGACCATACCAAGAAAAACGATTCCCTTTCAACTTTTCAGTCACTAGCGCCACTTACAAACTTTCCCTAATCTACTCATTTCTCACTTTATCCATTCTCGTCGCACCACACATCCATCTTAAGATTCTCATCTCCGCTACATGCAATCTTTTTCATCCGTCTTTTTCACAGCCCAACATTCCGATCCATACATATACGTACAACAGGCCTTATCACGGATTTGTAGATTTTACCCTTCAACTTGGAGGGGCATCCGTGGGTCACAAGTTGTTCCCGTGACCTGTCGCCATTTCATCCATCCTGCGTTGATTCGATGAGTTACGTCCCGGTCTACCTCACCATCCCCTTGGACAAGCGACCCGAGGTACCGAAAGTCGGAACGGATCGGTATGGGCGTTCCGGCGAGAGCTAAAGGCACTGGAGTGGAGAGACCGCCGAAATCGCAGCACAAGTACTCCGTTTTGGTTCTACTCAATTTCCGGTCAACACTTTCCAGTCTGTGCCACCACACCTCCGATCTGTTCTGGACCTCTAGGCCACTCTCGGCAACCAGCACAACTTCCACTATTTTTCTGTGTTCCGTGATCGTATGATTATGGACTGTGGAGTCGCTAGGTCCTTGACTGCGTGTTGCGACTTGACGCATACTTACCGAATGCATGCAGTTTAGTACTTTAATTAATAATTGAATTACATAGTAATTGAGTTACATTGTAATTAGATTACTTTGGATGTGCTATGAAATTAATTACAATGTATTTAAATACAAAGTAATTTAATTACAATGTAACCTAATTACATAGTATTTAATTATATTGTAATTATTGCTTTGAATATGAAAGGTCGCATACTTGCACCGCTTGGTTACGATATTGGTACCTGTAAGGACATAGAAATAAGGCTGGGACATCACAGAATCTCTGGTGGTAAGTAGTGATGCAATCTGATAGTGAGGCCCACTAGTTTATGAGCCTATGTCCAACAGTGGACCGCAGTAATTATAGCGCCTAAATGGCGATACTTGGGGGAGACTTATGTCCAACAGTGGACATCGGTCATAATAGCGAAAAGAAGATCTATGTCCAACAGTGGACACAAGTCATTATTGCGAGGGGCAGACTTATGTCCAACAGTGGGCATCAGTCATTATAGCGAGGTGGAGGCCTATGTCCAACAGTGAACATCGGCCATTATAGCGAGGGGCAAACTTATGCCCAGCAGTGGGCATCAGTCATTAAAGCGCCTAAATGGTGACACTTTGGAGGAGGCTTATGTCCAACAGTAGACACAGGTCATTATGGCGAGGAGCAGACTTTTTTCCACCAGTGGGCATCAGTCATTATAGTGCCTAAACCGCGACACTTAGGGAAGCTTATGTCCAAAAGTGGGTACAGGTCATTATAGCGAGGTGGAGGCCTATGTCTAACAGTGGACATCGGCCATTATAGCGAGGGGTAAACTTATGCCCAGCAGTGGGCATCAGTCATTATAGCGCCTAAATGGCGACACTGGGAGAGCTTTATGTTCAACTGTGGACACAGGTCATTATGGCGAGGAGCAGACTATTGTCCACCAGTGGGCATCAGTCATTATAGCGAGGTGGAGGCCTATGTCCAACAGTGAACATCGGCCATTATAGCGAGGGGCAAACTTATGCCCAGCAGTGGGCATCAGTCATTAAAGCGCTTAAATGGTGACACTTTGGAGGAGGCTTATGTCCAACAGTATACACAGGTTATTATGGCGAGGGGCAGACTTTTGTCCAACAATGGGCATCAGTCATTATAGTGCCTAAATGGTGACACTCGGGGAGGCTTATGTCCAACTGTGGGCACAGGTCATTACAATGAGGTGGAGTCCTGTGTTCAACAGTGGACATCGGTCAATATAGCGAGGGGCAGACTTATGCCCATCCACCAAATAAAACCGAAATATTCGAAAGATTCTTATTTTTTTTCCCAAGTGATTTTTTCCGCAAAATTTCAATGCAACATGTAAATAAAAAACGGAAAAAATGTGTAATTACATTTTATCAGATTACTTGTGTAATCTGTTATAATGTAATTAGATTAACTTGTAATTTAATTACTTTGTATTTAATTACAGTGAGTACTCATTGTAATGAATTACTTAAGTAATCTGTTACAAAGTAATTCAATTACCAATTACAATGTAACTGTAATTTGTAATTGTTAATCTAATTACTTTTTGCCCATCACTGCTTTAAATTAAGGTACGAGCGATAATATTTATAATATTTGTAGTCTGAAAAAAAGGGTTTTTAATAGGGTTTTGACAAAGGGTTGTTTTAAAACCCATTCCGTATTGGTTACACTTTTTTACGAAAACCCTCATCAATGGATAACCTCTTCAAAACCCTTTCGATTTGCTTACCTGTTTATTCAAAAACCCATTCTGAAGGGGTAACCCGTTCAAAACGTGTAGCATTAAAAAATATAACCCCTTCAGAATGGGTTTTTGAATAAACAGGTAAGCAAATCGAAAGGGTTTTGAAGAGGTTATCCATTGATGAGGGTTTTCGTAAAAAAGTGTAACCAATACGGAATGGGTTTTAAAACAACCCTTTGTCAAAACCCTATTAAAAACCCTTTCAATGGGTAACCAAAATGGTCCCTGCCTGCGACACGCAGCGCAGAAGCTAATCGGTCAACCACTGCATCAATCATGAGCGTCAACAAAGCAAAGTTGTACATCCCTCTTGTTCCACCCAAAGCTGCAGAAGTTATTGAAACTTTTCTCAATTCAAAGAAAAAAGGAATCGAGGCTATTCAACTTTCTCACTCCCCTCCATAAAAAAACCTTTCCAGTCAAAGAAACGAGAACACAAGTAGATAGTGACGTAACCTATTGATACAACACTATTACACTACCCATTTCTTTTCCACATACGTCGTTCAGCCGTGAGTTACAGCCAGTGACATGAACCCGAGCTTACGTCTCTATTCGCATGGCAGGCTTACGGGACATAGATAAGAGATAATTCGATACGAGTGGATTAGTATCACAACACTAAATACAGATTACTGTGACGTACGGACGGACATGGCAGTCGGAGGGTGATGCCGACCCGATGGCGCACGTAATACAATCGTGTGTATTAATATATGCTACACTTGAGAAGATTATTGTTAGCAGGGGTGTAGCGTGGACTTATTTAGACGTGGGTGAAGACGCATGAGCGAGGTCTTATATTCTACTAGCCCGCAGCTTCGCCCGCTTACGTAAACTATAGCCTATCAGTGAATAAGGCAGCTTTCTATAGGTAAAAAAATTTTATCAATCGGACCAGTACCTCCCTACAAACAAAAACATAAAAAAAATTTTACTTCTTTATTATATTAGTGTAGATGTAGATATCTGCACATATAATAAATCTGTAGAAGTTTTTAGTCGTGCGCGCATTACGTAAAATGTTAGAAATTGATGTCAATAACTTTAAAATAGTGTGTAATTTGATATAATACTTAGGCTCCGTTTCATCGCAATCGGTTGACTATATCCGTTGACTATACAAAGTTTATCGGAGCCACTAGTCCTTCATAAACTCAAAACGACGCAACAACTATCGCAAACCAGTGTTCCAACACAACGTTGCTTATTATCACCTGAAATACTGGCGAGCTTATCAATCATTAAGTTTTTTTTTTCTTTTGTTTGTAGGAGGTAATCTCTGAAAATATTGGTCGGATTGCGAAAATTTTAGCACCGATAAAAAGCTGTTTTATTCCTAAGTGGCAAAGGCTATATTTATAGTATGTGGGCGAAGCCTCGGGCAAGCGCTAGATCATTTTGAGAACGAGTCGGTGACTATCGCGAGCCAGTGTTCTACCACATCGTCGCGAGCTTATCAATAAATAATAGTATAAAAAAACCCTCGTTTTTAAAGAGTCTTACTTGCGCGAGGCCCCTTAGGGTATAAGGCCGTCGGCGAGGGCCCACTTCACCCACGCCTATATACGCTACTGATAGTTAGTGTGTGAGAATACCGAGAGGAGATAAGGCCGAAATATTATGTCAGCTGCTCGTCAATTTAAGGATTAATAGGAATCTTGAGGGCGAACGAATAGAGATATATACATATATCTATATATATATACATATATCTATATATATATATATATATATATGTATATATTTTGGCAACGATTTAAGTATTCAGTTTACTTTAGGCTTCAGGGCTAAATCAATAAGTTACTATTACTGAAATTAGTTCATTGCGGTATTGTTGAAGTATTAATACCTTGTATATATTCACCAACCTGCAATGGATTCGCATGATGGATTACGGCCCATTCACTCTCCTAAAGAGGAGGCCTGGATCCCAGCAGTGGGAACATTACAAGGCTGGTTATAATAGTCTCCTCTTTGAGGCGTGGCTGGAAAGACCTCACGGCGTCCTTACCTTCCGCATGAAGTTGTCGGCAACAGGAGCCCCCTCCAGCTGGGTCGAAGCCTACTGGGGCCAGGGTTATCTGAAAAGAAGCTCGAGCCCCGGTATGAAGAGGCTAGAAGGAACGGGGCGCTTTTTAGTCATTAAGAGTCTGACACTATCTCCCGCTTCACCCAAGAGCGGGGGTTGTCATAAGATGATTTTTGCCCGCCGTAAAAAAAAGGTTGGTTATAATCTATATATATAAAAATCAATGCCACTTTTCGTTGTTATTTTATAACTCAAGAACGGGCTCACCTATCCAAACCAAATTTTTAGGCTTTGTTCGGACTATTTAGTAGATGGTTTATGTGAAGTTTGGTAGGGTAGAGTAGGGTAGAGTAGGGTAGAGTAGGGTAGAGTAGGGTAGAGTAGGGTAGAGTAGGGTAGAGTAGTGTAGAGTTGAGTAGTGTGGAGTAGTGTAGGGTAGAGTAAGGTAGAGTAGGGTAGAGTAGGGTAGAGTAGAATAGGGTATAGTAGGGTAGAGTAGGGTAGAGTAGAGTAGGGTATAGTAGGGTATAGTAGGGTAGAGTAGGGAAGAGCGGGAGCGAAGCCGTGCGGGTAAAAGCTAGT
The DNA here is from genome assembly GCA_949319445.1 of Mythimna lalbum. Lineage (NCBI taxonomy): Eukaryota > Metazoa > Arthropoda > Insecta > Lepidoptera > Noctuidae > Mythimna > Mythimna lalbum. The sequence goes on along the minus strand of OX439350.1, from coordinate 20,007,451 downwards.
ATACTAATAAAACCTAATCTAAGATAAAACATGCAGTGGTACCAGTCGTTGTAACGTTGCTTGGGAGAGGCTTAATATATGCAACAATAGACTAAAATAATGATGATAATAATGTGCTTGAAATATGCATTTATGGATACACGCTCAAAGCTAAAAAAGCACTATCAAACAGAGTGCAGCTGTGTACACTTAAATATGCAAAAAATCTGATATTCATATATATCCCCATCAGGTGACATAGTGGTCAAACGCGAGCCTATCAATAATAAAAAAAAGAGTATCCGATATTCAGATATGATAGTTGATGGGGCCGAAGAGTTCTAGAATGACGACCGCATACACGTTGATAGGCCTCCCACGTGATAGACGATTATGATGATGATGATGCGGATGTAATATGCATTCATAGAAACGCGCTCAAAGCTCAAAGCACCATTAAACAGAGTGCAGCTATAAACTCTTAAATATGCAAAGTATCCGATATTCATTTGCACGATTACACGATGAAAAGAAAAAAAAAACATACTCTCAAAACTGCGGTAACACACAGCCAATAAAAAACAAACAAAACACACACGAAACATATTCATAGAGTCGTACTGTTACGCTAATTTTTGTAAATAACAAGGAACAAGACCCGCTGGGACGGAATGCAACAAAATTTTAAACTACGTACAGCTACTGCAGTGTTTTTAGCCAATTCACTTTGCATTCGTATAAAACAAATGGGCGGAAAGTTCCGTTCGAGCTAAATGTGTACTAAATATAGTAAATGTCGAATTTTGTTGAAAATTTGTTGCTGTATCATGCTACAAAGTTCTGTTACGGCACTAAAACATACCCTATTAATTATGAACATTTCTGTAAAATATTGTGAGTGCGTTTGGTATCGTGATACTCTGTAACATGTTTTGCTGCTCCACTGTGCGTTGGACGATGCATATTTTAGCGTTTTACGGCCTGTTTTAATGTTTTCGGTATTTTACTGGGAAATCACAGTGAAGGTGAAAGTTTCAGACAAGATAAACCGATGAGCTACTGCTAAAGTGAATTCACAATTTATATGGAAATTAGACTTGTAGAGCTACACTTAATAAACGCCACACGACGCCACGCGACGTCGGACAAATCAGGCGTGTTACACGTGTAGCATAGAATAGTCGCCCTTATAATGTTCCCTTTGTTGGGACTCATGCCTCCTCACTAGGAGAGGGAACGGGCCTTAATCCACCACGCGGGCCCAGTGCGGTTTGGTGGATGTAACATATTTTCGAATTTTAGGTTCTAGGTCATGCCAGTTTCCTCACGATGTTTTCCTTCGCCGTTTTGAGAGAAGTAGTGATAAAATAAGTTACACAAAATATTGCGCCTAGCAACGCAAAACGCAAACGCAACGCAACAATGCAAACGCATGTTGCTAAAAAAGTTATGAGTTTACATGTGTGTGGATGTGGAGGAGAGGGAGGCCAAAGAAAAGATGGAAGGATTGTGTGAGAAGTGATATGAAAGAAAAGGGAGTTAGTGATAGCGTGACGAGTGACAGGACAGAATGGAAGAAAAAAACGTGTTGCGCCGACTCTAAATAAAACGGGACAAGGGCAGGAAAATTACGATGATGCGTACGCCTAGCTGGGTTCGAACCCATAACCTACAACTCGTAAGTCGGGGTCGTTACCACTTGGCTACCACTGCTCACTGTTACACATATGCGTCTGTCTAATTTAGTTCTAGCATAAAACTGTGATTTAAAATTAATCGTAATAATCTAGTATAACCAAACTAATTAGTAGCAACACAGCAGCACCACTAATCGTAGAGTTCTCTTCCAAGATAAATACAATATACGATGGAAATAAATACAGTCAACTTTAATTATGCAGCCGCACGTTCTATTAATTAATTTATGTAACTAACTTGTGTCTGTAGTAATGTGATATTACTCGGTGCACTTAGGGGGCTAAGTCATGTGACAAAGGAATTTTAGAAGTTTAACGTACAATAGTTCAAATAGTTTATGCCTAGTTGACACTTGGCGTTAGCCAAAGGCTGGCTTTTACCTTGGTCAGAGATTAAGCATTGCCATACAACGTGGCAATGCCGCCAGTCTTTTGGGTACAGTTCCAGTCGACAGCGACGCGGAGGAATTTTTTGACGTATTTTAGGTAAGAGTTATTGTGTATATAATATATATATATATATTTTTAATTAGTTAAGTGTTTTTATTCTTCATGTTCTTTCTATTTCTGAATAGTTTAATATAAACAGGTATGTTGGTGTAGTGGTTAATGGCTCTGATTGTAATGCCGCAGGTCGTGGGCTCAATTCCCACCCAAAATAAATGTTTGTGTGATGAGCACGGTTTTTTGTTCTTTTTTTTTATTATTGTTAGGCTCGCGTTCGACCACCATCTCACCTGATGGTAAGTGATGATGTGGTCGACGATGGAGCTCGCTTGCCTAGAAATAACCTATTCACTCTTGACTTAAAGACCTCTAAGTTGCAGCTATCAGGACAAAAACACAGACTCCAGACATTTTTTCTGTGTTTGGGTGTAATTTTTCTATAACTAGTTTTTTCCCGCATACTTAAAATGTAGCCTGTCACTCAGGAATTCAGCAAATTTCTATCAGTGAAAAAATATTTGCACCAATACTTTCAAACATTATCTCCAACAAAAAAAAACTAAATTTATCTTTATATAATACTAGCTTTTGCCCGCGCACATAATCCCAGGATAAAAAGTATTCTATGTGTTATTCTGGGATATGGTCTACTCGTGTACCAAGTTTCATCGAGATCCGTTCAGTAGTTTTTGCGTGAAAGAGTAACAAACATCCATACATCCATCCATTTAAACAAACTTTCGCATTTATAATATTAGTAGGATTTGTGTACATTAAGTATAGATATGACTAAAGGCTGCATATAAAAGCGTCACACAAGCTCATAATAATCACCGGACATCATATTAATAAAGTTTATTTTCACTTCGTTTTATGAAGGATGTTCGCATATTTTCTGTCTGTTTTTGCCACCCCCTGCAGCCGCAATAAGCACGTTATATGTAACTTAGTTATGTTTTAAATAGCTAATCGCGTTACTTCGCACCCGTCAGATGAAATTAGCATGATAATAAGTTGGTATGTTGGACAGTGGGCGTGTACGCGCCCTCTCAAATTATTCTTGAAATATCGGGAGCTATCGATATTTCCATCTTCCTTCCTGCCCTTGTCCAGTTTTATTTGGGGTCGGCGCAACACGTTTTTTTCTTCCATTCTGTCCTGTCACTCGTCACGTTATCACTAACTCCCTTTTCTTTCATATCACTTCTCCCACATACGAGAATAAATTACCTACGTATGTTTTTAATTGTTTTTTTTGTTTTTTTTTTAAGAAATATTAAAGAATAACACAAATAATAAATTTAACCTTTCGTTTATCGGAATTAGAGACACAATAGAAAGAAAATGGCAGAACGAACGTCGGCGTTCGCTTGGGGGTTTAATTAATGAATGTTATTTATTTTGCTAATAGGTTTTAAAAAAAAGACTTATTCAAGTAAATATTTTCGTCAACTAACCAAGATGAGACTGGTGTTTCCTAGCTGACTACCCTGAGAAAGAAACCGAAATAAACTGGTGTCAAAGTCTCTTTCAAAGTCCATACAGCAAACATGTAGTGGTCAAATCATATGAGAACCATGCAGATTAGGTGGTCTTTTGAGGAAAGAAACACACAGATTTGAGTGGAGCTGACCAGTCGTGCAAGTCGTTGTCAGTATTCGTAGCTCAACTCAGGAGCTATATGACTTGACAAACAATACCAGAGAAAGGACATATTTTGTAATTGCCGCATAGAGAACGCAAAACTGCCTAATAATAATAACGTTTATTTAAATGACAATGATGACAATGATAATGAGCAGTGGTGGCTGAGTGGTAACGGCCCCGACTTACGAGTTGTAGGTCACGGGTTCGAACCCAGCCAGGCGCATTACTTTGCGTAATTTATTTCATCACCACTGCTCTCAAAACGGTGAATGAAAACATCGTGAGGAAACCGGCATGTCCTAGAACCAAAAATTCGAAGACATGTGACACCCACACTGGACCCGCGTGGTAGATTACGGCCTCTCTTAGAGAGAAGGCTTCCATGAGTCCTTGCTGTGGGAACATTAAAAACGCTGATGATGATCAAATAACAACAGGGCGCGGTAGCATCAGGTAATAACTTATCAACTAAAGTGTTAGTAATACTAAAAAATCTAAAACTTATCTAACTGCAACATCAGTAATCAAAACCAATGATTAAACATCGGCGCATCGACTAAGATCTGAAGAAACGGGAATCAAAAAAAGAGGAATAAATGATAAGGATAGAATGGAATGGATGGATTGGTTTGGATTAGGTCAGGCCGTACATTAGAATGATGACCCAGGACTAGGTGTTATACAAACAGTCCTGCATATCTGGGCATGCTGAGATTATCAACTAAGATTATTTTAAACATTTTCAAAGGAAGGCTACATAAAATTGGCAACACGTCCGCAACATTGCATGGCATTCAAAACAGACAAAGAGAACTATAAACTCGCTGAACGGATTGCAATTGAAACGGAAAAGTAGGGAAACGCAATCGCTCGAAACAGCGTTTGATACAAAAGTGAAGGTTACAAAACGGAAGTGCAGACGACTTGGAAGTTGCTATCTTCAACTCCTTTGACTTTGCAGATTTTATGGAAGACTAAGTTTAAATTGTGCATAAACTACATGAAACATAATAAAGGCGAACGGCAGGCTTGTATGGGCGTTTCGTACCGCTAAAAAAATTCGTGTTTTGGGATATTTTTGGTTTTAATTAGTAGATAAAATGATAAAGAAGCTCTGTTTAAAATCTAAGATTTGTAAAAGTTGGGACATAAAAGTTATAACCAGTTTTATTTTTTTAAGGTTATGTACTGAGGTACTAATTGAGATTGTTATTTGTAGGTACATAAACATTGTTTGATGATTTAGTAAATGTTCTAGATTACTTGTCGTTCTTTTAGTGTTTTACTTACCCTGAAATAGGTAGATTGAGATGAGGGTTGTTTCTACATACTTAGTGGGAACGTCCAGCCGCAGATTGTAACAGTTTGATAATAATTTCCCCTATATTTATTATACTCTTTGTTGATAATGATTGGTTTTTAAGTGTAGGTAGGTACTTAAGTAAAAAAAATATTTTGATTTTGTACGTACATTTATTCATTAATTCTTAATACAACTTCATCTAAGAAGGGGGCAGGTCGGGTAATACCCTCATGGCGAGCATAGCTCAAATACCAAATATTACTCATCACATGAGAACAGCATGCCTCTGTCCTTAACCCTACAATGCAATTGCAACAATAACTTAGGATTGCTTCCCGACCATTCATATTAAACTGGAACGATCAACATCCACATGATCAGGTGAAGGGGGTTGAATGTCTTCAACTATTGGGGCAATCCTTGTTCTTCTAGCTCTCAGTCAACTGGCACACAAGCTTGATCTTCAGGATGAAGCTAAAACATAAAATAAAGAAAGGTTTGCATTCAAACATGCATGGTAATAGAGGAAAATAATTTATATTATTTAATTTCTTAATTTAAATCAAATAAAGACATTAATAGTAGTCATAGAAGGTACATGTTTTTATACCTCTCGTGGTTGGATCCAAGTAGAAACTACATGAGCCAATTTCTTGTTCTTCATTTGCCCCTTCAATTAAAATCCTGCGTCGACTAATTCTCAGTATGGATCGTCCGCGCACCACACAAACACTTTGATGGCCAACTCGTCTTCTCGGTATACTTTCAATTGAATGAGAAGCTAGCTCCCAACATGCATGGCAAACATGGTCAGCAGGTGTTATCTGGCAAAATAATAAAGTATTATTGAATTGGACCCGTGCCATTCTGTCAGTCTGGTTATGTTGTGCGGGACTGGCAGCAAAGTATGATTAGAGTAGCCTCGTTCGGTTGAAACACCGCCGTGTAATCAAGGAGGCGGACGGCGGCGACGACCTCTCGCATTGTGCCCTGATTCACGCCATGGTCCAGAGTGAGAGGGACTGGTATGCGATCGCCTCCTTCGGCAAAGCAGTAATACTAAAGAACGGGACGGCCATAAGAATGAGGGAACGATTATCCTAACGCCCCAGCCGCCGCAAAGGGACCAGTGAGGAGAGTTCCTCAGTGGCCTACTCTTATGCAGAATGTTATTCGAAAAAAAAAAACTTACATCTCTAGGATATGTCCACAGTCGGATAGTGTTGATGACACCTTTGCCCTCATCGGATAACGCATGCCTTCTTATTTGGGACAACCGAATGTTGCAATTAATGCATTGCAAATTCGACATGTTATTAGGGCACGTATAAACACACAGCACAGTTAATAAAGCGTTCTTTCGCGAAACTATAACCAAGATATAGAGTACGGAGGAGCAGGCGCTTAACTCAACGTAAAAATAGCCAGATAATTCACTATATTGCTCAGATGCAGTCAGAAACCACAATCAAAAATCAAAACAACAGCAAAGAACTGAAAACTTCAATCAAAGCAATTGTCAATAATGACAGATGCACAAATGCAGCTGTCAATAAATAATTGCCATATGACTAAAAAAGACATTACCTAAATGTCGAAACGTTTCTTTTGTTAAATAATTAATTATTATGCAACAATTATGCATGCTTATGTATAATACGTAAGTGTTTAATTATTTTTCTTGTTATTCCCAATACTAAATGATTATTTAACATACCGATATTTGTGTTATTTTACAATGGCAACTTCTGAAAACATAACTGCGTTAAGTTATGATTTTATTACGTTTAATTACTCAAATCTTTTTATTGATATTTCTGAATAATCCGGAGTTCTAAAAATATAACAATTATATGAAAATAAATGGCTTAGGTGCCTTAATAAGTGGTATAAATTCTATTACAAAACAACAAAAAAAGTTTGCGGTACGAGATCTGCCATTCGCCTTTACCTACATCCTGAAAATAATATGTTCAGAACCGGCTACTGAATCGATATTAGCTACTATATTAAAAGCTATTATAGTAGACTATATGACGAGGGAATAAAATAATAACTTAATTTCGTTCGCTCACCCATTGTCTTTCTATTGTATCTCTAATTACGGTATTCGAAAGGTATAATGCCACGACCGGTACGTTGAATCACGGACGAAACGAAAGTTTCGAAGTTTTAATCCCGAGCGCAGTGAGGGATTTATATAATTAACTCCAGGACACTGCGAGGCTCTCTAGGTCCACCCACAACGGGAGAATTTATTTGATAATTTAGATAAACTTTCGAAAGCTATGAATAAATTAAGCCATTTTCTTAAAAAATCCTTTTGAAATACTGCAAACCAGTAAGTCAAATCATGCCTTAAGGAAATGTTCAATGACCAGAAAATAGTTCAGTAGAGTTATCTTACTGTGATTCACCTACACAATGGCTTATGTACAGTATAAACTTTATAACAATTAATAACCTCAAATTATGGCACACGCGAGTGTTGTGAATATTAAAACTTATTTGAATTAAGAGGGGGAATGAAGGTATTATGATTTGTTTTCTTAAAAACTAACTGTTAGATGCATCATTACTTTTATGTCCTAAGTTGAGATGGGATGTACTTATCTATCTTCTTCTAAATATATAAAACGAGGAACTGACTGACTGACATATCTATCAACGCATAGCTGAAACTACTAGTACTAGGCATGTGAAATTTTTTATAAGGCTTTCTATAGTAATGTACTTGAGCGCTAAGAAAGGGGGTTTTAGAAAATTCAACCTATAAGGGAGTGAAAAGAGGGAGTCTCGTTTGTATTCAAAATCTTATTTCTTGGCCCAATATACCTTGTAAACTAAATAAATAATAAAGGTTATAATTTTTACTATCCCTCATAAGACGATTTAGTGTGTGTACAAGATTGTCTGCGGGATTCTTTTGAAAAAAATAATAACAAATTACTATCTTATACTAGACTAGCTTTTGCCCGCAGTTTCGCCCGCGGACATAAAATGTAGCCTATGTCACTCAGGATCAGGAATAAAGCAGCTAACTATTAGATAATTATTATCTAAAAATTTTAGTAATCAGACCAGTACTTCCAGGGATTACCTCCTACAAACGAAAAAAAAAAAACTTTACCTCTTTATTATATTAGTGTAGTATTAATTGCCTACTGGGGCCATGAGTTTGCTGCTGAAAATAAAACCCTAGAATGCAAGGCAACGTAGGAACATAAGAGTGGATAAAAGTAAAATCTTACACTATCCCCACTTCGCCCAAGAGCGGAGGATGTCATTGGGATGATTTTTTTAAACAAAAAAAAAAGATGTCATTGGATGTTTTCCCAACTAAAAAGAATACTACACTTTATTATGCTGTAGCTAATACAGCACTATATTTAAACTTGCAAATTTTATTTGCCGTATATAACCTAAATTAAAAACAATATAACGTTCACAATATGAACATGGCAGCTGACACCCTTCACATTTTTAATCTGTGGCAAAATTATTGAAAACATTCCATTATAACGTCGCGTGGCGCCAATGAAATATGCATGACGTCAGAACGGCAGTCACAGCACTCGCGACAACAATGTCCTGGGCTATGTTGTACTGTGATGTGTTGCGCTGTGATGTGTTGCGCTTGATTCCTATTGTGACGTCACCGCACCGTTTATTAACATGAAATGAGAGAGACATGATGTGTATGCAACGCCGGATAGTGGATGTTTGGTTCAATTGGCAGCTGCTTAATTAACCTCTCTATGGAATAGACTGGCGAAAAAATGTCATAAGATTTATCAAAAAATCTAAAAGTTTTTTTTATTGATGGCTCACGTTTGACCACTTCATCATCTCATCTGATGATAAGCAATGATATGGTCGACGGTGGAAGATTCAGGAGTGGCGACCGCGTAGGTACTGAAAGCCGTACCTTTGAAAGACCTTCCAGAAGATGCACTGAAGACCAGCCCCTCTAGCCAAGTTTCGATTGCGTCGAACGCTTTTGTTCAGATCACGTGACTGAGCGTTGAGATGACGTCAATCCCGTACAGTTGAAGCTTTCTACTAGCGTTAACTATTGCAGATTAGCAACTTAGCTAGGGGTATAGGTGATGGTCGCGGAGATATGAACGACACAAATGGCCGTCTTACGACTGAAATGATGGCAAAAATTCAATCTATGAAGGATAAAGACTGGCTTGTTGACTTGACTTGACTGACCTGTTTGTCTAGTGGTTAGTGGCCCTGACTGCTATGCCGGAGGTCGTGGGTACGATTCCCAACCAGGATAAATGTTTATGTGATGAGCATCATCATTTGTTCTGTGTATGGGTGTAATTTATCTATAATATGTATGTATTTAGAAATATATAAGTATGTTTATCAGTTGTCTAGTACACATAACACAAGCTCTGCTTAGCTTGGGACTAGACGGCGTTGTGTGATAGTTGTGGAATATTATTATATTATAAAGCGCTACTGCGTTAAAAATCAATTATTAAGTTACAGTTTATTGTAAGCGTTTTTAACCATGACACTAGTAATGTTTATAAAGGCGAAAGTTTGTTACTTATTCACCCTCGAACGTCTGAATGGATTCGGATGAAATTTGGCACACAGATAGACCATGTCTTGAAATAGCACATAAGTTATGTTTTTATCCCGGGAGTATGTTGCCTTGGGATTTTTTTTTATTTTCACGTGGGCCGTGGTCGCCGCTACCTTTAAATAAACAAACAAAAATCCATGCAGCTAAACAATTTCCGCCATAAACGCAAACCAGAAAATACGACTATTTTATTACTATTTACTGAGAGCACTAAAACATCACCAACATACTAAAACAACACGAACTACTCAACATTCATAAATCAAGTAAAATTACATCTCTAGAGCGAGAGTCATACGGTGTAATCTTTATTAGTGGAAACTTTTCACTCTGTATTAGTCCCCGGGCACTCGTTCGCTTTACAAATTGTTTTACTGCATACACACACGTGAAATAAAGAACAGTGTCCACGGTTTTTGGATGAAAGTCTATTAATGGAAGTGAAAAAATGTTTAAAGTTGGTTTTCTGAATACCAAAAAAAAATCCTAAGACTCAAAAAGTTTTTACAAAAAATACAACTGGTTTCGATGTAAAACAAACAATATTAACTTTAATTCGGGAAGTGGACTTTTCTAAAACTGTTTCTTTATTTTATTTTGCACTAATTAATGTATTTTTTTTTTAATTTTTCGTTTTTTTTTTTTGTGTAAAGTTTTATTTTACACTTTTTAGTGGTGGTACCCCTCAGCTAAACCTAAATAGTGTGCTAATTCTATGTTAAATTACCTATACCTAGATTGTCTAAAACTGTATTGTAAATATGTTAATTTATTTTCGTAGGAGGGTCTGAAATTTACGGATGTTAAAATTAAAAAAAAAAGCAAAATAAAACACCGTACCTGTTAATAATCAAATTGTTTCATAGACATATTACATAGAAATATTTTAATTTACAACAAAAAAAACGGCCAGGTACGTGTCGAGCTCAGCACAATGTAAGGTTCTGTAGTTTTAGTTGCCCATTACAAAATGTGGATTTACAATGAGGCTGTAGCGACAGCTATGTCGCCACATAAGAACTACGAAGAAAATACCAAATCCTGCATCGCGCAATCAAAGTTCTCCGCGCGATTAGAACATATACGACAGCCCAAAATCAACTAACGGGCAGTCGCCCACCAGACTATAACACCTGTCTGGTCGGAGGATCCTCCCTTTACAACGGAGGTATATGGGACTTTACTCTCTGTTCCACATACCTCCAAAAGGCTTTATGAGCACGAAAAAAAAAATTTAAATATTTTATTTTACTACTTTTACGCCATTATTAACATGCAACCTATGCAAAATTACAGCATTCTAGTACTAACAGTTTCTTAGCTAAACAACAGATAGTCAAACCGAGTCGGACATGGCGAAACTACAAGGGTTCCTTGCTAGGACTACGGAACCCCAAAAAACAAAAAGCCAAGAATGTAATTTAGCCAAAAATGTCATAACGCTCAAAAATCCAGGCGTAGGACGTATCTACGAAGGTTCGTGCGCAAAAAGTATCGTAGGTTGGCGTCAAACGCACGCGTTCAGAATATTTTGCATCACGGACAAATTAAAACGGCCCCAAACGCCGTACCTCGTATTCAATTAAAATTTTATGTAACCTGCGTATTTACTCATGTTATGTGATAATAAGGGGGCCTGTTTTTTTGGCTTCAACTATATTAAAGGTCAGGAGCGAGATAATTTATTTTCATCATGGTTTTGTATAAACAAGAAAAACAACTAATAAACACACTGTACTGGAAGATTACGCCCTAATCACCGTAGGTATAACTTGCGGATGGCGAGCAATGGGTCGCTCGCCGTCCGGCCATCCAGACTAAGCTTGAGTCGTCGACGGCACGTGTTCCATCGTCGGCCACATCATCGCTTAACATCAGGTGAGAAAGTGGTCAAACGTGACCCTATACATCATCATCATCATCATATCAGCCAAAAGACGTCCACTGCTGGACATAGGCCTCCCCCAAGCGTCGCCACAACGACCGGTCCTGTACGTCACGCATCCTTCGGATTCCCGCGGCCCTGACCAGTTCGTCGGTCCACCTTGTTGGAGGCCTTACAACGCTGCGTCTTCCGGTGCGAGGATGCCACTCCAGAACCTTTCGTCCCCAACGACCATCTGTTTTGCGTGCAATGTGCCCTGCCCATTGCCACTTAAGTTTGGCGACTCTTCGAGCTACGTCGGCAACCTTGGTTCTCCTGCGGATATTTTCATTTCTGATGCGATTACGCAGGGAAACTCCGAGCATAGCCCTTTCCATCGCCCTTTGGGTGACTTTGAGTCTTCTTATAAGGTCCATTGTAAGCGACCACGTTTCGGAGCCATAAGTCATCACTGGCAACACGCACTGGTCATAGACTTTCGTCTTGAGACACTGTGGTATATTAGACGAGAAGACACCGCGCAACTTTCCAAACGCTGCTCAGCCGAGTCGGATTCGACGATTAACCTCTTTCTCGAAGTTAGACCTACCCAACTGGACCGTCTGTCCCAGGTAAACGTAATCGTCCACAACTTCGAGTGTAGAGTCTCCGATCTTAATAGGAGTGGTTGCTACATGGATATTAACCATAACTTTGGTTTTGTCCATGTTCATTTTAAGACCCACTCTTTCGGAAGCTCTACTGAGGTCACCAAGCATTGTACTGAGTTTTTCCGTAGTCTCAGCCATGACTACTATGTCGTCGGCAAACCGAAGGTGAGTGATGTACTCGCCATTGACATTAATGCCTAGTCCTCTCCATTCCAGAACCTTGAAGACATCCTCCATTGCAGCCGTGGAGAGTTTAGGAGAAATAACGTCTCCCTGCCTCACACCTCGCTGCAAAAGGATAGGTTTAGATGTTTGGTCTTGAAGTCGGACTTCGCAAGCACTTCGATGTACCGATAGTCAATCTGGCACCGTTGGAGAGACTGCAGTACAGCCTAGGTCTCGATCGAATCAAACGCTAAGCAGAAAGGCTGATTATACTTCTCAGTCTTCTGGATAATCTGCCGCAGCGTATGTATATGGTCTACGGTACTAAAGCCTTTTCGGAATGACCCTATACATAATAAAAAAAATCCTTACCCCTAGACTGGATCAGTTACAAGCTGGTATAATCACAACAAAAAAAAGGAAAAAAAAAATAACAAAGAGGCCACAGTCGCCCACTGCCCGTAGGTACTAAACTTAGTTCTCAACTCAAATATGTAATTTATTTGCCGCGTATGTATGTTAAATATAGCTTGTTGAAAACTCCACATTAAACGGCGTCGCATGATTCGTAGTAATAAAGGCAGGGGTTCACTTCACGCGTTGAATTTATTTTTACAAGCCGGCACATATTTAAACTGATGACTCAGCGTGTGTTCCCTGCCTTACTATTGTTTCGCGTTCATGGACCCTTTTTTTATTAGAGACTCGATTGTGAAAATCTTTCTGGTATTTTTTTAAAGGATTTCTTGACTGGTTTTAGTCGGTTGAGCGTAATGCTAAGATTTCTAGAGGATTTCGGGTACGTATGCAATTATATAAATACACTAGTTTATGTTTTCGACTTCGTTCGCATAGATAGTGCAGCTACATTATGAGTGACAGAATTTTTAGAATCGGTTAAGTAGTTACATCCTACATACAAACTCACAAATTTTAGCTCTGGGTAGCTTGAATATATATCAGTATTTTATTTAATACTCGAAATAATAAGGAATATCTGATGCTGAGGTTTACTCCACAATATTTGCTTTTGGTTGGAATACTCTATCAGCTCAAATACCATTAAAACCAATAAATCCAATCGAACTCTGATTTCCCATTTCCTAGAAGCTACCGGTTAGTTTACCTGAAAAATACAAAATCCTAACTAAAATATATGTTACAACTAAAGTCTGTTACATTAGAGTGATTACAAACTCAGCTAGGTTTCAACTAAGTATCGAGTTGCTGGCACATCTTGTCTACGCGGAGTGCTACGTCGTAGCCAAGTGCTACGCCGTAGCCAAGTACTACGCAGTATCTCAAAGGTTACACGAACTCAAGTGATGTAGGTTCCGTCCGAAATCGAGACGACCTCTTAGCTTGAAATAGGGTACCGATAGACAAATATATTTTGCTTTATGTTACAAATTTAGGGGTGACTACGTTAACTTGCTTTTGTAGAGATCTGAGAACAACAGTGATATCCTTATTCTTAAAACATTTCTTTAAAGTTTTTTTACAAGCTTTTGTTTAACTTGCAAAGTTTTGTTTATTGAGGTCAAATCTTGCAAACAAATTTTAAAACAGTAACCCCTAACTGATTGAGCTCTTTTGCAGACCTGTTCAGTTTGGATGAGAAAGCATACTCAGAAAAGTGACGTCATTCTAAATTAAATATGGCCGACTAGTTATTTTTTAATACTTCCTCAAATGAGTGTCAATTCAAAGGGCTTATTGGAAAGAACAGGAAAAAAATACGTCAAAATAAATTTAATATCAAATAATAATAATAAGTAAAATAATTAAATAGTAATATATAGAAGTAGTAGTAGTGGTAGAAGTAGTAGTAGTAGTAGTTGTTGTATTAGTAGTAGTAGCAGTTTAGTAGTTTATTGTTTTTTTTTTATAATGATCATCATCATCATTTGAGTCGAAAGACGTTCGCTGCTGGACATAGGCCTCCCCCAAGTGTCGTTATAACGACAGTTCCTGTGCATCTCGCATCCATCGGATTCCAGCGACAATCGGGTTCAATATGTCGGACAACATATAAAAGTTTTAATTTAAAACTTTTTAAATATTATCTGGTTTACTAATCTTTATAAAAGGTATTATGATAGCCGTTGTCTCTAATAATACCCATTGTCTCTAATGGTATTGTATAAACAGAATAATATTATAATGACAACCATTAAAATCAAGGTCTCTCTCCAAAATGATCTAACCGACCACAAATGACTATATTTTAGTTAAAACAAAAACCTTAGTAATTTAAACTTTTAGTTAACAAAAAGTAAAGGTACAATAGTTTCGTGTGTCTAACAACAGCACGCTTATCAACGTTGATTTTGTTCTTATCAGATATTCATAATTACTAGCTTTTAAAAGTAATGAAATAATTGGAACGCCACCAATTAACCTACATGAGTTTGGTTAAAATAAACAAATATAAAATTTTTGAACTGTAACGTCAGCAACTCATTAATTATGCGGTTTTTAATAAAATAGGTAGCACGTAAATCACACGCAAATCGATGGATTTATAAAGTCTAGCTACTTAAGCCTCAGCCTTTTGGTTGCCTGTTTGTCAAATGGTTAGTGGCCCTGACTGCTATGCCGGAGGTCGTAGGTTCGATTCCTACCCAGGACAAATGTTTATGTGATGAGCATGATCATTTGTTCTGTGTCTGGGTGTAATTTATCTATAATATGTATGGGTTTAGAAATATATAACTATGTTTATCAGTTGTCTAGTACCCATAACACTAAGCTTGGAACTAGACGGCGTTGTGTAATAGTTGTCAAATATTATTATATTTTAGTGGATCGGTTTTTTAAAAGTGACATCTCCCGCCCTGGCGGTACGAGAGGGCGTTTTTAACTTTTACTGATTAAAACTCACTCGTTTTCCTTCTTTGCTTATGTTCCAGGGCCCCGCAGTTCCTTTTTACTTAACCCAAGGCCCCAGTAGGCTTCGACTTTGCTGGGCCCCTACGATTTGCAACCCTATGATGATGCTCAAGGAGATGTAGGATGGGCCCCTACATCTCCTTGAGAGTAGATGGGTGCTCTTTAAGACCACCGCGGTTAGCAGTAGAGTTGACCACAGACTCTACTCTACTGCTTACTACTTTAAACCGATTGATTTTGTCGAATTAGATACTGCGATCAATGATTTAACTGTCACCAGATAGTGATGGCTTCACCATTTTCATCTTTACGTTAAACCAAAAAGCTTGTAAAATAATCATAATAATTATTATGAGCATATATGTATTCCCTTTGCAGGACAAAGGCCTCCGTTCGTGTGTTCCACTTTTCTCTATTACTGAGGATTGAATTGTGAAGTTTCTGTTGGTTTTTTACTAGCCGAACCCGAGCTTTGACGACTTGTATTGTTTGACGCGTGCCTCAAAGAGATGTTAGTACAACCCGAGGGGCTCAGCAGGACCAAAGTCTACTAGAGCCATGGTTTAGCTTCCGAAAGGGAAACCCGGGATTCTGGAAAGTAAGGCAAAGAATAAACATAAGAAGAGAGATTATTATTATTATTGATAGGCTCGCGTTTGACCACCATCACATCTGATGGTAAGCGATGATGTAGTCGACGATGGAGCACGCTTGCCTAGAAGTAACTTATTCACTCTTGGCTTAAAGAGTTATAGCTATCAGGAAACACAGGCTTCGGCAGGGAATTCCACTCCTTGGCTTACGCTGGCTTTAGTTATAGTCAGCAAAGCGTGACACGTCCTCCAACTCTGCCTTAAAGCAAGAAAAGTCATTCGATGATTTTCCATCTACAAAAAACTAAACTGATAGTTCCTCCTTTTTGTGTCAGTTATTGACGTCATAAAGTAAGACGTGATTGAGTACAGTGTGGTGCGAAAAGTTTACTTCAAATTCGACTTATGGCTTGTTGAGAATTCATAACTTCTAACCAACCAGACCTTATAGTTTCATAGACAACCACCATAACCAACCATCACCCTAACAACCGAATATAACATCAAAATTTCAACTGTCAACCGTTAAAACAATATATACGGGCCAGCCCCGAACCACGAACAATAAATGTGTAGTCATCAACAATGATTCACAGAATACGGCGCTGGGTTGATATACGCGAGCGCCTAGCTAAGATACAACTACGCCAGTGACCGCAAGAGGGCGCTGCGAACGCCATGATAAACCGTTATTGGCCCTCGGCCCTTCGACCAAATGAATGGTCAGGCACGAATCCTGATATGAGTAATAGCTCTAATAAAGCTGGTGTCGTGAGGACTGAACTGTTTCAGTTGACTGAGATTAGTAAAGAAATTATCTCAAATTAATTTGTCTCTTTTCATTTAATCCGTGTAATGGTTGTCTATAAAAAATACAATATACAAAGACCTTTTTATAAAAAAAAAATAACCGACTTCACTAAAAAATTGAATTGAATTTGAGGAGTTCTTTCGATTTCGCCAAGATTCCATCATCAGAACCCAACTTGGTGACTATGGGACCATTTGGGAAGTATACCCTTTCCAACAAAAAAATATTTTTTCAAATCGGTTGGCAAGACGAAGTTATGCGCAAACAAACATAAAAAGAAACTTACAAACATCCGAATCGAGAACCTCCTCCTTTTTTAGAAGTTGGTTGAAAATACACATTATTGCACATTTTTTTAAATTACAATATTATTTTATAAGTTAATTTATTTAACATAATAATTTATAAATTATATTTTTATTAAGCTTAGCTTCTGCCAGCGACTTCGTACGCGGATCCTGTTGCTTATGCCAGCGACAACGGGGTCGTCAAAATCAAAGATCTGAAACGTCTGATATCGAATTCTAAGAGCCGGGGGACTGGATTCAGTATTCACGCGCGATGGCTTATTAGCGTATTTCATGTATAACTTTGGTGTTTCTATACCGATTTCTATGATTCTTTTTTTATTGAATAGATAATATTGTTAACTTTTTTAAATTAGGGCTGAGTGAGAGTGTTATAAACGTAAGAGTAACCAAAAATAAACAGAAAGCTCCGAACTGCTAAGCTATCAACATTTCCCTTCACTGCTCTGCTCCTATTGATCGTAGCGTGATGAAAAGTATACTATAACCTGCCCAGGAGTATGAAGAATGATTGTACCAAGTTTCGTTAAAATCCATCGCGTAGTTTTTGTTTCTATAAAGAACATACAGACAGACAGACAGACAGACAAAAATTTTACTGTTTGCATTTTTAGCATCAGTATCGATCACTTATCACCCCCTGATAGTTATTTTGGAAATATATTTCATGTACAGAATTGACCTCTCTACAGATTTATTATAAGTATAGATTATTTTATACATAATTATAATATGAGCTTACGCATGTGTATTTGAACTACATTTTATACTTTGTTTTGTGTTTCCATAATAATATTTTAAATAAAATAAACATACAAAGTCTGAAATGTAATTAACTTTCATCGCATCAACTCTAGTTGCATAAAAATATATTCTAATGAGAATCTGTTGTGCTGTTTTTACAAGCTTTTTATTTAAGAGGGTCCTTCTCCACTCGCTTATTGTAAACATCAAAAATGGTTTTAAAGCTTGTTACTTCATTTAATGCAATCCAACGCGATGTTTGACGAAAAGGCAACGCAAAAAAAGAGAGATAACGCCTGGAAACTCTGTTAGTATTCGGTAATTCCGAGATTTACTCGAAAATTTCACAAAACTTGCTCCAGGAAATAGCTGTTTTTTTTAAACCCTTAAAAGTTTTTGGAAAAAGTTGTCGTCATTTAGAATCTTAATTAAATTTGCAAGGTCTCTCAAGGATTACTTTGACTTTTTTAATTTTTAGGCAAATTATGAAGTGTCAAAGTTCATACAAAATAGGACATTTTCAGAGGTTTTTACTGGATTAGTTTTACACGAATTTAGAAATTGGTTTCTTTAGAAACCTAGATAATATCCACAAGATACTGTGTTTCCAAAATATCTAATGAAAAATGTGTTATAACGTCATAATCAGTTATGAGCGGTTGTATGAAAAACAGTGAAAATGTGTGTCGTGATGCACCACCTTATATTTTTTGTACACACATAAACTTAATTTAGGTTCCTCCTTGCATCGTGTTCCTCAATGCTGAGGGTCGTGACCTCCCTGCTTCATCACTTTATCCCTTATGATGTCTTTCCATCTGTTTCTGTCTCTGGCGATGTGAAGTGCACTGTACATCGTAGAGTCAAGAGCGGTGCGGATCTGGTCGGACCAACGTATAGGGCTGCGCCCGCGGGGCCTTTTTCCATCCACTTTGCCGGTCACCATGAGCCTTTCGAGGTTGCCACCGTCTTTCCTTGCAATGTGACCGAAGTATTGTAGAACTTTGCGAAGGCACTCGGACGACAGTCGTGAGGAGATTTTCAGTTCTTGCAAAATGGATACGTTGGTCCGAAATGCTGTCCAAGGGATACGGAGCATCCTTCTCCAGCACCACATCTCAAAGGCGTCGATGCGTTTGCGGTCTGCAGCCTTTAGCGACCAAGTCTCAGCGCCATATGAAAAGATCGAGAACACTAGTGTCCGTACCAATTTGGTTTTGGTCTTTACGGAAATGTTACGATCCCTCCAAACTTTATTAAGCTGAGACATAGCGCTCTTAGCTATTCCAATTCTCCTGCGAACTTCCCTCTCGCACGACCCATCACTGCTAATATTGGAGCCCAGGTAAATGAAGTTATCCACTGTTTCTAGGTCTAAAGCGCCAGTGAGCTCCAATTTCCCAGATCTATCTACCACCATGACTTTGGTTTTGGACCTGTTTACGGAAAGCCCCATCTCTTCGCTGATACGCTCCATTCGGGCTAGAAGTGCAACCATTTCTGTCTCATTTGCTGCAAGCAGAGTAGTGTCATCAGCGTAACGCAGATTGGTGATTTTTACGCCACCAACGGTGATGCCTCCCTCCCAATTCTCGCAGGTAAGTCTCATGATGTATTCTCCGTAGATGTTGAATAGGATTGGCGACAAAATACATCCCTGGCGCACTCCTCGGTGAAATTTAAACGGTTTTGATGTCGTTTTATCGACTCTTACGACTCCCTGGCTTGAGCTGTACAGCGTGCGAAGTAGAGCAATGAGATGATCCGGCACTCCCAGTTCGTGTAGGACCCTCCACAAGCAACCCCAGTTAACACAGTCAAAAGCTTTGCTGTAGTCGACGAAACACATTATCACTGGCGTATCAAACTCGTAAGCCTTCTCAATAAGCTGTCTGACATTAAGAATCTGCTCTCGAGTGCCCTTGCCCTTAACGAAACCCGCTTGCTCCTGCGGGATTTGCCAATCCAGATAGTAGCGGATGCGATTATTTAAAATATGAAGCAAAATTTTGCTGGCATGTGAGATGAGGGACAAAGTTCGATAATTACCGCAGCTCTTTGTTGACCCCTTCTTGTGCAGCGGAAGAGTTACGGACTCCGACCAGTCAAGCGGCCAATCACCGGTCTGCCAGATGTGTGAGCAAACCTTGTGGAGTGTCTCTATACCCAAGTCACCCATAGCCATAAGCACCTCAGCTGTTATTTGGTCGCTTCCTGGCGCCTTCTTCTTTTTGAGGTACTGCAGAGCAGCAGATATTTCGGAACGAAGAATAGTGGGTTCCAGTTCTATATCCTCCCAGTCCGGGACGGCTTCGGGTACTGAAAGGGGATCCCCGTACAGTTGCTCACAGTAGACACGCCATCTCTCAGCAATGCGTTCTAGCTCGTGGAGTACAGTGCCATCGGCATCTTCTATGACCCACGATTTAGCCTTGAACTGTTTAGAAAGAACTCTGACTTTCTTAAAAAGGTCTGCAGTTTGTAACTTGCTGGAACTTCTCTCAATGTCGCTGCAAATGCCCTCGATAAACTTATTTCTGTCATGGCGATAACTGTTTTTAATAGCTCTGCTAAGCTCAGAGTATTCAGCCATTACAGTACGATCTTGCAGACCCCTAGTTTTTAGAGCCTTTCTGCGCTGGATGAGCTCCCACGAGTAATCAGAGATCCAGCATTTTTTCTTCTGCTCTGGCTTCCTCTTCCTAGAGACTTGGCTTTTCAGGTATGTCCACTGCTTGTCAGCGTTAGCGTGCTCTTGAGCCGGACAACTCTTCAACTTCGCCTCCAACGCCTAATTTAGGTTATGTTGCACTTAATTAATTACCTTAGCCCTAACACTTGCTTCAGATTAGCTTTATTTACCATCTGTTTACTTCGGTATTTTAACACAAGTACTTAAATTAGGGAAATACATAATATTAAAGTTAGACTAATACCTCCTCCATGAATCTATCCATTGATGTATTTTGGAAAGTTTTAAGCAAGGAGCAACAAGGATGACATGATGAATTGATTCCGCCATCGCTTTTCTACCATCAGATAACCCAACATATGGCGATTGTCCACCCTTACATTGTTGATAACTCTTTGGCCGAAACTAAGACTTTCGCTTCGTTGTTGATACCGCGCACGTACATCGAAGGACTGGCGAAATTTGCCTGCTGCGGTCTTCCCGTCCGATTAACATTTAGGTTTCTAAGACTAAAGTATTAATGGCTTTTAGCTAAATTACTAAAAGCCATTACCACTTTATATAACGCAGTTAAACGCATTACATTACATAATTTATTTCATCACCACTACTCTCACAACGGTGACGGAAAGCCTCGTAAGGAAATCAACATTTCCTGGAACCAAAAATTCGAAAACAGGTGACATTCACCAACCCGCACTGAGCCCGCGTGGTGGATTACGGCCCATTTTCCTCTTCTAGAGAAGAGGCCTGAGTCCCAGCAGCGGGATCATTAAAAAGGCTGATGATGATGGAATTAATAAACTAGTGCGCTTCATCATCAAGATTGTATCACTGCACTAGTTTATGACAATAAAAAAAACTAATGAGACAGTTATTTGGCGTAGAAGCACACAAACAACAGTAAAAGAGATTTTGATCATAATTTGTCGCTCTATAAAATAAAACCTGCTTCAGAGCAGCCAAAAGCTCAAACAATACACCAACAAAAGCATCTAAATTACTCACTTCAACTATAAATAAACTCGCACTTCAAACTTAAAACTTAGTCCCGAATTCAAAGCGGCGTGCTCGCTAAGTGATATGCACTCGTAACTTTTTGGTCGTAGCTTCACTTCATCAGTTGGGTCGACAGATGCTCTCTGGATGCAGTTCTTGGAACAAAGTGACAGAATTAAGATGGCGGAGAAAACGTTCTAAACTAATTAGTGTCACCAGTGGCAGCGCGGCTGTCGTCAGACGAAAGTGTCTGGTCCTTAGGTGCAGTGTTAAGTAAACGTGGACGGCACGATTAGCTAGTAGTTTTGCTATGTACTTCAGTTTTGTTTGCAGTAGTCTGTAATTACTGTAGCGTAGACAAAATAGAAGGACATACAAAAAACTCATTGGAATTCAAGAAATGGAAGATAGAAACACAAATTGGCGTTCACTTATTATTAAACGTAGAGATAGGTTTGTTTTTAGCCACTATCTCACCTGATGGTAAACGATGATGTGGTCGATGATGGAGCACGCTTACTTGGAAGTAACCTTTTCACTTGCGACTTAAAGACTCCTAGGTTTTATTATCAAGAAACACATCATCATCATCATCATCATTTCAGCCGATACACGTCCACTGCTGGACATAGGCCTCCCCCAAGCGTCGCCACAACGAACGTTCCTGCGCGTCTCGCATCCATCGGCTTCCCGCAACCTTCACCAAGTCATCAGACCACCTTGTTGGAGGCCTTCCAACGTTGCGTCTTCCGGTACGCGGTCGCCACTCCAGAACCTTTCGGCCCCAACACATACTGTATTTTATGTATAGTTAACGTTAACAAATATATAAAAGGTATATGTTAAGGATCGTAACAAGTGATATTGTGTAATTTCTACCCCACCAAAAACATATCTGTTAAAAAGGGGGCCAAGTTCCTATCGGCTAATTGTTCGCCTAAAAAAGGTTTGAAATCCAATCCAATGCCAAGTTTAGATGCATTTTAAAATCGATCATAATCATCTTCATCAACAGCCTGATCCACTGGTAAACATTTGCCATTCCCAAGACTCGCCACCACACCCAGTTCTCCACCTTCCGCATCCAACCACTACCCGCCACCGTATTCGCGTCAACGGTTCATCTGGCCGAAATTCACTTTACCATACACCCAACTTAAAATATGGTATAGTTGTGAAAATACGTAGGTACTTGGTTAAAAATATCTAAAATTATAATACTTCTAAATTTGAACTAGTCAGGTTTTCGTGCTGTACGTAACACTTGATTAATTGTATAATTAAATTTATTATTTCTTCTTCTTCTTCCTGCCCTTATCCCGTTTTATTTGGGGTCGGCGCAACACGTTTTTTTCTTCCATTCTGTCCTGTCACTCGACACGCTATCATCAACTCCCTTTTTTTTTCATATCACTTCTCACACAATTCATCCATCTTTTCTTTGGCCTCCCCCTCCCCCTCCATCCGTCCACATTTAAACTTATTACTTTTTTAGCAATATGCGTTTCATCTCTACTTTTCACATGTCCATACCAAGACAAATGATTCCCTTTCAACTTTTCAGTCACTGGTGCCACTTTCAAACTGCCACAAAAAAAGCTAGAAGCCGCCGCAAAAAACAGCTGAAGTGAGCTTCAGCTTAATGTCCCAGCATACGGGCATCAAAAAAACGCTAAAAGCGGCCACAAAAAAAAGCTTAAAGTCGCCGCAAAAAACAGCTGAAGCGCGTGACAGTTTGTGGCCGGAGAAGCTTGAAGCGGCTTTAAACGTTTTTTTGTGGCGGCACCGCAACACACGAGCCACAAAAAAAGGCCGCTTCAAAAAGAAGCTTTAGAAAACGACGCTTTACATCGTTTTTTTGAGACACTTAGTAGCTTTAGTCTCTAGCATGTTTTTACATCACTTAGCCGAACTTGTCATTACTTAGCTCTGACAATATTTTTTGTTTGTTCTAAGGTAAATTTTAATTAAGTTTTATGTTTACAAGTAGCTGGGTATACAATGTTTGTTTTAAGAGCGTTTAGGACGCCCTTAAAAACGGGCGAATGGTCGACATCACCTTGAAGTTCAGTTCTTCGTAACAACTGCTAATTAGGAGATTGTAAATATAAACAAACTGTTTCAGACTTCGTTATGTTAATACTATGTATACAGGGTGACCAACTAAGATTTTCATTAGTTTTTTTTTTATAAAGTGTTTTTTTTTATTGTTGATCGGTTCGCGCTTGACCGCTATCTCACCAAATGAACAGCCAACCGTAGGGCAAAGCCAAGGCGGGAGAAGTCATTTGGATGATTTTCGCCCACCGAGAAAAAAAACACCTGATGAACAGCGATGAAGCGACAATAGAAGTAACTTAATCACTCTTAAATACCAAATGATTTGTCATAATCACCCTTATTCTTAGCATATCAGTGGTAACACTAGTTAAATTCCTTGCCAGGCCCAGTATTCAATATAATAACCACACTAATACACAAAGGTGAAAGCTTGTGAGTACGTGTCTGTATTTTTGTTACTTGGTCACGTTCGAACGGCTGTACGGACTTGGATGAAATTTAGCACATAAGTAGATCATGTTCTGGAATTACACATAGGATTTTTGATCCCGGGAATATGTTTCCTTGGGACAATTTTCTATGTGCATTATATATGCACACTGCGCTGGCATAGTTACATATTATTCAGTCTTCAGCAATTCTACATCTACTAAATCTTCTACTGATTGCTGGTTACCTATAAATGTGCTAGTCTTTTGCCGTGTATTCGTCAAAATACATTTTTATTAGGTATCCTACTGTCAAAGTAACAATAATATTCTGTTTTTAGCGTTCAAAGTTATAAAAATAATAACCACTAAATAGTTTCCCTTCAACCGGCGGTTGTCCTTGGATGTACTAACATAGCACATGTATGGAGGGATAATATCACCGGTTGGTACCACGTTCCACTAAAGTGTCTAAAAGGGCCTCTGCGAGTTGGTTTCGGCTCCTCGTATACCTTGCAAAGGTCCAGGATCTCAGGGTCCTGAGATAAAAAAATATATATAAATAATAACTACGATAGATCCTTACTAATATTAAAAAAGCGAAAGTGAGTTTGTTTGTTTGTTTATTACGTCTTTACGCTTAAATGGCAAAACCGATTTCGATGAATCTTAGTACAGAGATAGTTCGGACCCTGGAGACGGACATAGGCTATTTTTTTTTTTAGTGAGAAAAGGGGTAGAAAGAGAAATTAATAAACGCGGGTGAAGCCGCGAATAAAAGCTAGTGCCTAACAAATATGCCCAGTACTTGTTACCAGATTCTTAGTGCAAAATGTTTCTATGGTGAATGAAAGAAGAAAGAATGAAAGAAAGAAAAGTAATGGCTAATCAGTATTTGAACCAAGCTTATGATTAATGATCACGTATGGTTCATCATTATCATCATCATCTTCTTATCCTTGTCCCATTTTTATTTGGGGTCGGTGCAACACGTTTTTTTCTTCCATTCTGTCCTGTCACTCGTCACGCTATCACTAACTCCCTTTTCATTTTGGTTTGTGAATTTTAAAAAAATGGATTTCAAAATTTTTATTTTACAATTACATTGTTAGAAACACCCGCATGGTATTGAAACTAGAGTCAAGCGCAAATCAGAATAGTTTTAAGTAAAGCAACAATGTTGTTTTATAACTCGAAGCTCTCACGTATAAATTTAATTGGAACCTACCCTACTTTCGCTTCACTGTAATAATACAATTTCTCTTTACAGTATTTTGTCGTACATTTTATGCTCTAGATATTTTATTTTTTTGGATAGGTTTAGAGAAAACAAGTTAGACAGCCTCGGGATTCTATCTTCTGGATTAATTAAAAAAGTCTTTCGATTAATCCCGAGGCTGTCTACCTTTTAATATTCCTACTGCTGGGAGTGGGACTCAGAACTCCTCTCTAAGAGAGGGAATAGACCGTAATCCACCAAGCGGGCCCAGTGGTGGATGTTACATGTCTTCAAATTTTTGGTTCTAGGACATGCCAGTTTAATCAAGATGTTTTCGTTCACAGTTGTGAGAACAGTGGTGATGATATAAATTACACAAAGTAATACGACTATTATAATAATAGTAATTAATGATTGTCGATATGAGCAATGTGGCCTCGGCTGTCATTGCGCCGATTGTCGTGACCGCCAATGGCCTTATAGTCAAAAGCTTCGACAACCATCTGTCGAAGCCGTCGTTGCGCGGTTGAATCAAGGGCCTGATACAGAAGACAGTACTCCTCGATACGGCTTACATTGTGAGGAAGTTCCTGTCTCTGGAGCCCTAACCACCGGTAGCTCGGGCCCTGCTAAGGACATCGGTGGACTAATATTTTATATATTTTTAAATGTTTTTTATAATTTTTTTTATATATATTTGTTTTAAGAAATATTTAAAAAATATCAAAAATATCATGTATAGAAAATAAATAAAGGAAATAATAATCACATCAGGTCTCATCAGCCGCATGCAACTCTACATTACTCTGACTGTTGTGCAAAAGTGCCCCTCCACAAAGTAAGTACCTAAAGACGGACGCCCGCGCCACCGCCAAAGTCGACCTAAGAAGAGGTGGAGAGATGACTAGGTGCCTACCACAAGCACTGGTACAAATTGGCTCGAGAAAAGAGTACCAGGAATAAATTGGGGGTGGTCTTTGCCCAGCAGTGGGAAGTATAGGCTAATAAAAAAAAATACTGATGGTTGGGTTTTTCCTGCTACCAAATACTCGAAAGTTGGGGCTGTTACCACTGAGCTGCCACTATACTAGCTATGCATGCTTGCCCGTACAAGCATTATCTTCTCTAGGAGAGGGAATGAGCCGTAATCCACCACGCGGGCACAGTGCGGGTTGGTGAATGTAACATGTCTTCGAAATTTTGGTTCTAGGCCGTGCCAGGTTTCCTCACGATGTTTTCCTTCATCGTCTTGAGAGCAGTGGTGATGAAATAAATTACAAAAAGTAATGCCCATACAAAAGTTTACTTCAAAACTAAGACGAAGCTCACATAACATATTACAGCAACCATATCACATAATCAGTACATGCTCAAATAGTATTAACTAAGTCCTCGTTACCTCAAGCAAATAGAATCTGCCGTGCGACGAACGCGCTGCGACTAATTGATCAGGTAATTTGTGGATCGCAGGTGTGCAGCCGCCTTTATGAATTACAAATAGCTATATAGTTGATGTTAGGGTTGGAACAGAACTTGGCCTCCGTCTTGTCAAATGCAAAACTTGTGGTAGATGCGGATTTGGACTACCAGAGGACATCAGGAGGACAGAGGTCTATCAGGTAAGTAACCTTTTCGCCGCCGCCGCCGGGATACCGATTTCCGGCCACCGTAGACGTGGGCTCGCGGACGATGAGCCATGGCTAGCTCGCTGTCCGGTAACTGTCCGGACCGAGCCCAAGACAACGACGGCGTGCACTGTTGCCACGCGCCTCAAGGAGTTGTCAGCAACAGCAGGGGCTCAGCAGGGGCCCAACTGGGTCGAAGCCTACTGAGGGTTATCCGAAAAGGCCCTCGAGTCCCGGTATGAAGGCTAGAAGGAACGGGGTGAGTTATTAGTCAGTAAGAGTCTGACACTATCTCTCGCTTCACCCAAGAGCAGGGGTTGTCATCGGATGATTTTTGCCGACAAAAAAAAAAGTAAGTAACCTTATAAGAGCTTCATTTGAGTGTCCATAATGGGCACGGGGTGCGGGCCTGTACCCCTAGCCAAGTTGCTAATTTGCAATAGTTAACGCTTGTAGAAAGTTTCAAATGTACGGGAATGACATGATATCATGCGTGCCTCAACGAAATAACAGTAAAACCGTAGGGGTTCAGCAGGGCCGAAACCTACTGGGTTGACTTCCGAAAGGGATACCCAGGGTCCTGGAATGCTAGGTAAAGAAAGAACACAGGCGTAGATTTAGCCAGTAAAAGTATTACTGACTAAACCTAGTACTTTTACACACTAGTGCAGAAAATAGAAAATTGCTTGATTAAAAACGGTAGGGATAAGAGCGGGTTTTCGAGTATTGAATACATTTTTGAATAATGTTTTATTTTTCTTTTGTTCCATCTTCAATTCTGTCGCCAAATCCGCTTTACCTCCGAAATCGCCTCCGTTTCAACCCTAGTAGATATCCATTAAATAAATCGAAGGCGCCTCGCGTTTCATTATAGATGTTGTGTTAATTTATCAAATGAGTTGTTAGTTTGAATTGGAGAGAGTGTATTATTGATAGCCCAATTTATTATTTGGTATGTGTATGAGTTTAATGAGATCTGGTAGTCTCTGTTAATTAACTCAAAGTCAACACACGATACAACACTGTTTAAATTTAAATTAATATATGATTTTTTGTATACAAACCTATATTTTTATTGTAAAAATAAAAGTTTTCTTGTTATTTATTACTAGCGGCTCGTCCCGGCTTCGCACGGACAATAAATATAGCCTACTAGCTTTCCGCCTGCGGCTTCGCCCGCGTGGACTACAGTTTATATCGCGCGGGCAGAGACCCGTGCTCAGCAGTGGAATTATAGGTAGCCTATGTGTTATTCCAGTGTCTCTTCTACCTACCTACCAAATTTGATCTAAATCCGTTCAGTAGTTTTTGCGTGAAAGCGTAACAGACAGACAGACAGAGTTACTTTCGCATTTATAATATTAGTAGGGATGTTGTTACTCAGGGTGAATGTAACTTTTCAATGGTGAAAGAATTTAAAAAAATCGGCAGTAGTATTGACGTAGTTTTTGAGTGTTGTGTGCATTACAAACAAACGCAAACACAAAAATACAAATTTTCCCTCTTTCTAATATTAGTGTAGATGTAGATTTTGTAACCTCTAACAAAGATACGGTATTTACTAAAAAAATTGAAATATTAACTAAGTACGAGTATATAAAAACCAATATAAAAAAATATCCGGAAATGTGCCCAAAAGACTGGCAGTATTGCCACATCGAATGGCAATGCTTTGGGTGAGTCTTAGGTCATCACGGACAAGGATGAAAGCAAACATTGTGAGGACTTTATAATTAATTTATTATTTATTAAGTACGAACTTATGTACCTACATTAGGTACACTATGAAATTGTCAACCCACCTTGAGCATGCCAATTAGGGTAGAACTACACTGCTCACACGGTGTGCCACACACGCAGATCTAGGTGCGTCGGTCTCCGTACATTTTATATGGAAACTAGACTTTTTGTTACACTTGATCTATGCCACGCGACGTCGTTCTACATACAAATCAGGCGTGTTACACGTGTGCGTCGGTCTAATGTAGTTTTAGCTTTAAGAGGGTCCTTCTCCACTCGCTTATCGTAAACATCGAAAATGGTTTAAAAGCTTGTTACTTCATTTAATGCAATCCAACGCGATGTTTGACGAAAAGGCAACGCAAAAAAAGAGAGATACCGCCTGGAAACTCTGTTAGTATTCGGTAATTACTCGAAAATTTCACAAAACTTGCTCCAGGATATAGCTGTTTTTTTTTTACCCTTAAAAGTTTTTGAAAAAAGTTGTCGTCATTTAGAATCTTAATAAAATTTGCAAGGTCCCTAGAGGATTACATTTTTGACTTTTTAAATTTTTAGGCAAATTATGAAGTGTCAAAGTTCATACAAAATAGGACATTTTCAGAGGTTTTTACTGGATTAGTTTTACACAAATTTAGAAATTGGTTTCTTTAGAAACCTAGATAATATCCACAAGATACTGTGTTTCCAATGAAAAATGTATAATAACGTCATAATCAGTTATGAGCGGTTGTATGAAAAACAGTGAAAATGTGAGTCATGATGCACCACCTTAAGGTCAAAGCGCCAGGGTCGGTAAGTTTTTTGCACTTTAGAGGTTAGAGTCAAGTTATATCATCATCCTCCCCCTAGCATTTTTTCCCTACTAAACCGACCCCCAAGGCTTCCAGTCTAACAGGATGCGGATGAATAGCGACTGCTTATTCCTGCACAACCCAGTTACTGGGCAACAGTTAAATTGTATGTTGTTCGAAACATTATAAGTGACCGTAACAAGTATTTATAATATGTATTTAAAAACGCATGTAATATATGAGTATATAGTATAAATACGCATTAAACAGTGATGAGTCCAGGAGTATCTGCTTTCCTACCACTGATGACTGTAATCCCGCCTGCGTCGGAAGCGCAGATTTCACGACGTAGTGGTGACGCACGCATAAATTGTTGATATATTTGGGTGGTACACGGTGGGGCGAGAGCGAGTGTCAGACTTTTACTGACTAAAACCCTCCCGCGATTCCTTACCCTTCGCGTTCCAGGGCCATGGTAACTCGAACAATCCCACAGCCGAAATACGTCTAGCCTTGTTAACTTATTCATAATATTTTTAATTCATTTCTTCTTGAAACAAGTAAAAATAAGAAAAAGCCGTCTCCTTGCAAAATTAGTTTACTTTAATAACATAAATATTCATTTACCTACAAAAAATCTTAGACGTGAAAAAAATGTATACCTTGTTTCATAAAAATGAAACTTTACGATGTACTGGATTTTACACCGAATCTTTACTTAAATATACGAATACGCACAAACAGCGCGAGAGAAAGGCGGAGTGTGAAAGACACGCGAAGACGGTGTGGTAAACACGCAGAGACGGCACAGGAGGCTCGCTGACAGTCCAGGAAACTTATGGATGGTGCGGTCCAACCTATCCTCGTAAGAGGAACGCAGCACAGGCACCCAAATGTACTGATTATGTAGCTACCGTTTTATGCCGCCTTATGAAGTATCAACCTAGATAGTAACCATTAGGTTTTTTTTCGCTCCAACCTATTAACCATCTCGTCACTTATCACTTTTAATAGATTTTTTTGTAATAATATTATCTATTCCGTCGAGTAATTTCTCCCGTTTCCCCAACATTTCCCTTCACTGCTCTGCTCCTATTGATTGTAGCGTGATGAAAAGTATACTATAACCTGCCCAGGAGTATGAAGAATGATTGTACCAAGTTTCGTTAAAATCCATCGAGTAGTTTTTGTTTCTATAAAGAACATACAGACAGACAGACAGACAAAAATTGTACTGTTTGCATTTTTGGCATCAGTATCGATCACTAATCACCCCCTGATAGTTATTTTGGAAATATATTTCATGTACAGAATTGACCTCTCTACAGATTTATTATAAGTATAGATTTAATATGTTCAGTTAGACAATATAGGCCCACTGTTAGTAACAAACTCTTTTAGCCTACTTTAGTACTTAGTAACTAATTACAACCTGGTCCGATAGAGCAGCGTATACATAACAGTTTATGACAAGCATGTTACTTTTTGGTGTACAATAAAGTTTATTCTATTCTATTCTATGCACAAGCGGGCTATCTGTCGGGTGCCAACTGAAAATCAGCGCTGGGTCTCTAACGCCCAGCAAAGGCTAAGGTGGTCACCCTTTCGGTGTGGGCCCGCTCGGCGCATTTTGTGCCTTTATTTCTTGTTGTGTTTATAACTGTTGTGCTATGTCTGTACCGAATGAAGGTAATTCTATTCTATTCTATCTACTCGGGCGGTTAATAAATATTAATGGTTAATTTGTTTATTATGAGGCCGTTCCCCAACCCACATTAGAGAGGGCGTACTTGAGAAAAATATAAATCTATTTAATTTCATTATAATATCATTTGATTATCTACCACGTCCACAGTTATCATTTACTAATTCACTGGCGTTTAGAATTACACCCCAAATTCGATGCTCTACTCGACTGCATTGAGCCAAAAATTACGCGTCCTACAAATAAAAATGTGGCCAGCAGTCCCCTACCAATTGCGTCAAATCAAATCACTGGATTAGAGTCCTATCACTAGTGTTTATCACTTGCCCAGGGCCATTCGGCCTCCAACGAAATAATTTCGGCAAATGACGTTTAGGCACCGAAAAACGTCGGAAAACGTCGGTAATTGCCCTCTCGCTATATAAATTGGCTGAGTGTGTTACCGGCAGTGGGAAGGGCTTCGGCTCCAACTAAGATATCTCGATTTGAGGGATTTCTTTTTTGATGATTTCATTGTGGGAAATTGATATTGTCGATAACAATAAAACTGGCTTGGGCAGGCCTTTCCATTGAATTTCGTGTAAACTATAATTTAATAAAACTTATGTAAAGTGATGTTCTTTTTTACCACAAGAATGTATCAGAAGAAGACAAATGGATCCTGAAATAAGTATGATTTATACATACATTTTGTGAAAAAGTTGAAAGGAGATCGTACGAGTTATTTTTAATAGCTAACGGACTGGCTTGATAAAACTTGGACTTTGAATTTCTAAAATAGGTTTGAAAAAATTATTGTGTACTAGCTTTTGCCCGCAGCTTCGCTCGCGTTAAATTTGGGGTAACACGCTTTCCCTTTCGGCTTATTTTTTCTCGACATCTTCAACAAATACCGTTGGTACAGTAATGGGTCGAACCGCAAAATTAGGTTTTTTTTTATTGTATATACTTTTCCGGGATAAAAAGTATCCAATGTGGTGCCCAGGATATAAAAAAATAATTATACCAAGTTTCATCGTAATCGAACCGGTAGTTTGTGCGTGATGCCTGAACAAACAACCAGGCAGACAAACAAAATGTTTTAAATCACATTTTTGGGTTCGGTGTCAGTCTAGTAACACTGCTATTTTTTCTTTTTATATTTTCAATGTACAGAATTTTCATTTCTACAGATTTATTATAATTATAGGAAAAAAGTATTGTGTTGTGTTTTCAGTAATAAAGTGACTTATAAAATGGAATGTTGTATTCTTGAAATAGAAAGAAAATATAGAAGTTATTAATCTTAGTAATTTTCTGCAAGTAAAGATCCCGAATCGAGACCTATCTGAGCTGAGCTTCGAACTTTGGTAGGTTTCGCAACAATATCTATCTAGATCCATTATTATGACACGTTGGAGTACACAGTGGAGGTGAGCCTCGCTTGGGCGGAGCTTCGCCGTGCCCGCGTGGAGTCTTGGTACAGGCCATGGTCTGGAGCGAGGAGGAGTGGCAGGCGGTCGCTTCCTACTTTGAGGCAGTAATGCTAGAAAAGGAGGAGGCAGACCGTATCAGACCGATTCCAATCCCGATTTCCGGCCATCATAGGTGCGGGCTTACGGACGGCAAGCAATGGGTAGCTCGCTGTCCGACCGTCCGTCGACGGTGCGCATTTTTTCCGCGCGCCTCAAGGAGTTGTCAGCAACAGCAGGGGCCCAGCTGGGTCAGTCCCAGTACGAAAGGCAACGAAGGAACAGGAGTGGGTTTTTAGTCAGTAAAAGTCTGACTGACTATCTCCCGCTCCGCCTAAAAGCGGGGGATGTCATTAGATGATTTTCCCACCAAAAAAAATAATCTAGATACATTATTATGCTTCTGATTTCACCTAAACCTTTTAAAATCGAGAACCGCAAGTAGTAATCTTTAGTAGCACTCCTGCAAATGAGGTTTGTCGATGGAGCTAGGGCGGTGCTTCTCGCAATTACCGCGAACCAGCGGGGCGCCACCGTCGCTCCCGTTGCACAGGAATTTATGGCAGGCGCGTGTCAAACACATTTTTACACGATAACAAAAAAACGGTAATGAGCAGGAAATTCTGGTCTTAATTGTGACAGATTAGTTGCAGAACTGAGAATTGTTATTGAAAACATTTATTTATTTATTTAATCTTCATGCAACACAAAGTACATAGGCGGACTTAATGCCTTAGGCATTCTCTGCCAGTCAACCTAGGGTGGTGCAGAGACATTATGGTAGGCGCATATACAGAAAAATTAAAAAAAAAACAAAAACAAAACAAACAAAACACAAAAACAAAAAACAAACACATTGAAACATTGCATTTTGCTCACGAATTGGTTAATCTTATTATATTTGTTTTAGAAGCTTTTTTAGGTGGGAAAGGGCGGCGGGTTAAATTACTAAATTTAATACTATTAGCTAAGTAGTGCGCCTCACCATCAGAGGTTGAATCACTGCTTACCATCAGGTAGGATCGCAGTTAAGTACTAGTTTACATCAATAAAAAAAAGTGTTGATTTATTATTTTATTTATCAAACTAGCTTCTGCCAGCGACTTCGTACGCGGATCCTGTTGCTTATGCCAGCGACATTCAGTGTTATAAACGTAAGAGTAGACAAAAATAAACAGAAAGCTCAGAACTGCTAAGCTATCGGGAGTTACACGTGTTATTGTGAGTTAACCATAGAAGATAGACGTATGCTGTCGTGGAACATTTTTTATATAATTTTGAGGAGAACATTTCCGTTATACATGTTTTCTGTGTAGCTTTAACCATTAAGGCTGCAAACGCGACGGAAGCTTAAAAAATGGAGTAATTTCTCCCGTTTCCCCAACATTTCCCTTCACTGCTCTGCTCTTATTGATCGTAGCGTGATGAAAAGTATACTATAACCTGCCCAGGAGTATGAAGAATGATTGTACCAAGTTTCGTTAAAATCCATCGAGTAGTTTTTGTTTCTATAAAGAACATACAGACAGACAGACAGACAGACAGACAGACAGACAGACAGACAGACAGACAGACAAAAATTTTACTGTTTGTATTTTTAGCATCAGTATCGATCACTAATCACCCCCTGATAGTTATTTTGGAAATATATTTCATGTACAGAATTGACCTCTCTACAGATTTATTATAAGTATAGAAGATATAGATACACCTTTCGATTTTCATTTAATATTAATATTAAGTTAATTTATACTACTACCAACGTCGAAAGGTTCTGCAGTGGTAACCACGTAGCGGTAGATGCAGCGTTGGAAGGTCTCCCACAAGGTGGACCAATGATCTGGTGAGTGTCATGAGAATCCGATGGAAGCGAGATGCCTGTGCGTCATTACCTGCCGGTCTTTCGGCTGAAATGCTGATGATGATGATGATTACTAGTACTAACGTTATATGGATGTTTATCAGTTATAAAATATTTTTAATTGAATTTTGAATTTAAATTGTTACGTCGTTAAATTCATAGATTAAGCACGTCTACATTCTTATCTTCGCCCTAGAACAAGGAGACTTTTCTCATGTAAATACCAAAGGAACTAATTCTTTTCAAAAATAAAGAATACCCGTAAACTACCCCCTTACGTAGTCCCCCCTTACGTTGGTCTGAAGTTATTATGTCTGGTTATTTGTAGGGGCTTACTCTTCCCAGTAGCAGTCATATAAAGTCGTGGCGAGGGAATTTACTGGAGGACTGTGCGCCTGGCATTTTTGAGTTAATTCACCAAACATTATGTGCATCGCATTCAGAGGGTTGAGTCGGAATGCAGGGGTTTTAGATGGAGTTTTTGATCGAAAATCTGCATTGGTATTTAATAAAAAGGCTTTTGGCGAAGTTATTCTAGCTTGCAATAGGTACATGTAACACTCACACAGAGACATTTTGCAATCCAAAACTTTTCTTGCATTCATGAGTTACCTACACTAATATTACAAAGAGGAAAAGTTGGTTTTTCTGTTTGTAGAAGGTAAGCTCTGAAAGTACTGGCCCGCTTATCAATGTTTTTATTTTTTCAAAGATAGAAAGCTGTTCTATTCCTGAGTAAAATAGGCTATATTTTATGCATGCAGGCGAAGCTGCGGGCAAAAGACAGTGTTTTATATATTTCATTATTTTCCGCGTTCGGAATTTTATGCAAATAGAATAACTATTTGACTCGCCAAAAATTGTTCTGTCAAATAAATTAACAAAGAAAAAAATGTGTGTGTACGAGAGCGTAAAATATCCTACGACCTACCTAATATAAACAAAAATCGGTCAAGCCGTTTCATAGGAGTTCTATAACAAACACCGTGCTTTGGTCTGTGACAGGCCTGTTGGTCTAGTGGTTAGTGGCCCTGACTGCTGTGCCGGAGGTCGTGGGTTCGATACCCACCCAGGACAAATGTTTATGTGATGAGCATGATCATTTGTTCTGTGTCTGGGTGTAATTTATCTATTATATGTATGTTTTTAGAAATATATAAGTATGTTTATCAGTTGTCTAGTACTCATAGCACAAGCTCTGCTTAGCTAGGGACTAGACGGCGTTGTGTTATAGTTATGGAATATTATTATTTAGGTTACCTACAATCTTCCCGCCTTGCAGTTTTCAAATATAGCACTAGCTTAATGGAAATTCCTGTCCTTTATAAGCGATTTTAAATAACAGAAAGATTTAATACGGCTGTCAAAAAAGGAGTCACTAAATAAAATGCAACGCCTCTAAACGGTCTTCTGTGTCTCCCATACTCCGCAAACCCTTAACGACAAACAGAGCACAAGTTTTTGCTCCATCTTTCCATTTTTACAATTACATTTTTTGCTTACTTTCCGGTGAACAAAAATTGTTTTCTGGAAGCTTCCAGGAATCTATGTATGCTCAATTGATCGAAATAACGAGAACCTGTCATCCGCAGAGTAGAATTTCAAAGCTGTTATTTTAACAAATATGTAAAATTGTAAACGGATTTTTCATCAGGGATGTGTTTTGGTTGAATTTTGTGAAACATTATTACGTAAAAGAGAAACTGACTAACTGACATATCAACGCACAGTCGAAACTAATGGACTGACTGCCGCACTCAGAGACGTCATTTAACTTTAATGTCAATTATAGCAAAACCTAAGGTACTTAACGTCGTAAAAATATAGACTATTATTCAATGACAAAATTAGTAAATCAGAGATTAGCGTTAATGGGCGTCTCTGAGTGCGGCAGTTAGAGAATGTTTAGACAAGGTTTTCTTTTATGACGTAGGCGAACATGTAGCGACATCTATGGCTTCACATAAGAACTAATCCTGCATCGCGCAATTAAAATTTTCCGCGCGATTTGAACACTGAGTAAGTATTTACTCCGTGGATTTGAACATATTAGAACAAGCTCGAAATCATCTCAAGAGCACTTCACTACGATTGCTATAGGATGGTGCGTGTGTGTGTGTGCGACCTATCCTTTTCTCTCATCTTAAAGATGCATATTTTTTCCTGCTTTCCTACTGCTGCCCAAGTCTTTTTTGTATAACATGGGTAGGATGATTCTACCCATGTTATACAAAAAAGACTTGGGCAAAAATCATCTTATGACAACCCCCGCTTTTTGGTGGAGCGGGAGATAGTGTCAGACTCTTACTGACTAAAAACCCACCCTGTTCCTTCTAGCCTTCATACTGGGGCTCGAGTTCCTTTCGGATAACCCTGGCCCCAGTAGGCTTCGACCCAGCTGGGCCCCTCCTGTTGCAGACAACTCCTTGAGGCGCGCGGGAACAGTGCGCGCCGTCGACGTCTTGGGCTCGGCCCGGACAGTTACCGGACGGTCGGACAGCGAGCTACCCATGGCTCGCCGAACAAAAAAAAGACTTTAAAGAAAGGATTTGCCAAAATTCACCCCTTAAACGGGTTCCCAAAGTTCGCATGTTTGTAACCTATTTTTACATGGGTGAAGCCGCTGGCAGAAGCTAGTTATGAAGTAACGAGATAACATATAATACGATATGGCTGCGACATGTATCAGGTCATAAATTCAGTCAAAAATTTTAAGTATATAAAATTCTTTAGATGTCATAAGAGCACTAATGTTTAAATTTTTTTTATCAATACTCAAGAACCATACAATGGAATAAAAATACAAGAAAACAGTAATTACAGAAAGTCGTTGCAGTAATCCCTTACAGTAAAGACATGCTTAGAAAGATTGCTTTAACTACCTTTACAGCGTTTAGTTTACAATCTTACGCGAGTAGAACTAATACTTTTACACTGTAGAACTACTGTAACTGCCTTTGTCCATTAAATGGCATTTAAGCTTGGCTCTAGATTAGTACCAGTCTGTAGGATATGGTGGTAATTAAAGTTAGAATTCAGATCAAAGTTAATATAGTTTATTAATACATGCTTTGGTCCAACTTGCACTGGGCCTGCGTGTTGAATTAAGGCCCATTCGCTCTCCTGAGAAAAGGCCTTAGTCTCAGCAGTGGGAACATTAAAAAAGGTAGATTATGCTTATGCTGATTATGATTGTGTCTAAAAGACATAGAATATCTCAAAACTATGTAAATTGTGGTTTCCATTCAAACATCGACCCAACATATCAACCAATTTCATCGACACACTCAATTTTAAAATCCACATCACTACACCAACAAACCGCGAACCGATTTGATAGTTTCATAAAATCGATAAACCAAACACCAGTCTGTCAAACAGTAATCGAACATTCAATCTGTCTGCGAACAGGTTATAATCGAGGGGCGGGTAATATAATCGGATGGAACGCAGGCTGGGCGTGGATACAATATGCTAATTCAATGTTTGCCAAATGTACTGTGCCGATTCGATTCCACTCGTCGAACGAACAGACCTACGACACGCGCTGTTTATCGATAGTGATGCGATGCGACCTCTGTGCAGCACTATACTTGAATTGAAACGAGATTATTACCATCCGGCTCCACCAAGTTTTGTCTTTAGCGTTGTGTATTTTACGAAATTACTATTTACAAAGATCTTAAAAAGTATAGAATTTAATGAAAACTGAACACAACCGACATAGATTTTTTGGTCCAAAATTTGGTTAATATCTAAAATTCTTGAAAGAAAGAAAGAAAAAAAGAAAAACAGCTTATTTACGCGAAATAATGTTCTATTGTAATTCTTAATGATATGCAGCTCGATATACACTTTCACTGCGTTTCATACAACCGCTCTTACGCGATTATGACGTTATTACACATTTTCCATTAGTTGGAAACAGTATCTTGTGGATATTATTAGGTTTCTATTGAAATCAGCCTATTTTGTGTAAAACTAATAGAGTAAATATCACTGAAAATCTGCTTGAACTTTGACACTTCATAATTTACTAAAACATTTTAAGTTAAAAGCATCAAACATCAAAATTCTAAATGACGATAAATTTTTTCAAATAATTTTAAGGGTTTAAAAAACCCGTAACACGAATTTCCTAGACCAAGTTTTGTAAAATATTCGAATAAATCACGGATTTACCGAATGCTACCAGAGTTTTCAGGCGTTATCTCTCTTTTTTCGCGTTGTCTTTTTGTCAAACATCGCGTTGGATTGCATTAGATGAAGTAATAAGCTTTATAAACCATGCTGATGTTGACGATAGTCGAGTGAAAGAGGACCCTCTGAATTCAAATATATAATTGTAGGGAATGACGTGTGTGTAGGAAGCGTCGGTGAAAATAGAATCGAATTTCTAACGCAAATATTTCAATTGAATCACTTGGAGCTTGTTATTTTAAAGTTTAGGCGTTCTCAACGGAGCATGTGGTATGGACAAATTCAATATACATTTTCCTTCGGTAGATTGCCCGTAGGAATTCACTACCCACACAGTTTTTGTTCTGTTTATAGTTAACCACACAATATTAATAATTCGCTACTTTTAATAATACCAAGAAGCAATGAATATTTTACTAAGACATCTTTAATTGTCAAAGTATGTCGCTGGTCTGAGAAATCATCAGGTTCTTGCTGCCGTAGAAAACGCGTTGGGTATTGGGTATCGTCATAGGTACGGGATTGCGAACGGTAGCGAGCAATGTTGATAAGTCGACGTCCGATAACGACCAGACTCAGATCGATGGCATGTTGTAGGTATCCGACATAGAGGGTGTGCGTCGGACACAACACGTCATCGACCAACCAAAAGAGGTCAACATATTGACGGGGCTCACTAGGTCCGAGTCTACCAAGGATGCAAGATTGTTCAAAAGAGTCACCGCGACTACTAAAAGAACACAGGTAGGTTTTAGTCAGTGACTTCAGGAAAGACGGTGGCACAGTGATCACGTGCTGCCGTGCACAACGAGGCTCAGAGGAGACTCCTCGCAGACTCCACAGGGATCTGCCCTAACAGGCGTTGTACAGAGAGGGTTCCGGGGTGGTCTTTTAAGAGGTCACGGAGCTCTCTTCCATGTACTGATGGTGATCACCGGAGTGGTTTTAGTGAGGTAAGAATCCCACACACCCTGGTCTTTTCCCCCAAAAGACCAGAAGCTTTTTGAAGGTTTCCCCCCGAAAACAAAAAAAAAAAAAAAGGTTTTAGTCAGTAAAAATCTGGCTCACTCCACCCAGAATGGGACGGGTTATTTTATGATTTCCTACCCTCAAAAAAAAAGATTGCTGCTGAACAAAGCTGTAGGCTAAAATCCCTGTCCTAACTTCAAAAGTAACAAACGGTCACAACACTACGTGCACGTAACACACAGTGCATTGGACTATGCACTAGTTCGAACGCAACGCAACCCAACTCACTGATTGCTCAAGAATGTTATTGGTTTGTGAAAATTTCGTTTTCTGTTATACCTATAACCTATATAAACACTTACGTCGTTTTGCCAGAAATATAATATTTTTATCCAATCTTAGATACAGTTTTTTTTATTAAGAAAAGTATCTATCGTCCAATTTATTTATTTATTTAATCTTCATGCAACACAAACTAAAAAAGCGGACTAACTGTCCCCGCACACGGGCCTCAAAAAAACGCTCGAAAGGGCCACAAAAAAAAAGCTAGAAGCCGCCGCCGCAAAAAAAAACAGTTCAAGCGCGCGACAGCTTGTGGCCAGAGAAGTTTGATGCGGCTTCAAGCTTTTTTTCGTAGCGGCACCGCCGCACACGAGCCAAAAAAAGGCCGCCTCGAAAAGAAGCTTGAAGCGGCGTTTTTTTGAGGCCCGTTATAGCCCTGTTATAGCCGTTATATTTAATAACACTCATCTGAGCTTTTGAACTACCGGAGGGACTGTCCTGCAATGGCTGAGGACAGACGTGTTCAGTTCGGAAAAAGGAGAGAGAGGCCTTCGCCCAGCAGTGGGACATAATAAGCTAAAAGTCTATTTGAGTGACATTAATTCATGAATCCCCAAGCGACCACCGGTGGCCGCGCATCTATTGTCTTACTATTGTGTCTCTAATTGACGGTATCTGAAGGGTTAAGCTGAAAAAATATCTGCAAGCAATGTGCTCTGCCCATTGCCTAAAGATTCTTCGGGCCCTCCTCCTTCAGTCTCATATTCAGAGATCGGAATAGGTAAGGCTGTTTCATGTACTTGCTATAGGTTAGAATAATATGGATACTCCCCGAGTCCAATTTTCCGGGTCCGATTTGGTTTAAAAGTAATAAAATTATAAAAAAAACTATTCTTGCCTTCGGGACTAATAAAAGATTATACTTCTTTTCTGACGGGTAAATATAAGAAGGACGGGATTAAGGATACTATAATAAATAGATAAACTTGATTCTGCTGTTGATGTAAAATTTACAACGTCGCATATCATGCGCTTATTGGCTTACGTATTTTTTTATACATATTGACAAAAATAATGAAATTCAATTAAATCCCGTAAAATGTTTTTCTTTCTTTCTTTCTTATCAGCCGGAATCCTGTAGAATATCCATATTAACATCAATATTTGCAGTCAATGAACCTAAATAGCCCTACCTATTCCGATCTTTGCTTATAATATTTCTACAATCAATTCACTAAACGTTTGCTGTATCAGTCCACTTAGCTTTTCATACATAAACCATTAACTGCGCTGGCTAAGGAACTCGGGCTATAAAGTTGAACCGTTTAGTCATCCTTACAGCCGGATTTCCTTTAGTGTATAAATTGTGAAGCAAGTAAGTAGCCTCTCGAACATTCTAAGACGAGAATTACTCAGCCCTCTAGACGCCCGTGTTTTATATTCGCGAGTAAAATTCGCTGCACTTCAGACTTCACGGAGTATTTAGACAACGTAACTAGGTGAACTGGTCTGAAAATGAAGCAGTCGTGGCCGAGTGGTAATGGCCCTGAAATACAAGTTGTAGGTAGCAGGTTCAAACCCAGCCAGACGCATTACTTTGTGTAATTTACTTCATCATCACTGTCCTCAAAACGGTGAAGGAAAATATCGTAAGGAAATCGACATGTCCTGGAACCAAATTCGAAGACACGTAACATTCACCAATCCACACTAAGCCCACCTGAAGCCCACTCCTTATCCTAGAGGAGGCTTTAATCCAAGCAGTGGGAACATTAAAAGGCAGTATTAATCCCACCAAAAACATTTCATGTAAAATGTTGCCAAGACGACCACATAAGGTTTGCTCTGTGAAAAACAGATCTCATGTAGAGCCAAGCTTCTGAATCTACACTGCCTAACTCTACCGACCCTTCACAAATTATACATATCAGTAAAAATGTATATTGTGTATCCAAGGAATATCGTGTTGCCTAGTGACTGGGTTATGGAGATCTGACAAGCATGCTCTATGTAAAACACAGGTATTCTGCTAGTTGAAAAAAGCTAGGGAGATGGTCATCATACTTTTTCATAGGGTAGTCGCATTACGTTTTTTTTTTCTTATATTGTGTCATATCAACCGTCACTCTATCACTGACTACCTTTTCTTTCATAGCCTCCCTCTCCTTCCAACTATCCCCATGTGTACTCATAATTCTTTTACTAAAATGCGTATCATCCCTCCTCTTCAAATGACTAAGATAAACGATTTCCTTTCCACTTTCCAATACTATAATTAGCATACTAAAAGCCTACCTACACATTTAACCCAGTCATATGAAAACAATTTCACCACTAAGTAAGAGGCGGTTCACACGAGGCGTCAAGTCATCGCAGCGACGACGCACAGTTGCGGAACGCTACTCACCCTATGTGACTTATCACATATAATTTCTCTTTCCTGAACCGAAGCAATAATGTATTCATGTTAATTTCTTCAATGGTACTCATATTACACTGCAAATAAAACCGAGTACAAAAATACGTAATAATCAACACACAAACAGACTACTTCGAGATAATTCGCTACTGAGTGCGTCGCAATGAGTACAGGTACACCCCGCTCCCGCTACGACTCGGATGGCTGCACTCAGTCGGGTATGCGTTGCGTCGACGCAGCGCACCATAGCTATGATTATTAGCACAAAATAGATAGGTACAGAAGACAATCTACATACAAAACGCGCTCAAGCAACGCACACCTCGGCTCAATCGCCCGGTCTGTGTGCGACCGTAGAGCGTAGGTATAAAAAGTGAGATTGACTTCTGTACCTATCTATTTTGTGTTACTAGTATGTAAAATGATGTAGCGACAGCACTGCGTAGACGCAACGCTATGTGTGGATCGCCCCTAACATGGAACTCCGCGGTTATGGTAGCTCTACGCGTATAGTTAATACCCGCGCTTCCGCAGACTCACGGCGCAAGGTTGCAATATGCAATACATTATACGCTACAATATACCCAGATTTATTGAATTTCCTAGCAAACTATGCTGTAATGAAGAAGACGGGATACTGGGTTATTGCTTAATTTAGTTTTTAACTTTGTTTTCTAACACTATTTTTGAAGCGGAGTTGCCATGGGTAAGATGATGTCAGGTTTTTTTTTAATAGTAAGTACTATGACCGTCCTCATTGATCTTCGATAAATTATTGTGAGCATAATTTTAACCGACTCCCAAAAAGGAAAGGAGGAGGTACTCAAGTGACTGATAGTTAACTGGTTTTGATGATTCTGTTTTTGTTTATATTTTTGGTGAAAATCTGATGACGAACTTCTGACATAGATCATGGAACTCTTTAATAAATGGTAGCAAATCTTCCGAGTTTGCTTGAATCGCATGTTTATTTATTTTTAAGACTATTTCATAACAGAACATCTAGGTATGCTCTGAAGAGATATGGTCTACGTAAATATACAAAGTTCACACTGCTTTACCCTCTTTTTACCAATTAATTATGTTAATTAATGACCCCAATATAAAAATTACATGATATTGGGTTTATCAATTTAAGCATATCCTTTTGTTTATGAACGAAGATTTTTTGAAAAAATTGTTTAAGAAATTAAACAATTTTATACCACCAAGCGAGCTTTTACCAAGATCTGAATCTTTTTATGAGGTGGGGAAATCATCCATTACTTTTCCCTCTCTAGGATGGAGCGGGATAGCGTGTCTGACAATACTGACCTAAATAAACTACTCCTTCGGATGCTCTATGCGTTCTAGGATTACAGGCTTCCAAAATCTGGACTTTGAAGTTCTGCCTAGTCTGTCATCTTGTCTAGTATAATGATACGCACACGAACTGTATAACTAATCCCAGTATAGCTTCATTTATCTATCAAGGATGGCATATAAACAGCAGACCATAACTTCATTTGCCGGAGTCGGCTCGACGTGCTTTGATTAAAATTTATCGACCTAAATTCTCATTTGTTTGGCCCTTTGTTCGCGTTACCCGTCTATAGTAACATGGACAAATTATTTCTAATTCGCTCTTGGGTATGC
Source organism: Mythimna lalbum (assembly GCA_949319445.1). Classification (NCBI taxonomy): domain Eukaryota; kingdom Metazoa; phylum Arthropoda; class Insecta; order Lepidoptera; family Noctuidae; genus Mythimna; species Mythimna lalbum. Next base: position 19,963,644 of record OX439350.1, on the reverse strand, counting down.
TCGATGTATTATGTAGATGGGGTGTAGAACTAAAGAAAATATTTTGGATTCTGAATTTGACACCTACGTTCGGTTTTGCTGTTCGAAGTTCTGGAAAAAGCAGTTGTATTCATCTTTAAGTAATGGAAGAATATCATCTTCCCGATGTTGTTTTGCCCAATGTTGTCTAGCTTAGGAACCAGATGGGCTCACTAGGGTCGATGCTTCCAGAGCTTAGGGATTATACGAAAATTTCACTGGAACCCTGGAACGCAAAGGCCACCTGAAGAACATGGGTGGAGTGTTTAGTTACACTTTTTTCACTCCACTCATAGAGGGAGAAGTTATGTAAAAAAAAACTAAACAATAAATAGATATGAATTTAATTGGCACAAGGCACACAAACAAAAGGTCGGTAAAAAACCTTTTTATAAAAAAAAATAACCGACTTCACTAATATATTGAATTGAATTTGAGGAGTTCCCTTGATTTCGCGAAGATTCCATCATCATCATCAGATCCCAACTTGGTACTATGGGACCATTTGGGAAATATTGCCCTATCCAATAAAAAATTTTTTTTTCAAATCAGTTGGCAAGCGAAGAAGTTATGCGCGAACAAACAAACATACAAACATCCGAATTGAGAACCTCCTCCTTTTTAGAAGTCGGTTAAAAACGAAACAAAAAAAAATATTAGGACTGAATTTCACAGGCGTTACCATCTCCCTACCTATTTCCAACTGCGCTACGACAGGTGTCGAGAGCCTACTGGGGCCGGGGTAGCCTACTGGGGCCGGGGTTAACCTACTGGGTCCGGGGTTAGCCTACTGGGGCCGGGGTTAGCCTACTGGGGCCGAAGTTAGCCTACTGGGGCCGGGGTTAGCCTACTGGGGCCGGGGTTATCTGAAAGGAAACTCGAGCCCCCGTATGAAGGCTAGAAGGAACGGGGTGGGGTTTTTAGTTAGTAAGAGTCTGACACTATCTCCCGCTCCACCCAAGAGCGGGTTTTGTCATAAGGTGATTTCCCACATCGAAAAAAAAAAAACGGGTGTCGAGACCTTCACATATAGCGACAGTACCTACACTACCTAGCCATACATAGGTACCTTGAATAAAAATTCCTGCTGCACTCACTATGAAGTCCCCAAAGTGAAATTAGTTACGAGCCAGCGCGTTTTCATTTTTTAAAGTTATCTTTACAAGATGGCATCTCCCTGTGCAGTGTGCATTCAATATCTTTCGCAACATCTTTAGCAACGGAAATAAACCAAATACCAACCACAATTTTTTTTTTTTTTTTCATAATAGATACAGTCTTTTTACAGTTTTGGTTTCTTTTGTACCATTGAACCAGAATTGGTTTGTATTTTACCATTACCCACCAAACTAACCATCCCCTCTATATTACAAGCTTTTTTAGGACAAATTTTATAAGGGGCATTTCACGTGAAGCGGACAACTGAAAAAAGTTAATATTTTATTATGCTACACCTTTTTTTTTGTCGTCGACGGGGAAAATCATCTTATGACAAAACCCGCTCTTGGGTGGAGCGGGAGATAGTGTCAGACTCTTACTGACTAAAAACCCCGCGCCGTTCCTTCTAGCCTTCATACCGGAGTCCTCGATCCACCGTAGGGGCGCTGCAGGGTTGAAGCCTACTGGAGTCATAGGAGAACCCCGGGGTTCTCTTCCTGGAACGAAGGCAATAAAGAAACATAGGAGTGGGTTTTACTCAGTAAAAGTCTAGAAAAAAATAATACAAAATATTTTTGCAGTATAAAGTTTAGTTAATGAGCTTTTGAAAATTGTATTAAGTAAGAGAATTATCAGCAAACCTAGCCAATTTACGACCGTTTCGTTTCCTATTTCTGTCTACAGTCGGTTACGCCTCCGTTTCCTTTGTTCTGACCTCGTGACTTAAAGTTGAGATGGTGTCATTCTCATACATTTGAAATTTTCTATTAGCGTTAACTATTGTAAATTATCTATTTAGTTGTCCGTTTCACGTGAAATGCTGCATAAATAAATTTTAAACAGGTAACTCTAACCGGTAGAGCTGAAATTTTGCAGCATGTTCATTTCGGTTGACATTAAATAGTAAGGGACGTAATTCTAAACCCAATATAAAAGCTTTTCGCGAGATTGATTGTTCATTTACACGGGAAAATCTCGGAACAAATATTTATATCATACTAGCTACTGCCAGCGGCTTCGCCCGCGTAAACTTAGGTTTCTCTATACAAACTTTGGACTCCTGTTTCATCCTCTTTGAAGTTGAATTTTGGAAAATCCTCCCTAAGTCCTCGCTTACATCATATAAGGAAACCTTGTGAAAAATACATTACAAACAAACATATTAGTAGGTATATATAGATCGTATGTAATAAATTGATCATCATCATCATCATCAGCCTTTTTAATGTTCCCACTGCTGGGACTCAGGTCTCCTCTCTAGGAGAGGGAATGGGCCGTAATCCACCACGCGGGCCCAGTGCGGGTTAGTGAATGTCACATATCTTCGAATTGCCCGGAGGACACGGTGGAGCACACCGTTGAGGTGTGCCCTGCCTGGGCGGAGCATCGCCGTGCCCTCGTGGGGGCGATCGGCGGCGGAGACCTCTCGCGCCGGGCCCTGGTCGAGGCCATGGTCCGGAGCGAGGAGGAATGGCAGGCGGTCGCCTCCTTCTGCGAAGCAGTAATGCTTGCAAAGGAGGAGGCCGACCGCATCAGGCAACGGCGCCCTCGCCGCCGCCGCCGGGATTCCGATCCCGATTTCCGGCCACCGTAGACGCGGACTCGCGGACGGCGAGCCATGGGTAGCTCGCTGTCCGATCGTCCGGTAATGGACCGAGTCCAAGACGTCGACGGCGCGCACTGTTCCCGCGCGCCTCAAGGAGTTGTCAGCAGCAGGAGGGGCCCAGCTGGGTCGAAGCCTACTGGGGACAGGGTTGTCCGAAAGGGAGCTCGTGCCCCGGTATGAAGGCTAGAAGGAACGGCGCGGGGTTTTTAGTCAGTAAGAGTCTGACACTGTCTCCCGCTCCACCCGGTTTCGTCAAAGATGATTTTCCCCGTCGACAAAAAAAAAAAAAAAAAAAACAACATATCTTCGAATTTTTGATCAGTTTGATATAATGCAAAGTTTATTTTCTTTTTAGAACATTTCAACAAATTTTTAATTTTAAAAATGTTTTCTGTTTTGACGTTAGCATAATATACTTCAATTAAAACGATGTTTCCTTAAGAATTTTCCCCGAAATTGTGTTCAAAATTAGATAAACACGTTCGGTAAACAAATCGCTTGTATTAACGATTATCGCATATGTAGCCGAGACTGTAATTACATGGCTATTTACTGTTTCATATTGTGAGAGTAAAGAGATTTTATTGCATGTATTTAGCTTATATTGAGAGCGGTATTTGTCCATTTTAGAAGTTAATTGCATTGGTTATGAAACATGAGTTAGTTTGGCTGAACGTTAATACTAGGAACATCTACTGTAATAGACACTTCTTTTTTTGTGAGAATTTTAATTATCTATACACACACAGACACATCATCATCATCATCATGTTTTTCTACAGATTTATATAGTATCTCTAGTCTAGTAATCTGTAGAAGTTTTTAGTTGTGCGCACATCACGCAAGATGTACGAAATCGATGTAGATAACTTTTATACATTAAAATTGTGTGTAACTTGATATATTAATAAGGCTTTGTTTCATCGCAATCGGTTGATTGTATCGAAAGATATAAGATATATTCATTGACTGTTAGGCGGTACGAAGTTTGCTGGGTCGGCTAGTTAATTCATGAATCCCCAAGCGACCACCGGTGGCCGCGCATCTATTGTCTTACTATTGTGTCTCTAATTGACGGTATCTGAAGGGTTAATAATATAATTGGTGTAATATTGTATCTTAAGTGTTTACACAACTGGACAATATTTGGAATTTAAAACAGGTGAGATTCCGGTAAAATGAGGCTGATAATTTTATTATATTTATTATAATAATGAGTTAGAGTCTGCCTAAAAAGTCAACTGACTTGGGTAATTATTATAGTAAATACCTTATAAAAAGTATCGAATATATGTAAGTATTTTTCAAATGATTAAATGTCATACAAAATTCCCAAGTTGTTTGACAGACTATAATGACTACTCACATACCTCAGCGAAGCTTGCCAAGAAAGCTGACTTGACATATTCGCTGCCAAATACATAGGAATGTGTCACTTCCAAATTTAAATGGAAAACAAAGAGAAATGCCCAACTTGACACAATGCACAAACCGTGCGACGACGTAAGCAAAGAAAAAAACAAATGCGTTGTTCCCAACACTGAGAAGAATATTTTTAACAGAATGTAGCCAATGCCTGTAAGGTACCTCCAAAATATTATAATTCGTACATTTCGCCTTGATGGACTCGCCCATCTCAAAATAACGCGTCACTACCCCATAGAATAAACAAGCTAACTAACACTATAAAACCTACCCTATTACGCGTAAGCAAAGTTCAATTTCGAACAAAGGCCTAACAAAGTTGAATAAGCAAACATAATTTCGAAAGCTAAATAATAAAGAACTGCTTTGTTCCATTAGGGGCTCGATGTTGGGGCTGTTTCGTCACGCACTAAGCAAGAAAGGTCCATGTCGTTCATTGAACAAACTTCCAAAGTGCGAAAAGAGGACCCCTTTCTTCGGAGCGTATTTACTCAGCCATTGCATGAGATTTGTCAAAGAAAACTCGGGAACTGTACAAACAGCAGAGGTGGGAACAAATCAACTTGAGATAAATAAAGAGGATTGTTTTTGTGCATTCAAATTGTACAATGTTGCGTAAAACGGAACGGTTTGCGCTCGGTTTGTTGGTTCGCATGCTTCGATCAACGGTACATTGTTGATAGAAGTTCGCATGTCTAGATTTTGAGTTTATGGTGATAACAAAATCGTTTCTTTCAAGTTTGCATCTTTGTAAAACTAGTCGCCTTTATTTTATTGAAGCGATTACTTTGGTACAACCTCCTCCTTATCGATTCATTTCAAAATATTTTATTTCACATAGGCCTTAAAAACTCCAGATGTAAGTCATTGCCATCACTTCAGCCGAAAAACGTCTACTGTTGGACATAGGCCTCCCCCAAGGGTCGCCACAACGACCATCGGATTCCCGCGACCCTCACCAGGTCATCGGTCCGCCTTGTGGACGGAGGCTTAGGAAGCCTTCCAACGCTGCGTCTTCCGATACGCGGCCGCCACTTCAGAACCTTTCGTCCCCATCGGCCAACCAAATCAGATGCGAGTGCACAGTTTCAATGTTTCTTATGGAAAAGTGAACACCCATTTGAAACCCAGCCTAGTGTACATTAATGAAAAAAAATGGATGAATATCATAAAATAGAGTCACAAAATTCCTCCACGACACTGTCGACTGGAAGTGTAGCGACATCTATGGCGCCACATAAGAACTACGAAGAAAATACGAAATCCTGCATCGCGCAATCAAAGTTCTCCGCGCGATTTGAACATATACGGCAGCCCGACAACAACTATCGGGCAGTCGCCCACCAGACCATAACACCCTGTCTGACCGGAGGATCCTCCCTTTTCAAAGAAGGTATGTGGGACTTTACTCTCTGTTCCACCTACCTCCAAAGAAGTGTGCCTAAAAGATTGGCGGCATCGCTACGTTATATATAGCAATGCTTAATATTTAGGCAAGGTACGTTATTGTAGTTGCAGTCTGTTGTTTATAAATACAGTATCGTTCCAAAACTGTAATACTGAAAATACTCTTACTAATATTATATACAGGAAAGATTTGTATTTTTGTTTGTAACTTAAAAGCTACTAGACCGATTTTAAAATATCTTTCAGCTATGGAATGCTACTTTAAAACACGGAGTAATATAGGGGTAGTGCGAGAAACCACTTGCCCAAGTTAGTATTAGATGCTTTCTACCCAGCATTTCACCCAAAATTCTTGGTATTCGTTTTAAAATCGGACATCAAACGCGCTATACAGGTGCCAGCCGTCCCTCACCGGCCACTCGTAATTCAGTGGTGAGGAAGATAAAAGCTGCTAAATCCCAGTAAAGGCCTTCCAATCTATCGCCGGTATAGGGAATTGGATCGCTGGGAAAAATCTACCGTCCGGAATTGCATTGCTGTGTGCACGTTCTAGCTGACGATTTCAAACTGTGAGATATTCACGTGAAAGATTGAGAGGTGCACAAACCGATATACGTACACGAAATTCGCCGATTACAGATATCTGTTACGATTTTATATAGAAGAATAAATTGATAGAAGAAAGTAATAATAAAAATAAGTTTTCAATGAACAAAACTACATAATTTTATTCCACTAAGTCTGTTCCATTATAGGAACCCTACACGTACGGCGTCCCGCCACCGGTACATGGTGGACATCCCACCCAGATATACAAAGCGTTTCTGAACACGTTTGTCTTGGCATGGTCATGTCAACAGGAGGGATGAAATGCATGTCACTAAAGAGTTATGAGTATACATGTAGATGGATGGAGAGGGAGAGGGAGGCCAAGGAAAAGATTAATGAATTGTATGAGAAGTGATATAAAAGACAATGGGGTTAATTATAGCGTGACGAGTGACAGGACAGAATATAATATTCTACAACTATCACACAACGACGTCTAGTCCCAAGTTGAGCAGAGCTTATGTTATGGGTACTAGACAACTGATAGAAAAGAATGGAAGAAAGGAACTTATTGCGCCGACCCCCCGTACCTAATATGGGACAAGGGTAGGAAGATGATGATGATGTTCCATCAGGATAATTATCTTCTTTCACGCGAGCTAATCCACCGGCAGAAGCTAGTAAATAATAAATTTTAAACATAAAATTAGGACTTGAAACTTCCAACATCTACTTAATTATCCAGGCAACACAATTTTTCTTAACAACCCCTACCTCATCACCACGTCACTTAACAGCAACTTCGCCTTAACTTAGCAAGTATTCAACTTAGGTCTCTAGAGGCAGCCGTCTTGAGGCGCTCGATCCGATCGCTTCAACTTAGACACTTAATTACTAGAGATGAGACTTGGCCAACTAGTCAACAACTAAACGACTAGTTGGCACTGAAAATAGACTAATTTTATATACCTTTCATCTACATCTGCACTAATATAATAAAGAGGTAGTTTGTTTTTTTGTTTGTAGGAGGTAATCACTTAAAGTACTGGTCCGATGCTGAATTTTTTTCACCGATAGAAAGCTGCTTTATTCCTGAGTGACAGGCTATATTTTATGTACGCGGGTGAAGCCGCTGGCAAAAGTTAGTAACAATTAATTATAGTAGTAATTGATTGGATAGATTGCTATACAATAAATTATATTTAAAAACAATTGTCAGGATAATAATCGAAATCAAGAGTTTAACAATTTTGTAAGCCACATGATCAATTTGTAATTTACTTTTTATTTGTGTATCGTTTTGATGTCCTTTTTTGCATTTTATAAATCGTGTTTCTAATAAATGTGTGATCATAATTTGTGTGTTTATGCCATAAATAAATTTCACTTAAACTGGTTGTTCGACTAGTCGGAGTTCTAAACAGATTCATTGAGGCACAGGCACTAAACTATCGACTAGACTGTGGTTGCATGATGACTAGGCATCGCAGTGTGCTTTTAAAGCTAATACAGTTAGTACCATATTCCTGTTATTAAGAGTGAACTAGTCTGCATCTTTTGCCGACTAATCACCAACTATAAACGTGACCAGATAGTCACATTTCTCGGCTATGCGGCGACTAGTCGGTCCAACTCTATTAATTACCGGTCTGCACCCAATAAGTGGTGTAAGTTTATAATTTTCGTGATGTTTTAACTTGAACTTGTTTGAAGTGTGCAAGTATCGTTGGCGGGTTAAAGTGTAAACGGTTGTAGAACTTGTGGAAGTTGGCGTGTTCGTTTTTGTTGAGTTGTCAAAAATGTAAGAATGTTGTCGATTTTTATTTGACCCTTTAAATTTTGTATAATATCGCTAAGATTCATATGAGTAAACGCTCGAAATGTCAGCCAAATACCGTAGGTTCAAAATACTTTGTTTTTTATTGGTTTTGATATGAGAAGTAGGCGCTCGAGGGTTAAAATTTGATTTGATTGTTTTAGTTTAAGCACTGAAATTGTTATCAAAAAACACATTGTTGTAAATAACGGGACTATTAATAAAGTAGATATATCGTCACAAATTAGTGCCACGAAAAAATTTAAAAAAAAATGTTTTTTGTTTACTTTTGAAGCCTCGTTGATATGTTATGGAATGCAGAGAATGAAAACCATTTAAACCTTAGTTATGTTAAAACGTTTTGGTATGCAGATTTTTAAATATTTTAAAAGTATTCTATTTGCAGCCCAAAATTTAAACTATGATTTAAAAAAAGCCAAGCTCTCTCGTCGACAATTTTCTTTTATTTTTCATTATGTTTTTATTTTAGTTTTTATTCAGTGTACGATATTCAGTTCAAGTACTAAAACAATATAATATAAATCTTTATGAATACAACCGTTAGAAATTATTTCGTATTCTTTATTAAGTCATGTAGCTTGATCGTGGTATGAAAAATCACCAACATAATATAATTAATATATCTATCTAAGCTTACGCTACAGTTTTCAAATGTTTCTAGATTTTTGGTTAAAAAGACTGCTATTTTGGGCAGATACGACGCATATTACCCCATATAAAAATTACGATTGTAAGTTTATTTAAAGATTGTGTCATTTTACGCAAATCATTTGTTTTAATTTGTTTCTTCTTTCCATTGGAATCCAATTTCATTAAAGTATTCTTTTCAATATGTGTATCGCATTTGCTTTCTCTAGATCACTCGATTGTCTTACCTTCACGCCCCCTTCTTCAATTTATTACTTGTAAAATTCTTAAACCAGACAAATACACCTAATCTTCTCGTACTTTTACTGTCAAAAATACTGCGGAGCTACTAAACTCCATCCAAACAGAGCAATCATCGCCGTGTCAGTAAAACCGCCGGCAATTGTCGGAATGATATTGCGACAGTGCCGTCAAGGGTCCGTGCGGCCCGGGCGGCGCGACTGCGGCCCGGTGCGGCCCGACTGTCCACAGCGCTATCTCGCCAACTTTTCTCGTTTAAACTTATTCCCTTTTATCTGCCAGTGGCCGTCGTGGGCCCGCCCCCGACTTATCGCACACTTTTATTAAATTACTTGATAATTTCAATCCCTGATGTCTCGCGTGGCATCTTGTTTGTTCTTTTCCGACGTTTTTTGACGAGATTTTGCGAGTTTTTAATAGGCCTGCTGAGTGGGTGGAAAATAAATGTTTTTGATCCTTAGTACAAGTAATTTGTTATCGTACAACACATGGAAATCCTATACCTATGCACAATATATTTTCTGAATGCTTTTTTTATGCGTTTAATGTGGAATTCCACTCTGAGTCTGCGTTTCCTACAACCGGAGATCTTTAAGTCTAGAGTAATTAGATTGGTATGGCATTATCCTGTACTAGGTGAGACAGTGGTAAACGTCAACCTAATAATCAATTTAAAAAGTTAGTTATTACAAGTCTTTTTAGAAAAAAAAAGTTTTTTTTTATTATTGAAGAAAAGATAGTAATCAAACGTGAGCCTATGCTCACGTTTGATCACTATCTTTTCTGATGGTAGATGATGATGTGGCCAACGATGGAGCACGCTTGCCTAGAAGTAACTTATTCACTCGTGACTTAAAGACCTCTACGTTGTAGCTACCAGGAAATACAAACTCCGGCAGTTATCTCAAAACACACATAAACATACCTGAGTAAGACCTACTGTCACGGACGCGTAGCTTCTTAAAAGCGTATTCATCATGATACACTTGGTGTAGGTACGCCGTCTCACAGATTACATACAAAACCGCCGGGACCCCGATTCCTATTTCCGGCCACCGTAAATGCGGACTAGCAGACGGCAAGCAATGGATAGCCCGCCGTCCAGCCGTTCAATAATCGTCCGAACCGAGCCCACGTCGTCGGCGGCGCGTGAAGTCCCACGCGCGCCTCAAGGAGTTGTTAGCAACTACTGTGACCATGGGTGATGCGAAAGAGATCCCCGAGGCACTGGAACAACGGCAAGGAAGGAACAGGAGAAGGTTTTTAGTTAGTAAAAGTTTGACACGCCCTCACGCACCGCCCAAGAGATTTTCCAACCTAAAAAAAAAGTAGTAAATGCGAACCTAATAATCAATTTAAAAATTTAATTTTTACTTGAAGAAAATCTAAGCTATCTCAGAACTCACATATGGCATAGCTGAGTAAAGCCATGCCATATGTGAGTTGAGAGCCAGGCACGCGTAGCGTCTAAAGACGCGTATTCATCATTATACACCAACTGTATAATACTAACTACTGTAACTTTACTTTTTTTACATTTAATTTTACATTTTGACATTTAATTTTTACATTTGATTATAAATTTTGACATTAATTTTTATATTCTGACATTTTATTTTACATTTTGACATCATATTTTAAGAGTCATGACATCTATCAAATTCATATATAATAATATTCATTAAATAAGTGCTAACAATTTTTCTATAACTGTGGACATTTGTATTTCAATTGTTTTTTTTTTGGAATGCTCTAAATTTTATTTTATTTCTTTAATAAAATTGTGGTTCATAAATCTATGTTAATGTCTTGTTCAAAACATAGCGCGCTCAATGTATTAAAAAAGAACTTGTAATGTACCTACCTATGTTTTACAATGAATAAACGAATCTGAATCTGATGAATACGCGTCTGCTCACAGACTATATACAAAACTATGAAACACTGTCGAAGAAGCGGCAACGTCATGCCGTCGTGTCGTTGCCGCAAGCCAAGCGTGAAACGAATACGCGTCTATAAAGCTACGCGTCCGTGGACAGTAAACCTAAGTCTCTAGTGTCTCTACGGTGTCGTCCTCACACCTATATTTGGTTCTATATAAAGCTTACGTCAAACCAAAAAGGCACGCGCTATGCCTTGATCCGTTTTGGGAATATTGGGCTTCCACAGTCCGGATTTATGTTATCAATTTAATGCAACTAGCTAGACCTTAGCTCTATGAAAAGGTTGTAACAATACATTATAGAGACTAGGAGATGGTAGGATGAACTGAAGCTCACAGCTGGAAATATTTATAGATTCTTTTAATGAAGTTAAAAGGCTGAAAGATTAATTTATTCACTTATTTTTGCTTTCTTTTGGTATCGGTTTTTTTTTAATTTTATTTTTCTACCATATTTCTCTATTAGTCTTCATCTCCGAAGTCTCCTTTTCTCAACACTACGCAAATAACATCAATACTTTTCTAACCAACCTAATCTTTTAGCAAAGGACCAAAAATGATCTTGCGGACGACGAGCGTGCCGTCCGATAACCGTCCGAACCGAGCCCGAGTCGTCGACAGCGCATAGTGTTCCACACGCGCCTAACTTAGCTCCAATAGGTTACAGGTTTGCTACCGAAAAGGAAACCTGGGATCCTGGACAGCAAAGCCAAGAAGTACCAGAGGAGTGGATTTTAGTCAGTAAAAGTCTGACACACCCTCTCACTCCGCCCTTGATAGGGAGAAGTCTTTGGATGATTTACCACCTATACAAAACAGAACTATCTCCCCTCAAAACTTAAATAAAAAAATGTAACTTATTGGATAATATCCAAAGCATCTACCATCACGATCTTTCTTTTTAATATATTTTAAAAACATACGCCTCTAAACTAAGATTGATGAGGCATATTAATCCACAATTTGCATGAGAGATCTCACAAGTGCGATCGTCGGAGTAAATCTCTATAATGTCAGATAAGATATTGAAATTAAATTTTATCTGGTCCCGATTCTTAAAGACTTTATAATGGCGATTCGTGAGAAGTTTATCCAGTGTTGGAATGCTATCGAGTTGAAAACTAATTGAACAACTGCCATAGCGTCGCAATTATTAAAGTATGGGAAAAGTTTGTTAATATTGTGAGCTTTCGACTATCAAACTGTCTCGTTCGCAATTGCAGTGCTGTAATTGTTCGATGTTATTGTGAATTTATTGATAATTTGTTGTGTTACTTTGTTTTCGATGTTGGAGTTGAACTGTGGTGCTATTGTTTTCGTTTTTCAGATTCCTATTCTGGAACGATGCTTGAACACGAGTCTGTTCTTACGACTCGTTCTCGACTTACTCGAATTTATAAACAAGTAAAAATAAAAGTAACTACCTAAGCTTTATCTGAATTTATATTTCTACTTCAATTCAAGTATGAATATCAAAATGAGTCTTTAACCTAGATAGATTTAACCGCATCATTTTACATTGAAATACTGTATTACTAAAATACCAAAGTTCGCTTCAGTAAATGAGCCGTTCTTAATTCATGAATCCCCAAGCGACCACCGGTGGCCGCGCATCTATTGTCTTACTATTGTGTCTCTAATTGACGGTATATTAGTTTATGCTCACGATAATAGTAAAGGTACAAGCGTTATTCTATGAGGTGGTTTTAAAACCGAAAGTGAACAATCCTGCGCAGTACAAGGCCGAGCATTCCCGGCCCATCAGCATAGAGAGCAGTGGTGGCTGAGTGGTGACTTACTGACTGACGCATTACTTTGTGTAATTTATTTCATCACCACTGCTCTCAAAACGGCCAAGGAAAGCATCGTGAAACCGGCATGTCCTAGAACCAAAAATTCGAAAACATGTGGCATACACCTATCTGCACTGGGCCCGCGTGGTGCTCATTCCCTCCCATTCATTATAAAGCCGACTATGCTATGCTATGCATGTCCTTTTTATTTGTTTATCATTTTTCATTTCAATGCCGCCAAATGTCACTTGGTACTTGTATCAGTAGGGTGGCCTACTGATACAAATACAAGTGACCTAGGCCGTCGTTAAAGTCATAAAAAAGCATGCCGTCAATTGCTTCCCGCTAACTGAAACCTAAAAAGTGCTGAATGCACTTTTTTGAGTTGGGAAATCATCGAATGACTTCTCCCGCTCTAGGGTGGCGCGATATGGCATGTTTTTTTATTTAATAAAACCACACCATTGCCTTTCAGTAACCCTACATATACGAGTCGGTCCTGTCTCTTCAGCATTAAGTTCAATCAACTGAAAGCCCACGGTTTTAATCTAGCAATCTAATACATTTATGAAAATTACTAAAAGAAAAGACAGCTAGAGGTTGCCCTTCAGATGTTTTTATTTCTAGGCAATTTATTTTATTTGTAAAAATATAAACTCTTTAGACAGACGAAAGAACCTTATCCTAAAGCCTTTCAAGTTACTCCACCTTCAGCCATTTAATATTTTTGTTCTAGAAAAATTCAACTTTATTAATTTGCGTAAAAGTGTTCAACTTAATTTTCTGTTTAATTTCAATGCAGTTGTAAGCATTCTTTACTTACACTGGGGAATTAATTTAAATGATAGTGAAATTTTTAATTGGTATTCAGAAATAATACATAACTCGTTTGTTTGAGTTCTTATATTGCCACTTTATTAACTTTATTGTATACCAAAATAGTATATAATAAAACTTTTACACTTACATATACTTAAATCTATGGTTATAATTGTGGTCTTATATATCTTCTAAACGTGGTTGTATTAAAAATTATCAGGAATGAATACGGTAAACATAAGAAATTCATAATTCAGAATATTCTATTTCACATTTCTTACAAGCCATGCAAGCCTATATAAACTTAGCGCAATGTTCCAATTGGTCATTTCCTATAAAGAACCGGCAAAAAAATCCAAGGTTAAACATACAAAAAGAAAAGTTAATAGGTATTTAAAATATACAATAACATTGAATAAATGATTCTATTCAGTATTATACTTATGATGAGTCCCAGCAGTGGGAACATTAAAAAGGCTGATGCTGATGATGAGATTCAATATGATCGATTATCTTACAAGATTTTTTACCCTTCTAACCTAAGAAAGGTAAAAAATCTCGTAAGATAATCTATTAAAATAATAATCACATGATTATAGTGGGTATACGAGTATCTACAACGTTCACATAAAACCTAAAGAAAACATTAATTTCTTGAATCAAAACTCGGCGAAGCATCAAGAATCCTAATCCCACGCATAATATTTCCCTTATTACACTAGAAGCAAAATGAGGGACCACACACAAAGTTCGCATATAATATGGGCACAGATTACACAGACTTTAGGGAAGGCGTTTTTATCTGGGGAGTTAGATACAGCCTATTATCCGCCATACTTATGTGACGGGCTAAGATGAAACTTGCCATCTGGGGAGCTGGGCCCGGTGCTACTAGGAAAGAGAACACAAAAGGCTTAACTGATGCAACTTCAAACTCAAAGCTCCTACGACTAAGTATTGTAGAGTTCCTTTTCATAAGTACGATAGCAGAACTCTAGTAGTAACGACGTCTTTATTGAGGCAAACAGCAATTCGAATTTAAAATAAAGAATATTGTCAAATAGATTTGAGGACAGCACTGTCAGGCTGTATATTGAGTTTCTCCATATAAACTTTGAACCCTATTTCATCCCCGCATGGAAACAATACTGGAAAACCCTCTCTTAGTGCTTGAATATGCCAGAAAAGGAAACCTTGAGCAAAATTTCAGTTCCCTAGTACCAGTAGTTTCGACTGTGCATTGATATATCAGTCAGTCAGTTCAGGTACTTCGTAGCAATAAATCTTGCACTAATACGCGAATAAGCCTTACACTTCCGATCTTGCCTTGGGATCATTCGGTCCATGGCCCTCTACGGGGCGCCGGTGTGGGCGCCGTCGCTGAAGAGGCGACCGGCGGCCTTACTGAACGCCTGCCAGAGGGTCATGGCAATACGGATGGTGCGGGGTTACCGCACGATCTCCCGCGAAGCGGCGAGCCTTCTGGCTGGCCTACCACCGTGGGATCTGGAGGCAACAGTCCTTGCAAACATGCACGATAAGCGCGTGGAGATGCAACGCCGGGGTGAAAGTCCACTACCGCGACAGGTCGAGGTATGGCGGACAGAGCTCCGGCGGGATCTAACGGTGAAATGGCGTCAGCAACTATCGCAACCCAGTGCTGGGCACGCCACAATTATGGCGGTAAGTCCCCTCTTTGAGGCGTGGCTGGAAAGACCTCACGGCGTCCTTACCTTCCGCATGACGCAGGTCCTCACCGGACATGGCAAGTTCGGGAGGTTCCTGCATCGGATTCGAGCGGAAGAGACGCCCGGGTACCGCCACTGTGCGGAACGCCCGGAGGACATGGTGGAGCACACAGTTGAGGTGTGCCCTGCTTGGGCGGAGCAACGCCGTGCCCTCGTAGGGGCGATCGGCGGCGGAGACCTCTCGCGCCGGGCCTTGGTTCAGGCCATGGTCCGGAGCGAGGAGGAGTGGCAGGCGGTCGCCTCCTTCTGCGAAGCAGTAATGCTAGCAAAGGAGGAGGCCGACCGCATCAGGCAACGGCGCCCTCACCGCCGCCGCCGCCGGGGTTCCAGCCCCGATTTCCAGCCACCGTAGACGCGGGCTCGTGTACAGCGAGCTATGGGTGGCTCGCTGTCCGATCGTCCGGTAACTGTCCGGACCGAGCCAAGGCGTCGACGGCGCGCACTGTTCCCGCGCGCCTCAAGGAGTTGTCAGCAACAGGAGGGGCCCATCTGGGTCGAAGCCTACCGGGGCGGGGTTTTTCGAAAGGAAACTAGAGCCCCGGTATGAAGGCAAGAAGGAACGGCGCGGGGTTTTTAGTCAGTAAGACTCTGACACTGTCTCCCGCTCCACCCAAGAGCGGGTTTCGTCAATGATGATTTTCCCCGTCGACAGAAAAAAAAAAATGGTAAGAAGTGTTGCAATCGTTGTTGGTGAAGCACACTTGTTTATTAAAAATCTATTCACTCTAGCCTTGAAGACATCTAAATTATAATCGAATAGGAAGACCGCAGCAAGCAAATTGTAAAAAATCATCCAATGACATCCCCCGCTTTTGGGCGGAACAGGAGATAGTGTCAGACTTATACTGACTAAAAACCCACCCCGTTCCCTCGTGCCTTCATACCGGGGCTCGAACTCCCTTTCAGATAACCCTGGCTCCAGTAGGCTTCGACCCAGCTGGGCCCCAGCTGTTGCTGACTACTCCTTGAGGCGCGTGGGAACAGTGCGCGACGTCGACGACGTGGACTCGGTCCGGACAGTTACTGGACGGTCGGACAGCGAGTTACCCATTGGTCGCCATCTACAAGCCCACGTTCCAGGCTTGAAGATTAAGTGATTCTAGCTAAAAATCTGTTCGTTTTATATTAGTTCTGCTAAAGTCTTAGGTAAACCTTCTGCACGGATCTATAAGTGTGTGTAGTTATCTAAAGAATGGCCCACATTACTCTCTATAGTTATGTGCGAACTACTTTACGTGCGTTCTCTTATTTATATTAAAGATAATGTCTACATAACGTTATTACACTGCGCTAAAACAACACATCTTAACATTCACAAGTCGTTCCGTTACACTTTTAAAATAGAAAAGACATTTCCGAAATGGGTCTGTAAGCCAGGATGTAAAGTGCCGCTTAAAAGTTAGGAAACAACTAAAGTTTTGATCTAAAAAGAAATGGTGCATAAGTAGCTAGAGCAGCACGAACACTATAACCCACTTAAGTAGTTCTTAGCTAAGATAAAAGCTTACTTATCTTTTTTGCTGCTCCATTGCAAAAATCATCTAATGTCAACCCCCGCTCTTGGGTGGAGCGAGAGATAGTGTCAGACTCTTACTGACTAAAAAACCCACCCCGTTCCTTCTAGCCACTTCATATTGGGGCTCGACTTTCCTTTCGGATAACCCTGGCCCCAGTAGGCTTCGACCCAGCAGGGCTGTGTCCTGTTGCTGACAACTCCTTGAGGCGCGAGGGAACAGTGCGCGCCGTCGACGTCTTGGGCTCGGTCCGGACAGTTACCGGACGGTCGGACAGCGAGCTACCCATGGCTCGCCGTCCGCGAGCCCGTGTCTACGGTGGCCGGAAATCGGGATCAAAATCACGGCGGCGGTGGCGGCGAAAGCGCCGTTGCCTGATGCGGTCGGCCTCCTCCTTTGCTAGCATTACTGCTTCGCAGAAGGAGGCGACCGCCTGCCATTCCTCCTCGCTCCAGAACATGGCCTTCGCAAATTCGGAAATTTTCGCAATCGGACTAGTACTTTCAGAGATTATCTCCTACAAACAAAAAATCATATTAATGTAGATATGCGCAAGATAACTGGAGCATCTATTCCATCCACAGAACGCTTTGTAGCTCAAAATGAACTACAAAGCGTGTCCACACAAATACAAAATCAACTGTCAAAGCGACTAACTCAGTCACGAGTTTACTCGGCGACAAAAACTCGGGGCATCATGCTGACGCGAGCTCACATAAGTAACAAAGCCAAATTCGAAAAGGGTCATTTCTCCAAATCGAATTACAGTTTTTTCCAAGAGCAAATTTTTTAGATTGGACTCGGCAGGGGCGTCAGATAGTAAAATTAGAGCGTAGCCGTAATTGTTTGAAGCGAACGTACGCTTGTTACTAACTAACAAACATCACCCTGACAAACCAATCCCAACTTTAGTTAACAGAGATAGAGGTGACTGTGAAAGCAAAGATAAAGTTGGTGCTGATATCCGGAATTAGAACAAAGGGTTGTCACCGGTAGAACGTTGCTCAATAAAGTTTAATCAGAGCCGACAAGCAAATAATGTAAGTTACGTTCAACCTTACACCTTCATTGCTACTGACGTAAACACATTTATGTTCGTGAAGTAATGAGCCTACATAATTCGCTGGGAATGCCATTATGGGCGCTAATATTCTAAATTTAGTTTGCAAGTAGGAAATATTCGGATTTACCGCGTCAGGTCGCAGTGGTGGTTGTATATTTCAGACTTTTGAATGAACTCTCTCCAAATTGAAATGTGAAATAGCTGAAATATTTCGATAATCATTTTTACACCTATTCCGTCTCCATTTTGACAACAGATGGATTCTTTTTTTTTATAGCAAACATCTCTTCTCGTACAATTTTCTAATTCCGGCATAATCCTTACTCATTTCCTTCTCTTACACAAAAACTAAACATAGTTTTAAATAATAATAATATTCCACATCTGTCACACAACGCCGTCTAGTCCCAAGCAGAGCTTGTGTTATTGGTACTAGACAACTGATTAACAAACTTATATATTTTTAAATACATACATATTATTGATCAATTACACCAAGACACAGAATAAATGGTCATGGTCATCACATAAACATTTGTCCTGGGAGGGAGTCCAACCCACGACCTCCGGCATAGCCCAAGCCAGTCAAATACTTGGACATAGAATATCTTAATGAGTTTTAAAATTAACTCCTTACATATTTGACGTAACATTAAATCCTCAGCTCGGCTCGGCCCCGATATGAAAGACAAGAAGGAACGGGGTGGGTTTTTTTAGTCATTAAGGGTCTGACACTATCTCACGCTCCGTCCAAGAGCAGGGGATGTCATTTGGATGATTTTTACCCAGCGAAAAAAAATTTTTGCCTACCGATTGAGCTACTCCCTTTCGGTCGAATCGGTTGAGATAACTGTTTTAAAATTCATTTGCAAGATGAGACCTAAACAAACATACATACATAAAAGCACAGAATAATGAAGTTGACAGAGTAGGAACACAAACAAAGCGTAATGCATTAGGCATTCACAAAGACTGTCGACCCAACTGCTACCCAACATAAACTATCCCAGTCGATAGCCATGACAAACATCACAAAATAGATAGGTACAGAAGACAATCTACATACAAAGCGCGCTTGAGCAACGCACACAGACACCGCTCACCAACACGATATCTCGACTCAATCGACTGATCTGTTCACCCTAGCATGATCGCCTAGCGTAGGTATAAAAAGTGAAGTAAGTTCATACATGACATTGACTTCTGCACCTATCTATTTTGTGCAAACATCATCAGACATCCAATGAATATTGTGAAGTGGACCCTACACGGATATTACAGGCTGTTTATACCCCTTAATAAACTGCTGATTTCACTAGGAGAAAATAAAATCGAGGGTTTACGGCCTAAATAAAGGCCTAAGTGTTTTGTAATGACTTGAAGTCATTGAATGAGCAGCGAAATAACTGAATAAAATCTCTGTTCAATTATTTACTAAAATAAAATACGCATCAATGACATCACAGTAAATAGAACAGAATATAACTACAGTATATTAATAAAAACTAAAAACATTATAATGTCTGTGCGGCGTCTCTCCACAGACCGTGTCCCACCTTCCGTCCTGCATCACGTGCCCTGTTACCTGGTTACGTAAAGACCTAATGCCAGCATCAGCGGACGGCATTGCCGTGGCCGAATTCTGGGCCAGGCAAAGAATTTAACTAGCTTTGCCATCGATACGCTAAGAAGAAGATTATAAAAAATCTTCTACACTTCATACAATAACCAATAACCATACCACATTATATAAAAAAATTCACTATACTCTTCTGAATAAATATCTTAAAATGTGGCGTCAAAAAATTCCCCCGCATCACTGTTAACTGAAAGTATGGCCAAAAGACTGGCGGTATTGCAAAGTTTTAACATAAAATGCAACCCTTGGGTCACGCGTAGCATAAGTAAACTGAAACTTTGGATAAATCTTTAAATAGTGTATGAGCTCTCACGACCCAAGATGTCCGAGTGGGCCATGGTCCGAAGCATGGGGGATTGGCAGGCGGTCGCCTTCTTCTGCAAAACAATAATGCTAACGAAGGAGGCACGTATAAAGAAAAAGATTTCCTCACGCCCCAGCCACCGGGATCCCGACTCCAATTGCCAGCTATCGTAGGCGTGGGCTTACGGATGACAAGCTAAGGTCACCGTCCGGTCGTCCGACCCCGAGTCATTGACGACGCAAAGTATGCCATGCGCGTCTTAAAGAGATATCACCAAAATCGTAGGGGGCTAGCAAAGCTAAAGCCAACTAGGACCATGGGTTGGCTTCCGGAAAGGAAAGCCGGGGTCCTGGAACGCAAGACAAAGGAGAAACATAGGATTGGATTCTGGACAGTAAAAGTCTGACACGCTTTCCCGCTCCTCCCTGAAGTCATTGGATGATTTCCAACCTAAAAAATCTACCCAAGATGTAACATCACCACCCAACATCACAGTAACTAGATTGGCCAAACTCTCGCTACATATAATTCGATACACACATAATACGCCTCAATACCAGCTCCTTGTTACGCCAAACCCAATCGCGGCAATACCCAATCACAAATCGAAATAGCTTTCCTGAAACTCAGCAATGTCGATTTTATATCAAAAGCCGAATCGAAGAGATAAAACCTCGCGAAAAATCGTCTCCCTTGGCCCCGCAAGCGATTATCAAACCATTTAGTTTTATTACCATCGATCGCTCCCTGAAACTCATTCAAAATGGTTGACATTTAACGCACGAATTCATTTCTAATTTTCCGTCATTGTTTGAGCGAAATTAGTATTTGATTGCTTCTCAACGTAAGGTCACGAATTCGTATAGCCAATATAAAAGTTGAATTTGAGGGAATTTCTATTAAAAATTTTGATGTGCTATTATTTGTTTTGTGGCCGTGGAGAAGATTATGTTGTTAACATTTGGAGTATTTACATTTTGGGGTAGTTAAAAAGGTTTCCAAAGAGAGTTTAGCTGAAATGTAGGTCTATTTGGTCCCTACTGTCCTTATTAACTATATTGAGTAACAAAGTCTAAAGAGAGTTAAGCTGAAATGTGTGACGGTAGGAACCAAATGATAGGTACATCTATTTGATTCCTACCGTCGTTGTTAACTAAAGAGTAACTAAATCTGCCGCCTACAAGCTATAATGGCGTTTTCTAATAAAATCACAAAACACAAACAAAACAGCGCTAAATTACGTAGAAATTAAAGGAGGTAATGATGATTTATGGACAGCAAAATATACTGCATATACAGATCGACAGAGACTTTTAGGCTGATTACCGTCACATCAAAAAACGATAGCTCACCATATGATACTTTATTTACATTATAATTTTAACTGAAAGAAGTCTACTGTTGTATAGGCCTCCCTCTTCCAAGTGTCACTGCAACGATCAAACCTGTGCATCTCGTATCCATCGGATTCTCGTGAACCTCACCAGGTTATGGGTCCATCTTGACGTTGCGTCTTGCGAGATTGCCAGAACCATTCAACTCCGTCGAACCTGCCCATTATATGACACTTAACAAGCCAGCAGAAGTGTACACAGTTTATTTATTTATTGAATCTTTATACACTAGTAAACTAACACTTTACAAAGGCGAACTTAATGCCTGAGGCATTTTCTACCAGTCGACCTTAGGGTGGTGCAGAACCATAATATGGCATGTGCAATTTAAAAGAAAATTCCCGAGTTTTTGGGTTAAAAGTTAGATTCTGAAAAGGCAATTCTCGCATTAAATGTATATCATTTAATTCGAGAATTGTCAGTAAAACTACAAGTTTACAGAAATTATCTAAAAATCTTAATTGTCAATAACGCTGTCGCCGATAACTGGCGACTTGGCTCGCCGGCCGTGATCGACATGCGGTTTCAAGCAAACATGACGAGCCTCGAGCCAAGCTCGTCAACTCACAAAACCGCGGTATTGCAATGATACACCGGCGAGCCTTACCGACGAGCCATAAGACCACAAAATATATAGATACAGAAGACAGTCTCATGTATGTACTTAATTTTTTATACCTACGCTCGGTGGACGCACACTAATGAGCATTTGAGCCGGACCTGTTCGACGAGCGGGCAGAGGCGCTCCGAGATATTGTGTCCGTGAGCGGTGTCTATGTGTGCGTTGCTCGAGCGCGCTTCGTATCTAGATTGACTTCTTTGGCGGATATGCGGTACAGAGAGTAAAGTCCCACATACCTCCGTTGAAAAGGGAGGATCCTCCGACCAGACCGGGTGTTATGGTCTGGTGGGCGACTGCCCGATAGTTGATGTCGGACTGTCGCATATGTTCAAATCGCGCGGAGAACTTTGATTGCGCGATGCAGGATTTCGTATTTTCTTCGTAGTTCTTATGTGGCGTCATAGATGTCGCTACATCACTCCCCTCCGGAGATCGGAGATCGATGGTTCTTGATGCTTCTTGATGTGTGCCAGGCCAGCGGTAGTTTGGTTCCAGTGAGTCGGAACCGATGCCGCATAGTTCTCGGTGAGTCGGAACTGTCTGCGGTGATGCCCCAGTGAGTCGGGGTGTTGCTATCCCAGTGAGTCGGGATAATGCCCCAGTGAGTCGGGGTGATGATGTCCCAGTGAGTCGGGATGATGCCCCAGTGAGTCGGGGTGGTGCTGCCCCAGTGAGTCGGGATGATGCCCCAGTGAGTCGGGGTGGTGCTGTCCCAGTGAGTCGGGATGATGCTGCAGTCTCCAGTGAGTCGGAGTAGTGCTGCTGGCTCCAGTGAGTCGGAGCGGTGCTTGTGCGACGTAGGGCTTGATTGCTGGCGTCGACCAGGAGAGGTTCTTCTTGGCTCTTCATATGACTGGCCGAAGGTGCGGCGACCTTGACACAGGTCGCTGATGCGGCTGAGGTGGTGACCAGGTATGACCAGGTAGACATACTGGTGGTCAGGATACCCTTAGCAGAGGGTGCTGGCTGTTTGGCTCGTTGCTCGAAAGCTTGAGGAAGTGATGATGACGTCACGAAGTAGTAGCTGCACGAAGGCTGCGCTGACGTTCTTTGTCGAGGGTCACCAGTTTGGTGGATATGCGGTACAGAGAGTAAAGTCCCACATACCTCCGTTGAAAAGGGAGGATCCTCCGACCAGATCGGGTGTTATGGTCTGGTGGGCGACTGCCCGATAGTTGATTTCGGACTGTCGTATATGTTCAAATCGCGCGGAGAACTTTGATTGCGCGATGCAGGATTTCGTATTTTCTTCGTAGTTCTTATGTGACGTCATAGATGTCGCTACACTTCTGTACCTATATATTTTGTGATAAGAATACCGATGGCCACCAAGATGATTACCAAGTGCCAGCTGTCCAGGGTTCCTTTCATGCCCCTTCATATGAAAACATAATATCGACTTCGTTCAAACTCTACTCGTACAGTTTTTCATATAGAGTCATAACAAACACGTGACAGTACATAAATTGAATATTTTGACAAAAAAATGCGTATCCTCCATGTTATGTCAGTCACAGATGTCGAAACAGCACTTTTAGAAATTTATGTGTGTGCGCAACCCTTGGCCTAGATTATGAGGCGGTGTCATAGATAAGCTTTCGTCCCACTGACTTTAGATGTTAAATATGGGGACAATAAACTTTATCTCATTAAAGTTTAATTATTTTTTTGATTGTTGTAACAAGTTACTAGAAAAAATTTAACCAACCGATTTATTTCCACTTCTGAACGTTAGAGTTCGCAACAGTTTAATGATATTTATACTCCTGATTGAAAACTTTGGGCAAGCTCTAATCGGTTTTGTGCACTGAGGGTTCTGTACATACTTACATAGACATATATAAATAGTTCAATGCTCGAATCGAATGTCTTAAAAATTTGTAAGAATCAAAAAAAAATTGCCATAAAAAAGTTTTCGGTGGCAGTGTTCCATTTTAGAAGTCTTCAAGCTAGAATGCTAGCTAGATTGAATAGGCTTTTAATAAAGAAGTGCGCTTAGCAATCATCGATTGCATCACTCACTGGTTACCATCAGGAGGGATCGCAGTCACAAGCAATAGCTTATATCATTTAACAAATAAAGTTTTTTTGTGTCATAACTACAAATTTATACGTAGGTCTAGGTCAAAGGAAAGTACCCTATAGGTTTAGGTCAAAATATGCGCCTCAACGGAGCTTAAACAGCCTTACCTTTAGATTGCGTTAACTAAGAAGATTTTTTTTCACTGATACTTGGAATAACAGACCTGAGTATTTGATAGATATTATTTCAGCTTCATACTTCCACACGTTCCTGACAATACAAAGGCCAGACAACAAAATTAACCTATAAGAATTCCATTTTTGCAGACTTAAAAAGGCCAGACACAACCTCTTAAAGTTTTATTCGGCTGATATTCAATTAATTCATGAATCCCCAAGCGACCACCGGTGGCCGCGCATCTATTGTCTTACTATTGTGTCTCTAATTGACGGTATCTGAAGGGTTAAACGACTTCCTAACGCTTCAGTGGATAGCTACTTCCATTTAAATCGCCATCTTAATTGGATGAAAATAGTTAGTTACAAAAAATAAAAAACTTATGCGTAGAATAACATAATAACAACTATTCGAATTCAAGTCACGACTCTTCTAAAACTTAAAACTCCCAATGACAAAATTATACAAACCGTATACTAATGGTATAATCGAAAGGCTAATCGTTGCGACCAATAATTGGATAAAAATAGTTTTTCCTACTTCTAGTGACAAAAAAAATACTTATGCGTAAGAACCTAATAACAAGTATTCGAACCCAAGTCACGATTTAACTAATACTTTAACTAAAACTCTCAATAACAAAATTATACAAACCGTATACTAATGGCATAATCGAAAAGCTGATCGGTGCGACCAACTCAGAAGATCATCTAGTTTGATTGGGTTCCTAACTTCAGTACAGTTGCTTCATAAGGATTATTGGCTCTTTATTGGATATTACAGACATACTTGGCTGGTATTACAAGCGATAGTCAGCGGTCATTAGAGCATAATACTGTATATTAGCTGGCGTATCTCCCAAATGAGAGGAGTTGGGAAGTACGTCAGTTAATGTTAGTGGATTATGATTATAGTACTAGTTGTTAGTGGGGTAAACGAGGTTTTGATTAAATGAGTAAATCACAGCTAGACTAAGTAGGTACTGGCTTCGAGATTGTATGAAAGTTACCGTTTTTGCGGTATGAAATAATAATTAAGTATAATAATGACTCTTGAAAGGCAAAATTTACTAAACGACATTGGTTAAATTTTACAGGAGAGTGTTAACCTACCTACAAACTTATTTTCAATTTAAAAAAAAAATGAAATACTTTTTTTTGCTCTAATTTTTTTTCTAAAAAATATAACATTAAATCACTCTCCTTATTCTATCTGCTTATCCATTAACTGATAAACATTTGATATATATGTCTAAATACATACATTTTATAGATAAATTACCCCCACAAAGCTACCAAGTTTCATCGAAATCCGTTCAGCCGTTCGAGCGTGAAGAAGTAACAAACACACACAGACACACACGCGCACCTAAACTTTCAGTTTTATAATATTAAGTGTGAATTATTAGTTTGGGATGTGTGTGTACAACATAAACACACGAGGAAGTGTGAACATAAATTAATTAAGTATTAAATAAATAAATACGAGTATTACGACGATAGAACTACATTAGCACACGCGGACCACGCCAGATTTGTAGAGTAGTTCTACAAGTCTAGTTTCCATATAAAATATCTGAAGACCGACGCGCCCAGATTGGCGTAGAGGGCACACGTTTACGCAGTGTAGTTCTACCTTTAGGCATTATCATCCAATGTCCTGCCTCAAGACTTTCCGTTGTATCGTATCGAGACTGCGTCCACAGATAAATATCTCATATGCAAAAACCCTTTCATAAAATAACCGTACAATATACGGAAACCCTATTATTTAATATGGGTCTATAGCTTCTATTTGTGTTTCGAATAGAAATAGGAAGCACCCCTACGGCCGTTTACAAAACCTGTAAATAAGGTGTGAAAATATTTTTAAGGGTCGTCCCACAATGTGTGAAGTGTTTGCTGCCCCAGACGAGAATCCACATTTCTCTCGCAATTTTTGAAAACAGAGAGTAAGGTTTTATCTATTAGGTCTGTGGGAATGATTAAAAGAGTTACCGTGGCTCATGAATGCATAGGGCAACTAAAGGAGGGTTTAAAAATCCGATACAGATAGTCGCTCTACCCAGAGCGAAATAAATAATTTGATGATTTTTATCCCAATTTCAAATATACTAGTGAAGTATTTATAGTAATCCAAATAATGGTAAGTAGGTCTAAATAAAAAAGAAAATTGAAAATCTTTAAAAATGCAGTGCAATTATCATATTTACATACTTTATTTATCAAGGGTATAAATAAGGGTTCTAAAGTAAGAGCGATTGTCGACCAAAATATGTAAAAGCGACTGTCGATAAAAATAATTACGAGCGATTGTCGACAAAAAAGAAGAACGTCCCTAACTCCATTGCTATCTTTCTTGTCTTTTCGTTTCCCAAATCCCAATGTATTTGAAGTTAACGCAAATCTTCTTCTGCCATACTTCTTTATCAGCAACTAGTCTTGTCTGTAATCACCCTCTTTCCAGCAATAATATTATCAAATCATACTCATCAGTTGATACGTAAACAAGCTACTGCCAGCCGCTTCTCCAACCTTATAGTCATCTGCCCATATGCCATACAATTCCATCCTACACGAAAAATAAACACACACTAACTTCAATCACACACATAGAAACATACACACAAACTTTCGTTCACAACAAAAATTCAAAAACACACAAAATCAAAAAATCTATTCAGTGTTACCCTATAATTTATTTCCCACGCTATAATACTGATGACGGTCCCGCATTCACCGGTGTAGCGATGTATTTATCTCCGACACCCAGCCGACGGCACCCGACGGCAAGCTACACCGAAACTCCATTACACGATTGCTTCGACCACTTAACGTTATCCTCACTAATTAATATAAATGATTAACAAATTGCACACCGCGCCCGGCGCTAGTGGCTTTCATAGTATAAGTTACTGTAGGAAGTGATTTCGCGGTACCCGGTTGAATACCCTGGGAGAATCGTAGGTTTTAAAGTGAAATACATTTTTCAAAGATGTTTTCTACAAAAATTTCTATAACACTTTTTCTTCTTCTTCTCTCGAGGGTTTTCTATTCCCTCAAAGCTTTTCGACCCAGTACGTTGCCACGTTTATAGCGGCATTAGTGGCGCGGTTTTTCAGGTCCTCCAAAGTGCAGGTGTAGGGAGACTACAACACTAAGATAGCTAGACAGATAAAACATTTATTCGATGCAACACTAAAAATTAACAGACAGTACACAAAAGCGCAATAAAATTACAATCATAAAACTAAGCATAAATTAAGAAAAAATAAATAAATAGAAAATGTAAACAATCACAGACATTACGAGTACATTGAATTACATACATAAAAAACACGTTAAAAAATTAAAAAAACATAGGTAGCTTAGTACAAGTTAAGTTACCTACTAAGAATTTTTTACTGAACGCTTTTATGTTCAGATATTTTTATCTGTTACTAGCTTTTGCCCGCGCGGCTTCGCTCCCGCTCTTCCCTACTCCACCCTACTATACCCTAATCTACCCTACTCTACCCTACTCTACCCTACTCTACCCTACTCTACCCTACTCTACCCTACTCTACCCTACTTTACCCTACTCTACCCTACTCTACTCTACTCTACTCTACTCTACCCTACACTACCCTAATTTTATTTTTTTCCATAAGAACCTTCTCCTCACAATAACAATCACAACAAAAAAATAATCAGCCAAATCGGTCAAGCCGTTTTCATGCCAAGTCGTGACAACGGAAAACGGGGATCATTTTTATATATATAGAAGATAGATAACTTCATGCAACACAAAGGTACAAAGGAGGAAAAATAAAAATATTATTTAGAAATAATATATGCACCATATGATCTCGTAAAGAAGAGGCCTGAGTCCCAGTAGACGTTGACGTTATGGAGAGTGCTCACGGGTGAACCGACGATCTGGTGAGGGTCGCGGGAATCCAATGGATGCGACACAAGACCGTTCATTGCGGCGACACTTGGGGAAGCTATATGCCCAGGAGTAGACTTTTTTGGCTAAAATTATCAATCAAAATGTTTATTTCCTAATACGCTCCGCCCAAGGGCGGGAGTTGTCATTAGATGATTTCCGACATAAAAAAGGTCTTAAATAATATAACATTCTGTGATAATAAATATCTTACTAAAACAGCGACTACACGGTATAAAATCCATTAAAATTTCATCGTGTATACCATCTAAGCGAATAAATTAAATCGATTCACGTAAAATTTCACGAAACATTGCACTTGTGTTAAGATCATTTTTAATCTAAATTCCATCCATGCTCGCCCTTTGTACTGTGGCAAGAAATTGCCCTACCACCCTCATGGTACGTATTGCCTACATTATACTGGAGAAGAATTTATTCCACACGGATAACCAAGAACACTTTAAAGAAATTGGGCAAAGGCCTTCGGAGAGGATACTCTCCTTGTAAGACAAACTAATAAAATCTTAGAAGGGATTAAAGATTATTTTCGGTGAAACTATGCGGGTTGGGGAAACTTGGGAAAGTTTGCTAGCCCTACAATATATTAGAAACAATATTTTTTTGCCACAGTAGATATTCCTTTGAGAAAAAATGGTTGAGAGTCAAGCTTATCCATCTGGAAGTTTATACCTACGCTAGCTGTTCACCGCGGTTTCACCCGCGTCTTTACTGCTCTGCTCTCGTAGGTTTTATTCGTGATGTCTATATATGCCTACAGCCTTCCTCGATAAATGGGCTATCCAACGCTAAATGAAAATTTCAATCTGAACCAGTAGTTCCTGAGATTAGCACGTTCAAGCAAACTCTTCAGCTTTATAATATTATTTAGTACATAACAATAGTACATAACGTACATAACTAGTTTTAGTACAACAGACACTCGCTACGGCCGAAAGCGCAAAAATGGCGAATATCAATTGGGTACAAGAGTGACAGCCGCCAGTCCAGTGTGGTAAATAGTAAAAGAAAGAAGGAAAAACCTTTTTTTTTACCTCACACATACATTTTAACTTAAAACAGTTGAGTTAGGATACATAAAAAAGATAATACCTATTATTTCGTATGAAAAACAAAAAAGACAACTTTAAAATCTGTGTAAGGTCAAAAAAGGCGCCTAGCTCAGCACATGCTGCGATATCTAGTAGAAGACAACGGTAAATACAGTCCGCTCCATATTCTTTCCACAAGCAGAAAATCTTTTAAAACAAAAGACAATCTTCATTCACCAATTATAACATAAGCCCAAGTCTACAATGTCCTTCTAGACAAACTCATTAATTGACAGTTTGACTTGGAGAACGGAAGTAAAACATCTTAATTTGTTCACCGTCTAAGTACTAAGTTCTGAGTCAAGACTACTTGGGGTGTTGTTTCAGGAGACACGTTGTTTAGTTTTGTAACTCCAGTGCTCAAGTCGAGCACAGGAATCTGCTTAAGTGGATGAAAAGCACAGCTTTACGTAGGAAATGTTTGTGCACTTCACCGAACACGTCTTATAGATCTTAAGCTGAGTTGAGCAGGTTGAGAGTTGGGGTTCTTTTAGATCTGGTTTTAAAAAAAATCTGAACAGTATAATGATTTATGAAAGATATCGTAAACCTCTTTTAATTGTGTTTATTATTATCTATTAAATAAACATTAATAATAACAAACGAAAGGTTCTGGAGTGGCGACCGCGTACCGGAAGACGCAACGTTGGAAGGCCTCCAACAAGGTGGTCTGATGACCTGGTGAAGGTTGCAGGAAACCGATGGATGCGAGACGCACAGGAACGTCCATTGTGGCTACGCTTGGGGGAGGCCTATGTCCAACAGTAGACGTGTATCGGCTGAAATGATGATGATGAATAACAAACACTGCTTACTGAAAAATATGCAACTTATGTGTCGAAAGTAATTTAAAAAGCTTTGGAAGTGCCAACATTACATACATACATTTCAATCCCTTTATAAAAATTGCAATGATATAGTTAACAATCCATCCAATTAAATCGAACAGCGAAACAAAATGCAGTTGGTAATTGTTTTATTCAACGAAAAGTAACCAAAAGACGATCATTTTATTTCATACACCCGCGTCCAGTGTATGTTTGTTCCAAACGCCCGCAGGTGACTGAACAGGGCACACAACCGGACCAATACGCTCCAATAGATTGAATAATTAACTTATGCAAGCGTTTTCAAAACTCACACGCGAAAAAATATTGCATCCGCGAATGAGTCATCAGGAAAACATGTTGGAGTAGTTTCAATTTGTGTTGCTGTGTTGAAAATTTTTACTTTATGATATTTTTTTCGTATTATTTTACTAGTTAACTGTTTAGTGGTTCATTTCAGGATACAATTCAGTCGATCACATTCCTAGGATGATTTTGTGTTTAAATCCAGTATTTGTTTGTCTTCAAACGAGTTAGGCTTTTTTTCTACCGTTGCGTACACTAGGAGTATCTCCTGTATCGTGGTGTTATTCAAACATACACTACTAATTTGTAATTAGTAAAAATACTAAAATGTTTTATTAGAAAATGTCATGTTATTATTCTAGTAAAGTCTCAATCCTTACTAATATTATAAAAGCGAAAGTGAGTTGGTTTGTTTGTTACGTCTTCACGCCTAAATTACAAAACCAATTATCATGTATTTTGGTACAGAGATATTTGAGACCCTGGAGACAGACTTAGGCTAATATTTTTATAAAAAAAAGAGAGAAAAGGGGGTGAAAGAGTGAAGTATATTAATAAAAGCGGGCGAAGTCGCGGGTAAAAGCTAGTAAATAATATTCATAAACAACAAATTTTATATCCCAAAATGTCACTCAATTTATGAAAATATTGTTTAGGTTAATGATTATAAATGGCGATAAAAATGGAAAATAATATAGGGCGTAGTATTTTCTAGTAGCAATTGTTATGAATTATTTATTGAATTACGAATTTACGAACAAAATAGACGAGTATAATGATTATGATAAATCGTGGACAATTTTGGGATTTCGTTTATTTTTTTTACCTTTGTCTACTTACACAAATGTTTATGGATAATGGGTACGGATAGAGGCCTATTTTTTTGTACTTACTAGTTTAAAATTGGGGTTTTATAAAACTCATACTCACAAGATGCCAAACGACACGCTACGCCGCAGCCACTCAACCCTGCACGAACCGCTTCAACAAGATATCGAACTGATCAATTATACTCGAGCTCATTCCGTTCTCGAGACCCAGAAACAGACTCGTACATGAGCTATAACTCCCAAACGTAGAGATCCTTCAATTAACGCGGCAAGCTGGACCGTCCACTAATTAAATGTATGGCCAATTAGGTTCATAACGTCTGGCTACGTGCGGCCATCTTGGATATCCTGCTTCGGTAGTTCTGATCGTCAGAATACCACCTCCAACGCGTAAAGCCGTTAGGCAAAATTGCATTTTATCAGGTGAAGCGTTTTTATAATTGTTAATTATGTAAGTAATTTACGAAAACAGTCGACAGCGATGTGGAAGAGTTTTATGACGCCATATTTTCAATTAAAATAATTAGTTTATGGTTTTTTTTAATTTTACTGTAATTATAGTTAAGATTTTGTGATAAATACTTAATTTGTGAAAATACTTTTAACCGATGTATTTACATTATGTAATCAATAATCAGATTCAAATCACAGTACCTACTAGACGCTGGTAGCAATAATAAACAGTAATATTTATTTTATACTTTTAAACTACTAGTTTACTCAAAAAATATGATTGTTACGACTTCATGGGTTGGAAGTATCGATAGATAGATAGATAGATATATTCTTTAATGTACACCAAGAATAAAAATTTCATTAGGAACTTAAAATTCATCGATATGCTCTGTTACAATATTAAACGTTCAAATAATACGAAGATTGGAACCTGTTATACGAGTAATAGGTACGAATATCGTAAAGCTGAAGAATACATATATAGTTCAGGAAGGTTGTAATTACAATTGTTTTTGGCGGCACGTTAGGCACAGTGGTTAAACGATTGAATGTTGCTCTGCGTGTCTCAAGTTCCATTGCTGTGCGGAACAAATATTTGTATAATCTACTAGTGAGTATTAGACGCTGAAAAATAACTTGTTTAAACCTCTACGGTCTGGACAAAGTGTTTTGTCTCGTCGTTTATACCGAGCACGTCGAAGGACTGGAACAATTTACCTGCTGTGGTCTTCCCGTCCGATTATAATTTGGGTGTCTTCAAGGCTAGAGTGAATAGGCTCTTAATAAACTAGTGTGCTTCACCATCAGTGATTGCATTACTGCTTACTATCAGGTGTGATCGCAGTCAGCAGGAACCCGGCTGGGTCGAAGCCTACTGGGGCCAGGTTTAGTTTCGAAAGAGCAGTTCGAGCCCCGGTATGAAGGCTAGAAGGAACGATGTGGGTTTTCAGTCAGTAAGAGTCTGACACTATCTCCCGCTCCGCCCAAGCGCGGTGGTTGTCATTGGATGATTTTCCCCACCATAAAAGAAGGTGATCGCAGTCAAGCACTAGTTTATATCAATAAAAAAAAAATCTGGGACTACTGATTCATATTTACGCTTGAGAACAGCAAAAAGCACGCACCATGTAACTGGGTGCATTCACTGAATTCTATATGTAGGTAGGTTAACAGAAAGTCATAACGAGCATATAACATGGCCACCATTTGTTTTCCAACGCAAAACAATCGTAAAGCGGGGTTTGATAGATTGCGATCTGATTGGGAAAGTTCACTAATCAATCCAATTGTTTGATAAAAAACATTCGATTTAAATGTTACAACTCGGGCTCTGTTATAGGAAGGAGATTACATTTCTAATT
Source organism: Mythimna lalbum (assembly GCA_949319445.1). Taxonomy (NCBI): domain Eukaryota; kingdom Metazoa; phylum Arthropoda; class Insecta; order Lepidoptera; family Noctuidae; genus Mythimna; species Mythimna lalbum. The sequence goes on along the minus strand of OX439350.1, from coordinate 19,930,899 downwards.
TTACTTTTTGGTTTAAAAGTTTTGATGTTAACACTATCGGATTCTATTGGTGTTTATTGGTGTGAATTGTGAATATTTATTGGCTCGCCTTGGGAGTAAAACCGACTTGGATGCCGTTTGCCGTGACATCAAACATGACGGGGTTATACCATTATGTTATAACCGCTTGCGTCGGATTGGTCCGACGAGTGTTTTCGTGTCCTATTCGCCAGAGTCGTGTGTTAGCGACTGGGTACTTTATCTCGTTTAGTTCTTCAATCTCCATAGGTGGCAGAAGAGCTGACGAGATGGAGTATTTGTTCGTGGATGTGCGGCTCTTGGGGAATAAACGCCAGAGTGTTTGTCGGATATATCCGACGTAGGCGGTTAAAAGGCTAAACTATCGCCCTCGACATGGATAGACCTTATCTTGGAAAAACACACAGGATACTTTTGATATACCAGCAGTATGTTCCTTAGGATAATTTTTACAACAGCTAGTAGGTTATAAAGACGAAAGTTTTTATGCAGTTTAGAGGTATTTTGGGCTGTCGTATATATTCAAATCGCGCGGAGAACTTTGATTGCGAGATGCAGGATTTCGTATTTTCTTCGTAGTTCTTATATGGCGTCATAGATGTCGCTACACCAGTATTCCTGTTTGTTACTCCGACGCTACGAAATGGCTGAACGAATTTATATAAATTTTAACACACGAGTTGACCGTATCTTGGAATAACACACAAGATGCTTTTTATGTCTTTTTATGTTCCTTAGGAATATTTTTTACTAGCGAGCGAAGTCACTGGCAGAAACAAAACCCAAAAAAGTCGGCTTTTGTAAATATGACGCCATTCGAGAATTAAGTATATTTGTATGCTTTGCATACGCTAATTAACATACAGCAACTATGTTGAATACAACCTTAATGACATTCACAGTTCAATTAACCAAAACTTTAAAATAGCTCTTTAATAAATGTCATTCCATGTTTCCCCATCATTATTTGCAACGCAAAATATTCTGATGCGTGAATATAATATAAATGGAAATTACAAACTGCAGTGCCACCAAACAAAAACGGCCAATGATGAAAATACATACAGACTCACGCCTTTTATTACTCATAGGGATCAGCAAACTACGTAACACCACGATACTTCTTTTCCTTGATTTACAGTACACACATAAACCCAACCAACCAACAATCCCGCATTGGGCCCGCGTGGTGGATTACGGCCCATTTTTAACCGACTTCTAAAAAGGAGGAGGTTTTCAATTCGGATGTTTGTATTTTTTTTTATGTTCGTTCGCGCATAACTTCGTCGCTTGCCAACCGATTTGAAAAAATCTTGTTTTGTTGGAAAGGGTATACTTCCCAAATGGTCCCATAGTCACCAAGTTGGGATCTGAAGATAGAATCTTGGCGAAATCGAGGGAACTCCTCAAATTCAATTAAATTTTTTAGTGAAATCGGTTATTTTTTTTATAACAAGGTTTTTTTAAGTGGTGTTATCTCTCCTAGAGATGATGCCTGAGTCCCAGCACACATTATAGGGATGCATAAATATACTGCGTAGCTTTTCTGAACATCACGAATAAGGTATGATATGACGGTAAAGTAAGTAAGGTATAATGTTCTTCTAGTGTTTTTTTTTCTATACACATACACGTCTGCCTTGCATTTTTTTTATTCGCCTTTCATTCATTCTCTCAACCTGAACATGAAAAAAAATAAGACGGAAACTTTAATATCAAGTGAAAGCAATTGAATCATTCATTTTGTCAAAGTTGTTAACGAACACGAAATCTAATTGGCAGCACTTGACCATTGAGACAAACAGCGGGGACGCGGCGGAGAATCTAAATCAGAGGGGATCATAGAAAAACGTCTTGATTACGGGTGAATTAAATTTAATTTGTCGCGCGAGGTGTTCCGGCCCTCTCGCTCTAATGAGTTCTCAACTTTCCCTCTTTGTGAGATTAAGCCCAAAAAACTTGAGCGTCGTCCGGTCCCTCGGCGGATGTTGTTTGACATACATAATATCTGGAGCCTGCCAGCCCCGACAAGTTTTACGTACTTTCTACAGCTGTTTACTTAAGTATGCTCAGTGGAATTAAAACTTAGAAGAAAGTTGTTTGGCTGAAGTGATTTCCTTAACTCACGCAACTAACCTATAGGTATAGCTTCTAGTAGATGGAGGCCTTGTGTTTAGTTTTATCTTTATTAAAAACTGACTTCGGCTAGCGACATCACCCGCGTAATAGTAGAAAATTATCCCAAGGCTCCATACTGCGGGATTTAAAAGTATCCTATGTGCTATATCAGGTCATGGTCTACCGATTTAATCTAAATCCGTTCAGCCGTTTACGCGTGAAGAAGTGACAAACATACCTACAGTCACTAACTTTAGCATACATTTCTTTCGTAACTGAAACTGTCTGCAGTCTACCAGCTAGCATTGGAACGAAGTATTCTCGGGGTAAAAAAAATAGATAACATAACGAACAGTTACTTAGTTCCAAAACACAAATCGCAGATGTAGGTAAATGAGCCGCCAAACTAAAAGCCTAAAGGTTTGACTAAATGTGGAGATTAGAACGTAAAATAGTGGAAGAACGGAAGGGAAGCCTTTGCCCTGCATTGAAACACAACAGGCTCATAAGAAACTAAAACTGTTTTTTTTTTTAGAACGTTTCAACGTTGGTTTCACAATCATGCATATCTACATATACAAGTTAACTTAGGTACCTACTACATGTTACATAATATCATCTATTAAATCAAGCTGCAAGAAACTCATTGAACCAAAAACGCGTCCGCTGCGCTCAATATTGTTGGCACAATAACTTTGAAAATACGTTTAAACTGACAAAATTTATTGCACGGACGGGCGCTGCCACAAATAAATATGGCCACATTCCCTGCAGATGACAACTGCGAAGTCAATGTTTACTTAATTAAACACCAAGGCAAAATACATCGAGCTACAAGCTTTGTTTAATATAAATCAGAAATGAGATTAACAAAATTACAACAGAATGTTTTAAAATCCTTCAAGCGAGGAAAATATTTAACGTAACTGGGAAATTTCATTAAGCTGGTACTAATTAAAGAGCAGTATTGTGGCTGAAAATTCGGCGGCAAAACGTAAATGTGGCTTGTACAAATTATATCAGCTAGTTATCATGTAAGTCCTGAAACATGCACAAATATTGTTTCGAATTAGCGGTAAAATTATCTGTTAAATGGAGCTCCGTGTATGGTTATTGAGTAGTGAAGTTAGGATAATCATTTATTACAAACTAACTTCGTAATGAAGTTGTTGAACTTTGCTAATCAATCAATTTTAATGAAAAACCGCACCCGACTTCCAGTTCTGGGGTTCTTAATAAAGCAATAGAGCCATAAAACGTCTAGATAAACCCGTATTTTGGCTCGTTCGGTTTTTACGATGCGATCACCGTTCACGAGGGGAAGGTGAACGAATGATGTAACAGAAACTGAGCAAACAATACGAAAAGAGCTCTATTCCGTATGGCGCGAGATATTGTCACGAAATGCCGTAGATCCCAGTACAAATAATACTTTACCGGGGCATATCCTCACGTACCCTCACAGGGCATCTTCGACAGACTTGTCTAGTTAAGCCTCACATATTTACTGATATTGATACAGGGAACAACCCGCCAAGATGACAATTACTCGCCCCGATAGCTCAGACAAATCGACTGGATATGACACGTTATAATTTGCAAATCACAGTGCTCTTATTTCATATATTGAATTCAAGCTGCATACTCAAATAGGTAAGATCGAAATAATACGCTGAGCTGTATCTCAGCGTATTATTGCATATATAAGCAAGTCTTTTGGTGTTGCTTTCGACTGCGACATATCGCTGAGCTACGTAGCATTTAGACTTATTGTAGACGTGAGGCTACTGAAGGTACACGCTAAGCTAGAATTCCAAAATCACCTATACATATTTATAGGTATCTATAATATATACATTAGTTTCATCGTTTTGAAGTGTTACAACTTTCACCTCATCGTGTAAACTAAGGATACCTACTCATTGTAACATAATAGCAATATTTATGGTGCGAAAAACAGTTACGAATTTAGTTAGAAACTCATTTAGATGGTAGATTAAAAGTCAGTTAAGCCTAAATCACCCGCTGGCGCGAAACAGTTTCGGGTGCGAAAAAGTTATTTAGAGGTTTCAACCAAACACTAATTTGCGTGCGAACAGAGCAGTTTACCAAACCGCATCGGCTATTAAATAAAGTAAACGACATTAATAGTGGTCCTTTCTAGGGGCGATATATCTGTGGCACACGACAAAACCGCTGAATTTCCCAGGAGCGCTATCCACAACACACAGCGAAGAAGAATAACCGGAGTGAATGCAAAATGAAAATTATCATACAAATTCGCCATCTTATATGAACCGAGGTATTACTGTCACAGTATAAGTATGCAAAAATATGTAAGGAGAGCGCGGTTGCTTTTACGGGCGCGGCGAAAATACGCGACTGAATATTGGCTACGTATTCGCGCGCGTAAATTTTCAGCACTTGTAATTTGCATCCGTAAAATAAATAATTGTGGGACGTCTTTGTTGGGTACGATGTCTCGGGGGCTTTGTGGCGTTTGTCGCGAAATCGGCGGCTGATGTATGGAAATTGTGTTTCCTTGAATTTTTTTTTATCCCTGTAAGCGTTGAGTTTGTTTGAAAGGCTTTATGGTCTTTGAAGCGTTTATTAAAGAGAGACGGTGGTTACTGCGGAGATTCTTCGTACGTATTTTATGGAATTAATACAAAAGGATTTTCATCATCTACCAATTTGTCCATGAATATATTTTGTTATTTTACAGATTATAAGAAACAGTTAAGCTGTTCAGGGTTAGCTGCCTTATACAGAAGCCTACCTACCTACATCAGGGGTCTTACCGCCATAATTGTGGCGTGCCCAGCACTGGGTGGCGGTAAGTCCCCTCTTTGAGGCGTGGCTGGAAAGACCTCACGGCGTCCTTACCTTCCGCATGACGCAGGTCCTCACCGGACATGGCAAGTTCGGGAGGTTCCTGCATCGGATTCGAGCGGAAGAGACGCCCGGGTGCCGCCACTGTGCGGAACGCCCGGAGGACACGGTGGAGCACACAGTTGAGGTGTGCCCTGCTTGGGCGGAGCAACGCCGTGCCCTCGTGGGGGTGATCGGCGGCGGAGACCTCTCGCGCCGGGCCTTGGTTCAGGCCATGGTCCGGAGCGAGGAGGAGTGGCAGGCGGTCGCCTCCTTCTGCGAAGCAGTAATGCTAGCAAAGGAGGAGGCAGACCGCATCAGGCAACGGCGCCCCCGCCGCCGCCGCCGGGATTCCGATCCCGATTTCCGGCCACCGTAGACGCGGGCTCGCGGACGGCGAGCCATGGGTAGCTCGCTGTCCGATCGTCTGGTAACTGTCCGGACCGAGCCAAGGCGTCGACGGCGCGCACTGTTCCCGCGCGCCTCAAGGAGTTGTCAGCAACAGGAGGGGCCCATCTGGGTCGAAGCCTACCGGGGTCGGGGTTATCCGAAAGGAAACTAGAGCCCCGGTATGAAGGCTAGAAGGAACGGCGCGGGGTTTTTAGTCAGTAAGACTCTGACACTGTCTCCCGCTCCACCCAAGAGCGGGTTTCGTCAAAGATGATTTTCCCCGTCGACAGAAAAAAAAAAAAACCTACATCAGGGGTAGCTCCACCTTCTCTCACATATTTAATTAATTACAACAGTTGAACAACCAATTATTATTATTATTATTATATAGCTTTATTGCACACCTTAACTTAAAAAAGGACAAACATTTACAAATATAAGTGTACAATAGGCGGTCTTATTGCACAGGGCAATTTCTACCTGACAACCTTTGGATGGACTTAAACGGAAGGAAAAGATTTCGGGCTGTCAGTGTACAACAACTTACAAGAACAATGTAAAAATAAAATAAAAATACAATACATAAATAAAAAAACAAATAATAAACTAATAACTATAAAATATAATTTCCATTAGAAAGGAGAAGAAAAACTAAAGTGATATATAATGCTCTTTCACCATTCTTTTGAACGTTTGTGTTGTTTGGGCTCGCCTCACTTCTAACCAATTACAGAAACTAAACAAAAAAGAAACAAAAATGTATAAGTAAGTAAAAGTATTTAATAAACAACACGCATATCCCTCTCTCAGTGCTTTTCAAAATTCAAAATAGGGTAGATTATTTTGATCCTTTAAAAACTCATTTTACAAAAATCTCCTCCAACAAAATACGAATTTAACACACAGTTAATAAAGTCAGAGCACCCTTATTCTAATAGCTAAAGTTAGCATATGTGCAGTGTGCTGTGCATCGAATAAGCGATGAGGTCGAGTGCGGCGACGCAGGCCTCTTGACGCTGAGCGAGGGAAATGAGCAGAAAACATCGATAGTTGCCGACCCGCTGAGCAGAGGAAACGTAATATCCAGCCTTGCGTATAAACAGGTTTGTTATTTTTCAACATAGGTACTTAGCTACTTACTAAAAATCCGCTCCCCTGCCGCTGTTAGGGTGTTACGGATTTCATCACGCATGCGGGATTGCTCCGCACGCGTAGCTCCCGCAAACCTTTTTATACAAGTATTTATTGTAATGCGTGGAATACGTACGCGAGATGCGGGGCGTGTTATCGATCACAGCCCCGCATGCTATCGGCGGTGGAGACCTCTCGCACCGGGCCATGGTCCGGAGCGGGAGGGATTCCGAGTTCCAGCCACCGTAGAAGCGGCTTGCGGACGGCGAGCCATGGATAGCTCGCTGTCCGACCGTCCGCTAACAGTCCGGACCAAGACGTCGACGACGCGCACTGTTCCTGTGCCTCAAGGAGTTGTCAGCAACAGCAGGGGCCCAGTCGAGTCGAAGCCTACTGAGGCCAGGGTAAACCGAAAGGGCTCGAGCCCCGGTATGAAGGCTAGAAGGAACGCGGTGGGTTTTTAGTCAGTAAGTGTCTGACAATATCTGCCGCTCCGCCCAAGAGCGGGGATTGGCATCGGATGATTTTCCCCGCCATAAAACAAAAGCCCCGCATGTGTAACCTCCGCAAATGTGCTTTTCATATATACGAGGGATGCCTTTTAAGTTTTGTCGTTTGAAGAAAAAAACACAACTAGAACCTTAAAGTATTATTTATTGTTTTTCAAAGTATTCATCTCGAAGTTTAATACATTTTTCCATTCGATCGAACCAGTTATTAAAACTCTTATTCTACTCCAAAGTCTTGAAAGACTTGAAAGCGTCGACTGCTTCTTCACTGGACTGGAACCTTTGCCCACGAAGAGTTTTCTTAATTTTAGGAAATGTAAAGAAATCGTTAGGGCTTAGGTCAAGACTGCATGGGGGATAGTCAAGAATTTCCACGTTTTCCTGCTTCAAATAATCAATTGTTTTACTAGCGGTATGTGAGCTTGCGTTGTCATGGTGTAGGATGATGCCTCGCTTTGGGTTAGATTTCCGAACTTCAGCGATGACTTGTGGTAAACAAATTGTAGTATACCACTTTGCATTAACCGTTCTACGATTTTCAAGCGCAATTCTTGAAACGTGACCGGTTTTCGCCACGAACGTAGCCAACATCTTCTTCGAAGTGCTTCGAGAGCGAAAAACTTTAGTCGGCTTTTGCTCATCTCGAAAGACCCTGGTTGTGGATTGCTCTTTGGAATCAGGGTCGTAGGCATAAATTCAAGATTCGTGACCACTGATAATGTGTTAGACGTGATTTGACTCTCCTCGCTTGAACCTTTGGAAAGATTTCTTACACCATCTGACGCGGGTCGCCTTATGATCATCGGAAACCAAATGCGGAATCCATCGGCAAACTAGCTTTCTCACACCAAGCTCTTCATGCAAGATCTTTTGAATGGTTGTCCCTGAAATGCCTATTAACGCCTCTCTCTCGCGATATGTCACCGGCATGTGCATCTTCGAGTATCAGTTGTCTCACAGCAACGATGTTTTCTTCAGAAAAGGCGGATTTTGGACGTCCTTCACGAGATTTGTCACTAAGACTAGTATTTCCACGCTGGAATTTTAAATACCAGCGTTCAACAGTCCGTAGACAAGGAACTTCATCATACAATACAGAACTTAACTCCTCAAAACATTTAATCCGAGTTAGGCCTCTCCAAAAGTTGTAAAAAATTATCGCACGAACGTTTTCCTTAGAGAGATTCATTTTTATGCGCGACTTGATAGATTCAAAACAACGCTGTGACTAAATAGTTGCATCAATTCTAATTATTTTAATTGTTTTGCCATTCTAAATTCAAACAAATTTGAAAATTAAGCAATTCTAAATTCAAAATTAGCGGGAAATATTTAAACGACAGAACTTAAAAGGCATGCCTAGTATTGCAATGAAGGCAATAAGCACGCGGGACGGGGCAATCCCCCATGCGTGATTAAATCCGTATGATATTAAAAACACCCTTACGCTCGCTATAAATAGGTATAGAATAAAATAGAATAGAATAGAATAACATTTATTCGGAGCAAGCAACACAAAATATCACAGCATAAAAAAAATAAAAAAAAAACAAGAAAAAAAAAATAAGAGTACAGAAATATTATACAGTTGCAATAAATGTGCCTGAAACGAAAGGATCGCGATGCAACCGCCATTCAGTAACAAAAATCACGTTTTTATATGTAGAATATTTTAACCACGCGCCACCCTACCTCCGTTTGCTTGGGTGGAGCAACGCCATGCCCTCGTGGGGGCGATCGGCGGCGGAGACCTCTCGCGCCGGGCCTTGGTTCAGGCCATGGTCCGGAGCGAGGAGGAGTGGCAGGCGGTCGCCTCCTTCTGCGAAGCAGTAATGCTAGCAAAGGAGGAGGCAGACCGCATCAGGCAACGGCGCCCACGCCTTCCGGCCACCGTAGACGCGGGCTCGCGGACGGCGAGCCATGGGTAGCTCGCTGTCCGATCGTCCGGTAACTGTCCAGACCGAGCCAAGGCGTCGACGGCGCGCACTGTTCCCGCGCGCCTCAAGGAGTTGTCAGCAACAGGAGGGGCCCATCTGGGTTGAAGCCTACCGGGGTTGGGGTTATTCGAAAGGAAACTAGAGCCCCGGTATGAAGGCTAGAAGGAACGGCGCGGGGTTTTTAGTCAGTAAGACTCTGACACTGTCTCCCGCTCCACCCAAGAGCGGGTTTCGTCAATGATGATTTTCCCCGTCGACAGAAAAAAAAAAAAAAACCCTACCTCCGTTGAATGAACCTGATACGTTTGTGAAACCTGACATTAGACGGTACGGTAATATTGAGGTAGGCACTCAGGATTTAGCCTTCATGATTAGATATGTTTCAATACAATAGTATGTTTATGTACAATATCGCGTTTGCATCGCGACTGAGAATTGTTGTGTTAGCGAGGGCAAACAGCAAGCTACTGTTTCGCAACTGTATTGAAACGAAGGCGCGACTCCATCACTACTGTTATCATCATCATCATATCAGCCGAAAGACTTCCACTGTTGGACATAGGCCTCCCCCAAGCGTCGCCACATGGACCGGTCCTGTGCGTCACGCATCCATCGGATTCCCGCGACCCTGACCAGGTCATCGGTCCGCCTTTTTGGAGTCCTTCCAACGCTGCGTCTTTCGGTACGTGGTCGCCACTCCAGAACCCTTCGTATATATCGCTACTGTATCGCTACAAAAAGTTGCCGTGGGCGAGGGGCCTAACTACCTGTTCTTTCATATCACTCTTCACACAATCCATCAATCTTTTCATTGGCTTCCCTCCCCTTCTCCATCCATCCACATGTATACTCATGTACGGTACATGTATAAATCTTTTAGTAACAATTGTTTCCTCCTTCACTTCAACTCTTCAGTCACTGGCGCCAACATCAAACTGCCTCTAATATCTCATTCAAAAACATCCACGTTTATAGTCTCTATATATATCATTCAGTTTAATTTTTAAATTAAGTAGCTAGCTAACTACTAAATTATTCTTCAACGTCCAACTACCTTATTCAGGAAATCAGGACTGCGCAGCTCATGAGGGCAGCACAAATTTTAAAATAACATCGGGTATACGCACGACTGCTTCCGCCATACTAATCAATTAATTAGCCTACGGGAACCGATCCACGCTTGATAAAATACTCAACGACTTTAAACAGGATTCAGGCATGCCTACCCATATTAGAACAACTCATTAATGTATGAAAATGTTTGTTGTTGGATTTTAATACGCGGTGTCTCAAGTGTAAGTGTGCACGAGGACTGAGTCGAACACTTGATTTGAAAACTGTTTCTAGTTTTATGGTGAAAGCAGTTTTTTTTTTTTAAGTTGGGAAATCATCCAATAACTTCTCCCGGTCTGGGTTTTTTTTTTCTGTGGACGGGGAAAATCATCATTGACGAAACCCGCTCTTGGGTGGAGCGGGAGACAGTGTCAGAGTCTTACTGACTAAAAACCCCGCGCCGTTCCTTCTTGCCTTCATACCGGGGCTCTAGTTTCCTTTCGGATAACCCCGACCCCGGTAGGCTTCGACCCAGGTGGGCCCCTCCTGTTGCTGACAACTCCTTGAGGCGCGCGGGAACATTGCGCGCCGTCGACGCCTTGGCTCGGGCAGGACAGTTACCGGACGCCGGACAGTTACCGAACTCCCGGTCTGGATGGAGTGCCGCCCGGCGTGTCAAACTTTTACTGACTAAAACCAAACTTGTGTCCTTCAGTAATTGTTCTTTGTGTTCTAGGATTACGAGAGTTTCCTTTTCAGAAAATCCCCGTGGTCCTAGCGGGCATCAGACCTGCTAGGCCCCAATGGTTTGCTGACATAAGGAGCGTGTGGATGACTACGCGCTGTTGACGACTAGTTACCATGTTTTTTTTTTTTTAATAAAAATAAAATATCTGTTACAGGGCCGCGAAGTCGACACGAAATCCGGGCTAGTGCCTACAAATACTCTGCGACTACAATCGTGTCTGCCTGATATTATGACCCAATTCCCAACACGTGCCGATATGAGCTTGACGAAGTGATTGCCGTCACAAAGGCTGTGCTGACGTTCATTGTCGAGGGTCATCAGTTTGGAGGCATCTGGAACAGAGAGTAAAGTCCCGCAAAACTCCGTTGAAAACGGAGGATCCACCGACCAGGCGAGTGTTATGTCTGGTGGGCAACTGCCCGATAGATGATTTCGGGCTGGTCTATACCTACGTTCAAATCACGCAAAGAACTTTTAATTATTGCGCGATGCAAAATTAGTTCTTATGTGACGCCATAGATGTCGCTATAAACCCAATATTAAAATTCGTCACACTCGTCAATCTATAATCAGCCAGTATAATACCTCATTATTTTGTCAAGTTATGTTATGAGATGGTTATTAGGGAACCGATTTTGACGATAGTTTTTTTTTTCGTTGGGCAAAAATCATCTTATGACAACCCCCGCTCTTGGGTGGAGCGGGAGATAGTGCCAGATTCTTACTGACTAAAAACCCCACCCTGTTCCTTCTAGCCTTCATACCGGGGCTTGGAGTTCCTTTCGGATAACTCTGGCTCCAGTAGGCTTCGACCCAGCTGGGCCCCTCCTGTTGCTGACAACTCCCTAGAGGCGCGCGGGAACAGTGCGCGCCGTCGACGTCTGGGCTCGGTCCGGACAGTTACCGAACAGTCGGACAGCGACCTACCCATGGCTCGCCGTCCGCGAGCCCGCGTCTACGGTGGTCTGACGATACGTTTGGTGTGTGACGGTGAATTGGCTACTGCGCTACGTGTTGCAGGTTCGATTCCTATACGGAAAAAATATTTGTGCTTATAGCCTACAGCAGATACTCGTTCCGGGTCTAGGTGTCTTAGGCGAGTTCACATGTTTGTGAACTCATCCACTATACCGTTACTTACATAGTAGTAAAACATTCATTGTGCGTGCAGCTAAGGAATGGAATTCCTTGCCGGAGTCTGTGTTTCCTGATAGCTACAACCTGGGAATCTTTAAGTCGAGAGTGAATAGGTTTCTTCTAGGTAAGCGCGTTCCATCGTCGACCGCATCGTCGCTTTCCATCAGGTGAGATAGCGGTCAAGCGCGAACCTATCAATAATAAAAACAATAAAAATACTTACTCCTGTATTATACCCTGATTTGTGACATTGCACGGCACGGCAGTGCGTTTATAACTCGAAAAAAAATCCGAGAGGCATTTATCACTTATTTTTTTTGTGTATTTATGATCGATGTTTGATTTGAACTTTTTTTTCAGGTGGGAAAATCATTCAATGACATCACCGCGCCCTTGAGCGGAGCGGGAGATACTGTCAAACTTTTACCGACTAAAAACCTACTTCTGGTCCTTTGTAACCTTTCGTACCGGGGCCGAATATTCTTTGGCCCCAGTATGCTTCGACTCTGCTGGGCCCTAACTGTTTGCTGACAACTCCTTGAGGCGCGCGTGGATGTTTGATTTGAACTTTCTTATCAAAGAGCAAATGATTCATTAAAATCACGGAATAAAGAAAACTAGAGGAAGTGCCTCTTAAATGTGTGTCAACAGTAGGCGAAATTCGCCTATTACATATTATATACTAGTGCAGGTGAATATGGCATCTATTTCAAAGACACTAGCGTTCTGAATAGAATAAATTGGTTACAGCGCCATCTAGCGTTGAGTAGCCGAACTCGTTGTAAATTGGTTAAAACTTCTTTATTGTTCGTGTCATGTCAAATAATAACAACTTTCTTACGTTGTAATAGGACCTAATTTATGAAAGCAATAAGAATATGATTTGTAAAAGTTAAGTTTGTAATTCGTAGCTTCGTAGCCAATCATATTACTTTTTTTATGTGTGTGTACTGTGTAATGTACAATTTGATACGCAAATGTGTGAGTTTGGCGACACTGGTTCCCGTGCTTAGCCACGTTAGGGGCACTTCTACCTATATTTTCTGTTCTGTGATTAAAATAGTGTCCACGTATCTCGTTTACACTTAAATTTTAAAATCAACCTGTATGAACGTATACTATGGACTGGTATAGTACCGACCTCAACATACTTATAATCATGAATTATTTTTATGTGTTGTAAATGTGAGGTTCTATACTCCATTTGTGTAAACAATCTTGATATGAGTTTTATCTAAAAATGTTAACAGTTAGTTATTTACCTAAACCGATGTTAGGTAATTAACTAAATTTAAATAATCTTTGTATCATTTATACGATTTTTTTTTTTTTAATAAAAAGAAGTATCAAGATTGTTTACGTTTAGTTAACTAGTTAATAGGTATAATGAATGATGATTCACATAACAATATAATTAGCACTGGAATTTCTATTCTAAGTTGATGGAGGTTCAATAGAACCACAAAATATATAGGTACAGAAGTCAATCTACATACTCTGCGCTCTCACAACGCACACATAGATACCGCTCACGGACACAAAATCTCGGAATGCCTCGGCCCACTCGTCGAATAGTTCCGGCTCAAACGCTCTTAGTGTGCGTCCACCTAGCGCAGGTATAACTGAAGTATGTATACATGAGATTGTCTGCTGTACCTATCTATTTTGTGATAGAACTAAAGCAAGAAAAAATCGAGAGTAGTCGAAAAAAATATTTATTTCATTAGAATATAAGCTGTCATTACATAAGTAGTTATAATACATTATTGTACTTGGCAGATCAACGTTATGAACACGATAAAGTGAGAATGTAATCAAAATGCGTTTACACCTTACACAACATATATATCTCTTCTTATAATATTTAGTAAGTACCAATCACTTATCATAACGGGAAGAAGACATACAGGCCAATTTTATTGCTACAAAATTATTGTCAAATACTTTAAGACTTTAAAAAATAAATCCATATCGCTCAATGAGAATTTTATTTTAAATACATGCAAAATAATTTAATAATCGAAAGAATGGAATGTTTGATAATTTGAAATTCAATTTAATTTTTTATTGTATGGCTCCATCGACGAACTTCCGATTATTTCGCCAATGTCTGTGGTGGAAAAGGTCGGTACTTTGTCAAGAATACTATTATCTATTGATCAGTTTTTATAGCGATGGCATCCATTGGTCATCATGCTAAAAAATGACAAAACATTTTCGATAATTTTGCATCATTTAAAATCCTAAAATTCGAAGTGTCTGCATATACCCCCCCCCCCCCCCCAATATCTTAAAATACTTTTAATAACAAACTGTTATGTATAATAAATGTAAATATACGTAAATAAACTAAATATTTAACATACAAAAATATTTCAATGTAGTAAAATTTTGAAAATATAATAAAAACTGGAATCATTTATTTAATATTTATTACTGGGGACTTTGGTTTTGTTGTTAGAAACTAATAAAACTTAAAATCTAAATTATTCGTTAAAAGAATAATGCCACACATAGAGATTCTAAAACTAAATGGCGAAAAAGTCCATTCAATATAAAGTTATTAAAAAGTTAGTATGTATGCAAAAATAACTTGCATCTGTAGGAATAGAAAAACAGGTTTTACTTTTCACAAATTGTTAATCTGTGAAGTGTTACCAGCCTCAAAATATTTGTATCACATTATTATTACTTTAAAATTTCTTTACTCATAGACATTGTTGATTTGTTTTTGTTCAAATATTTATTAGCTGCTTATTACATTTTTCATTATAGGAACACGACGCTGCTTCGACTGAATGAGCGCTTTCAAATATTCAATAAACGAATCTAACCAGAGACAAAATTCTTGTATTGAAAAAAAGTTGAATAATGGCTCAATGCTCACACATTATGGAGTATCCCGACGACACAATTAGTTATTCTCAATACTTTTTCTTCACAGAATGGAAGACTTCATACTAGCAGAGTTTAACTTCAACACTTAACTTTAAACAACGTTTGAGTAACACAGCTTCTTAATTTAAAACTCATCATGGCGGGCGAGCGCTTCGCCGAAGTCAGTCGCTTGGGAACCTACAAAGAGGTCGTATTTGTCTAGGATCTCCGTCTTGGTGAGTTTTTCGTCGGCATCTGTATCTGCCTCGAATACGAGGTGTCTCGCTTCTGCCTCGGCGTGGTCGAACTCGGGAGGGGCGATCCAGTCTTTGACTTCGTTCTCGTCCATGAAGCCGTCTTTGTCGGTGTCTCTGTTGAAGAACGTCGTGTTTAATAATCAATCATTTATTTGCTATAAATATGGTACAGGAGTTGTTACAATGACAGTTATAGACCGAGGCATATTTCACCTAAGTTAGAAGTATGCAAATATTAAAAAAACTAGAATTTATAAATACATGAATTAATGATTAACATATAATTGAAGTATAAAAAATTTAATACATAACAATGTCAAAAATAGATAAAATTTAATTATATAAAATAATTTTATGCATCCATAAAAAAATTGTAACAACATGAATTAGAATAATAGTTATCAGTTGAATCAATTCGTCACATTATCACTGGTTGTTCTCGTCTAACTAACAAAAATACTCTATTGTGGAATAGGAAGTGCCGCACTACAGGTATGTGAACGACCCAGTTCTTGGTAATGGCCATATGGAAGAAAAAAGATTCAAAGCATTTTATTTCTAATAAACAATTTACAGGTATTTTTGAAATGTCAAGAAATCAGTCAGTCGGAAAAAATTATGCTCATTGCACATTCCAAAGCATAGGAGAAGAATGTGCACGAAACTCCATGGACACTCTTTTTAATCATGTTATGTAATTACAATATATCTGTTACATGTTTCTTGTCTCTATCATGTACGAACAATGTAAATAAAGTAAAAATAAAAACTAAATACAGAAAATTAAAATAGCAACTGGCAGCTAACAGAAGACCAGTCTCAACTGACAGCACCCGCTCACGGACTTGACGCAAATATTAGCACCACTAAGCTCAACCATTTTGAAGGGAACTGAATGATCACACACACGCGCCACCATCACTGAGATATTTGAGTGAGCATGACAAACTCTTAACTGGCATGCTCATTTATGTCAAACGAGTCCAACAGTAACCTAAAAGCCATTCAATCATCATCACTGATAGGACTATTGTAACCAATAAGCCTGATGTAGTGGTCGTCCTGCATGACGAGAAACTTGTGGAAGCCGAATAAGATAAACAAATCAAGTATGACTTGGCTCGCGAGGATGTGGGCTCAGCAATCATTATACCGATAGTTGTGTCATTTTTTTGCCTCGACCAACACCTTAGGAGGCTCTCGTTAGGTGGCTGCATCGAGGGCTTGATTCAGAAAGCGGTACTTCTTGACACGGCTCGTATAGAAATACACTACGCACACGTGTGGCACGTACGCCGATCTGGGAGCATTGGTCTCCATACATTTTATGCAATCTAGATTTGTAGAGCTACACTAGATCCACATCACGCGACGTCGTTCTACTTACAAACCAGGCGTGATCCACGTGCGTCATTCTAATGTAGTTCTAGTTTAATGCATAAAAGAGATTCACATTCAATATTTTAAACTAAATAATACGGAGACCTTTGCCCAGCAGTTTGACAGTATAGGCTAAGAAAAAAAGACAATTTAATACAATCAAATCCGTCTTATCTAAACGCATAATTCATACAGCTCGTCAAGCATAGAAAATTTATTACAAGATTTCTTAATTGGATATTTTTTGCCTGAACAATTTAGCAACTTCATACATCTCGTGTCTTTGCTGATATTTGTTTTAAAAACGTATTTTTTTCGTCAATTACAACTAGATGAAGTCGGCGTTTTTTAACTGACTACCTTGACAAAAAACACCGCAAAAAACTATAAAGTATCTTCAAAGGTCCGTACAGCAAACATGTAATGGTCAAATCATATGAGCACCAAATGCAACAAAACAACGCATATTAGTGTCTGAGATGGTGTTTTCAAAAAAGAACACACAGATTTGAGTGGACCTATCCAGTCGTTGCAAGACTCAATATAAAAATGTACTATATTCCGCTTGTACCCTTGCCGTACGGAACTCTTAATACGACTTGACCGATTTTTATTTTGTTTTGCTCACTTTAATACCTATATTAAAGCGAACAAAACAAAGGCGGTATCTAGTAGATCATTTCTAGAAGTTCTTCAGTCTATCTCAACCACTGACTAATATTACGCATTTCTTCAGGGATACAACACGAATTTGTAAAAAGCTAATAATAAATAGAGCAACTAAATAGCATGTCAACCAACTAACCAAACATATTGTTCAGTGTCAATACATTCAATGGAACTAAATTGATATTATTGTGGTGGCGGTGACCAAGTGACGCCCGCTCATTGAGCTGATTTGTATACCGATGTGAATGACTGGTTTATTGCGAAAGAGCAATGAACTAGAAACAAGGAAATGTCTCGATGTTTGTTATTTATTCCCCGCTCTTGGGTGAAGCGGGAGATATTGTCAGACTTTTACTAACTAAAAACCCACTCATTGCCATTCGTACCTGGGTCGAATCTTTTTTCAGAAACAAATCCTTGGCCCCAGTAGGCTTCGAACCTGCTGGGTCCCTATGGTTTGCTGACAACTCCTTGAGGCGCGCGTGGAACAATACGCGCTGTTGAAGTTTTGGGCTCGGTCCGGACGGTTACGGACCGCAAGCCAGCGCCTACGGTGGCCGAAAATTGGGATCAGAATCTCAGCAGCGGCTGGGGCGTGAGGGCCGTTGCCTCACGCGTGCGGCCTCCTCCTTTGCTAGCATTACTGATTCGCACGCGTGTATGGCCTGTACCAAAGCACGAAGCGAAAGATTGCTGCTGTCGATCGCCCCCACGAGGACACAGCGGTGCTCAGCGGTCTGTCTCTCTTACTAAGCGTTTTGGGAACACATTCATTGTGCGTACAGCTAAGGAGTCGTATTCCCCGCTAGAGTCTGTATTTCCTGATAGCTACAACCTGGGAATATTTTCCGCAACAAAGATCGTAAAGAACATTTGAAGGAGAGTAACTATTGAATGCACTCTGAAGGCTAGTCCTGGGTAGGCTATTCAACGGGAAAGCGAATGCGAAGCGCTGCGGCCTGAATGAAACACTCTATTGCGGTGACCTACGCCTACGTGACCAAACGTTCGGTGCGGCGATGAGCGACGTGAAGCGAACGCGATTATTCGGTTTGATATTTTCGCGCGAACTCGTGTAATGACTACTAGTTATATACATAAATGGCTGAAGTACTGGCTACGCGTGCACGTCGGACAAAGTCGCTGCGTTGCGTTGAATTCCTGTGAACCGCATCGGATCGTTTCATAACCGCTTTTGCATTCAAAAAAATAGATTTTTTTACTATCGAACCTTTGCTTAAAGCTCTTAAGAAAGAAAGAAAACATGGATTAGGCACACACATACTTACAGACTAGAAGCAAGTATGTATGTGGACAATTATTTATGGAAGCTTTGTGCACTAGTAAACACTGTACAAAGACGGACTTAATACCGCAGGCATTTTCTACCAGTCAATACTAACATCATAAACAACCAGTTTTGTCCTATGACTTTTTACAAACCATAGTTCATTTACCAAAAACAAAACTTCAAGATTTCATTGTTCTATCTAACACATTTCAACTCTGTATTTTGCTATACCTACCTACGTCTGTATGATGCGATGCAAGCGCATCAAGCACCCCTGTGAACACCACTCCCTTCCGATATTGTACTATCACTTGCTTCGCATAGAATTCGTAATATTTAGAACGTCCAATTTAAATATTTTTATTTTTGTATGAAAATCTGATGAACTAAAATATGATAAATTTTTAAAAGTCATAGAACAAAAGTTGTTTATGATGGTAGAGTCTGTCTAATGAAAGCGTAACCTGGAGTTTTTTTAACATTATTTTGCCGCCAAAATCACGTCTAAGTCTATGATTGCAATCATCAGTTTTTTGAAACAGATATTTATTTATCAACAATAACTGCTTTATCATGGTTAAAACAATATAAAGTTATGTGCGAAAGCTGCTACACCCTATCATCAGTGAGTTTAAACAAAAACAAGAAGAGAAAGAAGTTGTTTTCTAAGAAAAACAACAATGTTTATATACGATGTTGGATTTTAAAGTTAGTGTGACATTATAATCTTGATCATTGTTGACTAACCACTAGATATTTTCACGGTATGAATGATGATACTACTTATGTTTATAGACAATCTTAAAAATATGCAAGGACTCAACGGAAAAAATTTGGAGAAATGTGGAAAAAGTCTTTAAACTAAGTTCTGAAAATACATATCTTCACTGATGTCCTGAAGATTGCTACAAAAAGTATATGAGCAGTCGAGATGTGATGAAAGATTTGCCTCCGTTTGGTAGGCCATCAAAGTCTTCATTGTAGCGTAAAAAAAAAGAAATAGTAACTAAAATCCTCGTTCAAGTTTGAGAGAGATAGCTGCTGAACTTTCCGTGTCTCACGAGTCGATCCGTACCATTTGAAACATTTACTTGAGTATAAAACATGTTCCCATTTGACTAAATTCCAAAAGATTTGAATTTTTTTTCCTGCTAAAACGAATCGATTCCAACCCAACAATCTTGAAGCACATTATTAGTGTTGGCGAGACGTGCTGAAGTTGAAATCATGTTGACTATTTTATTTGACTGTCGCGGTGTTATGCTCTTGGTATTCTTGCCGGAAGGCCAAATTATAAATAAAGAATATTATATACGGCATTTGAGAGAACAGATAAAATAAATTTAGAATAATAACTAACATTTTGTGTATTATTAACCATATAGGTATCTACCAATAAATAAATCCACACAAGTTAATTTAAGTTCAACTTTTCATTTAAGTTCAACTTAAATTAACTTGTGTAGATTTATAGTTGTATAAGAACTTAATAAGTTCTTATACAACTATTGTACAATCGTCATAATTATATATATAAAAAAATCCTCAAGTATCAAAACTTTTTTCTCCTACTATTTCAGTAATACCATATTCAAATTTTTGGGTTTCAACCTCCTTTTCTCAGGTCACGCTTTCAGTAGACGGACTCTAGTAACATAGTCCTGAGAGGTTGCCAGTATTTTACAAATAACCCTGTATACAAGGTTATTTGTAAAACACTAACAATCTTGCTGCAAAATTGAACGTTCTAAATATTACGAAGTCTATGCGAAACAAGCGATAGTACAATAGCGGAAGGGAGAGGAAATCGGGTACAGACGTAGATAGGTATAGCAAAATACAGAGTTAAAATGTGTTAGATAGAACAACGAAATCTTAAAGGTTTCTTTTTGGTAAAAGTATTGTTTTGTAAACAGTCATAGAACAAAAGTTGTAATTTATGATGCTAGTAACACAGTCCTGCAAGGTTGTTAGTGTTATACAAATAAGCCTGTATACAGATGGTATAAAGCTGCGACTTTGTTGACCGCGAGATTAGGTATGTCATTCATATCGACGATCGCGTGTACTCGCAACATTTACTTTCGATCGAGTAACGGTATGGGGGTCATATTCAAAACGGTTCAAATATACAATATATACCTGTATCCATTGAACTGTTCCCTCTCCTGCTTAACCCAGTCGGGTTCTTCTTCGTCCTCACCATCCTCAGGCTTGTACATGTCGCCGATGTACTCTTCTAGAGACACCTTGCCGTCCTGTAATGCAGAGTTAACAATAGGATAGAATAGAATAAACTTTGTTAGTCACAAAAAAGTAACACAACTTAAATATAAACTTAAATCTATGTGTACAATGGCAGTCTTATCGCTGACAGCGATATCTACCAGACTACCTTAGGAGATCAGTCTCCTTAGCCAAGTTACAACCATTTCGCTTGCGTCGAACGCTTCGAGTTGACCTTGCCGCCAATTGTTTTGTTCTGACCACGTGACTGAGCGTTGATATGACGTCATTCCCGTACATTTGAAGCTTTCTACTAGCGTTAAATATTGCAGATTAGCAACTTGGCTAGAAGTACAGTATACTTGAACATTAGAGAAGTTTGGTAAACATGATCTGCAGACTTAGCCAAGTTGATAATCTACAATCGTTAGCGCTAAACTATTCATGTATGGGAATGACATCTCAACATTAAGTCACGTGGTCAGAACAAACGAATAGGAGGTGTTACCCATTGCAGAAAGAGATTCCACACGAAACGGTCTTAACTTGGCTAAGCATGCTGGGGCCTTACCACAAACTATTAAAATGTGAGGCGTGCGAGCGCGAAAAAGGGATAGAGACACCCTGCATCCCTTTAACAGTTCAGTTTAGGTCGTCAAATGGTTAAAAGTTAGGACCTCTGATGTCACTACATGACACTCGCACAATTGCGAACGAAAAAAAAAAAGTCCTCCATCTCGAAATGGTCCTCCGGATGAAAGACTGACAAAATATAAGAAAGTTGTGCTTACGTTATCTTTATCGATGTCTTCCATCGTCTCGAGCACCACAACGTCCCTCATCGCCGAGTGATCCTCCGGGTGAAGGAACGCAGCGAACTCAGTGCGGTTTAGTGCATCATTTTCGTCAGCATCTGAAGAATAAAAAAACTAATTAAGTAATTAATCGGTACGACTCCGTTGTGTCCGACTCGAGGTCGCGGGTTCATTTGTTTTATTTAACACGTTGAACGCCATATAAAAAATAGAGAATTTCCATTCAGGCCTCAAGCACAAAATATATAGGTACAGAAGTACACATAGACACCGCTCATGGATACGATATCTCGGAGCGCCTTAGCCCGCTTGTCAGTTCCGGCTCAAACGCTCATTAGTGTGCGTCCACCGAGCGTAGGTATAAAAAGTGAAGTACATACATGAGATTGTCTTCTGTACCTATCTATTTCACCGGTGAGCCTTACTGAACCATCCGAGCCATTAGGGTTACCCCTGAGGCGTGTGAAAAGTCCAACGAAAACGTTTCCTAGAAACCACAGATGGCAGCTATCAAACAAAACGCGTATGGAAATGAGCCAATGAGTTAACTATCAAAATTAATTTGATTTTGCATGCCTAAATTGGAAGAACACAATGAACTGCGCATTCATGTGGCGTCCAGAATGACTTTTATTGATTTTTTTTGTATTGTGTTCAGTTCATTTGATTTTGACTGTGAGCCAAGTGCGGCATGATTTTCAAATACGAAAAACATTGCAGTTTTGTCAAGGTTATTGCAAATATGTTAGGTTTATTTTTAAAGTCCGCTCAGCTTACACTGTTTCCAATGATGTGTGGATTTCATTGACCATTTCACGGTTCACTCCTCTACACTCCGCCTAGCTTCGCAATGGGTACGAGCCCTTACAATCACAATTGTGATTCCTAGTTAAACGCCTACGGTCCGAACAATGACCTATTTTCTTCAATTGACTTGTAACTTTCAATAGAACAATGAGCAGAATATAATACTTATAGAGTTGGTAGGTGTGATTACTTTACGTAACCGCCTACAACTTGATTAAACAACAATAAATCAAATTAAACCAGTTTCAATGAATATGCGGTGATTCTTGAACAATGAGGTCACATTGTAAAAATGATTCGATGGCGAAGGACCAAGAAACAACAAAACATAATTAGCAAAAGCAAAATTAGTGCAAATATTTATCTCTATTTAAAAGTGCGCTTCGATATCCTAAAGGCTAAAAGCATTGAAGGGTTATTCTAAGGAGTAACTTTTTTTTACTGTTGAAAGGTTCACGCGTGTCCAGTGGCTCACCTGATGGAAAGCGACGATGTGGTCGCCGATGGAGCACGCTTGCCTGGAAGTAACCTATTCACTCTTGACTTAAAGATCCAGGTTATAACTATAGGAACCGGCAGCACCAGAAAATTCTACTCCTTAGCTGTGCGCACAATGAATGTGTTTCCAAAACTTTTCTATCGATAAGTTCACCAAGCCAAAGATGATTACTTACCAGCATAAGTCCACCTCCTGCGATCCCTTTTCAGAAGGTTGGTGTATGTGAAACCTTCGCTGTTGGGCATTTTGAGCTCCTTGGGGTCCATCTCATCCATGAAACCGTACACGTTCTTTCTGTATACCTAAAAAAGAATGAATTTGTTAGGACAACGTGCAAAATTAATCTAAGCATACATTTCAACCTCCTAGGATTGCGGGATTGTTCGTAGAAGTTACCGCGGCCCTGGAACACAAAGGGCAACTGAGGAAACAGGCGAGTTAAGTCGGTAAACCCCCTCGCTTTACGACACATTTGAATTCTTAGAGAGTGAGACTAGACCATACGGGAAGTCAGAGAGTTGATTCGTCAGAAAGTTTTTTTTCTGTTAAATCAATTTTCAATCGGACATCAAACTTTATGAGATTTTTTTCTCTGCAATTATACGGCGGCAAGTACTTCGCGTTCCAATTTTGGAGGTGGTTTCTCTTTTCGAGCTTATTACCATCGCTGACTGGTTAAGACAATTGGCAACTAATGGTTTCGGGCGTACCGTACACCCGCTTCTTAATTTTTTTTTTTTAATTTGTCGATTTCGAAGTCTACCGACGGCATTTGAATTTCAGTCAAAAAGATAAAGCTAATTGAATTCCAAATTCAAAAGCGTAAGTACGAACTTGTTTTTTTTTAATAGCCCATTTTAATGCCCCACGCCAGAGTCCTCCCCTTTCTCCTTCTAAATCTGTCTACTGTCTTTGATCGGTTGATCTCCGGCCAAGTTTGCCCCGCGAACATGAACATGATTAGATCGTCACACCACCACATTCACTGCGGTCGACTTGGGCCACATCGTCACCCTTCAAGCGTTTAGTGACGATCTTCGCCTATCTGACCGGGTGCAGTGCGACGTGGCCAGTAAACTCGCACTTTAGCTAGCCTAGTTCGTTTTCGTAACTAAGCGAAATTGAATATGTCATGGTCTATCAACCCATTATAGCCCATTGAGAACATATCTCAATGGGCCATAAAGGCCCTAAATAGCCAATGGTGTCGACAGATAAAATGGGCATTTGTTAAAAGTTAAAAAAAGCGACAAGATAAAATACTCTTGATAAAACTTGTGGTTGATAAGTGATATACTCTCTCGTTATCAAATTGAAACACCGACCACACATCTGCATTAACTGCCTACCCTTATACGTTGTATCGTGCTTTACTACTTTTAACCTTATTTACAGGTAGTTAAAGTTGAACTTCAATTGTTATCAAAACTTATTTCCGATTCTATGCTGATTATAAAAAGCACTCCTTATAACAAACAAACTTTATTACATTTACGATTTTGATATAAAATTGTATGTAGTACTATATTTACAAGTAGTAAACCAATGACTACACCCACCCAGTCCAGATTAAACTGGCGTAAGCGGTAAGGCCTGAAGCAAATTCTCCTAAGGCCTGTAGCAATTGCTCCATTGTTGGGTACATCATCGCTTACCATCAGGTGAGAAAGTGGTCAAACGCAAGCCTAATCATAACAAAAAAAAATTTAACCGGCTCCGAGCTCCTTAGGCCCTTAGGTAGCGATGAGTCCACAGGCAATTGCCTACATTTATGGTAAATCCGGAACTGGTTAGAATTTTTTTTTAATTTCGCATGGCCCCACCCGTCCCTAATGCGTGGAGCCCGCAGCACTAGCTACTCTTGCTACGTGGCTGATCCGGCACTGACTACACCCATTTTTTTTTTTCATTTAATTCACGGAAAGGCCGTCGGATAAACATCGCTGTCAGTGATAAGACCGTCATTGTACCCATAGAATTAAGAATATTGTATGTAACAGATGTGTTTACAACTTTGAAAGTACAATCTACATAATACAAAACAATGTCGCATTCGCGTCAGTCTCTATATCAGCTAACTACTAAAGTACGCAAAGGATATTGAAGCGGTTTTCAGTAATAGAGGAGTGGAATTGGCTGCCGAAATCTGTGTTTCTTCATAGCTACAATCTGCTTAAGTCAAAGAACCTACGTAATTGCGCGTTTTCCAGTAAAATTACCAAAAAAAAACTAGGTAAAACGAAGATATAGAGACCGAAATTTTCGGCAGATTAAGTACACCCGTGTGTACAGTACGACAATTAAGCGTTTTTCTATGTCATTCAAGTTGTACCGCCGTATGTACAATCGACACGGTCGACGATCAAGAGTGAATAGTAAGGTAAGCGTGATCCACCATCGACCACATCATCACTTATTCGGACTATCCGGTGAGATAGTGGTCAATTGCGAGCCTGTCATTGCGTCCCGAAGCAAAATTCTCCCGAGCCGCAGGTGAAGGTGTTATGGAGCAGAGTGCTGCAGTGACTTTGCATGTGTATCAAACGACGTTTTTTAATACACTTGCGAAGAATAAATACAGGGCTGACCAGCGATTAGTGGGGGGGCCGCTTGATGACCAGCCTGATACGATAAATGTAATAAATTGTGACAGGTACGAAACTTTTCCGCACTAGTGGGTCCCTAGAAGCTGTAGGGATAGGTGCGGGTTTTCAAGTAAGTGTATTATAAAGGTTTTTGTGTCTATTTTGCTAAACCAATTCACTAGTAGCGTATGTATCTTACCTCCCACTCGATAGCTTCATCATTGTTGGGGTTATGCTGCCTCCAGTGACGGTCAACATCCTCATTGATGTACCGCTTCTGCGTGTACCTGATCCAGTCCTTCAGTTCCACGAGCGTTATAAAGCCGTCTTTGTCTCCGTCAATCTTGTCCACGATGATTCTAGAAAGAATAAATCTAATTATTCACCGCCACGCCTGATAATGGGGTCAGTGAACTATGATAGTTGAACTTTATATGAATTTTATATTAACGTAAGATACTTTTAATATGTAGTGTAGGTATATAGACATACTATCGTGTTTGTTTGCACATTCTTGAGCAGTTCCGATCTTTTGCTACCAAATACATACCTAGTGCTCAAATTACCTATATTTAGTGTTAGAATATGTGCGACTGTTCAATCATAGGTACTTTGCATGAGAAATAATAAAGAGTTTAATTAATAAAGAGTCTTTACGGACCACCGTATTTCAAAGTTATTTACACTGTTGGTGAAATAGGTAAAAAGACACCAATGAACAGTAGTTAGAAAACAATTATCAACATTTAAGTAGATCTACATTGGGCACGCGTGGGTCACCTATGACGATCTGGGCGCGTCAGTCTCCATACATTTTATATGGCAACAAGACTTGTAGAGCTACATTAGATCCACGCCACGCGACGTGGTTCTACATGCAAATCGGGCGTGGCCCACGTGGGTTTAGTGTAGTTCCTGCTTTAGAAATTACTCAGCACATGTACTTGAAATAATAATTTCAGATTAACCCTTCAGATACCGTCAATTAGAAACACAATAGTAAGACAATAGATGCGCGGCCACCGGTGGTCGCTTGGGAATTCATGAATTAATAGAAGTATTTCAATTCACCACCAAATCAAGTACGTCATATCAACGTTAGGCTTGTGTATAATAGGTCGTTAATCGCAAAAAAATGTTTTTCGATTACAGACTTATTTTCCGGGTAATAAAGTCGCTAATCCAAAAACAATTTTTTGCAATTACCGACTTTATTGCCCAGAGACGTCGATTTGTGTAATTTTTTGTATCAAATCCGATTTTGGTTTTGATTCTACTTGGTTGTTCCATCTTGAATTCTTTTTTCAAGTGTACTTACTTATTGCTTTTTAAGTTTTTGCTTGGCTAATCGAAACCTGATAAGAGTTTAACTGATTTAATGCAAAATTTAATTACAAGGACCAATTAAACACACATTAAAACCAATTGGTTCTGTATGATTAATTATTTAAAAAAAAAAGATTGGCTTCGACAAATATGTGTAGGTACACTGTAGTAGGTGGACTTATGCAACAAAGCAATCTCTACAAGACAACTTTTAAGTAAAAAAAAAAGACTACACTATGAGCACAAATAAGTAATAGATATTTAATTTTGAGATATTATAAGATATTATCTCAATCATTAAAATTGGGTACTTATATTAATTAAATACTAATATATCATCAGCCAAATCATTGCTTACCATCAGGTTAGGTAGTAGTAAAAATAAGTGGAAATAATAAATAAATAAGTACTTCTATTCCCAAAGAAAAAAGTATCATATTTCCTCTAAGATTTAAGCGAAATGGGTGAGAATATAACAAACAAACAGATAGACTGGCAGAGTTAGCTTTGCATTGATAATGAATAATAATAAACAACAATATTAACCCTTCAGATACCATCAATTAGAGACACAATAGTAAGACAATAGATGCGCGGCCACCGGTGGTCGCTTGGGGATTCATGAATTAATATTAATTCAATATACCCCAAGTGAATGCACGCAATCACTCTCTCATTGTCTTCCCATTGTGTCTCTAATTACAGTATTAGAAGAAGGTTAAGTTGAATAACCGTCCCATTCACTCATCTAAACTAATAATACAAAGAGGAAAGATTTAATTTTCTGTTTGTTTGTTTAATATGATTTAACTCAAAAACTATTTGACCAATTATAAAAATTCTTTCACCATTAGAAAGCTACATATTCACTAATATATTATATATATATATCTAGCCCATATTGTCCCACTGCTGGGCAAAGGCCTCCCTCCACTCCTTCCAATGCTCCCGGTTTTGAGCTACTTCTTTCCAATTCCAATTCCTAATATATTAATAATAAATAAATCATTGTTTTTTTCTACTTTTATGCGGGCGAAGCCGCTGACTGAAGCTAGTTAACCTTCAAATACCGTCAATTATAGACACAATAGTAAAAAAATTGATGTGGAGATTGGGGATTAATGAATTACTTAATATATATTTTCTTCATGCAGGTAAGCATGATAGGTAGTGTAATCTGTGTTTCAAAAATAACTAGACTGTAAACACATGGTCTGAACCGTTATCTGCTAGTAAAACAAACCCACTTTGTGTGGGCGAGATCATTGACATACTGAGATAATCTTAAGAGGCAGGAAATTCAAAGATCTACTGTTTACCTAGAACTTACTGGAATATTCTGTTTATCTCAATGTTATAAAAATGCAATAATTTGTTTTTGGATATTTGATGCAAATTATTCTATTTTATTATTATAACTATGAATATTTGTATGTTTGGATGTTTGTTACCCTTTCATGCAAAAACTACTGTATGGATTTCGATGAAACTTTGTACATGGGTGGACTATGTCCTGGAATAGCACATAAGGTACTTTTTACCCCAGGATTATTTTCCCTTGGTATAGTTTTCTACTATCACAAGGGCGTAGCTGCTGGCAGCATCTAGTAAGATATAAATACAAGATACTCTTTAGATCATACCTATTCTAGAAAAAAAAAACCAGTTAACTCACCCTAATCTCCTTTTACTTTCTTCAGGAGGCAGCTGATCAAATGATTTTGCTTGATCTTCACCCAAAAAGGCATCATGATCAAACTGCTTGTTGTGGTGTTCGTTTTTAAAATGTTCGGACTCCGAGAGGCGGTCCATAAGTCGCTTTGTTTCTTCAGGAGTTGGCACCCCGGCAAATACAGCCGAAACGGCCAATGCAACGAACAGAGACCTCAGCATTTCGATCTGTAAAAAAAACAAAGCAATCAAACTTACGTCCTCTAATTGAAACACAATGGTAATCTACTAATAAATTTTCTTTAATTACACAGTTTGTAACCAATGAATCAATTAAATTACCTACTCACGAATTTAAATTAATAAATTCTGTTCAATTTTGCGTTAAAATACCTACCCGTTGGATACCGCCACGTCAACACGACCACGTAAACTTCCTCGTTCCCGGAAAGATAACACAATCGGGACGAATCGGCTGAAATCTGAATCGCGGGAGCGGAGCGGAACCGGCCAAACGGGAGGAAGCAAGGATGCTGCGCTACGCTTTGCATACGTTCCAAAACTAATCAAACTGTCAATTGGGAAATTTTCAGAAACCAATTTTATCGGTTTTCTAGGAGATTTAAATTTTATTCTCATAAACTGTGTATCAACAAGTACGGAATTCGTTTTAGTAATCCTTTATAAACAAAATATTAAAGTATTTGATATTAAATTGAAAATTATTTTCAAAACTCTATTTTATTTTATTTAGTTTTAGGACGAAACTGTCAGTCTTGACGTCTAAAAAATAATGTTGCCAATAAAAAACTGTACTGTTTTTTAAAGCAAAATGCTATTTTCGAACGTGAGTCGAATACACAACATAATCGTTCTATAATAAAACAAACACAGTAGCATGGGGGTATGCCCACGGGCTGCTTGGGGTACCTGCCTACCCTTCCCTCCACCCTGAATGTGTATAAATTATAAACAAAAGTTACTATTTTTACCGACTTCCCAAAAAGGAGTAGGTACTACGTTCGGCTGTTTGTATGTTTTTTTTTTTTGTATATTTGTTCGTCGAATACTCCCCCAAATGTGGACGGATTTTCAAAATTCTTTTTTTGTTCGAAAGTAGATAGTTCTGAGGTGGTCCCATTATCACCAAATTAGGATCTGATGATGGGATCTTGGAGAAATCGAGGGCAACCTTCAAATTTTATAGGCTCACTTATTGATTTTCGCATATTTTATGAAGTATCTTGTGTATTTGCGTATGGTCGTCACCATCTCAGGTAGCTGGGCTGATGATGGAAGGTACAACTCCTTAACAGTAAGAAGTTACTCGAACAGGCAAGGACTGTTTTAGTAAATTGTTTTGATGTTTGATAGGGCATTTGCCACATTTGGTCTCATGATCATCAAGTCATGACCTGATGCTGCAGTCAGGATAGTCTGCAGAGTACCTAAGTCCTCGACAACAAACAGCAGATATGTCGAGTTTAGGCTCATTGAAAACGGCTCGATGTGTGGATAAACGTACTGCTAATAAAGAACACCGAAGTACATAGAGACCTGATGCTGAAGCCAGGAGCATTAGGAAAAGTACAAACCTTGAAATTACAGCACCGTAGTCGTGTTTGGGCTCATTTTAAACAGGACTAAATTTTAAGTTCATTGCAATGTTGACATAAATCTGGCCTGATGCTACAGCCGGGATTATCAGCATCTAGTCTAATGACTGATTGAAAGATTTACCTTTCGGCTTCATCATCAGATCAGTTCGATATATCCTTTCCCTCTCCAGCATCTAGTCTAATGACTGTTTGAAAGAAGAGGGGGAGAGGATATATCGAACTGATCTGATGATAAAAAAAAAAAAAAAAAAAGCCGAAAGGTAAATTAATGTAATCTAACCGTGTTTGGGATTATTAGAACCGTTATGAGATGCGCTCTGACTATAAGGTATTTAATTTTGACTGAGGGGTACTTTTTAGTGGTGGTACCATAACTAAAAAGTGTAAAATAAAAAAAACTTTTTACAAAAAAAATATAACCGACTTCAATGATAAAAAACACTGAAAAGTATCAAATAACTTTAATTTTGGAAGTCGGTGTTAAATAACGAAGAGACTAAACTATTATAGAAACACCGACTTCCAAAATTAAAGTTATTTGATACTTTTCAGTGTTTTTTATCATTGAAGTCGGTTATATTTTTTTTTGTAAAAAGTTTTTGTCCATTCATAAACATAATTATATTTTTTATGATATAACGACTCGTCGTCGACTCGCCTTTGTTGACTCATGAAAAAACTATGTTGAATCGCACGACATATTCTGTATGACAGCCATGAAAGGTCGGTTTTACTACCCAAAAATCTCAAATATCCTATTCAAGTATATATATAGAATAGAATATTCGAGCTATTTCATGTGCGGGGCGAAGATGTCATTTAATTTTGACGTCTGAGAAGCAATTTTCTTATTTTTGCCCAACTTTGAACAAATACTTGGCGTAAATACATAGCTCAGCTAAACAATGTTCACAAACGAGAACTGAATTGCTATTTAAATAGCTGGGGGGCACTTGGCTCAAATACCGGCCGGCAAAGCACCTGACTGAACACGATACTATATACACTTAGATAAGTTTACTTGCGGTTTAAAGGAAACTAATGAGGCATTTAAGTGTCAAACTCTGTTCTAAAGCACAACATTTTTAATTTAGTTCGATGAAGTGCTAACTTTTATAAAATGAAAACACTACAACCTCGCTCGATTCCTCTATCTAAAACATATTTTACTCTTTGATTTTTACTGATATTTCTTACTCTCTCTAATCTTTGCTTGTCTGTGGTTATGTCATAATCGTAACTGTTGTGCTTATTTTACCAATTTCCAAAAGAAATTCCAATTATGTTTCCAGAAATAAGTGCAGCGTATTTGTGAATTACCAATAATCGGTCGTGACAACCGTATTTCAGTCTATAAGTGGCTAAAACAGGATTGCAAATGTCAATATGTCAGGATCTCGGCCTTAATTTCCAACATAGAATGGTGAGAGAAATGCATGTTTAATTATATGTTAATTAATTAGCTAATTACGATCAAAAGTTCAGGAATGGTTTAGGATATCCGTTTTGA
Source organism: Mythimna lalbum (assembly GCA_949319445.1). Classification (NCBI taxonomy): domain Eukaryota; kingdom Metazoa; phylum Arthropoda; class Insecta; order Lepidoptera; family Noctuidae; genus Mythimna; species Mythimna lalbum. The sequence goes on along the minus strand of OX439350.1, from coordinate 19,899,455 downwards.
AGGCCTACTCTCGAAGTGCGCTAAGATGAAAGTGAAACTAGTGGTATTGCAACGTCTGATAAATGTCGGCATTATTAATGGATTTCTAATAAGTGTTACATTCGTTTTTATTTCAGGGCGCAAATATATCACAACTAGAAAGAGATATTGGGTCAGAGCAGTTCCCACCGAATGAACACTATTTTGGTTTAGTTAATGTAAGTGGTCCTCTCGTAATTCGGTTCTATTTTCCAATCAGCTAATGTAATTTGAAAAAAAATATATTTATTTGCAAAAGGTAAGTTATCACATTTCCGGGCTTCAAGAGACATTATCATCACTGCAAAAAATGTAGATAAAAATATCATCAAAATACCTAACCTTCAATGGGATTCATTTTGATACTCAAATATTTTCACAGCAGATTTTTAAAGTACTTGTTAAGAAATATGATGTATGTGAATAGATAAGAAGTTCTTATCAATATTATCATTTTCCTACAATGATTAAATGACACAGTGGCAGATGTCCACTTGCTAAGAGATTCTAATAAAAAATATAATATTTTTTGGTTGTAAATAAAGCACTTGAAAACTCAATTTTTATAAAAGTTTCTATAACCAAGTGTAGGTGTAAATATTTGAGTATATTTATACAAACCCACAAAATACAAATAACATTTCAAGTGTTCATGTAAAACTACTAAATTTGAATCATAATAAGCTAAATTTCTCTTAACCCTTCAGATACCGTCAATTAGAGACACAATAGTAAGACAATAGATGCGCGGCCGCCGGTGGTCGCTTGGGGATTCATGAATTAATAAATGTATCTTAAACATTTTTTCAGTTTGGCAATACATGTTATAGTAACTCAGTGTTGCAAGCATTGTATTTTTGCCGCCCATTCAGAGAGAAGGTGCTAGAATATAAGGCCAAGAACAAGAGAACAAAAGAAACCCTTCTGACATGCCTCGCAGACTTATTTTATAGCATTGCAACACAGAAGAAGAAAGTAGGTTCCATAGCGCCTAAAAAGTTTATTGCTAGGTTGAGAAAAGAAAAAGGTAAGATGTTGTGATCTCTGGTTCATTAAATGTATATTTTTTAAAAGCTGCTGGTCCTTGGCAGCTATGGGTGGAGAGAGGTAGAAGGAGAGCATGGACATCTTTGCTTAGAAAAGAATACAAACAAAACGGGCTAATAAAATAAGATGTAAGCCTGTGGAAAGCCTGCCAAGTGTTTCACATAATAATAAAATATATTTCAGCAAAAACTGTTGTTCTATAATTAGTGTATTGTCTATTTCTGTTACAGAAGAGTTTGATAACTATATGCAACAAGATGCCCATGAATTCCTAAACTTTCTAATCAACCATATAAATGAAATTATATTAGGTAAGTAATAAAATTGAACATTTTATTGAATCATCAGCTTAACTCATGTCAACATTTTGAACATCCTCAAATGATTTAATTAAAAATATGTCTGGAAATGACACTATAATTTGTAACATAGCTTTTAGACAAAATGATTTCATTTGATAACATTTTTGTGGCTTAAAATGTTGAATAAGTGATACTAATTAGTTTTCTATGTTAAAATAGCTAATACAATTTTTTTTGCTGACAATACTAAAATCACTAACTATTAGTATTATAATACAAACAATGCATAAGTTTTAGACATCTAATATTGAATTATCATAAAGGTTTTCGACTTTAATGAAGTTACTCATCAATTTTTATTTTAACTATGGTTTCCAATAGTAGTAAAATGTTTTTCTATAGTCTAATAAGAATCTGTTTCGGCTTACAATGAAAGCGCCAATACAACCCGCGGATTTCAAATTTTTGTATGTTTTTTGCATTTTGCAGAGTCAAGTTTTATATAAATTAAAATATAATAATATATTATTCCACAACTATCATACAACGCCGTCTTGTCCCAAGTAAGCAGAGCTTGTGTTATGGGTACTAGGCAACTGATAAACATACTTATATATTTCTAAATAAATACATATTATAGATAAATTACACCCAGACACAGAACAAATGATCATGCTCATCAAATAAACATTTGTCCTGGGTGGGAATCAAACCCACAACCTACTAGACCCACAGGCCAGTCAAAAGTTTTAATAGGATAAGACGAACTAAGATAGTTTTGTTGATGATTTTAATGATTATAATTCCATATAAAAAATACGAATTACGGCCGCCAATCATATTTTAATGAACATACCTACAGCTTCACAAATCTGCAAAATGTAAAAAAAAACATTAAATAATTTAATTTAAGTTAAATAAAGTCTAATAAGAAGCCGTTTCAACTGAAACTTTTTATTTATTTGGATGTCTGCAGTCTTCACAAAGTTTTTTTTTTTTTGTAGAACCAAATAAATAAGGACCAGTTTTGTCTAAAAATGCTTTTAATATTTTATATATGGTCTAATGAAAATCTGTTTTGTCTGAACGAAGAATTGCAATGCACCAATCATAATAAAAATAAGAAAAAGCTAGAGTACTGCTCCTCAATTTTAAACCCTTTTCACAACTTTACCCACGTTTGCTTAGGCGCTTTTTACTACACAATGGATTTTCAACGCTCTGCTTATCGCCGAGAGTGGAAAATCTAGTCCAACTGTGCCTGCTACTTCTAAAGCTCAAAATCCCTTGCAACTGAACGCAATCAAAGCCTGAAAGTACAAAGAATGCGTCTGGCGAAAACGTTTACACAGACGATTTTCAACGCTCTGCTTATCGTCGAGAGTGGAAAATCCAGTGCAGATTGTTTTCTAACGTCGCATAACAAAACCGATCTTGTCTGCCTCTTTTAAAGTTCAAAATCTCTTACAGCTGAACGCAATCAAAGCACCCTGAAAGTACAAAAAAATGCGTCTGGAGAGAACGTCACGTGTAACGGAACCGCGCCACAGAACGCCGAGCCGACGTGGGTGCACGAGATCTTCCAGGGCACGCTCACTAGCGAGACGAGGTGTCTCAACTGCGAGACAGTGAGCAGCAAGGATGAGCATTTCTTTGATTTACAGGTATGGTGCTTTGATTTTGTTGTTTTTATTCGTCATATTTCTGTCACTCATCTTTTTGGGTCGGAACAACATATTTTTTTCTTTCATCCAACTCTGTCAACTGTCACACCATCTCTGACTCACTATATTAATTCCTCACACAATCCGATCCTCGTATCTTTTCTTGGAAAGAAAGGGAAGCATCGTTTCTTTATTTTTCCGATAAACTACGCCTTGGAAAGTATCTGAAATTCTGAAATATTCTAAAGGCGACTTGAGGCGTGATCTTGTGACTTTGAGACATCGCCACTCTTTTGATTCTCTGGACATCATCGAAAATATTCTTAGGAGTACAGTAATATTATAGTTATATAACGTTAACCGAACTGCAACCTTATGTTTGCACTGTGTCTAGTATTCACCTATACACATAGGTACAGTTGCCAAAACTCATCACGCATTTTTTCTTTATAACGATCTACTGTCCCGTTATCATGCCTGCGACTTCCCATGTCAACATGCATAAATCATAATGCATAATCGTTCGTAATAATCGAAAACAAGGGTTTGACTTTATAACTAGTTGCATTAGGGAACATACATACAATGTTTTTTTTTTATCTATATATATAAAAATCAATGCCACTTTTCGTTGTAACGGGCTCTTCTATTCAAACCAAATGTTTGGGTTTTGTTCGGACTATTTAGTAAATGGTTTATGTGAAGTTTGGTAGGGTAGAGTAGCGTAGAGTAGGGTAGGGTATAGTAGGGAAGAGTAAGAGCGAAGCCCCGCGGGCAAAAGCTAGTTAGCTTTTTTTTTTAAATATCTGATAAGAAAGAGAAGTCCGATATCATCAAACCCGTATGGCCGCCAAAGAAAACGGCATCTTGGTGAGAGAGACAGATGATAATTATTTTTGTTATGTCTCGTTTACATTTCTACCAATTATTTTCACAATTAGCATTCTATTGTTGGAATATTTATTGATGAACTGATTATTCAAATCGTGTTTGTCCAGCGACCTTATGCATAATAATCAATAATAATGTTTAATTGTAGTAACATATCGCGTGCCGGAACAAAAATATCGTAGCGTGTTTTATTAAAACACACGGTAGGTATCATGCATTAAGTGCATTGTATAATTATGATATCTTATGATAATGACTTTCATTAAACTAAGTTATAATTGAGTACTTTCCTGTGTTTTTTGAAACAATATTTTATACGAAACAACTAATAGCACTAAATATAAATCTTTTACTGAAAACAGCATCAAAGTTGGTTGTCAAAAGTGACAGCAATTAGCGTTTCAAATATTAAAAGGAAAAGTGGGAGCGCGAAATCATCTCGCTATCTCTTTTGTACACACATAACTTTATGGCTGTGACGTCACATTTCAGTGCCTGTATCGATGTTAGCGTACTAACAGTCGTACCGAATTACCGTGAATTAGGTAATTTGTTGCTGCGCTTACAGCGCTGACATAGTAACTTTGTAACGCGGGAATATTCTGTTTCTTTACAGTATCTACCTCCATCAGAAAGGTTTCTAACTAACGTTCTACGTGCATTTTATATTTTATATAAAGTTACTTTTTGATTCTTCTTCTATATCGTATACTCTTGACAGAGTGGTCGTGGTCATGTCTCAATCGAGTGCTTGCTGCAACACCGCCTCTCTCGCGAAACGACGCCATGCAGCTCTGTGTTTGGCGGCTTAGAAGTTTTCGTTAACGATGCAGTGTGAACTTTTGGAACAGATAATAAAAACGTTGAATCAACTCCTCAATAACACTACTGACTGACTATACAAGATGCGTTTTCCAGGGTGGGAAACGCATCCTGGTGTGCTATTCTCTAAAGAAAATCTGAAATCGCAGCCTTGAGCGCAGCGCTGGCTGCAGTGACGAAATCCAAATAAACAATCCAATGTACCTACATATACATTGGGTTGTTAATTCTATGTACCGCGCTCTCGATGGCTGTTTTCTTAGGTATTCTCCTAAGAAAACAGCCTTCGAGAGCGCACCGTAGGACAGTCAAAATGAACCTTACTTGAAAACAGTTTGTGAAAGTTTACTACATAATTATTACCGTGTTACAGGTAGACGTCGGTCAAAACACAAGCATAACGCATTGTCTAAAATGCTTTAGCGACACGGAGACACTATGCAACGACAACAAATTCAAATGTGACAACTGTAGCAGCTACCAAGAAGCCCAGAAACGTATGAGAGTCAAGAAATTACCACTCATTCTAGCTCTACACCTTAAGAGATTTAAGTATATGGAACAGTATAACAGGCATATCAAGGTGTCTCATAGAGTCGTTTTTCCTTTGGAGCTGAGGTTGTTTAATACGGTAAGTTTGATACATTATTCTTTTTACAAGCTTTTATTTAGTTTCACCTGTCCCGATGTTTGTCTGTAATCAAATCTTGTAAATTAAATTTGACCCACTTCCCGGTTACCGATTGAGCTGAAATTTTGCATGCATGTGTAAATCAGATGACAATGCAAAATTATTATGACATGAAGTTGATCTGATGATGGAACTGGAAGGTAGCTATAGGAACTTGGTAGTAAACGACACAACCCCATCTAGTTTGGGCTCGTATGATTCGTCTTGACGAGTATTAATTATATAGGTATACCGAGCTATAAAAGCTTGCGCAACTGGTCGCGCCACCATGGTGTCCCGGTGAAATATTTATCTTAAAAGTTATCTACATCGATTTCGTACATTTTACATCATGCGCGCACAACTAAAAACTTTACAGGTTTATTATATATATTATAGCATTTTCCCTTACAGTCCGATGACGCGGTAAACCCAGACAGGTTGTACGACTTGGTGGCAGTGGTGGTGCACTGTGGCTCCGGCCCCAACCGGGGACACTACATCAGTATTGTGAAGAGCCACGGATTCTGGCTGCTATTCGACGATGATATGGTAGATGTAAGTATACTCTGTCGCTTTTGTAGTTTATGATGTTATGGGTGAAAGATTTTTTAATGAAGCCAATCATAATTATGCCTTGGGAGAATATCGCTTGATACATACCACCGCTCTTAAGTGATTATGACGTTGTTATACATCTTTCTCCAGATATCTTGTGAATATTATCTAGATTCATATTGATATCAAAATCCCTTTTAATTTGACTGCTCATATTTATTTCTCTAACTATAGTGATTAAGTTAGTGCTATACTTCGCATATTTTGCTCAGTAGGTTGTGGAGATCCACTTGAAATAACTCAGTTGCATTCGATTAGAATGGCAGTCGACTCTTAATAAAATTGGCTTAAGCTAGGCTGATTACTTTAACCTTTTCGACGCCCAGCTATATAATACGCGATGTGTCCTCCAGCGCCACGCAACAAATGTAAAAAAAATATTTTCTGGCGTTTTTGTTTCTATTGTAATGTTAAAATTGTAACAAACAAGAACATATTATGTGTGAAAAATTTAAAAATATGGCTTATAACAGGGCAATTTTCCATAAAAACAAAATAAAAATCTTGTAAAAGTCGTAAATTTATTTTATACTATTATTACTTCTAATCAAGTAGTGGCGCTGAGGGCACGGAAATCTCGAACTTGTATACAAGTGATTGGCGTTCAAAAGGTTAAGCCCGGTTCGGTTTCTTAGCCGAATTGCTAAGAATTCTTAGCAATTCGGCAAAAGAATCCAAATTGTATTCTCGTAATAGCGGGCATTACACAGTTACTCTTTCGTGCGCGAGAGCGCGCTTGTAAAGATGTTGAAAGGTGACAAGATAGACCGCGCGTTCTGTGTTTGGCACTCCGACAGGTCTCAGAACAAAATTTTATGTAAAATCAGACCAAAAGGTATTTATAACGTATTCGTATTGTCCCTACATACATACTAAAAACTATATGCACATTTCTTTTTGTTTAATATTCTTTTACCTACGCAGAACTCTGAAACCTCATTCCGTCGACTCTCATCAGTCGCGCGTGCAATCGTGTACTTTCCTGAGAACGCACAATTAGAATTGCTGTGTAAAGGAGGCTATTGATATACAAGGTGCAAACTTTAAGGGCTTGCTCAGTAGACGAAACTGAACAACCACTCACCAGATTTTTTATCAGGAAACGAAAAAAAAAATTAGCATCTCCATACAATATTGTAAACTTGATTGGACTATTTATATGGGGAGGCCAATTTTTTTTTGTTTCCTGGAAAAAAGCAAGCCCTTAAAGTTTGCGGAGGCCTGTCCCTTACACCTTGAATTGTTGTGTACTCAACCTTGCTTTTTCTCTTTACAGAAAATTGATGCGTCCGCTATAGAAGACTTCTACGGCCTAACTTCTGATATACAGAAATCTTCAGAGACAGGATATATATTATTTTATCAATCTAGAGATGCTAGTTGTTAAGTTTATTCAATTAATTTTAGTAATTTAAATTATTTAAGATAGTGATTATAATAAATCATGTTATCATGCCACATTTGTTAAAGTTGAAAAGGCATATAATTATTGAAAAATCGTTTAATTCCAATCATTGATTATATATTATTCATCTTTTTAATGGTCATACAGTTGTAAATATATTTCATTTCAAAATAAAACGTTGTGATCTTTCTCCGCGTGAATTGTATTTAATTGTAACCCAGTTGTGTTGTCCGTCATTCAGAGCGCTTAGTTCGAGTTTGTTTTACGTTGAAGCAATAGACACGTTTATGACGTTCGGCGCTCTAATTGGCCCGCTCCAAGCTTTTAACCAATCAGAGAGCTAAACGTGTGAAATGTTTCGATCGCGTTAACTTAAAACAATTCGCACTCGGCGCACAGTATTCCAATTACAATCATTCTTAGGGACCCTCTTCTTTAATAAAACAGTAGCATTGATTACACAGTAAATACACGTGGCATAAACCAGAAAACCAATATTATAGTCTACTAGAGTCTGTCTAAAAAGTCAAACGACTTTGGTAAATATTAGGGCAAAATGAAATCTGATGTAGTTGACACTGGTTCAATAAACAAGGTTGATTAAGAGATCTTGATCATTGTTTACTAATAGAAGAACCTTATAAAGTATCGAATATAAGTATTATTTATTTTAAATGATTAAATATTATACGAAATTCCCAAGAAATGTGACTTTTTAGACAGACTAAGCTGTTATCCCTTGATCCGTGTCAAACTCGGAACATAAAATGTAGGTACTGTGCGTTCCAAATGAGAATAGGATCGATTTTTTTTTTGTGACGTCACGATTTACTGTCAAATCTAAGAAATTTGGTCAAAATTGAGGAATTTGGAGATGAGTAAAATTGAAGAACTGAATTCTGATTAAACTTTTTTCGTTCACAGTTCGTAATTAAAATAAATTTTTCGTAAAATAGTTTCAAAATTTCTTTCGTCGATTTGACAGTAAATTGTGACGTCACAACATGCAATTGATCCTATTCTCATTTGGAACGCATTATACTGACCTACATACACAGGGTTATTCGTAAAACACTGACAACCTCTTAGGACAATGTTACTAACATCATAAACAACTTTAATTCTACGACTTTTAAAAATTGATCATATTTTAGTTCATCAGATTTTCATACAAAAATAAAAAATATTTAAATTGAACGTTCTAAATATTACGAAGTCTAGACTAGGCGTGTGTAACTAAGCGAGCGATAGTAAAATAGAGGAAGGTAGTGGGGATCGAGTGGCGGGGGTGCTTGATGCGCTTGCATCGCATCATATTAGACGTGGGTAGGTACTTAAAGCAAAATACTGAGTTAAAATATGTTAGAACAACGAATCTTGAAGGTTTGTTTTTGGTAAATGTATTAAATGTTTCGTAAAAAGTTGTTGCTTACGATGTTAGTACAATACAGTCCTGCAAGGTTGTTAGTGTTTTACAAATAACCCTGTTTATTACGATTTCGTGGGTTTTATTTCTTTGAATAGAACTCTGGCAATAAAAGTAAGTAGACCAGTTACACATAGAAACTATTTACAACATCACGGGCCAATGAAATCAGCCCGGATGTTTCGAAGATTAACCGGAATAAACAGACAGATAAATATTTAAAAAATGTTTTTTTGTTATTAAAGAACCATCTCTAAATACTATGTCACATGATTTTTTTTTTACCTCTTCATCCTTATCACTTGTGTGAAGACTCTTTGTCGAACAACGGACTTGAAGAGGTGAATCCCTGCAATCTACTGAACGTATGACGTAATTTATGGATGACCCCCATATCATCATCTTCCTGCCCTTGTCCCGTTTTATTTGGGGTCGGCGCAACACTTTTTTTCTTCCATTCTGTCCTGTCGCTAACTCCCTTTTCATTCATATCACTTCTCACAAAATCTATTCATCTTTTCTTTGGCCTTCCTCTCCATCCATCCACATGGATGACCCCCATATGTCATGTAATTCTGAGTTACCTATGCATTTAATCTGAGTTCATATCGTTGTCGGGTCGACATTGAATTAACTTGAGATTCTTCCTCGACACCATGTGGATCTGAGAGGAACACTTCCGACATCTGAGAACCAAACTGGAAGGGCGAGCTGCCCTCAAGCAGCACCGAATTTTAATCCTATCCAATGACTTCTCCCGCTTTAGGTGGAGCGAGAGGGCGTGTCAGACTTTTACTGACTAAAACCACACCTTCAGTTGCATTTTGGGTTTTAGGGCTACGGATTTCATTTTCAGAAAATCCCCGCGGGCCTAGCTAGCAGGCATCGGTCCTGCTGGGCCCCTGCGGTTTGCTGACATGCTTTTGAGGAGCGCGTGGATCTTGTACGCGCTATTGACGGGTTCGGTCCGGTCAATTACCGGAAGGCGAGTTACCCATTGTTCGCTCGACATCCGCAAGCCCGCGTCTCTCGTCGCTGGTAGTCGGGGTCAGAATCTCGGCGGCTGGGGCGAGTTCATTTGTTTCTTCACGCGTGCGGCCTCCTCCTTCGCTAGCATTAACGCTTCGCAGGAAGCCACTGCGTCACGTGCCGCTCTTTCTCGCTTCGGACCATAGCTGACCCACGGCCCGTTTACTGCCATAATTGTGGCGTTCCCACAATAGATAGCGGTGAAATCAAAATTTGTTAAACTCTGATATTCCATTGCATTTAGTCAAATTACTGTCTCAAAATCCTAATTGACTGTTCATTCCAGAATAATTGATATATATTTCTATTATTAAAAGTTGATTAATTAAAAAAACAATATTGATTGATAAGAACGATATTAGCTAAGACTACGTCAATTTGCATACTTGTAAGATTCCTAACATCTACCTACTCTGTTCGTAACACATTTCACGCAAAGTTGGAGCAATACAAACATAACAGACTTTTTCTGTGAAAATTAATAAAGATTGCATGCAGCTTGCTATAATTAATAAACACGCAGTATTTAAAACTTTCATTAACCCTTCAGATACCGTCAATTAGAGACACAATAGTAAGACAATAGATGCGCGGCCACCGGAGGTCGCTTGGGGATTCATGAATTAATAGTAATTATTATTTCTATTATCAAAAGACTAATTCACATGTTTAATTCATGAATCCCCAAGCGACACCCGGTGGCCGCACATCTATTGTCTTACTATTGTGTCTCTAATTGACGGTATCTGAAGGGTTAAAAAAGCCCAAGTTTCATCAAATTAATATTACCTTTCTTAACTTGGAAACCATGTCCAAGGCCTAAAGTGGAAAAGTACATTGGCTAATAATTTTAAATATTCAGATCTATTTTCAGCCTACAAATGTTAACATCCATAAAATGTGTGAACGTGAACCTTTAGAAAGAGGAGTATAAAATAAAATTCTCAAATCCTTAAAAGTACTTTTTATTTTCTTTTTTTTTAAGCTACAAACTCATAGGGGATGGGAGCCAGTAACACTGGTTTCTCAGTACCACTGACAATATGAGCGGGCTTAGGTCCAGCAGGTTGTCTCTTCAAGTTGGCAATCTTGCCCGCAGCCTTGGCTTCAGCCAGGAGCCTCTCATTCTCCTTCACCCTCTTGAGGAAGTCCTGTCTGCACTTGGAGTGCTTGATGTGCTCAATGCGGACATTGATGCGCTTGGGTAGAATCCTTCCGCGGACACGCTTGTTCACAATAACACCATAAGCGTGTTGTGTGACATTGTAGACACGGCCAGTCTTTCCGTGGTACACTTTGTGGGGCATACCCTTCTGGACTGCACCATTACCCTAAAACAACACATAGTGATATGAGTAAATCTGGATTTATGACAGAGGCCTCCCAGTATGTCAATATGGGATAAGCACTGATGGTGATGACAACAATTGAAAAAATTTAAAAAAACACATTTAAAAACCAGTTATTATGAATCATATCACGAACTGTTCTAGTACCACTGGTTAGTTATTCTTTCCATTTGGAAACAAGCACTTTGTTATGAATGCACATTGAGATCGTTCAGTAACCAGGAATTTGTTAGTATTTTTAACTTATTTAGATATTAGCAGTAAATATAAGATGAAAATCTACATAATTCAGTTGTGAGCAGAGATGCTTACCCTGATGTCAACGATGTCGCCGACTTTGTACACTTTCATGTACGTGGAAAGCGAGATGGTTCCATGGGTGCGGAATCTGCGGGCAAACAAGTCCCTGGTTCCGCGACGATAACCTTTGGAGTTCGTCATTTTAGGGCCTGAAACAAAATCAGTCTTCGGTCACCGCCAATCACACACAACACGTGGATTTCCGATTTCAACCAACAAAAGCAAGTTATAACCAGAACTATTCTTAATTCCACTGTAACAATTTTGGAATATGCATTTACGTACAATGCTTTTACTTTTATTCGTATTTAACAATATTAAAAAATATTTTACTTGATATTCACCTTGTGTTACAAAGCTTGACGGATAAAGAAAGAGGTTATGTTAGTCTATGGTGCGTGTAACTTCAGAAATAAAAGACAAAAATAAAATGACATTGTCTATTGTTATAATGCTACGTCTACACAAAGGGACGTATAGAGTTTAGTCAAAGATTTTATATGGATATTTAAAATCTTTGAGTTTAGTCTACTTTAGTCTTCGAATGAAGTTTTATTATAAAGCTGTTTTATATAACCACAAAAATTGTGAAAAAAAAAAAATAATAAAAACAAAATTGTGTGAATTTGTGATGCAAAACTAATTTGTTATAGTTTTGTAACAAGAGTACTTTTCAAGTTTTAGTATCTCATCTTAAGTGTTTGTGCAACTGGACAATATGTGGAATTATTGAATCAGGCAGGCGCGATAGAGATAAATTCATGTAGTGTTGACCTCGAATACCTCAACGCAGTTTGCTGAGAAGGTTGACTTGGTACATTTGTTGCCAAATTAATACTAGAAAATTCTATCTAAAAAAATAATTATTTAGAAATCTCAATTATTCTGACTAAAGAACTTTGTATCCATGGTCAGAAAATAAATTAAAATAAAAACCGTTTGTTTCTGGGTTTTTTGGCGGAACTTTTTCGATTGATTGAAGTTCTGTGGGCGTTTTAATTTTAATATTATTCACAAATTAATTTCCCGTGGATATCGTGATATAAAATTGGTGTTGGGTTTTACCTCAAGTGTTTGAACAACTGGACAATAATGTAAAATCATTAAAACATGCGCGATCTTGGTAAAAAGGGGCTAAGAATTTTATCGTAGTGTTGACGTGTTGACTACCTTAGCGAACTTTGCTAAGAAGGCTGGCTCGATGTTGCCGAATACCTACTAAAAACAATAGAATGTGTTACAACCGTATTCTAATGGTAAAAAAAAAACCGGCTAAGAGCTTGTCGGGCCATAAGTGACCCCAAGAGTTAAACAAGAAGCACAATGCAATTTAATTAAACCCAATATCTCACAATGTAACATTACAGAACCCTTAAACTACGACGACTATCAACTAATTTTTTCTCCGTACAAGTTAAAAAATTAAACCCACAATATAATTTAATTTCCCTACCTCATCAACTCAGGAAAAATCTTAACAGCGCGAAGTGTCTCTGTACTTTGTGTGCCCAAAGTACAGCGCCATCTCACGAGGAATTGGGTTACTAATTTATACAAACTAGACGCGTTATCATATGTATGTTGGGTTTTCGGTGGTAATTTTGGATTGCGTGAACCGATTTTAATAATTCTTTTTTATTTGAAAAAAGAAATACGTAGAAGAAGTAAGTTTATAGAAGATAAGTGACAACTGTTCAATTGCGCTATCAGAGATCACTCTGCGTGTTTGAATATAGTAGTTAGGCGTTAACAAATTCAGATGCAGATAAAAACACCTCGTAGGCGCAGCCCAATACATTGGTCCGACCAAATCCGCCAGAGACTGGAATAGATGGAGAAACATCATAAAAATGAAAGTGATGTAGCACGTGGAGGTCTCGATCTTCAGCATTGAGGAATACGACGCAAGGAGGGGGGATTGCTAGGTTTACTTTTGACCACACCACAGGTGATATACCTGAAAGCAACGATGTGGTCGATGATGGCGCACGCTTGAATAGAACTAACCTTTTCACTCGTTATTTATAGATTCCCAGGTTCTAACAGGACATCGTTTAAACGCTCCTTTAATGGACCTGAGACTGAAGAGATGCCACGCCGATATTTTTTCGGATGAAAGAAAATTTACAGTAGAAGAGAGCTACAACAAACAACATGATAAGATGTACGCACACAGTAGGGAAGACGCGAGTAACCGTATTCCAACGAGGTCATTTTCCATCCTCGCTCATGGTATGGTTGGAAGTTTCTTATTAGGGCTTAACTGAGGTAGGCACATTTTTGTGAGAAAGGTGTAAAAACGAATGCAGTTGTGTATCAAAATAAAGTCTTGACGAACCTTGTGGAACCTGTTTCTCACACCATGTTCAATAACAGGCACTGGGTATCCCAGCAAGATTCGGCGCCAGCTCATCGAGTGAAGAGCATAGAAGACTGGCTGGCGGCGAGTGAAATCGAGTTCATCCGGCACAAAGACTGGCCCTCTTCCAGTCCAGATTTGAGTCCGTTAGATTACAAGATATGGCAACACTTGGAGGAAAAGGCCTGCTCAAAGCCTCATCCTGATTTGGCCTAATCAAAATTAAGGCAGCCGCCGATATTGACATGGACCTCGTTCGTGCTGCGATTAATGACTGGCCGCGCAGATTGAGAAGGTCTGTAATCAAAATCGCGGAGGTCGTTTTAAATAAACTTTATTATCATAAGAATCTATGTTTTGTTAAGTTCATTTTCGTATATAAATGGTTACATAAGGAATAAACTTGTCTTAATTATTTCATATTAAACATGTGACAGAATTTATGACCTGACTAGGTATATATGCCACTCTTTTTACAATATTAGTCTTGAAACCGTCGTACTCGTACCCCACACTAGAAGTATTTTTTAATGAGGATATGATTTTATGAATTTCAACTGGATCAGTAGCTGGCATAAACATGGAATTGTTGTGAGACCTCCGCATTTGAAAGCAGCTTTATCTTCCGGTATTATTTGGTCAATAAAATAATATTAAAGTGTGTCACTATTTTTTTTGGGTCATAAATTGGAGAGTCATTAATTTTTTATATAGTTTATATGTTCACGAGGTTGACTGTACTTGTTTTTATTGATTAATTGCCAATTTGTTTTCGATTTATTCTTAGAAGTGTTCATTGCGTACGTGTTTTGGGCTTTTTGCATTAATTTTATTATGTATTTTACTTTTTTAGCGTATTGCCGAAATATTAATTTATTTTCGAGGGTCCGTTTTTTTTTCTTTAATACCACAAGTGTGAACCGTACTGGTTCAATACTCAGAAGTAAGGACTTGAAATATACAAAACACTCGCTTATAGACTTTGAAGACCACTTTTATTACTAAAGTTACGAACAGTTACAATATAATATCTATAAAGGCACAGATGTCCCGATAATCAAGAATGCCGCGTATCCCACTCAAAACAATGTCTGCCCCTTTTTTTTTTTTTTTTTTTGTCGACGGGGAAAATCATCTTTGACGAAACCCGCTCTTGGGTGGAGCGGGAGACAGTGTCAGACTCTTACTGACTAAAAACCCCGCGCCGTTCCTTCTAGCCTTCATACCGGGGCACGAGCTCCCTTTCGGACAACCCTGTCCCCAGTAGGCTTCGACCCAGCTGGGCCCCTCCTGCTGCTGACAACTCCTTGAGGCGCGCGGGAACAGTGCGCGCCGTCGACGTCTTGGACTCGGTCCATTACCGGACAATCGGACAGCGAGCTACCCATGGCTCGCCGTCCGCGAGCCCGCGTCTACGGTGGCCGGAAATCGGGATCGGAATCCCGGCGACGGCGGTGAGGGCGCCGTTGCCTGATGCGGTCGGCCTCCTCCTTTGCAAGCATTACTGCTTCGCAGAAGGAGGCGACCGCCTGCCACTCCTCCTCGCTCCGGACCATGGCCTCGACCAGGGCCCGGCGCGAGAGGTCTCCGCCGCCGATCACCCCCACGAGGGCACGGCGATGCTCCGCCCAGGCAGGGCACACCTCGACGGTGTGCTCCACCGTGTCCTCCGGGCGTTGCGCACAGTGGCGACACCCGGGCGTCTCTTCCGCCTGAATCCGATGCAGGAACCTCCCGAACTTGCCATGTCCGGTGAGGACCTGCGTCATGCGGAAGGTAAGGACGCCGTGAGGTCTTTCCAGCCACGCCTCAAAGAGGGGACTTACCGCCATAATCGTGGCGTGCCCAGCACTGGGTTGCGATAGCCGTTGACGCCATTTCACCATGAGATCCCGCCGGAGCTCTGTCCGCCATGCCTTGACATGTTGCGGCAGTGGACTTTCACCCCGGCGTTGCATCTCCACGCGCTTATCGTGCATGTGTGCAAGGACTGTTGCCTCCAGATCCCACGGTGGTAGGCCAGCCAGAAGGCTCGCCGCTTCGCGGGAGATCGTGCGGTAACCCCGCACCATCCGTATTGCCATGACCCTCCGGCAGGCGTTCAGTATGGACGCCGGTCGCTTTGCCAGCGACGGCGCCCACACCGGCGCCCCGTAGAGGGCCATGGACCGAACGATCCCCGCGTAGAGCCTCCGGCAGGAGGCGTCTGGACCCCCAAGGTTGGGCAGGAGCCGCTTGAGAGCAGCCCCAGCCCGGAGAAGCTTGGGAGCCAGACGTCGGAAATGTTCCACGAAATTCCACCGGCTGTCGAGGACGAGTCCCAGATACTTCATCGTCGACCCGACGCCGATGCGAACTCCTCCCACCGTAAGTTGAGAGTCCGATGGTGGCGCGTTCCGAGGGCCGTGGAAGCACATTGCCTCGGATTTATGCAGCGCCACCTCGAGTCCCAACTCCTGGATCCTACCAACGGCTATCGCAACCCCGCGTGTCGCTAGAGCGACCGCCGCCTGGTGCGAACTTCCCTGCGCAAGAATCAGCGTGTCGTCTGCGTAGCAAACCACGCTGACACCGTCAGGGAAGTCGCCGCGCAGCACGTAGTCGTATCCGATGTTCCACAAGGGTGGGCCTAGAACCGACCCCTGCGGAACACCGCACGACATCTCTCGACGTTTCCAGTCTCCCTGGTGACCGGGGTAGACAATGTACCTGTCTGACAGGTACGCCTCGACCACATGACAGAGGTATTCGGGCACCCGGTGGTACCGGAGTGCCCTCCGGATCGTACTCCAGGGCAGGGAGTTGAAGGCGTTGGCAATGTCCAAGGACACTGCCACGACACACCTACCCTGGGACACCGCTTCCCCTGTCGTGAGGGCTCGCACGCGCATGATGGCGTCTATTGTAGAGCGCGCCCTGCGAAAGCCGAACTGTCCGTCCGACAAGTCCGGCCCCACCCGTGTTAGCCGCACGACGAGGCGGTTTGCAATTACTCTTTCAAAGAGCTTGCCCACCTCGTCGAGCAGCACAATGGGCCGGTATGCGGACGGAGAGTCCGCAGGGCGCCCTGGCTTCGCTACGAGGACCAGTTTCCCCGTCTTCCAGCGAAGTGGGAACTGGCCCCTCTCCAGGCATGCGCTGAAGAGCCCTCTCAGTCGAGGCCCGAGAGCCTCCATGGCCAGGACCCAGGCTTTCCCTGGCAAGCCGTCGGGTCCTGGGGCGGTGTTTTTGGCACTCAGCCTTCGCACCGCCACTCTCAACTCTACCTCGGTCACTTCTGGAACATTGTCGTCGTCGTCGCTGTTGCGATCCGCGTCAGACACCGCTGGCGGAGGCGGAGCCATGGGCGGGGGGGAGTGTTCCCCCTGCGCAGGGAACAGAGTGCTAACCACACCCTCCACGAGTTGGGGCCGGAGACTCTGAGTCAGCGGCGGAGCCCAGGGGCGAAGCTTGTCCCGTACCAACTTGTACGGGCGCCCCCACGGGTCCGCGTTCAGAGACCCCAGCCACACGTTGCGGGCCTCGAGTTTGGCCCGCTTGATCTCCGTTCGGAGGGTGCGTTTTGCCTCTCTGTATCCCTCATACAGCTCCGCCTCTCTGGCCTCCGCATCCGGCGGGCGGATGCGGCGCCTGCAGTGCCTGGCGTACCGGCGTCGCGCGTGATTGCACGCGTTACGCAGTGCGCCGATCTCCGGCGACCACCAGTACACCTGGCGCTTAGCTCGTCCTGGACGGACACGGGGCATTGCCGCATCGCAAATTTGCGACATGGCCTCCCGGAACCACTCCGCCTCGACGTCGATGTCGACAGGCCTGTCCGGTGCTTGCACCCAGGCCTGTACCGTCGCGGCTTCCAGGAGAAGCTCCCGGTCCATCTGCTTAAGCGCCCACCGCGGACCGCAAGGGCTCCGTCGGACCGGCGCGGCCGAGGTTTCGGCGGAGACGTCAAACCGGATGTACCGGTGGTCGGAGTACGTCTCCACCTCCTCCATCACGCGCCAGTCGACGACACGCGGCGACAGAGCGGGGCTGGCGAACGAAATGTCCACCACCGACTCACCCCGCATCCGCACCAACGTGGGGACAGAACCCCGGTTCAGTACGACCAGGCCCAGCTCCAAGGCCCAGTCCTCCACCATCCGACCCCTCTGGTTCGTGAACCGGGAACCCCAAGCCGTGTTCCAGGCGTTGAAGTCCCCGCAAACAACCATGGGGAGGGAACCGAACCCAGCGACGACGGAATGTCTGCCCCTTCCCGCCATTTTACTTGCTTGTGATTGGTCGGGAACTGTCAAAGTCTCGACCAATCACATGAAGTCAATACAACTACATTTAATCTTAAAAGTTAGATATGATCATAAATAGTCAACAAATATATTATTACAATTATAGGTATAATTTATAACACAAGAATGATCTTTTACGTCTACAACATGTCTTAAAGCCCATAGAGACCCATTTCGGCCTTTTCTTTTTTGAAAACCTTTTTATACGTGGAAAATGTAAATTATAAAATAGAGTAAAAAGGGCATTGCGTGAAAGTCTCCCCACCCTCCAACAGACTTGAGACAGGTGTCATTTGAAGCGTCTAGTTAAATAGAGTATTTTTTATTATGGCGACACAAGTATGGGGTTTAGGTTTTATCAAACATTATAGTTTAGACCTAACCTTACCTTACCCAAGTGTTTTAGATCTTAAATATACTCGTAATAGTACTGTCATATATTTTTTAAAGCGGTTTTGCGAGCTCTGTACGATTCTGCAAAAATATTTGACAAAAAGCATTGCCTAAAACTGACTCCAAAATTGTCATTCGAAGCGTCTAGTTAAATAGAGTAATTTTTATTATGGCGAAATAAAAGTAGTATAGGGTTTAGGTTTTATAAACCATTTTTATTTTAATCTAACCTAACCTATAGCCTAACCTAACTTAACCTGACATACGCTAAGTTGTGGGCATAGCAGACATGGAATGCATGTCAGTTTGTTTATTCCTATCCACAAAAGACAAAACAGCTGATTTAGTTATTAAATGTATGGGGTTCTTAACAAATAAAAAAAAAAATCTAAAGTAGCTTGTAAGAAAAACATGCAAAGCTTTCCGTTATTCCGTTAGATAGAGGAAAATACAAGATATACTTGTATTTTCCTCTATCTATATATCTACCTATTATTTTCACAACTATCACAAAACGCCGGCTAGTTCCAAGCTAGAGTTTGTAATTTTGACCTATGGATGGTTCAAAAACAAATTTAATTATTATTCACTTTTTAACTAGACTAGCTTCTAACAGCGGCTTCGCCCGCGTGCAAGTACCAAGTCCATACCAACTGTTGTATTCCCGTGGGGGGTGAATTGTGAATAATCCTGTCTCTCGCCTATGTCATAAAAGGAAACCTTGTGCATAATTTTACGATCCTAGTCTCGGTAGTTTCAGCTGTGCGTTTATAATAATATGTCTGTTAAGCAGTTTCGCCTTTTATATATTGAAATACATAGTTCTGTAATTAAAGACCTACAGGCTTAGGCAAATGACTTTTGTTAGCGTTAGAACGTAAAAAAGGAATATGAAAAAAGTGAACTAAAAAAGTTTGGTAATAATCCTAATCAACGCTAGTCAGCAATTAACATCATGGGTAGTAAACAGGGCCAAACATAGAGAAACTTCCAAACCTCTCCTAAAGTTGTCAAACATTCGAAAAGCTCTCGGTAAATAGAGCGAATTACTTCTTTACATGATCTTACTGTAAAAAATTTATTTTCCTTGGTCCTTACCGGATAGCCGGACGGCTAGCTGAAGGCCATGGTCGGAGCTTGCCATCAGCTCAGGCCAGAGCCGGAAGCGAGTGGTACATCTTTACCCTGTCCTTCAGGCGATCTGCACTTCCTAGTTCCGGCCCACGAATCAGAAACCTCCCGAACTGACCATGTCCGGTGAGGAGGTCAGGTGTATCAGGGTCAGAAGTATATGCCAATATGACAAAAAAAGTACCCATTCTAAATGTTCTTTTGCATTGAACACGACGCAATTAAATATAACGAGTTTGATTTTCTCACGCTGATTTTATTTATAAATGATCTTGAGATATGTTTTGTAGCATTTATAACTTAGACGTCTACACGCCTCCAACTAGTGTTTCTACAACGCAATGAAAACTACGAGTATATGTGCAATAATACTAATGTGAGTGCAAGTAGTTCCATTTTCTTACGTTTATATTTGTTTACATTATTGGTTTATAAACAGACTTGGCAGGGATGTAAAGCTAGAAAATATTGAGCCTCTTTAACTGCATTGACAGTACTCCGAAATTGATATGAGAAAGCTAGAAAAGTGCTATGGAAAAGCTAGGAAAGTGCTACGGACAAACTACGAAAGTGTTACGAAATTGCTACGGAAAACCTAGGAAAGTGCTACAGAAAAGCTACGAAAGTGCTACGGTAAAGCTAGGAAAGTGCTATGAGGACGCTTTAAAAGTACTATAAACGCCCGTAGCCTCTACGGAGATTTCTCTTAGACAATCGGTATCATGGTGGTGACCTAAGCTCTGTAGGTTTCTCATACTTAATAAAAAAACGTTCGAATTCTAGTCGTAACAACTGTAGGCTTATTTAGTTTGGTGTCTATTTTTATTCTTGAGTTTGTCTGTTTTTGATGGCATAATGGTCTGTTTATTACTAGATCTATCTTGTTTTCCTATGTCATGTGATGGTTATTATTTTGCATACTGTTAATAAAATACAAGTTTTTTCAACTTAACAGACTTTTAAGTAGAAAAAACTTGTATTTTTTGTAAAACATGTGTTTTGCTGGGAAGTTTTTTGTATTACAACGACTTCCTACTAAAAAACTAGAGGTTACGGGCAGCCTTTTTTGGAGGTCTTTACGAGTATGTGAAACTTTTTAAAACTATTTATATTTAATCTTAGGAAGTTACATGCACTTAGACAAAAATAGAATAATATCTTCAAATTAGCTGTCAATTACAGCTTTTGATAGATCGACGTCTGTTTAGTACCTATATGGTATAATTATTTTTGCTAAAACAACTAAGTAAGATATAAGTTCGTTTGATACCATTTTCATATATTGTATAATTAATCAATTTCTAAAACATTTTTAATAGAACTCCATGTTATATAATTTCATTTCACATAATTTTCAACAATAATCGTTATAAGTAAAGTAACTCGATGAAAACCCCTTTGCATGTAGTTCCATTTTTATCGGCAGATTTAAAAAGAACCTGATATGCAGGAGAGGGCAGGGTTTTGTTAGATCGCTTTGCTCGCTCCCTCTGGCTCCCATCATTTCCTTCGAACCTAACCTATCCGTGTAGGGGTTTCCTAGGTTCTACTACTCTAAAATTAGATATTTTGGAATATAGCGGCATCCATGCGATATAGCTCTAAAAGGCCTATTTAAAAATTATAATACTTCGCTATTCAACAAACCACTTTGTGTACCAAGGGACCTATTGTGTTTATTATAATTATATCTACCTATTTATAATTTACAGTATACTACAAGAGGTACTTAGTGATGGAGTTCAAGTAGAAGTGGAGCAGGGCAAGTTAGAGGGCGAGCTACTGGATTTAGTAACTAAAGATGGACAGTACTACAGTTTCAAAGGAATACCCTACGCCGAACCACCTATTGGAAAACTCAGATTTAAGGTAATAAGGTATACTTAGATCTTCTACGAGTATCATTATCATGCCCTAGTCCCATTTTATTTGGGGTAGACTTTTCTTTCATATCTGTTCTAACACAATCCATCCAATTTTTTCTTTGACCTCCCTCTCCCTTTCTATCCATCTACATGAGTACTATTACGATATGAATAAAATAAAATCAAGTTTTACCAATATTTTTTAATTAACAATGCATTTTGTTTAGAATTGGAATAAGAAAGCGAGGAAACGTGATCGTTGTAAGTAGTGGAGGGAGGCCTTTGCCCAGCTGTGGGACTATATGGGCTAACTATAATAATCTGGTTTAGTAAAACTTGATTTAAACGTGTTTAAGGGTTTACCTCTTGAGGTAAAACGGAACCCTTATTTACGGAACATTTGGTGGTCCATCTCGGTCTGTCAGTCTGTCAAAGACCCTTTATCTCGAGAACGCGTGGAGGTATCGAGTCGAAATTAACTATACTCAGATCTATGGTTATTTAAAGCTGTGAAATAATCAAACTTCTAAGTTAACGAAAAAAATACGGCCGTTTATCGCGCAAAAAACGTATATTTCGCCAACTCAAAGAAATCAAAATTCATAAGGTAAGTACTTCCCGTTGAACCAGAAGCCTAAAATTTCGCTTAAAGCAATGATTTAAAGCACATATATAGGAATAAATCTGAAAACAGTAAATTAGTAGTAAAAAATTTTTGCGATTCGGAAAAATCTTCAAGACTTCATTCAGGAATTGAACTAGGTATCCACATAGGTAAAGTGCGGAATCCTCAGAGCGCGAGTCCGAATCGCACCTGCCCAGTTTTTTTTATCTAAGTACGAGAACATTATTCGGTTTGACCTTTGTTTTACCTTTAGCTTTTTTATGTTTCAGTCGCCACGACCTGCTGCCGCGTGGAATGGTGTAAGATCCGCAACACAACATGGTTCTGTGTGTCCACAAGTGGACATCCTCACAAATACTTTAATCCCCGGTGATGAAAACTGTTTGTTTCTCAATGTATATTCACCAAACTTAGCACCTGATACACTTCTACCTGTTTTAGTAGTCATTCACGGAGGGGGATATAGAGCAGGGTCTGGCGATGTCGACATTTACGGACCAGATTTCATTCTCAGAAAGAATATGGTAGTCGTGACATTAAACTACAGACTAGATGCACTAGGCTTCCTTAGCCTGGGAACTAAGGACGTCCCTGGAAACGCGGGACTCAAGGATCAAGTTGAAGCTTTGAAATGGGTGCAAAAGAACATTAAACATTTTGGAGGTGATGCAAAGAGAGTTACCATCTTGGGGCAAAGCGCAGGCAGCGCTTCTGTTGCACTACATATTAGTTCTCCAATGTCACGAGGTTTATTCCACAGGGCCATCGCATTGAGTGGCTCGCCGTTTTGTGATTGGGCTCTAGCCATTGAGCCTGAAAGGCGTGCTTTTGTTCTTGGCAAGCAACTAGGGCGTCAGTCAGAAGACCCCGATGAACTGCTTGAATATTTGCAGAATGTTTCGCCAACCCGATTGGTAAATACATCTCCCTACGTATTAGCATCTGAAGAGATAAACTACAATGTATTAAAGATGTATTATTTTGCACCTGTTTTTGAAAAATTCGAATGTGAAGATAGTTTTTTGACCAAGAGCACATTTTTAAGCGCTGAGAATGTAAACGACGTAGATATTTTATTTGGTTATACTGATCAAGAACTTCTGGTAGGAGTCTCATTCATTGACCCGACGCTTTTAGATCTTTACAATAAATATCCAGAAAATTTTGTTCCGAGAAAAATTGCAACCGTTTCTTCGCCATACTCAATTTTGGACCTATCGAGCAAAATTCGTAATCATTACTTCGGAAACAAAAGCGTTGATGTTAACTCAATCAAGGAGTTCATAGCTTACGCGAATGATGCGACATTTGTTTATGACACCATCAGATATTTTGGGTGGTTGCCTAATGTTGGGAAGGCAAAGAAATATTTATATCAATTTTCCAGTGTGTCCAGTAGGAATGTATTTGGCAACCAAGGAGCAAAATATGGTATCAGTGGTGCTGCACACATGGATGAGTTGATGTACTTGTTTGACCCGAAGGCTTTTAATTTGACTTTGGACAAAAATAGCCGTGAATTTGAACTGATAGAAAAAGTCACTACACTATTCACGGACTTTGCTAAATACGGGTAAGAAAAAAAAAGTACTTAAACAACATCATTTTTAGTTTATGCGAAACCTGAATATACATAGTTTTTTCAGGTTCAGCTGAATGAATTCCAATAGTTTTTACACCATGTCAAATTTTTTTCCCAAATATATTTAAAAAGGTCACAAGTTGGACACCGACACTAAGTACAACACAGGTCACGGTAAGTCATAGCGAGCATTAGGCGTCAGCAAACAGCTGGGTGCAAGTGCAAAACCACCCGTCAGTCGCCTGGAAGGCCCGGTGACTATGTATTTTTGCTGAATTAACAAGCTTATAACTTTGTGATTTTTCATGATACAGTTATGAGATTCTTTACATAAAATAACTAGACACGTGTTTCGAGTTTCGCATAAACTGAAATTAATGTTGTATACCTCCAAGTTCCAAGTCAATCTGAAGGATTCGGAGCCATGACAACGGAAAAATTGAGGTGTAAGTTATGGTCCCGGGCGTGGACATATTCTCGCTAGGTGTCGCTAAAGTCAATATATTAAGTTATTTTTTATTAGTTTTCTCCTATACTTCGGGAACATTATTAAGTTAAGAAAATAGTATTTGCGAGAATCGGGAATTCCGCTAGTCAAATTAATGCCTCAAAATACACCTGATTCTGACTGTTTATTTAGAGACTGTATTGCTTAAGTATCTTAAGCACTGTACTTCAGCGCCATCTAACGAGTACATGACTAATTTCACATTAATGTCAATAAATAAAAACTTTATCAGTTCATTTGATGATTTGAGGTTGAGTCGAGTTAGAGGACATGTATCCAATTTATTTGCACACGCTCCATGAACCATAGCATAACCTTATTCATTTTGAGTATTAATGATACTTCTAAAGATAATCAGAAACAGAAACTTTTTTTTATTTTGTTACTCTTCAGATACCGTCAATTAGAAACACAATAGTAAGACAATAGATGCGTGAACGCCGGCGTTCGCTTGCGGATTCATGAATAGCAATAATACCTCTTATCAACCCTGCTCATTTGGCATTAAGGTGAAGTTTGAGTCATACTCAATTTAGAAACCCGCCCTAACTGCCGCACTCAGAGACGTCATTTTACTTTAATGTCAATTATAGCAAAACCTAAGGTACTTAACATCATTAAGAGACTATTATTCAATGACAAAATTAGTAAATCAGAGATTAGCGTTAATGGGCGTCTCTGAGTGCGACAGTAAGTCCTGTACGTGCATTTAACATATAATGTATGTTGGGGTAAGATCGGCATAGGGGTAAGAACGTATAAATAAATATAAATTATACCACTTATATAGGTTTATTGTTAATGCTACTCATATTGCGGGCCGCATCATTATGTTAAAGCTAAATAAGTGGTATAATTATTTATACGTTCTTACCCCAATTCCGATCTTACCCCAACCCAATTTCAGTATTTTGAATAACTTATCTTTTTTTTCAGCAATCCCACTCCTCATTCATCACGCGACGTCACCTGGCCCGCGTTTGATTATACTACAAAAAAATACGTAGACATTGGAAATGATTTAACCATTTCATGTGTAAATGACAATGAAAACTATCTTTTTCTGGAACATCTGTACAGTTTCTTTGACACGACTACTTGGTTAAATTACTTGTAGAAGACAGAAGAAAAAACTAGCAAAGAGAAATAGCAGAAGAATATCTTCCCAAGGGTTCCATAACATTCAATATATTAAGTTACATTATATTTTTTTGCGACCGCAATACTAAGTTTGTTTGCATTTTTTTTTAATGAATTCTAAAATATTTTGTTGGTTTATAACATTGTTTTATTTTCCTAAAAGTTCCATACCTACTTTTATTCTGGAGATTCGTCGGACATTTCTCTCCATGAGTCTAAAATTATGAGGTATAAACCGAAAATGTACCAGCTAAGGGCTATATATCACCGAGACACCGTGGCGGCGCGACCAGTCGCCGCTACCAACAAAATGTATACAGTTCTATAGATAGTTACTCACCTGTACCCCTAGCCAAGTTGCTAATTTACAATAGTTAATGCTAGTAGAAAGCTTCAAACGTACGGGAATCACGCGCTCACACCGCTCAGTCACGTGGTCAGAACAAAAGAATTGGCGGCAAGGTCAACTCGAAGCGTTCGACGCAAGCGAAACGGTTGTAACTTGGCTAGGGGGGCTGGTGTCCGTTTAGTTGCGCAACCAATTTTGGTAGCGTGACTAGACCGGACGTGTGACGACTGTGGGGTCTGTATGACATCTAGTTTCGTAGCTTAGGGCTTTATTTCAGCGCGACACCATAGCGGCGTAACTGGTCGCGCCGTCATGATGTTCCGGTGAAATATAGCCCTAAGCGTGAGTCTGACTTACACAATAATTGTTCGTACCATAAACCGAAAAAAAAAAATACGTTTCCTGTATGTGGCGCCTCCATACGAGAAATGTGTAGTGTAGTATTGCGGCCCACTGACAGAGAGATGGACGGACGGAATGTGGATGCTTAAAAATGGGGTTCCGCTGGTTATCTTTCCGTTACAAAATCGCACGTGGGTGCGGTGCAGTGATGAGCGAAGCGATGCGGTCACGTTCAGGTGGTTTGGTATGCCTACTGAGGCCAAGGTTATCCGAAACGGAGCTCGATCCTGGTTTAAAGGCTAGAAGGAACGGCGTGGATTTTTAGTCAGTAAAAGTCTGACACTATCTCCCGTTCCACCCAAGAGCGGGGATTGTCTTTGGATGAATTTTGCCTACCATAAAAAAGATGTTTTGACATTTTCGCGCGAACACTAAGGTGCAGACACTTGTTTTATACAGGGTTATTTCTATGTTATAATAATAATAATAGCCTTTATTCAACAATCTTAATATACAATGTTTCTTACATGCTAAGTTTTATTAATGGACACCAGATTCTCAAAGATTGTGTTGCTTTCCAGCATAGGCCTCCCCTAAAGCTTGCCTCTGAGTGCGGTCATGTACCTTTCTCCTCCTCGTAATTCGTATGTATATCGTCTTCCCATCTACGACGTTGTCTTCCTTTTTTTCTTTTATATTGTACTAGCTTTCCGCCCACGGCTTCGCCCGCGTGGACTACAGTTTATATCGCGCGGGCAGAGACCCGTGCTCAGCAGTGGAATTATAGGTAGCCTATGTGTTATTCCAGTGTCTCTTCTACCTACCTACCAAATTTGATCTAAATCCGTTCAGTAGTTTTTGCGTGAAAGCGTAACAGACATACAGACAGAGTTACTTTCGCATTTATAATATTAGTAGGGATTGGACACCAGTCGGTTACGTCCTATATATCTATGTTACCAACATCATAAACAACAACTGTTGGTCTATGACTCTTAAAAATGATATTTTCGTTCATCATATTTTAATCATATTTTAAAATCATATTTTAGTTCATCATATGCATACAAAAATAACAATATTTAATTGAACGTTCTAAATATTACGAAGTATATGCGGTGAAAAGGCGGTGGGAGTGCTTGATGCGCTTGCGTCGCGTCAACCAGACGTAGGTTGGTATAAAAAATACTGAGTTGAAATGTGTTAGATAGAACAACGCAATCTTGAAGGTTTATTTTTGGTAAATATAATATATGAAGCCATAGAACAATAGTTGTGGTTTATGGTGTTGGTAATACGAGAACAGTCCTTGTTAATGTTTTACAAATAACCCTGTGTGGTGACTCTAGCTGCGACTTCGCGCGCACGTAGGTATCGCTTTACATCCGCAAGAATCGCATCGAATGAATCGCCCATATAAGACCGCTGCGACATGACAGATCGACAAGTGGCACCGTAATGTTCTTCTTTAATTTGTATTACAAAATATATTGTTACTCATCTGTTGTCTAGGGAATACGTCGTGGTCTGAAATAAGTTATACGGATAATAGATAAAGGAAAAAATCATTTATTTGTAAAGTAATAGGTACATGAACATCACAAAAGCATGTATCACACACTGGAATTGGTGTAGGTATGGATTAGTTAAAATTGAATTTATTAAAACAATGCGATGGTTTATTCACTCCAAAATCATAAAAGCAATTTGAAATACATCTTCGAAGAGAAGAATAGAGGTGCTCCCAGAAGAAGAAGTTGTCATTATCATTGACACTTATAACAGTTGGTATAATCTTGGTCTTATCGTTTGACAGGTCCACGTACTGCTTAGTGCAATTGTTAAACATAGGCCAAGGTAAGTCGAAAGCCGTGCTATGATAAGGGTCACTGAAATAAATAATAATTTTATCATTAATAATGTGTCGGAGGAATAGGACACAAGGATAAACTTTTCAGAATAGCACTGCTGGTCGCATTTTAGCCGTCGGGCAATTAAGAAAAGTGTTATCCTTCCGATATTAAAACCGACTTCCAAACTTGAAATATTATTCAATTTATGTTTTTTTTTTGTTGTTGTACTACAGATAAAAAATTAATGATGAGCAAGTTCTTTGGTGAATTAGTTAATTATAGTAAAAGTCACATCATTTATTTGAAATAAACCACTTACAGGCACTTCTGGATTGTCAAGTCGGTCAGTCAGAAAAATGATGCTAATTGCACAATAAATATCGAAATTAAAAAAAGCCACTGGCAGCTAAGAGATGACCAATCTCAACTGATAGCGCCCGTTCACGGACATGACGCATCGTATAGGATTGACAAAATATCCATATTGCTTTTGCCCGCGGTTTCGTCCGCGTACTTAAAATATAGCCTATGTCACTCAGGAATAAAGCAAATTTCTAACGGTGAAAAAATTTTAGTTATCGGACCAGTCAGAGATTATCTACTACAAACAAAAAAACTTTATAATATTATATAGTATCGATTACTTAATTTACACGTTGGCTTGGAAAATGCAATAAATTATAATGGGATTATCACGGAATTCTAAAACTTATAACTCAAGAATAAACAAAAATAAATCATCGAAATCGGACCATAAACTGTCTATAATAATAATAGTAACTAAACAACTCATTACATATTGTAATACATGTTTAAATGTTTTTTTTTTTGTAGTATTTTGTTAAAAAATATTTAAAAATGTATTGCAATATGTATCTTCTATCTCTATATATATAAATGAAACCCGTTTTCCGTTGTCACGACATAGCATGAAAACGGCTTGACCGATTTGGCTGATTTTTTTTTTTGTTGTGATTGTTATTGTGAGGATAAGGAAAAAAAATAAAATTAGGGTAGTGTAGGGTAGAGTAGAGTAGGGTAGAGTAGGGTAGAGTAGGGTAGAGTAGGGTAGAGTAGGGTAAAGTAGGGTAGAGTAGGGAAGAGCGGGGCGAAGCCGCGCGGGCGAAAGCTAGTCTATATATATAAAAATGAAACCCGTTTTCCGTTGTCACGACATAGCATGAAAACGGCTTGACCGATTTTGCTGATTTATTTTTTGTTGTGATTGTTATTGTGAGGATAAGGTTGTTATGGAAAAAAAATAAAGTAAGGGTAGTGTAGGGTAGAGTAGAGTAGGGTAGAGTAGGGTAGAGTAGGGTAGAGTAGGGTAGAGTAGGGTAGAGTAGGGTAGAGTAGGGTAGAGTAGGGTAGAGTAGGGTAGAGTAGGGTAGAGTAGGGTAGAGTAGGGTAGAGTAGGGTAGAGTAGGGTAGAGTAGGGTAGAGTAGGGTAGAGTAGGGTAGAGTAGGGTAGATTAGGGTAGAGTAGGGTAGAGTAGGGTAGAGTAGGGTAGAATAGGGTAGGGTAGAATAGGGTAGGGTAGAGTAGGGTAGAGTAGAGTAGAGTAGGGTAGAGTAGAGTAGAGTAGGGTAGAGTACGGTAGAGTAGGGTAGAGTAGGGTAGAGTAGGGTAGAGTAGGGTAAAGTAGGGTAGAGTAGGGTAGAGTAGTGTAGAGTAGGGTAGGGTAGAGTAGGGTAGAGTTGGGTATAGTAGGGTGGAGTAGGGAAGAGCGGGAGCGAAGCCGCGCGGGCAAAAGCTAGTATAAAATAAATAAAGAGAATAATAATTACATAAAATATGAATTGATAGGCCCCTACACTATAGAATTTGATAATAATTGGAGAAATGAACGTAAAGGCTTCACTGTGTACTGTACACATCTGCCCCTTTATACCTAAACCGACATGCAGCAATCCCGGAAAATTTATTATCATTAATTGAAGTGTTCCATGGTCTATCAGAACTCTATCTCCGAAGATCTTCAGGATTACTTTTTTGACTTTTTTAAATTATGAAGTGTCAAAGTTCATACAAAATAGGACATTTTCAGAGGTTTTTACTGGATAAGTTTTACACTTTAGAAATTGGTTTCTTTAGAAACCTAGATAATATCCACAAGATACTGTATTTCCAAAATATCTAATAAAAATGTGTAATAACGTCATAATCAGTTATGAGCGGTTGTATGGAAAACAGTCAAAATGTGAGTCATGATGCACCTTAACATTTGACTAAGATATTTTTGAACAAGATGCAAAAAAAATCTCATCATTAGGATGGCTTGAGAACCCATTCCTTTTCTGGAAGCCGGTTAAAAACTATAGTAAAACAATAGGTCTCACTTACCCATATTTAGCAAAGTCCGTGAAAATCGACGTAACTTGATCTATAAGTTGAAATTCTGTACTATTTCTATCCGAAACCAGATTCAATGCTTTTGGATCGAACAAATACGTCAATTCATCCAAGTGGCCAGCTCCAAATATGCCGTATTTTTCCCCTTGTATACCATAAACATTCCTCTTTGACGTGATGGAAAACCGGTAGCCATATCTTACAGTATTTCTTATGTGAGGCAATCTTATAAAATATCTCAAGATATCATATACAAATGTAGCATCATTTGCATAATTCATGAACTCTTTAATAGAGTTTATATTAATAGGATTGTTTCCAAAATAGTTCTTTCGAATCATATCTGACAATTCTAAAATGAGATTTGGCCCAACCTGATTTAAAATTTTTCGTGGGACAAACAGTTCTGGGTATTTTTCATAGCGTTCTATGAATATTGATGCAATAGGTTCAGCGATTGAAGCGAGCTCTTCATTAGTGTGGCCAAACATAAGGTCTACGTTATTCATATAGGTAGGTTTCTCAAAAATATTTAAATTGTCTGGTCCACTATATTTTTCAACTACTGGCACGAATTGATACATTTTCATTATGTTATAGGTATATTCTTCAAAGGACAAGATGTTAGGACTCGTGTCTACCAATTTATCTGCAGGGACGGACTGAAGAAACTCGAGAAGTTTCTCGGGGTGTTTAGTCTCAAAGCCTAGTTTCTTACCAAGAACAAAAGCGCGTCTTACAGGATGAAATGCGAAACTCCAATCACAAAACGGTGAACCACTCAATGCGATGGCCCTGTGGAACAATCCTTTCGACATTGGAGAAATAATATGCGGCACCTGCGCTCTGACCCATGATCGTGACTCTGTCAGGATCACCTCCAAAATATTTTACGTTCTTTTGTACCCATTTCAAAGTTGCAACTTGGTCCTTCAGTCCAGCGTTTCCAGGCACTTCTTTAGAACCAAGACAAAGGAAACCCAATGCATCTAATCTATAGTTAAATATCACGAGTACCATATTCTTTCTGAGTATGTGGTCCGGCCCATAGTAGTCCACATTACCGGATCCACTTTTGTAAGCTCCTCCGTGAATGTATACCATGACTGGCAGAAGACGCCGTGGTGTCACGTTGGGCGAATATAAATTGATAAATAAACAGTCTTCCTTCCCGGGCATGTG
The DNA here is from genome assembly GCA_949319445.1 of Mythimna lalbum. Classification (NCBI taxonomy): domain Eukaryota; kingdom Metazoa; phylum Arthropoda; class Insecta; order Lepidoptera; family Noctuidae; genus Mythimna; species Mythimna lalbum. The sequence continues at coordinate 19,867,946 of OX439350.1, read as the reverse complement.
TTTGTTTGTTATTATGTCAAAGTGCGGGCACATTGAACCATGTTGCTTGGCGCTCCTTACCCCAGACCACGATCGAAGGGGCCGAGGTGCCTAGAAAATAATATCAAGAATTAGAATCTTTCAGAACCAATTGTTATATAGAGGAATTAATTGTCTTTAATGGGCATAAATATAAGCTGTTTTTTTTTGCAATTTATATAATCAGTAATAGGGAAAAATTGATGGGAAAAGACCCAGGGGCAGGAGTCCATTACGTTGGTCAGACCAAATCCGTAAAACACTGGAGACCACAGTCTGCGACGCCATCCACATCGCCGAAGACAGGACAACATGGCGAAATATAGTCCATAAAAAGATTATTCGTCGAGGTCACGACCCTCAGCATTGAGGATAAACGACGCAAGGAGGAGGATAATCAGTAGTACCTTTTTTTTTTTTTTTCTCGACGGGGAAAATCATCTTTGACGAAACCCGCTCTTGGGTGGAGCGGGAGACAGTGTCAGACTCTTACTGACTAAAAACCCCGCGCCGTTCCTTCTAGCCTTCATACCGGGGCACGAGCTCCCTTTCGGACAACCCTGTCCCCAGTAGGCTTCGACCCAGCTGGGCCCCTCCTGCTGCTGACAACTCCTTGAGGCGCGCGGGAACAGTGCGCGCCGTCGACGTCTTGGACTCGGTCCATTACCGGACGATCGGACAGCGAGCTACCCATGGCTCGCCGTCCGCGAGCCCGCGTCTACGGTGGCCGGAAATCGGGATCGGAATCCCGGCGACGGCGGCGAGGGCGCCGTTGCCTGATACGGTCGGCCTCCTCCTTTGCAAGCATTACTGCTTCGCAGAAGGAGGCGACCGCCTGCCATTCCTCCTCACTCCGGACCATGGCCTCGACCAGGGCCCGGCGCGAGAGGTCTCCGCCGCCGATCGCCCCCACGAGGGCACGGCGATGCTCCGCCCAGGCAGGGCACACCTCGACGGTGTGCTCCACCGTGTCCTCCGGGCGTTGCGCACAGTGGCGACACCCGGGCGTCTCTTCCGCTTGAATCCGATGCAGGTACCTCCCGAACTTGCCATGTCCGGTGAGGACCTGCGTCATGCGGAAGGTAAGGACGCCGTGAGGTCTTTCCAGCCACGCCTCAAAGAGGGGACTTACCGCCATAATCGTGGCGTGCCCAATAATCAGTAGTACCTTAAACCTCAGGGTGCCGATAGGAGGTCGGGCGTAAGGAATCCCTTTAAAACTACAGTACTGTCCCTCTCCAGTAACCAAGTTCAGTATCTCCCCTTCCAACCAACCCTGCTCCACTCTTACGCGAATCCCATCAACTAGAACATTTTGAATAAATCTACAAACATTATTTTAAATTTTATTTTTGACAAATATGTATAACAAATTTAATGGTGCTTTATAATAGAAAATATTTTACTTACATGAAGATTATTAAAGAATATTTTACATATAAAATATTCATGTTTTAATTTGCTAGTAAGTTAATAACTATTTAGATATAAATAGAATTATAGATTCTGTGTGCGCTCAAGAAAACGCACGAGGCAGAAATGTGGATAAATATTACATGAATAACTGCGTGAAGTAGATCCAATAATAATAAGTAATCAAGCACAGGCGTTTTATTAATTGTCGATTGTGGTGTTCGTTAGGGTAGGTAAATAAAAACGTCTGCAACATTATTGATTTGCTGCAAGCAAATACAGAACCTTATTATAATCCTTTGTCATTTCATAGTAATTTCGGTGCGGAATATTATTATTACTCTTTTTATATAATTATATCTTTTTGAATTGTTTTCAACTTTATTTCTAAAGAGAACGATCGTCGCACCGGCAGCCTCCAGATATTCATAGCCACATAGCCACGCAATAGGTAAGCGTCAGGACCCCTGGACCACTACCGATATTTGATGTTTGGAGAATACCAAAATTTACCACCTTTTTGCTACTATTTGATACCTACCTACCTTCAAATATTTGGTACCTCGATGACAGTGGCCAAACATTTTGACAAAGTTAAGTGCTCAAGGTCAAGGGTATGAGGTCTTCTGCTGATTTTTAGTGCTAGATTCTGATTGCGTCCAGTTGCTCTTTGAGTTTCAGGGCCACAGTGAGCACGCCACAATTGCGGCGGTAATTCCTGTCTTTGAGGAGTAGCTACAGAGGAAGCGTAACAGCGTCCACTCTTTGTACAGGACTCACCGAATGTAGGTGTTTCGGGAGGTAATCTGAATCGAATACAGCGGGAAGAAACACTCGGGGTCTCACCATTGTACGGAGAGCCCGGAGGATACGATGAAGCATACGGTGGAAGTCAGCTCCACTTGAGTGGAGCGCCGCCGTATCCATGAGGCATGACGAGGCAATTGGCGAAGAAAATGTCTACCATTCCTTCCTTCCCATTAATTCCTACCATTCATTAATTCCTTCAGTGAAGCACTAATGCGATCGAAGAAAGCAGCTACAACTATGGAGAATAGGACATTCTCACACCTCAGCTGTCGCCGCAGGTGAGGCTCCGGCTGCTGGCCGTAGGGCTATTCCCAGCCATCACAAACATGGGATTGCGGTGCAATTTGACTACAGCGGTTTTCCAGTCCAATTATAATTTCTACAGTCTATTCACTCGAGCCTCGAAGACATAATTTAGATGTCTTCGAGGCTCGAGTGAATAGACTGTTAATAAACTTGCTCTACATTGTTAACCATCAGATGGGATTGTAGTCAAGCACTAGTTATAAAATAAAAAGAAATTAAATAACAAGTTATTGCTCAAGTTGTATGACTATATAATTTTAAGTAGCATATTCATAATATAAGGAAGGAATACTTAATAATCTTGGTTTATTTAATAAGCTTCCGAATAATAATTTTATGTACATACTAACAAACTGTACACACAATGAATTTACGTAGCAGCAAGTTATAATATAAATTTTACAAGGTGACATTCAGTGTTTCCGTTTATAGAACAAGTAGTAATTTCAATCTACTAAATGATAAATGATATTTTTTTTGCAAATAGTTTGTACATGTAAATTTTTGCATCAGTTTAAAGTGACTGAGATGAGGCCGGTGTTTCCTAGGTAAGTACCCTGAGAAGAAACTCCGAAAGAAACTCAGAGGTCAAAGTATCTTTTAGAGTCTATACAGCAAACACCAGAAATCAAATACCCTTACGGGACCCCTTACGTGAACCCTTACGTGTTTCACACAGAAACTAATGTACATAGATTAGTGTCTGAGATCTTTTGAGGAAAAAACCACACAAATTTGAGTGGACCTGTCCAGTCAGTACAAGCCTTTGTCAGTATTTGTATAGTTCAACTTAGGACTCCTAAGGAGTTCAACGATTTGACGAATAAGACGGAAAAGACGTTTGGGTAGGTTACAGAAATACTCAAATTACCAGAAATACGTCAAAATAACTGAAAAGAAAAACAAAATATCCACATACTTTCATCCTAATGAATATTACATAAGTTAATTTATTTATAGGTTTTGATGTAGTGGAGCCTACATTGGGCGAAAGCGACATGCGAAAGAGCCTGCTTTATGTACCTTCCCATCGAAGGTAAGATGCTTCGTCTCCTAAGAAATCAGTTTGCCATATATATACTACTCTGTCAAGAAAGTACCGGGAAAAGATCAATAATACACAAAATGTCTGTTATTCATCCAAATTTATTTTATCACCCTCAAAGTATGCTCCTTTAGAAACGATACCTTGCGCCAACGAATAATCCATTCATCAAAACATTTTTTAAACGCTGCTTCCTGAATTGAGTTCAGTTCTCGCCGCGAATTCTCCTTTATGTCTTCTATCGATTCAAAACGGGTGCCACGAAGTGGTAATTTGAGTTTAGGAAAAAGAAAAAAGTCAGCAGGAGCCATATCTGGTGAATATGGTGGTTGCTGGATGGTATTTGTTGAGTGTTTGGTCAAAAATTCGTTCACAATGATAGCCTTGTGCGAAGGCGCATTGTTGTGGTGCAAAATCCAAGAATTTTCTTTCCACAAATCTGGCCTTTTTCGTCGAATTTGCTCTCTTAAACGCCGCATAACGCTCAAATAATATTCTTTATTTACCGTTAGACCTTCCGGTAAGAATTCAGAGTGCACAACACCGCGATAGTGAAAGAAAACAGTCAACATGACTTTGACTTTTGATCGACTTTGGCGTGGTTTTTTCGGTTTCGGATCAGTTGGAAGGCGCCACTCCGAAGCTTGTTGACTAGTTTGCATGTCAAACTCGTAAACCCACGTCTCGTCACCAGTAACAATGCGTTTCATGGATGTTGGGTCCGAACTGACTCGTTCTAGCATGTCCTCAGCGACTTTCATGCGATTGAGTTTTTGGAGAAAATTCAGATCTTTTGGGACTAGCCGAGCAGCAACATGTTTCATACCCAAATGATTAGTTAAAATGGTACGGATCGACTCGTGAGATACAGAAAGTTCGGCAGCTATCTCTCTCAGAGTTGAATGGGGATTTTCAGTCACTATTTCCTTCACTTTTGCGATGTTAACTTCAGTTGCAGACGTTGACGGCCTACCAGAGCGAGGCAAATCTTCCATCACATCTCGACCGCTTTTGAACGCTTTGAACCACTCATAAGCACGAGTTTTTGATAAAGTCGATTCACCGTAAGCCTTCTGTAACATTTTCAGTGACTCCGAACACGAAATTCCATTGGCGATGCAAAATTTAAGACAAACTCTTTGTTCGATATTTTTGTCCATTATGAAATTCGCAATACACACTATATATGATATTACTAAAACCAGCACTGTATTTAATATAAATAACAGATGCAACTCAAACTCCGCGCCACAATGGAATACAGTTGTGCCAATCTAACAACAACAAAAAAACAAAAATTTGAATTTGGAACCATAAACAAATCATCCATTCCCGATACTTTTTTGACTGAATGTATTATAACCATAGATTTAAGTTTGTATAAAAGTGTTACTACAATTTTGGTATACAATAAAGTTAATGAAAGTGAGAATATAAGAACTTAAACAAATGAGTGATGTATTATTTCTGAATACCAATTAAAATTTTCAATATCATTTTAATTAATTCCAGTGTAAGTAAAGAATGCTTACAACTGCATTGAAATTAAACAGAAAATTAAGTTGAGCACTTTTACGCAAATTAATAAAGTTGAATTTTTCTAGAACAAAAATATTAAATGGCTGAAGGTGGAGTAACTTGAAAGGCTTTAGGATAAGGTTCTTTCGTCTGTCTAAAGAATTTATATTTTGGCAAATAAAATAAATTGCCTAGAAATAAAAACATCTGAAGGGCAACCTCTAGCTGTCTTTTCTTTTAATAATTTTCATAAATGTATTAGATTGCTAGATTAAAACCGTGGGCTTTCAGTTGATTGAACTTATATACGCCGAAGAGACAGGCCAGGCTCGTATTAAAAGACATGGTAAAAGTCTGACACACCCTCTCGCTCCACCCTAGTGATGAGTGGGTCCAGTCCAGGTTGGTGGATGTCACATGTCTTCAAATTTTTGGTTCTTGGACATGCCGGTTTCCTCACGATTCCTCAAAATTCAAAACAGTTGTGCCAATCTAACAACTACAAAAAAACAAAAATTTGAATTTGGAACCATAAACAAATCATCCATTCCCGATACTTTTTTGACTGAATGTACATCGTTATCAGAGAGGGAGGTGCCCGTGCATCACGTGCCCTGTTACCTGTTCACTTAAGGACCTAATGACAGCATCAGCGAACGGCATTTCCGTGGCCGAATTCCGGGCCGGCAAAGAATTTGTCTAGTTTTGCCATCAATACGCTAAGAAGAAGAGGGGGAGGTCGGAGGGATTTCCGCAGTATCGAAATGAGGATTGCCTGATTCTTAACAGGGATAACCCACTCTCCATGTCGTAATTAAGGCTGTGTAGCAGTAGAGGACTTAAAGTAGCCTATATTATGTACGAGTATGTTAATATATTTGAATGCTATTAAATATAATTAAAGTCATTAAAATATGTATTGTAATAATAATCTGTATTCTGTAATATTTAATAATGTTTTATTTTAATTCTGTCTGCATACACATGTTTCTGCAAATAAAATTTCTTATTCTTCTTATTCCATTTTTGGAACTATTTGCCCAAAATATTTGCGGTAGTTTAGAGATTGCGAGCGATAGCGCCAGGTGGTGACTGGTGTAGTAAAGGGCCGTGTCGTCAGTGAAAAGAGCCAACTCGGCCTTTTTACTTTTTGAGGTATCATAAGGTTCAATTTATACCGTCGCGGAATGGAAGCGTCAATTTCTTAGCTATGGGAATAGGCTAGAGTTACCGTAAAAAGTTTAAGTAGTCCGTCTTTTAGATTATTCAAAAATAAGGCTCACATATTTTTTTATTTGTAAATTAAACCAAAAATTACAAAGATATAGCCCATTAAAGTTACGTGTAACGTCACGCCGTGCTGCATTTTTTCGCATGGGGTGACGTCACACTAACATAACTATAATGGGCTATATCTAACTAATATAACTATAATGGGCTATATCTTTGTTATTTTTTGTTTAATCTAAAAAATAAAATATACGTGTCCAATATTTTTTGCTGACATATCCAACAAGTGCGCGTGAAACACTACGCGCCGTCGACGACTTGGGCTCAGTCCGGACGGTTACTGGACAGCCAGACGGCGACCTACCCATTGCTCGCCGTTCGCCAACCCGCGCCTAGCGATCTCATTAAGCGATAGTAACGCAAACGCAACGCAAATCTATTGTTTGGGAAATAATAATAATATTCCACAACTATCACACAATCCTCTCTAGTCCCAAGCTAAGCAGAGCTTGTGTTATGGGTATTAGACAACTGATAAACATACTTATATATTTCTAAATACATACAAATTATAGATAAATTACACCCAGACACAGAACAAATGATTATGCTCATCACATAAACGTTTGTCCTGGGTGGAACCCACGACCTCCGGCATAGCAGTCAGGGCCGCTAACCACTAGACCAACAGGCCAGTCATAGTGGAAAATTAGTGCGACATAATCTGACACATGACTGCCCAGTTACTGCTACTGGATATGTTTGCAGAGGCGCGCACAGACAGCTTTCACACGACTGCGCAAGCGGACATCATGATTAGCAGAGTCACGGTAAAAATATCATAGCAGAGTGCTGGCTAGGTCCAACATCGTACTAGTGATGATTTCCACTAGACTGGATTGTCTTTACATCCAGCATTGTTTGAGTAAACTTGTCTCATTACCCGGTATTGGTTATATTCATTGGGTCTATTTAGCCAGTAAGGAGATTGTAAATTTATAGAAATAAACACAAATAAATAATTATTATTATTTTAATTTGGTTTTTCTTCAATATACTTCCACGGTACCAATGTCATACCATTTGGTCTCTTTCTATCAACACGTCCCAAACCATTTGGTACTAATACGACAGGTACGCCGGGCGGCGGTGTCAAGAGCTCGATGAATAATATAGTTGATGCTAGCGTGTAGAGAAACGCGGCCTGCGCTCCTGCAACAGGACAGGCCATGGTATCCGAGGCTGTCGACAGCTTCGCCACAGTGGCACCGATGTGGAGCAATACAAAGTGCGCCTAAGCGTAGACAGGTTCCTAGCCGAAACGAAGCGTCATCCATCATAGTGCCTGTGGTGGATGACGGGAGAGCCTGAAGCCACAAACACGACTCCCATGCCCCCACAGCCAGCCGACGCGCACGCTCCGCAGTATTTGAAGACGTATTGACTAGTTTGTTACTTATAACACTGCAGAGCGGCACATCCCACCGTCTCTGCGAGGCCAGGCTGTCGGGCAAATCCGTGTTGGGACAAGCCATTTCCCAAGCATTCAACGCATCGGTCAAACACGGTACCTCAACATCAACCAGTGAGGAAGATAAAATATTCCTGGTTTATGTTTCAGTACTAGGAGAGGAAGGCTTTATTAACTTATATAGTAATTTTGCGGACGCCGAGGTCACCTAGCCGGATGGGAAGCGTGGCTTGCTGTCATGCTCGGTCATCCGAGACCACATTTAGGATTGAACATAGGTAATGTGTTCCTAATAATTTGATCAACTTTTTTTAAAGTTGGGGGAGTTTTGAAAAGTCTTTCCGAGACGTCATTATTGTATCTTTTTTTCAATGAATGTTGGAAAAGATTTATCAAAAATTGGAGGACCCAGGAGGTGAAGAGAATTTCTATCAGTGATTTGGATATTTGGTGTTATTGGGTTAAATTTCTATAAAGTCGTCTTCTGTCATTTGGGGGAGGTAAATTTCGGATTTTGAAAGATTTAGTTGTAGGTACAACTAAATCTTTCAAAATCTAAATATAAGTAAATTTTTTTTTCAAAAAAATTAAAACTTTTAAGACCGTGTTTACATCACCTCCAAAGGTTCCGTCATCCAAATACCAGATATTGAATTTAGATTTTAGCTGCCGAATGATTGGATTTATTTCCAAACTGAAAATGACTGGCCCAAGAGGGTCACCCTGTTGACAGCCGACGAATGATTCCAAAAGGTTTTCTTTATAAAGTAATTTAGAAGGGTACCTATAAAGGAAACTGTAAATTTTTATCGTTTTAGAAGCAAATTAAATGGTAAATTGTAATATTGTGGAATTTGTAAAAAAATGTTTTTGGTGTAATGAAAGCCGCGGTTTAAAATAAATATACAGATGAATAATGAATAAAGAAAAAAATACATTTATTTGCAAAGCAAAACAAGAACATTAGCAAGACAAACAGAAACCATTCCCACCGTGTGGTATTAGTTTATTTTTCTAAAAAACTAAATCATCAAAACAATGCGATGGTTCATTCACTCCTAAATCATTAAAGCAATTTGAAGTACATCTTCGAAGAGAAGAATAGAGCTGCTCCCAGAAGAGGAAGTTGTCATTATCATTGACACTTATAACAGTTGGTATCATCTCGCCCTCTTCGTTTGACAGGTCCACGTACTGCTTAGTGCAATTGTTAAACAAAGGCCAAGGTATGTCGACAGCCGTACTATGATAAGGGTCACTGAAATAAAGAGTAATTTTATATATCATTAGCTAGTAGAAAATTAGTCTATCACTCAGTGATAATGTAGCAATTGGTGAAAAAGTTTAAAGTCAGTCCTGTAGTTTTTGAGTGTATTCATTGCAAAACAAAAATACAAATCTTTCGTCTTCATAATATTATTACTATGAAGTATATTTTTTGCGAGTTAACGACGTGAAATAGGCGAGCAGGACACAAGATGTGTAAGCAATAGCAGCCTGTTAAAGAATATGAGCCTATGAGGTTGCGTTCAGAATACACGAATTACGTCTCGCGTGGATTGCATTTTAGATAGGCAGCATAGGTAGTCAGGAAAATAGTTAAGCCCTCCAAAACAAAAATATAGTAAAATAAAACACTTTCTTACCCGTATTTAGCAAAGTCCGTGAAAATCGTAGTAATTTGATCCATAAGTTGAAATTCTGTACTGTTTCTATCCGAAACCAGATTCAATGCATTTGGAACGAACAAATATAGCAATTCATCCAAGTGGCCAGCTCCAAATATGCCGTATTTTTCCCCTTGTTTACCATAAAAATTCCTATTTGACGTGATGGAAAACCGGTAGCCATATCTTACAGTATTTTTTATTTGAGGCAATGTTATAAAATATCTCAAGATATCATATACAAATGTAGCGTCATTCGCATATTTCATGAACTCTTTAATAGAATTTAAATTAACAGGTTTGTTTCCAAAATATTTCTTTCGAATTATATCTGATAATTCTAAAATGAGATTTGATCCAACCTGATTTAAAATTTTTCGCGGGACAAACAGTTCTGGGTATTTGTCATACTGTTCTATCAATGTTGATGCAATAGGTTCAATGACTGAAACGACCTCTTCATTAGTGTGACCAAACATAAGGTCTACTTTATTCATATAGGGAGGTTTCTCAAAAATGTTGTGTGTTAGGAAATTATCCGATCCATTATATTTTTCAACCACTGGCACGAATTGATACATTTTAATCATGTTATAGGTATATTCTTCAAAGGACAAGATGTTAGGACTCGTGTCTATCAATTTATCTGCAGGGACGGACTGAAGAAATTCGAGAAGTTTTTCGGGGTCTTTAGTCTCAAAGCCAAGCTTTTTACCAAGAACAAAGGCGCGTCTTGCAGGTTGAAATGCCAAACCCCAATCACAAAATGGCGAACTACTCGATGCAATGGCTCTGTGGAACAATCCTTTCGACATCGGAGAATTAATATGTAATGCTACAGAAACGCTGCCTGCGCTCTGACCCATGATTGTGACTCTGTTAGGGTCACCTCCGAAATATTCTATGTTCCTTTGTACCCATTTCAAAGCTGCAACTTGGTCCTTCAGTCCAGCGTTTCCAGGCACTTCTTTAGTATCAAGACAAAGGAAACCGAATGCTTCCAATCTGTAGTTAAACGTCACAAGTACCATATCCTTTCTGAGTATGTGGTCCGGCCCATAGTAGTCAACATTACCGGATCCACTTTTGTAAGCTCCTCCGTGAATGTATACCATGACTGGCAGAAGACGCTCGTACTGTGGGGTTATGTCTGGCGAATATACATTGATAAACAAACAATCTTCATTCCCGGGTATGCGTTCGTTTGTTAGTATGTCCAAGTGCGGGCACACTGGACCATGTTGCTTGGCACTCCTTACTCCAGACCACGATCGAGGGGGCTGAGGTGCCTAAAAAATAATATCAAGAATTAACAAAGGTTAGAATCTCTCCACCCAGGTATAAAGTAGTACATAAACCTTAGGTATATGTTTGCTATTCAAGTCAGTTTGACTTGCAACATAAAAACTGTTACAAACAAATCATAAAAAGTACATACTTAAAATTCGGCAGCTTATTTTCAATTTTGGTGGCGTAAATTCACCACCAAAACCACCAAAATTGAAACAAAGCATAAAAAACCTTATAAATACTAGTTTTAAGTTCATCATCATCATCATCATTTCAGCCTAAAGACGTCCACTGTTGGATTTAGGCCTCACCCAAGCGTCGCCACAAAATTATTATTATTATTATTATTGCTCCAACGGCCATCTGTTCTGCGAGCAATGTGCCCTGCCCATCGCCACTTAAGTTTGGCGATTCTTCGTGCTATGTCGGCAACCTTGGTTCTTCTGCGGATATCCTCATTCCTGATTTGATCAAGCAAAAAAAACTCCGAGCTAGCCCTTTCCATTGCCTTTTGGGTGACTTTAAGTCTTCTCATGAGGCCCAATGTAAGTGACCACGTTTCAGAATCGTATGTCATCACTGGCAACACTGATTTTAAGTTACAATTTAATAAATATGACTAATAAATGTGTAACTCAAATCACTACCTATAACGTGTAGCTAAAAATAACCAGCAAATCGATCCACCAAAAATTTAAAATTGTTGTCCCCCGTGTTACCCAAGATGATACTGAAATGTTTGTTGGAAAACCACACACGCACGACCCTTGATGCTAAAGTAAGTTGAACAAGTGCCACCAAAATTATGATTTGACGCTCGGTCGTCCAAAGCAACATGTAAGATTGAAGAAGGGACAGGAACACACTCCTAATAATTTGATCGACTTTTTCCAAAAGTTGTAGGTGCTTCCAAAGATGGGAAGAGCGAAGGCTATAATGTAAATTTTGGCACAAAACAACAGTATCGAATGAGAGTAAAAGCCGAATGCATATTAATGGTATAGCAACCAGTCCAACTCAGTTCGTTGGGGAAATGTGTACTCTGATGAATATTCGCTGCAGTGCGGAGTGAGGCAGGGCGGTCTGACGTCGCCGCGGCTTTTTAACTTTTATGTGAACCATCTGATTGAGGAGCTCAGCAGCATGCATGTGGGATGCCATATTGATAACGTATGCGTTAATAATTTAAGTTATGCTGACGATATGGTGCTGTTGAGCCCCTCGATCGGGGGTCTAAGACAGTTGTTGAGGGTATGTGAGCAGTATGCTGTGGATCATGGCCTCAAGTATAATGAAAAGAAGAGTGTGTTTATGTTATTTAAATGTGAAAATAAAGATCCTGACTCTATACCACCCTTATTACTGAATGATGTAACTCTAGACCGTTTGACACATTTTAAATATCTGAACATATAGTGACTGAGAGATTATGTGATGATCAGGATATTGAAATGGAGCGCAGGGCACTGTCAGTGCGTGGTAATATGCTGGCACGCAGATTTGCTCGATGTACAGCAGAAGTAAAGATAACACTATTTAAAGCCTTCTGGCAGACGTTTTATACCAGTGGACTGTGGACAAATTTTACAAAGATAGCTTACAGTGCCTTGCGCGTCCAGTACAATAATGTATTCAGGGCGCTGTTCCGGCTTCCTAGGTGCTGTAGTGCTTCTGGGATGTTTGCGGACGCCAGTGTAGACGACTTCTACGCATTAATGCGCAAGAAGGTTGCGTCAGTATTGAAACGTGTGCGTGGGAGCCGAAACAGTGTACTGAAAATGATAGGTGACAGGTATGACACTGCACTGCTGGGCAGGTTTATGGAACTTCATGTTATGAGGGCTCCGTGAGCCTACTGACCAACCAACACTTAATATTATTTACTTTTATGAATTAAATATTTTGACATTTAGTTATTTTGATGTTTGATTTATAAATTTAATATATATATATATTGAGATTTTAATGTTTAAATGATTTTAATGTTAATTTTAGTTTTAATTTATTTGTTGTGATGGTGATTTTAATTTAAATTTGATTTATTTATTGTGATTTTAATTAATTGTTTTATAAATTTTGATTTTAATTTATAATTTGAATGGATTTATTTATTTTGATTTTAATTTGTAATTTTATTGTGATTTTAATTTGTGTTTTGATTTTTTTATTTTGGTTTTATTAATTTATGATGTGAATTGTTTTATTTTATGATTTTGTTTTATGAGACTATACAGTGCTTACTGGCTATGGACTTCTGTCTGATAATAAAAGATTTTTTTTTTATTAATTTTGAAGTCTTTCCGAGACGTCATTAATTTTTTTTTATTTTCTGCTCAATAAATTAATTCATCGAAAATTGGGGAGCCCAGGATGTAAAGAGAATTTCTAGTAGTAATTTGAATGTTTGGTGCTATTGTATTAAATTTTGCTAAAGTCGTCTATCTGTCAGTCGTTTGAGGAAGGTAAATTTCACATTTTGAAAGATTCAGCTGTATACCAATAGAACTAAATTTAGTTTTTCAAAAAGTTAAATCGTTTAAGACTGTATATATCACCTCCTAGGGTTTCATCATCTAAATACCAGACATTGAATTTAGAATGGTATAATAGTATGGTAGTATGGTATAACCATATAATTTTATATTTTAATTTATTTTTAAATTATGTGCCTTATGCATATGCCAACGAAATTGTTTTTTTTTTTATTTTACTTTTAAATTTTAGTTTGGTAAATGCAATTATATCACAAAATGGAAATGGGATAAGCAACCAAACTTGAATTTTAAAGCGATATATTTTTTCAAGATTCCTTAAACAAATTTATTAAAAAAAAATGTGGCCCTAATTAAATCAAGTAACGTAGATCACTATAAAAAAATAAGAAACATCCTATAATTTTACACCACGATTATCAACTTAGACATGTAAAAATATTAGCAGGGATATTCACCAATATAGTATAGGAATCGTCTTGAATAGCGCATAAATACAAGCTTAGTTTGTTTGTAATTGGAACAAATACCTTAAATCTCAGGGTGCCGGTAGGTGGTTCGGCATATGGGATGCCTCTAAAACTGCAGTATTGTCCATCTCCTGTAGTCAAGTTCAATTTCTCTCCTTCCAACCAACCCTGCTCCATTTTTACTCGAATCCCATCAACTGGTACATTTTTAATGACCCTGCAAGCATTTATTTTTGATCAATATCTATAAAATTAAATATCTGGTAACCAATTAAATGATGCATTATAATAGAAATTTTACTTACATGAGATATATGAAAGGTAACATAAAATATAAATTATCCATGTTTTAGACCGGAAGTATAGAAGATTCCGTGTGCACTCGACAAGAGGTTCGAGGCAGGTATGTGTATTACTGTATGAATGCTTATATAAGTACATGAAATAAATCTATATATATAAAAAGAGATACTGACTGACTGATATATCAACGCACAGCCGAAACTGCTGGGACTATGAGCGTGAAATTTTTCAAATGAATTTTTTTACTAGGTTTCCTTTAATGACGTAGGTGAGCACTAAGAAAGGATGCTCTAAAATTCTACCCCTTAGGGGATGAATCGGGTGTATTAAGTTTGTGTGGAGAAACCTACTTTTGCTCAGGCGAAGCCGCTGGCAGAAACTAGTTCAGTAATAACAAATAAACCACCACAGATGTTTTAGTAATTGTTGATTTTGGTATTCGACTAGGTCGAAAAAGTAAGGTAAATGTCTGCAGCATTAAAATTTATATTATTAATTAACGGGTAAATAAATTATATTTCGGAAATTATGGAATTATATTTGTATGAAATGTATGGGTAATTACAATGGGTAAATAACTTATATTTACCCATTGTAATTACCCATACATTTCATAGCGCATTGATGTAACCGCTGGTCAGACTTAGACCATAGTTTAGTAACGCAATCAGCTTGGCAGACAATAACTAGCATTTGTGTGGACTATGGAGTGTCAGATCATTAATTGTAACCTTCACATTTTTAAAGAGTAGTGTGTATGTGTAAATTTTTGTAAAAATGATGTTATTTGGGGTTACAGAAAAGTTTTCCTTTTTAGGTTTCCGTACCTCAAAAGGAAGAATACTTGATACGTACTATATTGACGAGGAGTCAACAGCATATGGAATTCCCAAATTAAAATGGAAAAAGAATATATCTTTTAATTTTTAACTATGGACTTAAATAGGTACTATTGGACCAGAACCAGACGATTCGGGATAAATTACTTAATATACCTAGAAGGAGGGGGGGGGGAGAATTGGCTTTCACCATCAATCAGGACTAGACACTACAACCACTGCACAGTAACGATCAGTGGAGTGAAAAATATGGACTCGTAAGAAATAATAACTACGTTACTATAAATTACCTCCTATACTAAAATACAAAATGGTCAAAACTATGTATTTCGTTCACTACACTTTATTACAATGTAAATAACAACCAATAGAAACAAGAGAAGAACAGTTCAAATATATTTTCCAGTGGAGCTATAAAGCTGATCCCAGAAATTGAAGCTGCCATCACCAACCATACTGGAGACAGTCAAGTTCCCATTCCCTATGTCTACGAACTGCAACGTCTCCTTGTCAAATAAAGGCCAGGTCATATTGAACGCAGGACTATAAGTTGGATTTCTGAAATAAACAAACGTTTTATCATTATTAAGGGCTAATTTCTCCCAACTATCTTATAGCAAAGGTATAAGAATAAATATAAAAACTGTGTTGTTATGTATGTAATAAAATCCTTATTTATTTATTTAACAGTTTATGTACACACAAATAAAAAGAAAACAGAAGAAGGAAACAGAAGAATAGTACAAAGGTGCTTATTTCTAAAGATATATCTTCCAGCATACCTGCGAAAGGAAAATTGGAAAAAAAAGAGATGTAGACAATGTGTGTAAAAGTACAAGGAAAGTAGTACACACACAAAAAAATAGCTAACAATAAAACAACATAACATGCAAAAAAAAAATATACTAATATATATAATACAATGTTTAAATAAATAATGTATAATATTATATATAATGTTTCCGATTCGGAAACTTTTTCGAGACTATTCGGGAATTGAACTAATGTTATACGCTGTTTTAGGTGTTACAAAATTGAGTAAAAGTTGATAAGGCTCTTGTCCTTATCAACTTTTATCTATTTAAATCGCAAGCATTTTTTAAATCACACTAATTTATATCTACCAATTTCGAAATACCATATACAGGGTTATTTGTAAAACACTAGCAACCTCTTAGGTGCTAATTAACCCTTCAGATACCGTCAATTAGAGACACAATAGTAAGACAATAGATGCGCGGCCACCGGTGGTCGCTTGGGGATTCATGAATTAAGAACATCATAAACAACAACTTTTGTTCTTTGATATTTTACAAAATATAATACATTTACCAAAAACAAACCTTCAAGATATCGTTGTTCTATCTAACACATTTCAACTCTGTATTTTGCTGTACCTACCTATACCTCCTGCACACTGTTCTTGTAGTAATAGTAAGCAGGCTTCTGAAACATTGTCATCACATCTACCTAGCAAGCATTCGCACCATTTTCGTGTATTCATCACACTAGAAAATTGATACGCCAGCATAGACTTCGTAACATTTAGAACGTTCAATTTAAATGTTTTTATTTTTGTATGAAAATCTGATGAACTAAAATATGATATTTTTTTAAAAGCCATAGAACAAAAGATTTTGTTTATGATGTTTTTAACATAATAGTCATAACATTTTTCTAATTGATTATCCAAAAATTTTACAGAGATTTACCGACATACTACATACACGATTTTAAAATAACCACGAACCACTTGACATAGTTTGTCGTTTTTTTTTTTCACAAACAGTAATAATAATAATAATATTTTTAAATGTTTCTTTTTTAAGTTGTTTTTTTTTTTAAGAAATATTTTAAAATGTGATAAATATGCATATAAATAGAATAAATAAGTGGAATAATATTAATATTTCACAACTATCACACAACGCAGTCTAGTCCCAAGCTAAGCAGAGCTTGTGTTATGGGCACTAGACAACTGATAAACATACTTATAAATTTCTAAATATATATAAATAACACCCAGACACAGAACAAATGATCATGCTCATCACATAAACATTTGTCCTGGGTGAGAATCGAACCCACGCCCTCCGGCATAGCAGTCAGGGCCACTAACCACTAGACTAACAGGCCAATCTTATACAGCCAACGGTATTATCCAGGGCATTATAGCATCGTGATGTCGCCATATTGAAGTGTGATTACTGCAGTGCTACCACAAGCTCTATTCGCAATCCATGTTAGGACCTTAACTTAAATACGAATGGACGTTTTACTACGTGATGATAAGGTTCCTCTCATGTCTCCCTATTTGATCAAGGACTACTATTTAATGCTTATTTCATAGTGGTGTACTTACCTAAGAATGTGAGAGCATCAGTAACTTTTAGTTTTAAGGTGATGCATCTCGTCACACATTTTCACTGTTTTTACTGTTTCTACCGCTCATGACCGATTATGACGTTATTACACATTTTTCGTAAGATGTTTTGGAAACAGTATCTTGTGGATATTATCTAGGCTTCTATTGAAATCATTTTTTTTATAAATTTATTTTGTATGAATTTTGACACTTCATAATTTGTCTAAAAATTAAAAAAAGTAAAAAAATTAAAACTATAGAAGCCTTGCAAATTTTATTAAGATTCTAAATGAAGACAACTTTTTTCAAAAACTTTTAAGGGTTTAAAAAAAAAACAGCTATTTTCCTGGAGCAAGTTTTGTGAAATATTCGAGTAAATCTCGGAATTACCGAATACTAACAGAGTTTTCAGGTGTTATCTCTCTTTTTTGCGTTGCCTTTTCGTCAAACATTGCGTTTGATTGCGTTAGATGAAGTAATAAGCTTTTAATTCATGAATCCCCAAGCGACCACCGGTGGCCGCGCATCTATTGTCTTACTATTGTGTCTCTAATCGACGGTATCTGAAGGGTTAAACCATTTTCGATGTTGACGATAAGTGAGTGGAAAAGGACCCTCTTTAGGCGAATGTCGGTGTTTCTTTTCACAAAGCTTGAAATGGAGGTGGGCCGTACAGATTGCAAGGTAGGTATACTGAGGATCACTGGACAATAAGGACAACTAAATGGAAAGGTCCAAAAGGATCCAGATGCAAAGGTTGCCGTGCGCTCGTTGGCAAGATGAGATTGTAGAGAGTTTAGCTGTGCTATCTATTATCTAAGAAAACAGCCTTGAGGGCAGCGCTGACCGCAGCGACGAGTCGAGAATTAACAACCCAATATATAGGTGTATTGGGTTGTTAATCCAATGTACCTACATATTTGGATTTCGTCGGTGCGGTCAGCGCTGCGCTCAAGGCTGTTTTCTTTAGAGAATAGCACACCTGGTCAGGACTGGTCTGTTACAGTTTTAGATCGAGAAGCATGGAATCCTTTGGAGGAGGCTTTTACCCGAAGGGGTCCACACTTCAAATGAGTAATATAACGGATAATTTGTAACTACTACAATATTTTTCTGCTTAATTATAACAAGAACACTAAATATTAGTACCTATTTGATATTGATTTTTTTTACCATAATTATTTTTAATGCTAGTCATTAATTTTCCTTTGAGAGCAGTGGTGGCCGAGTGGTAACGGTCCCGACTTACGAGTTGTAGGTCGCGGGTTCAAAGTTTCAAACTCAGCCAGGCGCATTACTTTGTGTAATTTATTTCATCACCACAGCTCTCAAAACGGTGAAGGAAAACGTCGCAAGGAAACCGGCATGTCCTAGAACCAAAAATTCAAAGACATGTGACATCCACCAACCCGCACTGGGCCCGCGGCCGCGGTATGTGGTGGATTACGGCGACGGAATAAAGAAAACTAGAGGAAGTGCCTCTTAAATATGGCGCGTGTGTCAACAGTAGGCGAAATTCGCCTATTACATATTATATACTAGTGCAGGTGAATATGGCATCTATTTCAAAGGCACTAGCGTTCTGAATAGAATAAATTGGTTAAAGCGCCATCTAGCGTTGAGTAGCCGAACTCGTTGTAAATTGGTTAAAACTTCTTTATTGTTCGTGTTATGTCAAATAATAACAACTTTCTTACGTTGTAATAGGACCTAATTTATGAAAGCAATAAGAATATGATTTGTAAAAGTTAAGTTTGTAATTCGTAGCTTCGTAGCCAATCATATTACTGTTTTTTATGTGTGTAATGTACAATTTGATACGCAAATGTGTGAGTTTGGCGTCACTGGTTCCCGTGCTTAGCCACGTTAGGGGCACTTCTACCTATATTTTCTGTTCTGTGATTACGGCCCATTCCCTCTCCTAGAGAGGAGGCGAGTCCCAACAGTGGTAACATTATAAGGTCGACTATGCTATGCATTAATTTTTATTAAATATATAAAATCCATATTCTATTCAATTCTAGGTAAATTCATATTATTTTAATCAATTCAAATATCATTATTTAAACTATTCCATTTTAATCAATTGAGATTGTACTTTTTTCTAAGCTGTTTTTTATTTATTTTTATTTTAATCAATCGATATTATGATATTCATTTTTTTTGTTGAATGTTGTCTGTAGAATTTAAATTATTATAATTTATTGATACTTAATCTAATTTTTATATTTAAAATAGTGTGGAATGAACAAAGCTTTATATTATTATTATAAGTAGGTACCTAACACCGTTGAAAACTATCATAGTAGGTAGCTATTTCAAAGGAAAGGAATTAGGTAGGTATTAGAATATAAAATATGGACTTATGAAATAAATTAAACACAAATTCACCAATACGTTTGTATTTCTGGTGGTTAGTTAACACCATGTTACCTTTTAACATGCATTATACTACGACGTCACATCCTTCAGATTTACATAATTCACTTTTTAGTCCACTTCCTAATGTACTAGGCATCGCACAATATTTAAAGCTAAAAAATAAATAAATATTAAAAGTAAGTAAATTGACCACCCTACGTAGTACCTTCCCCCACTGTTACTTGCGCCCACGCCGCCATTACTCTTGTCATTCGCTTTCTTTGTGCGGGCATCGCAACATCAATTTTATTTCGTGTACAAAGTTCGTGTCAGTTTAGTTAGTGAAAAGTACAATTTGTGTTTTACCATAATGGGTAAACGAAAACACGAAGATAAAGAATCGCGCATTCGGAGAAAAATAAGACTGTTACAAAAGCAACTGAACCGCTACTCGGAAACAAGTGAAGGTGAGTCATACTTGTTTACGTTATTTTAGAACTATCCCTAATTATCATTATGCATGATCCGTGCAACTATAATAGTATTAAGTTGCTACCAGATGTTCAAAAAACATGCTATCGCAATAATTTGTGTAGGTACCTACCGCCAACTGGTTTGATATTTTATTTTGTTTTTTTTTTCGTGATTGTATTCTATCCAAAGGTACCAAGTTAACGTGTAGATATACGTTAACGACTTAGTATAGTCCCAACTATATTACTTCTTATTGTCGGATGCTATTCTCCGCGACGCGATCGTGGCTGATAGATTTCCGCTTACCTGCCGGTATTCTTAGCGATGTGATCGCAACAAATAACTGAAGGGTGACATTGTTATTCTCCATGACGTGATCATGGCTGATAACCAGACAGTCTCGTGTTATAACATGATTATAACCAATGACTTTAAAATACACTGTTGCAAAAGCAGCTTATGAGTGTTTCGTGTAATTTAAAAACAACGTCCGCGTTGCCTTTTACAGACTGACCCTTGGCCACCAAATGGCTCACCGCAACTTGAACAAGTGCGAGTAGACCTCTCAGAATCGGACGGCTCAGAGGGCACAACACCGCTTATCAGGTCCACGGTAGCTTCTAGTTTGCCGTTAGAAAATGCAAACCGAACTTCCCTTTTGGATAGAGATATTGAACACAAAACACAAATCGGTGTACCAACACTTATCTCAGAACCAGGCCCTAGTACAATCAAAGATATGATGACTGCTGGCTGCAGCACCCAGGACTCCCTACCTCAGGAAATATTAGAAGCACTCGGTGAATTGAAGGGAAAGGACGAAATCTTCGGACCACCGATCCCTGATGAGATTGCTAAACGATGGGGGTGTATCCTAGTCGATGGCCTAACGCGTGAACAGAAGCAAGAAGGTCTGGAAAAGACACTAGTCCCAGAAATTTCAAGCTTGCTAAAGCACCTTTGCTGAACCCAGAAATCATACCGGTTCTAAGTGATCCTGTAAAAAACACAGACAAACTTATGGAAAAGGCACAAAACCATCTTGGGTACCGACAAACTAGAAATTTTAAAGAAAGTATCCGACGTTAACAAAATATTGCTAGACCTGCATCACGAAAATACGAAAACGAGAAGAAAACTGATAGTCACATCTTTAGATAAAAATTTTACCCAACTAATTACTGATGTTAAAAGGGACACTTATTTGTTTGGAGACAATCTACGTGAAAAAATAAAGGCGTCTAAGACTGCCGAAAGGTCTGGACTCCTAATTAAACGTGGTGATATAACCGATGACCCTGTCGTATTAAGCTACGTGACGGGTTTAAAAATCGCATTCTCAAACCCAGTAATTCAAAATGGCATACCCAATAATCAAAACTTTAGCCATTCCGAAATAAACGATTGAAATAGCTAAATTACAGTCTTCCGGGGCCGTGGTAAAATGTAATGCCGTACCTGAACAATTTTTTGACAAAAATATTCCTGGCTAATAGAAGCGACGGCTCATTTCGATTTATTCTTAATTTAAAGAACTTAAACAATTTTATTACTACACAACATTTTAAAATGGAAGAGAGAATGAATGAAAAAATTGCTATATGGCTACGATAGACCTCAAAGAAGCATATTTTTTAATAAAAATTGATAAAGCTAGTAAAAAGTATCTACGATTTATGTTCGAGGGGGAAATTTACGAATTTCAATGTCTACCATTCGGCTTGTCTCTAGCCCCATATGTCTTTACTAAACTCATGAAACTGGTGGTGGCTTTACTAAGGAATAGGGGCTTAATACTGGCAATTTATTTAGATGATATCATTTGTATCGGAAATAATTGCGAAGACTGTCTTAAATGTGTGACCAACACAAAAGCATTATTAGAAAGCTCGGGTTTTGTCATAAATTTTGGCAAAAGTAAATTACAACCAAAAACATCTCAAACTTTCCTTGGTTTCGAACTGCATTCACAGGATTATTGTTTAAAATTACCAATGGAAAAACGAGTAAAAGTTCAGAAGAGCCTCGAAAATATTTCTAAACAAAAACAAATATCTATTAGAGATTTCGCTAAATTTCTCGGTTTACTCTGTTCCGTACGTCCGGCAGTTTCTTACGGCTGGGTCTATACCAAACTTTTTGAACGCAAAAAGTTCTTGGCTTTGAAAAACTCTGACAATGACTATGATAAAAGTATGATGCTACCCATTAATCTAAAACCAGACTTCGTATGGTGGATAGACAAGATTAGCATACAAAAAATCCAATACGGAATGGACGTTATGAATTAGAAATATTTTCAGATGCTTCTCTAACTGGCTGGGGCGTATTTTGTAATGATGAAAGGGCAAGTGGATTCTGGAATAATACAGAAATTAATTATCACCTCATAAACGTGTTAAAAGCTGCCTTTAATGGACTGAAGTGTTTCACTAAACAAATGAGCAACAAAGGGATACTGCTGCGCATTGATAACACAACAGCCATCTATATATATAAAAATCAATGCCACTTTTCGTTGTTATTTTATAACTCAAGAACGGGCTCACCTATCCAAACCAAATTTTTAGGCTTTGTTCGGACCATTTAGTAGATGGTTTATGTGAAGTTTGGTAGGGTAGAGTAGGGTATAGTAGGGTATAGTAGGGTAGAGTAGGGTAGAGTAGGGTAGAGTAGGGTATAGTAGGGTATAGTAAGGTAGAGTAGAGTAGAGTAATGTAGAGTAGTGTAGGGTAGAGTAGAGTAGGGTAGAGTAGGGTAGAATAGGGTAGAGTAGGGTAGAGTAGGGTAGAGCAGGGTAAAGTAGGGTAGAGTACGGTAGAGTAGGGTAGAGTAGGGTAGAGTAGTGTAGAGTAGGGTAGAGTAGGGTAGAGTTGGGTATAGTAGGGTGGAGTAGGGAGAAGAGCGGGAGCGAAGCCGCGCGGGCAAAAGCTAGTATCTTATATAAATAGATACGGCGGAATCCAATTTAAGAATTTAAATGAATCAGCTCGCGTAATCTGGCAATGGTGTGAACAAAGGCAATTGCATGTATTCGCGTCATATATAAAGTCCAAAGACAATGTTGAGGCTGATGAGGAGTCTAGGCGAAACAATATTTATACCGAATGGAGTTTGTCTCCGTTAGCTTTTCAAAAAATCGTTCACACATTTGGTTGTCCTGATATTGATTTATTTGCCACTAGAGTTAACGCTAAGTGTGACAGGTACATTTCATGGAAACGGGACCCGGAAGCGTACAATATTGACGCGTTCACTGTAGATTGGGGCTTATTATTTTTCTACTCGTTCTCTCCGTTTTCATTGATTCTAAGATGTCTACGAAAAATTATCAACGATAAAGCCACAGGAATAATGATAGTACCACATTGGCCTAGTCAGCCTTGGTACCCACTATTTTTGAAATTGTCTAAAAGTGATCTTGTTTACTTCAAACCTGATCCTAATCTACTACTGTCTCCTTTCAGAACCACACACCCACTCTGGACACGACTTACCCTGGTGTCATCTCTGTTATCAGGGAAGCATATGCAAGACAAGACTTAACGCCTGAAACCGTAGATATTATGATTGCGTCTTTGTCAAACAACTCTTTAAAGCAATACAACTGCGCTTTTAAAAAGTGGTGGCATTTTTGCACCAATAATAATATTAGCTGTTTTAGTACAAATATCCCACTAATACTAAAGTTTCTAACGATAGAACTCGAACAAGGGGCTAGCTATTCAACACTTAATTCCATCCGCTCAGCGTTGGCTCTAATATTGGGCAGACAGTTAAGTGAGGATGACCGGGTTTCTCGGTTCTTTAAGGGAGTATTTAAAAAGAACCCTAGTCTCCCTAAATATCAGACAACTTCGGATCCAAATCTGATCCTGTACTATGTCTCAAACTGGTATCCAAACGAGGATCTATCAATAGAAAAACTTACCAAAAAACTGGTGGCGCTTCTTGCGTTGTCTACTGGACAACGCGTGCAGACGCTATCATTAATTCACCTGTGTAATGTTAGAGCCAATGACTCAAAATTTGAAATAATAATTACTGATCTTATTAAAACTTCAGCACCAGGACGAAACATGCCTCGGTTAATCATACCTTTTTTTCCTCATAGAGTAGAAATTTGCCCAGGAAAAACTTTGTCATCATATATAAAATCCACTGAAAAATTTAGACAATCTTTACAAACAGACAAACTCATACTCACTACTAAGAAACCTATTCATAATGCGAGTGCCTCGACTATTAGCCGCTGGATTAAAATCGTTCTTTCTGAAAGCGGGGTAGATACGACCATATTCTCCGCGCATAGTACGCGCCACGCGTCTACCTCGGCGGCTAAGAGAAAAGGCATATCAGTAGACCTTATTAAGAAATCAGCAGGTTGGTCTGGGAACTCTTTGGCGTTTGCAAAGTACTACGACAGACCACTTGTGAATAGCGACAATGATGATGATTTCGCTACGGCTATCTGTAATTGATCTGCCGAACGTTACTAATAAGAATAATGAATGTCTTAAATAATTATAATGAAGCTAATGAATAATATTGTTGATTTGAAAACATAACTTAAAGTCATTTTTTTTTAAATCTGCGCGCTCCTCTTTTCATGCTTCACCTATTTCGCTCCTGATTATAAACATCTACAAAGTGAATTATGTAAATCTGAAGGATGTGACGTCGTAGTATAATTGATGGTTAAACGAACTTACCTTAAGTGATGTTCGACCATAATTATACGAGACGTCACATCCGAAAGATTTATAACCCACCCGAACCCTATGATTGTAAGATCAATCACAATGTCCCTGAAGTCTATCGCGAAATAGGCTCTTCCTCTCTGAAAATAATGACAAGAGTAATGGTGGCGTGGGCGCAGGTAACAGTGGGGGAAGGTACTACGTAGGGTGGTCAATTTACTTACTTTTAATATTTATTTATTTTTTAGCTCTAAATATTGTGCGATGCCTAGTACATTAGGAAGTGGACTACAAAGTGAATTATGTAAATCTTTCGGATGTGACGTCTCGTATAATTATGGTCGAACATCACTTAAGGTAAGTTCGTTTAACCATCAAATATTTACAATCAGTTTGAAATATAACCATTAGAACTATAAAAGTCTTCCCAGAAGTTGTAGCGGTCATCACCAGACAAACTCGAAATAGTCAAGTTATCATTTTCTATCTTCATGAACTGCATCGTCTCCTTATCAAACAATGGCCACTTTATGCCCAATGTAGATTCATAAGTATGAGTGGGATTTCTGAAATAAACAATAATCATAAGATTTTAAACAGTCATTTATCTAAGTGAGAAATAAGAAGGACTTAGTAACAAGCAAGATCTCACATACCCATGTTTAGCAAAGTCCGTGTAAAGCGTTGTTATTTTATCGATATATTGAAATTCCACACTATTTTTGTTCAAAACCAGTTTCAATAATTTTGGAACAAATAAATAGAACAAATCATCCATATGAGCAGCTCCACGTATATCGTATTTATCTCCTTGTAAGCCATATATATTTCTACTTCCATAAGTAGAAAACTGATAATAATATCTAACTTTATTTTCAATAAAAGGCAAATTAATAAAATATCTTCTGCTGTCATGTACAAATGAAATGTCACTCGCATAATTAATAAACTCTTTTATAGAGTTTATATCAACAGTTTTGTTTCCGAAATAATATTTAAGAATTTTATCTGACAATTCTAGGACGCTATTTGGCCCGAGCTTGTTCAAAGTTTTCCGAGGGACAAATAATTCTGAATATTTGGCATAATTTTTTAAAAGTGTAGATATGATATGCTCTATTACTATAACCACCTCTTGGTTAGTATGTCCAAACATGATATCCACCTCATTTGTATAGTCAATTTTTTCATAAATATTGTTTGTCATGAAATTATTTTTACCAATACATTTTTCAACACACGGCACAAACTGATACATTTTGATCACGTTATGACTGTAGTCTTCCACAGCTATGATATTCGGACTCGTGGCTACTAAGTCATCTGAAGGGACGGACTGAAGAAATTCGAGTAGTTCATTGGGATCTTCAGTCTCAAAACCAAGCTGTTTACCAAGAACAAATGCGCGCCTTGCAGGATAGAATGGTAAGCTCCAATCACAATATGGAGAACCACTCATTGCAATAGCCCTGTGGAACAATCCTTTTGACATTGGCGAAACTATATGTAATCCTACAGAAGCACTTCCCGCACTCTGTCCCATTATGGTGACTTTGTCAGGATCACCTCCGAAATACTTGATGTTTCTTTGCACCCATTTCAAAGCTGCAACTTGATCCTTTAGTCCTGCGTTTCCAGGAACTACCTCATTATCCAAGCACAAGAAACCTAATGCATCTAATCTATAATTTAATGTCACAAGAACGATATCTTTTCTGACTAAAAAGTCTGGTCCATAAGTGTCATCATTGCCGGATCCAAACTTAAACGACCCTGCGTGAATGAAAACTATCACTGATAAAAGACTGGAGTCGGAAGAAGTTGTATTTGTTGTGTTTTCTGTTTTTCTCGCGTCCAAACATACTGGCGAATACACATTGAGAAATAGACAATCTTCATTTCCAGGGATAAACGTGTTTGTTAGGATATCAAGTTGAGGACACACAGAACCATGTTGCTTAGCTTCTCTTACTCCAGTCCACGATTGAGGAGGCTCTGGTGCCTGAAAATAAATATTAGGAATTGGCCTTTAACTATCAGGCATTATGAATCAGTTAAACAATAATAGCTCAATTGGTGTTCATTCATGTTCTTACCTTAAATCTCAAGGTTCCATTAGGAGGCCGAGCATATGGAATGCCTTTAAAACTACAGTACTGTCCATCTCCAGTAATTAAGTCAAGTTTCTCTCCTTCTATCCAGCCTTGCTCCACCTTAATTTGAATTCCATCACCTGCTATATTTTGTATAACTCTGCAAATAAATTTAGGAGCCTAAATTTTCACGTTGAATTAAGTTTTCTTCCAGATTTTTTATTTGGATTTCAGAAACAAAGACCACGACAGTTTTCTCACAAAATAAGAGAATGATAAGTGTATAACAATGTTCCATATTGAGCGCAACTTACACGAGAAATATTATTGAATAAATGATACTCATATTTTATTTATCAAGGACCACTGGCCAGGCCCCGGTATGGTGTTCTCAATAATACTGCGAATCTACCAGAGACTGAAGTTTTATAACCTCCAAAAAGTAGGTAAGTATATGTAATTAGCCGGTTTTTGTTTGTTTTGAGTCAAGAATTGGAACAAAAGGTAAAGGATGACTCCACAAGTTTATTAATGCTGTGTCGCAAATTGGCGAATTATTGTTGACATTATTACACTTGTTCAATTTTAATTATCAGCGTAAATAGCGTGTTTAATTTGAATTACTTACATAAATTATTTTTAAACTGCATTTTTGCAGTTCCGTGGTAATTATTATCTTATTGGTAGAAAAAAACTTTTTACAAAAAAAAATTAAACCGACTTCAAAAAGTACAAAATAATTTTAATTTCGGAAGTCGGTGTTTCTATAATAGATACCTAATTTTGTCTCTTCGTTATTTAACACCGACTTCCGAAATTAAAATTATTTTGCACTTTTTGAAGTCGGTTTAATTTTTTTTTGTAAAAAGTTTTTTATTTTTCACTTTTTTGTTATGGTAGCATCACTAAAAAGTACCTACCCTTCAGCTAAACATAAATTACCTTATAGCCAGAGTGCATCTTATAACGATTCTAATAATCCCAAATACGGTTATATTACATGAAATTACCTTCCGGCTTTATCACCAGATCAGTTTGATACATCCCCTCCCCCTTTTCTATCAGTCAGTCATCGACTACACGTATAAACAAAGCAATTTTACTTGTTACGGCAATTCTGCTATGATTCTATGAAGAGTTCTGTTCCATATCTTCGAAGTTCATGATCAGATCATAACAATATTTCTATGGGACCAACTTGGAAGCATAACCTTCCAATCAAAAAAAAATAATTCAAAATCGGTCCACAATTGACCGAGATATCGGTGAACATACATACAAAAAAAAAAAAAAACATACATTCAGCCGAACATAGAACCTCCTCCTTTTCGAAGTCGGTTAAAAAAAAAAAGGACGTTGTATTATAGAAGGATAAATATTTAGGTACAGCTAGTGGTCTATGGATAATCATCCATTACATGACAAGATCCCTTCGTGTCTCGGAAACCACGTTATAGTGCTTACAGTCGGTCAAAATTTTTCTGTCAAGGACTTTTTTTATTTGGTTCGACCTCCACTGCTGTATAGTAGTACTTTCAAGAAAAAATTACATGGAGGTACCTCTGCGAGTCATCTATATTGACACCTTAACTGTTAGTGGATAACAGGCGTCGCGCGTATGATCGAGGTGGGGCCGTATCTGCCGGAAAGCTAGTTTGGTTTCCACAAGGGGCGCTCGACGGTAATGATGTCTACCGTCGAGCGCCCTGTGATGTGACTTACTCACGGGCAAACTCATTTGCGGCTGACTGTCATTTGAAGATCTTAATACGAGTCAAAAATCTACGAAAATCTAGCACTAGTCTTACCAAGAGGATATTTCAATATAAGACTGACAGGCGGTGCTATTCTCTAATGGCTGGTTTACACAGTGCGAGCTAGCGTACAAGTTAGCCTTCCGAGTAGCTGCACTGTAGTAACTCGCACTGTTTGGCTGAACTTGTGAGTAACTCGTACGTGCGAGTTAGTCGGTAGCTCGCATCCGAGTTACAACATTTTTTGTTTTCACTCGTATGCTCGCCCGGCAGCAACTCGCACATAACAGCGGCTCGTGCGTCGCTCGCATGAATTATACTGTTACGCCGTTAAACTTGAACACGTCATATCTCCGACAAAATAAAGAGTAGCAACGAATAATTAAAACGCATTGCTGTTCGAAAGGTCTAAAACAAAAGTACCTACCTAGCCTGCAAAGATCTGAAACAATCCTTCATACGATGTACCAACTACCACCATTATTTAGTAGGTAGATAAAGGAAATGGTACTTTCCGGCATTAACAATACAGTCGAAATTCGCATGAAAGTGACTTTCGGTACATGGAGCAATAAATATGACTAAATAAAAGACTCTATTGTTCTGGATTTATCTTGAGACACGGTAATATTATCATACAGTATTCAAACTTCATACAAACGGACGAAACGCGAGCTATACTACGCGCCTCGGTTGTAGCATGGGCTCGGCATGTAGACAGTCGCGGCCGTCGCAACTGTGCCGCAGTGATGAGCGGACACGACGATTTTTTTTAACAATAATCGCGCGATTATTGTTAGTTTGTATAATTCAAAGTAAAGACGTGGTATTTTATTAATAAATAATAGTGGTTTATTGTACTATGTATATGAATAATACTAGAAAAAATATTTTATTTAAATCTACCAATCAAAAAACAACACGCATTTTTATTGAACACTTCCTATTCAATCCACAAAGTATTTTGTTTATATAAAAAGTAATTATATAATCATAATCATAATCATAATCATAATCATAATCGTTTATTTGCTAATATGGGTAATTACATAAAGATATTAAAAATAGCACAGTCCAACCATATTACACCTTGAATCACAAAACTAAATGGAAACACAAAGTAGGCAAATGTAATTAGAATGCTGGAGGCGGGCAGCCCTATCGCATGTTTACGTACCGCGCGGCTGTAGGCATTTATTTCAAAGATACGGCCGAGTTACAATACTGTATGATACTATTACCGTGCTTGAGACGTCGGTATCTAGAATTTTCCTTGCCCCGCATATAAATACGAGCCCCCCGACCGGAAGCGAGTCAGTTTTGATTTCGACTGCGAACAAGAGCGATCTACCTAAGTGTGCGAAGTGATTTTATCTAACAACCGAGGCGATAGTGTAACGGTACTCTAGTGTTAATTGTGATTTGGATTATTGTTGACTGGACTAATTACTTATTGTTTGTGGTGAATAAAGTTCTCTATTGGTAAATTGGCATTTGGATACCCACGTACGTTACAATACTATACCAGATTTAGAATACTTTCCTTTCTGGTGGCATTACATAATTTCATCCTGTAAGTATAGCTGTAAGTAAGTATAGCTATGTAGTTAAATAGATATGTGATGTCTCATCATCATCATCATCATTTCAGCCGACAGACGTCCACTATTGGACATAGGCCTCCCCCAAGTGTCGTCACAATGATCGATCCTGTGCGTCCCGCATCCAACCTTCACCAGGTCATCGGTCCACCTTGTAGGAGGCCTTCCGCGCTGCGTCTTCCAGTACGCGGTCGCCAAAAATGCTAGATAGAATACAAAAAAATATATATAGGTACCTACCTATATAATGCGATTCTATTTCATTTAGAAATCAAGACTCTGGGATCAATTTAAGGTAATCTGTTAGGTGCCTATTTTTTTTCCGCCAACCGTGATTTTTTTTCAAAATCTGTGAGTGCAGTACCTACAGAATATCTTAAGAAGTTATGGATGGTTTCCTAGGAACGTTTTTCTGTGACAATAACGGTTATGGTACCTATATACCTGCCCTTACTAACCCATCTCAAAAATTCACCATGCAGGTGGTCTTAAACCTAAAACAAAACCAATTTGACTCACAGATAGGATTGAATAAGGCTTGCCATCACATCAAATGCCGAAGACGGGTAGAAAAACTGCAAAAATCCCCGAACATTGGCGAAATATTGTTTTTTCCCTGCAGATCTCTGAAAAAATATTTTTCGCAACGAAAGTAAATACATCGTTATATTTTCCTGTTAATTTTTATTCATTTATACAGCTTGTTATTAAGATAAAATGAGTTACGTACACGGCTATCGAGGTACGTACTACGTATAGGTACTATGTAAACTCAACAGTTAATAAACATTTTTAATAAAATTAAACACTCTCTCTGAAGAAATACGGAGGACACTCTGGAAACTGAGAAACTAAAAAACTAACTTCTATGGATAAAATATTTTTATTAAATCTTTTAAATGTACTCTCCACCAGCCTCTATACGAAGTTTTATGCGTCTGAACCAATTTTCGAAACATTTTTTCCAGTCCGCCGCAGACGCCTCTTCCACGGCCTTCTCGAACGAAGCTGGCGCGTCATCCGAGATGAAAATAAACTCCTGATTTTTATTTTAGGGAATAAAAAGTCACACGTTGCCAGATCCCGGGTGACGCCACTGTGCGGAACGCCCGGAGGACAAGGTGGAGCACACAGTGGAGGTGTGCCCCACTTGGACAAAGCATCGCCGTGCCCTCGTGGGGTCGATCGGCGGCGGCGATCTCTCGCATCCTTGGTACAGGCCATGATCCGGAGCGAGGAGGAGTGGCAGGCGGTTGCCTATTTCTGCGAAGCAGTAATGCTAGCAAAGGAGGAGGCCGACCGCATCGGGCAACGGCGCTCACAGCGCCCCAGCTGCCACCGCCGGGATTCAGATCTCGATTTCCGGCTACCTTAGGCGCGGGCTTGCGGACGGCGAGCAATGGGTAGCTCGTATATTATATTAATATATAATATTACCTATGAAATTGCCGTTTTGTATGAAAAAATTTAAACTATTTTTTTTTTCATGTATTTTTAATCGTATTAATCGAAGTAATCACCCATGCAATCAATGCATCTTTGCCAACGCAGTGGCAGTTTATTGATGCCCTTCTTAAAGAAATCAGCTGGACGGGAGGCAACAAATTCTTCAAAGGCATTTTGTACTGCCTCTCGGGTATTGACTTTTTTTCCCGCCTAGAAGTAATCCAAATTCTGGAAAAAGTAGTAGTCTGTAGGCGCAAGGTCTGGTGAGAAGGGCGGATGACGGAGAGCTTCCAACCCCAGTTCTTGCAACTTGGAGACCGTCTGCTGAGCAGTATGAGGTCGCGCGTTGTCGTGCAGGAGCAGCGGAGACGAGCGATTGACCAATGCTGGTTGGAGATGTGCCAGCTTCTCCATCATTGTGTTCAGTTCTTCACAGTACACATCTGCAGTAATGCTCACCCCGTTTGGTAAGAAGCTGTGATGAATCACACCGGCGCTAGACCACCAAACAGTGACCATCACTTTTCTAGAGGTAAGTTTTCGTTTGGGGCATTGTTTAGGTGCTAAACCAGGATCCAACCAACTTGCTGAGCGCTTGCAGTTATCAAACAGAATCCATTTTTCATCGCAGGTAACAATGCGGTTCAAAATTCCTTCAATTGTGTGTCTGTTGAGCAGTGCAAGGCACGTCTCGACGCGTACTACTTCGCGCTGGCGATCATTGAGTTCGTGGGGCACCCATTTGTCAAGCTTTTTTACCTTGCCAATTTGACGCAAATGGACCAATATTGTTTTGACGCTAACGTCGAAAGCTGCTACTAATTCAGCCGTAGATTGTGTATCATCAGCTTCCACAATCGCCTTTAATTCGTCATTGTCGACCAAAGTCTACGGATGACCGCGAGGTTCATTTTTCAGGTCGAAATTTCCAGAACGGAAGCGAGCAAACCAATAACAGGTGGTGCGTTGGTTTGTAGTTTTAGCTCCGGAAACGTCGTTGATGTTGCGTGCCGCTTGTGCCGCGTTGCTGCCACGACGGTACTCATATTCCATAATTACTCGAATTTTTAATGTATCCATGATGACGAAAAAGATTGAAATGCGATGAAAATGTAACACTAATCAATAAACAAATGACTACTTTTGGAAAAGAAAATCCATGTTTTAAAATAAAATTAATTTGCAATTAGAATTCTTAGCCAAACAAAAATTATTTTTGATTTGAAATGGCCAGTACTGCAGAACGGCAATTTCATAGGTAAAGACCTATTATCATGTTTACTATCATACAACGTATTGAAGGTACTTACATAAAATCTATATGGTGCAAAAAAAATAAAAATATTATGTTTAACAATTTTAATTAGTGATCCACTGGCGACGTCCTGGACCTAGCCCAGAGGGGGGTCAGGACTACCATCACCCTCCCCACCCCTGGATCCGCCCTTGTGTACTGGATATAAGGTATTCGTTTGTGCGTCGATGTCAACGGCACGGGTGGTGTATAAGTATATTAAATGTTGAAATGAAATTGAGCGTGTAATAAATAAAGTAAATAAGAATCTTTGTAGATAGTAACTACTTAGATAATATAAATATGTACTTCTAATAATAGAAAGCGGTGTATATAGATGACCCGTCAGGGGCGTAGCTAGTCCTAATGGGGCCCCATATCAAATACTTTTGAAAGGATCATTCAGAAGGTAGGTTCCTACTAAAATTCCTACTTAAATAGGATGAGTTTTTATTGTCGTCTTTTATGTTATTCTACAAGGTTAAAAACTCTTTACAGAGAATCATATAGTCATTATTTATTCACTCCTAGCTTTTCATCAATATGAGAATTTAAGATTGTGTATAACATGTTACGAATTTAGGCATATGTCGGGGCCCCTGTAGCTCGGGGGCCCCGTATCACTAATACGGCTGATAGGGCGGTAGCTACGCCCCTGTGACCCGTTTAAATTAATAAGCATACCCTGTGTACCCATTTAGATATGATCTGTAAAATAAAATACCTATTTTATTAATATTTGTATGCAAAGTGGCATACACTGTGGCAGGACACAAAAAAATGTAGCATCTAAGCGGAAACGTTAAAAATTCGAGACACCAAAACACTCCTTGCGTACCTACGAGAAGACTCGTTACGTCCGTCAAGTTCCAAATGAGAATAGGATCGATTTTTTGTTGTGACGTCACGAATTACTGTCATTGTACAGTGCGTTTCACTTATGAAGTTCTTTTGCCGTAATGTTGGCAATAAGGAAAAACAGTGTTGCAATATTTGTAGCAATTAAATTACTTAATATTAGGGAGATTAACTTATATTTCGTTACTTTTAACCATTTTTGTTTTTTTTTTTTACTATTTTTGAATAAAGTATAGGGCGCTGGGCTCCATTCCGATTGTCCTGCAATTCTTTCAAATACCGAAAACACCACGCCACAGTATCGTTCCTCTCTATAACAACGTCTGTTTTTTTTAAATAAAATCCCATTCCTCTCATAATTCTCCAAAAAGTGCTGCAACTACCGTTAAAATCGATTTCGTTGCGCATTTCGGGGAACAATTTTGATAGATTAGGCAACTCTTTCCATTTTCCCTTCTTTTTTGTCTAGACAGACAGGAGAGCCAACGTAACGCCGAAGGAACGTCTTAAGTGAAACGCACTGTAGACTCACCTCTAGTTTAGGTTTTAATTCCAAGGAAGTCATAAAAATGCAAAAAAAAAATACCAAGGACGGTCAGTCAAGAAAATGTTGCCATTTATTGTATTACTAAAATAAAGTAATATATTTATTCATGCCCTGTGCTTCTTATTTCTAAAACAAAATACAAATGCAAAAAGAAAAGAAATTTTAATACTATTCGGCCATTGAAACCTTTTCCAAACGAAATAATTATGAAAACTAACAATAACAGACAACAGTCAATAGAACTTCGTTACCTCGTAATAATTTTTTCTCTTCATTATCGATTATTTAGATCGTTTATGGCTTATTTTTAAGTATGGTACCCCTCAGAAGATTTATGTCAACATTGTCAACGTCGCGGTGGTATTATATTATTTACGGGATTCTATAGAAATTAATAGAAAATATATGTTAAGTGTAATGTTTTATTATAATTAAGTGCTTTCCTTAGAAATATGAATACTTCTGTAGAAGGTATTATCGTAAACAACTGTCAATACGCCCCGATTTACTTGATACAAGATCCTGGCGCCACTCAGGTAATAACTGTTATCATTGTTATTATACGCACAGATATCTCGCATAATGTTAAATAACATTATTTTTTATGTTCCCAGGGTAATACATACGTCCTCGCTTCAAGTAATGTAGAGCAACCCAAACCTGTTAGTAATAACCTGAAAACATTCTACGAAAACAGTGGAAATATTGAAAATGGATTATTAAGCGCTGATACCGGTGTTAGACCCAATGTGATCAAAAAGAAAGAAAGCATTTTAATCAGAAATAATTTGAAATTAGCAAGTTTTTTGTTGCCCAAAAATGATAATGTAAATAAACAATATGTAGTTGATAACATTGTTTTAAAACCTACCATTACGACCACAACAAGCGCGCCAGTAGTACCAGTAAATCACCATCCAGTAAACACAGTACCAAAAATAGATATTGATAGAAAGATAGTAAAACTCAAGGAGGTTCCGATTATCAACAGACATCGGCCTGAGAAAGTTTTGCCAAAGATTAAACCAAAAGACAAGTAAGTTTACCACAATTAATATTGACTGTCATTTTGATTATTTGTTTGTGAACATCGAGATACGACTCATCATAGGATGCTTAATGATGACTGCGGCATTCATCCTTTCACCTGACAATGGAAGTCCCAAGATCAGTTAAAAATGCTTGGAGCTATTATAATAAGGCATATTGATAATTTTCCTATGCATTTTAGCAGGACCATTTTAATTGCTGAATACCTACCTGGGTAATGTCTACGAGAACTTTTGATGCATAAGCTCATCATGAAACAGCACACAGTAAATTGTAATAGACTCTTTTCTACCATTCTTATTGGAAGAATTGTCCGATCGACAAAACTTCAGACCGTTAAATGAGACTTGATAAACATAGTGTCAAAGGGTATGTCTATGTAAATCTTTTACATATACATTTACCTATAAAAATATTCCAACAAAGAAAATCACCCAATTTGCCTTATTTATAGTCAAGTCTGACTTAGTGTTTATCAACAGGATGAGCCGCCACATCCTATTACAAAATATTATTATAATAATGTTGTTGTTTTTCCTTAAAAACTATTTTTTTATTCTTTATTTTTCAGCACACCCAACCCCACTCAATCCAAACATACATCAGTGCAATTAATAAAATTAGGAGAAACTTATCATAGGTAAATAATATGATTTTTATTATCACTCACCCATAGTTAAATAGCTCTAAGTACAGATGGTCAAAATGCAATTGATTTTGATGGATAACATGTGTTTTCAGTAGGTGAGTATATCTTGTGATAAAGCAAGTCTATAATTTTACCTAAGAAAAGTCAACATCAAATACTAAAAAAGAAGTTTAAAACTGACTGGGTAAATGGGTCACGGGAGTAACACTCACCCTTCTATAAATTTGAACTCTGACGGCCTCAACTAGTTTAATTCATGAATCCCCAAGCGACCACCGGTGGCCGCGCATCTATTGTCTTACTATTGTGTCTCTAATTGACGGTATCTGAAGGGTTAAATTGATAAATAAAAGTATTTTTTAAATCTATTTCCAAAATAAATGTCATTTATGAACACATTTGCTAAAAGTTATGAAAGTGATTGCAGAGTAGCGGTTACTAAAATAAACTTGAGCTGCGAGTGTAACAGTTAAAAATTGAAAACGCCTTTATGTTACACTAATAGTTCAGATACATTGAGTTGAAGCAAATAGCTAAAAGTATAGATAGCATTTTGATCCTTATCCTAATGATATGCTTTGACTCATTGGAAGCTTTGTTTTTTAAAAAAGCAAGAAGACAAAATACTTAGGAAAATCATATTTTGTGATTTTGCTAAAGTAATTTTATGAAAAACTACTGCCAGTACACCACTGTCCTATCTATGTAACGGTTCTTACTCACTGATAAAGTGCTGAATACTCCTGACTCGTGCTAAATCCTATCTATGTTTTATTCTCATTTTCAGTTTAAATCATTTGAGCGATGAGCAAATTAAGATGGTAAATCAAGCATTGAAAATGTTTAATGATCCGGATAAATCAGCACCGGAGCCCACTTACGATCCAGTCACAAATACTAAATATATTTATAAGTAAGTTAATCTGCCACTTTCTTTGTATATTATGAACTATTCTGATCAATGGGCACTTTGTGTGAAATAAAAAAAGCTTTAAGAACGAATATCTAATTATAAATTCATTATAATTTTAGGGTTGTCTCACCAAAAGATTTGACAGTTGTTGCTAAAAAGAAATTCTCACTGAAGGATCGAAAGAATCATACTAAAATTCCGAAGAAAATAGAAGAAAAACTTGTAAAGCACATCAATCCAGAAAAAATTGTGAAACATGTCAATGTGGAAAAAGTTGTGAAACATATTAATCCAGAAAAAGTTGTGAAACATATTAATCCAGAAAAAGTTGTGAAACATTTTATTCCAGAAAAAGTTGTAAAGCATCTAAATACTGAAAAAGTCGTGAAGCACATGATTCCAGAAAAAGTTGTCAAACCCATTACTACAGAAAAAGTAGTAAAGCCCGTTATTTCTAAAGAAGTTCCGATTCCAAGGGAAGATATTGAAGAAGAGTTTGAGCCTGAGCCTCCTGCCGAGGTATTTTATTAATCTTTTGACATCCACATTAAGAAAGCAAAAGCGTGCTCATGGCGCTAATGGAGAACTCAACGTTTCTTCCTTTAAA
The DNA here is from genome assembly GCA_949319445.1 of Mythimna lalbum. Taxonomy (NCBI): domain Eukaryota; kingdom Metazoa; phylum Arthropoda; class Insecta; order Lepidoptera; family Noctuidae; genus Mythimna; species Mythimna lalbum. The sequence continues at coordinate 19,830,362 of OX439350.1, read as the reverse complement.
AAGACCAATAATAAGATTTATTAGCATTGCTGTCTGTCATGTTGTTGTAACCATGGCGTGTTGGACACATTTTGGGTCATGTAGACTCTTTACTATAGAGTCATGTCATTGTGGCAGTAATTCCAGAGGATAGTATGAAAAAAGAATTAAAAAGACTAATACTAATAAGTACTTCCATTTTTTTCAGGCTAAAGTAACAAGGAGTGGGCGAAAAGTAAAATTACCAAAACAGATTTTACCAGAGGGAGCACCACAAAAAACGAGGAAGAAAAGTGGAACCATTGTCTCTTGCTTCCAGTGTGCTGCAGTGAGAATTACAGTATTTTATATACCTTTAAAATCTGTGATAATGTTTTCTTGAAGTCAGTGTTAATTTTAAAAAATCTTTACAGGACTTTGGCAGTTTATACCGCTTGCAAAAACACTACGAAAACCATCCCACACATATACCTGCAAAAATCCATTCCAATTTATTCCATTGTTTACTGGCGATTATCAAGAGCGGTTCAGATGGAAATAAAACCAATATATTTATACAACAGTTAGAACAACTAATTGTTAAACTAAAGTCCCTACTGCCTTGTTTATTGAAGAAGGTAGATGGCACTGATGGTCAACCTTGCACAATCAATGAAGACATTGGCAGGTAAATAAATCTCACTCATTTTTATGTCAGTTGTTAAATTTTCCCAGAATTAATACTTATATTTTTGTGTTTCTCAGACTTTTTGGCATGAATCCTGGAAAATACAACATTGACGTAGAAGCATTGAATTGCGTCAAAGATAAAAATGGATACTGTGTCCACAATCCTCCTAAAATCAATCCAATCATCAGAGATCAAAATAAGCCTTTACTTAAACTTGCTGATGTACCAAATCCTGATAATGAAACAGAGAACTGCGCAAGAATCAACTCAGTGGCAAAATGGCCAACTGTCAGTAAAAGAATTTGGAAGCTCAAACAAAAAACACACGAACAAAGTGCAAAGAAAATGAGACTGAAATCTGAGAGCGACACCCTCATTGAACTGGGAACTGAGGACTTTTTGTTTCCTGAAGAAGGAGAGACTACTGCGAATGCTGCAAGTATTATTCCCGAAAATAATATAAATACAGCAGATATTATTTCTGAAAATGATGTAGATAAAATGTTGGAAACTACACAAGACTGCAACATTAACTGTGAACCAGAGCATGAGCCACAAACTGATAACAACATAATGAGCGAGCTTGGTCAGCCTAAGACTAATTATGTGCAATTCCATAGTGCTCACTTCGATATACGTTCATCACCGATCAAACCATCTTCAACAGTTTTTCGTAAATTTCAGATTAATCCTAGCAAAATGAGCAATTATGATGTACAGGTCATACGTTCACTAGAGATGGTTAACAAAGCTTCAGACAAACTGCCTGCACCAGATTCCGATAAGAATATACACATATCCCTGCCAAATTCTGAAACCAATTTAAATTCACAAAACTTAGATAACAGGCTACATGTTAGTATGGCAAATGCTGATACCAGGCCACATATCACCAATTCCAATAATGGTATACATGTTAGTATATCAGATAGCTTACTTGACACACTGACCAGCTCAGATAGTCAACATGCTACCATGCCACATTCACAAAAAAATGGTTTGCACTTGCACACATCCATGGCAAATTCACATAATAGACTACAAGTCACCATGTCAGATTCACAAGACAGGCTTCATGTGAACATTTTAAATACAAATAACGATGTACATGTCACGAAATCTAATTCGAATAATGATTTGCTGGACGATATTTCGAATCTAGATATTCCAAACTCGAGTAATAATTTACATATTACCATGCCTGACACTGATAACAGCCTTCACGTTAGTATAGCAAATAGTGGTAATGGTTTACACTCTGCTTTACCAAACTCTAATGGCTTGCATTTGACATTACCGAGCTCTGATGAAAATTTACGTTTGATAATGCCACCGTCAGAAAACAGTTTAGATGTAAGTATATCAAACAGTGATAGCTTACATGATCTGTTCAAAAACGATGTAGATCTATCATGTAAAGACTCGGATGCGATAGACCCTGATCTTAAAGACTGGATTATTAGTACAAGTGAAAAATCAGAGGATGGTTTCACTAAGTCTAGCAGTTTGATTGCTCCGTCATTATTACATGTCAGCGACAGTGTGGAGAAATCATTAGATTCACACAAAAACGTGAACCATTGTGGTGATATGCCACCATTGGACGACTCCGCAGACAATCGCCTTTTATCAAATCAGGGCGAATCAGTATTAAACTTTTTAGACACTTTAGGCAATGACTTATACCCAGAGACTGAGATTAGAAATAATAGTGTGGACTTCCAGTTGGATCTGTTCGCATTTCATCATTCATAATTAAATAAGTGTTAAGAACAAAATTAATATTAAGCGAGTTATTAGAAAATGTATATTTAAGCTTATTTTTAGAGAGATTAGATTTGTACTTACAGTCATACACTATTGTTTTTATTTATTTATCTATATAATTATTTACATTAAAATTATTTTATGTATCCATGAGATTAGGTAATTTTGCTGCAATTATGATAGCTAAAAATGTAATTTCGTAAATAAATGAATTCTCAACAAAGTTAGTTAATGTATTTGTTTTTACTTTAAGTATCATATTTTCACAGAAAATGAACTCCTGTTGGTACAATTAATTTGATTTATATGAATAAATTGCTATATATAACAAAAATGTTTTATTTTTTCATTATCAAGTAAAATACTCTCACCAAAGTAGAATCCTAATTTAAACACTTAACATTGTCAATAGAAAATAACTTATGGTTATCACTAAATAATAATAAATTAAAAAAAAATAATCTAAGCTTGCAAAACTGGTCTCTCATTCTTCCCTTCCAAGTTCTGGTTGGTGAGAGCATAGCCTGTTCCACCTCTCTGCACCATTATTATGTCTTTCTCCTTCAGCTTTTCACCTGTGAGTGGATGCATCCAATCCTTCTTGATAATCTTATCAACACATTCCATGGTGACTACATGGCCAGTTGTCCTGTAATAAAATTACAAGTTTTTAAAAACGTGATGGGATAGACGTGGCAACGCTAAGGCATTATGGGTTGCAGGATTATTTGAAACAGGTGGGTTTTAATTAGTAAGAATATGACATCTTCCTGCTCCACCCAGACCGGAAGTTACTTGACAATTTCCCAATTAAAAAAAAGGTATTATGAATCTCAGTGATTTGAGTTTAAGAAGCAACAACACTTCAATGTGTTTCCAGAAGTGAAAACAGATTAGCCACAAATAAAGGTTTAACCCCAAGCAAACACCAGTGTTCGCGTTGTCATTCTTTCTATTGTATCTCTAATTGACGGTATGTGAAAGGATATACAGCAAAATAGCATGTCCGTAACAAACATTGATTCACCTGATAACAGCACAAGGTACAGCATTGCTCAGTATATCGTGAGTGACTGGGCACATGTATCTGTTCTCTTTAGCTATCAAGGACTTCTTATCATCTGGGTCATTTACTAGTGTCCATTTCACTTCAATTAGATCCTTCATTTTTAATGGCTTTCCACTAATTGGACAGCACACTGTAGGATCAGGCTTTTCCATTTTGGAAATTTTAGCATCAGGCAGCTGAGAAGGCACCCAAAAACTGGGTAATTCCTTGGCTTTGCCATTAGCAAGATTTGATATTGATGATGACGTAGATGGCCCACCATCAGCCTGTTTGCTTGAGATATTCTTCTCCCTGTTCATGAATTTAATCAGGTTCGCTTCTTTCTCAGCTGCTGCTAATTCTGCCATTTCAGACTCTTCTTTCTTCAACTGTTTCTCATACTTCTTCAACTTACGTGTGTATTCGTTCTTTTTAGTGATTATGTATTCTAATATTGCTTCTTTGTCAAATAAGTATCCTTCTTTAGTAATAACAGGGTTTCTACAAGGCTGTAAAGTTAGACTACAACAATCGAAACTCTTTACAGAATCCTTCCCAAGTCTTTCGTTTTGTGTGCCGTAACCAGACGCGGCAGCATCTTTTTTCTTTTCATGGTACGTATATACGGCACCAGCTGTACAATTCCTTGCGTGTCGAGTCATATTTAGGCTTAGGCAGTAAAAGATAAAAATATTTTGCTGTAATGTAAATCAACAAACAACTCTGAACGAGTGGTATTTTTTCACTATTTGACAAATGTTTATATGTCAACGTCAGATAACAAAAAAAAAGTTGAATGAATGAAGTACTTGAATGATTTAAACCGGATATAGATCGTACTCTCTAGAAAACCAAAACCATAGAGAATTTATTGCAATAAAAAAAAGTGAGAAGTTTATTTTATAATTTAATTAGTTCCAAATGTAAAACACAAAAAAAAACATTTTAAGTATTTTTTATAATTACGACAACCCTGATTTTACACTGCCATAACGGGGAAATAAATTATCAGACAGCTGCTGACAGCTAAAGAAAAACAAACGTCAACACAACGAACGTCTACGTCTTGTTTACATTTTATTTCCGTAGTTTCACGAGTTTCTCTTTCGCGATAGGTGTCTTTTTGAGGGCAGTTCGATATAATATTAACATACGATAAAACCTATCTGTGATTACAGCAATCTAATCTGTTAGATTTAATTATAATTCACTCGCAGTGATAAAGTTTTTGAGTGTGTCGACCTAATTCATATTAGCATATTGGACACATCGTTTGGTGTGTAATAAATTAGTTTTGTTTTCAGTTTCGTGGTGATTATTTTAAGTGAATAATGAACTTATCGTTCGCGGGTTGTGGTTTCCTTGGTATCTACCATGTTGGTGTTGCAGTGTGTTTCAAAAAGTATGCGCCTCATCTTTTGTTAGGCCAACTTTCTGGTGCCTCTTTTGGCGCCCTATCAGCTTGCTGCCTGCTCTGTGACCTGCCCATTGGTAATAACACTTTTTTAATTTATTATACTTAAAATAACCGGAAGGAATCTCAAATATTTCGTTTTTTTTTTTTAATAATTTGAAATTTTAATTCGGTTTTTCCCAAATACAGATTTTATTATTGATAGGATCGTTCGTTACCACTATCTAGCTATATAAAATTTAATTCAATTAAAAACACAATGTTACATGTATTTTAATTATCAAACAATGAAACAAAGTACAGCAAAATTTATGTAATCTAAATTAGTTTTATACTATTAACCAAGTAAGGTATTGAATTAGTCATCATAATAATTATTGTAAATGAAGAAGATGAGACAAGGCCACAATACTAACTAGTAATCTAATACTCAGAACCTTGTTTATCCTTTATGCATCTACCTATAGTACAAGAAAACATAGAATTTCGATATATACACAAATATCATCTTTAATTTTAATAGAAACTGAGTTTATTTTAGAATGACAAAACCCTGAGGAAATGACTTAGAACTATATTTGCTGCAAAGGAAACTCGTCTATGAAAATTAGGTTCTTTATCCCAAAGTACAATTGCTTAAATATTATACATTTATGCACTTCTCTCTCTTTATCTATACTACTACTACTACTACATGTAAAATGTCACACTTCACTGGTGTCAATAATTACTGTTGAATAATTAGTATGCAATATTTTTGTTATCATTTGATGAGTAATTAAATTGATTTAGAGCTCTTTCTTTAGTTTACAATTTTTTTCTATAGTTCTACCAATAACTCACATTTTATAGTTTTAGGAAATGATATTTTTTTTATTATTATTATTGATAGGCTTTTTTTTTTTTTCTTTTCTCTTTTTTTTTTCTTTCTCTCTCTATTAATATTTGTACTGTCTCTCAACAGTACAAATATTAATTAGGCTTTGACCTTGCTGGGCCCCTATGGATGTCAGCAAGCCATAGGGCCCATGGCCCAGCAGGTTCAAAGCCTACTGGGGCCATGGGTTGTGCGAAAGTGAACCGCATCGCCCTGAAACAAAAGCAAAAAAGGAACAAGAGTGAGTTTTAGTCAGAAACAGTCTGTCACACCCACTCTGTACAAGAGCGGGAGAAATCATTAGTTGATTTCCCATCTTTTTTTTTGTTAGCCTGTTTTGTCATAAGTCCTCCCTTCACTCCTTCCATCTTTCGCGCGCCCGCACTCCCTCTAGCGATTTCTGGTTGAATCTCTCTAGTTCGTCGTGCGTGCCATCTCCTTCATAGATATCCCACCTAAACAAAAACAAAAAAAAAAATAACAGTACAAATATTAATTAAACAATGTGTTATGATTGAATAACAATTTTCAGGAAGAATAATAATCTCATGCTAACTTTGGAATAATGCCAAAATGTTGAGTTCTAATATTGTTTAGCTATTCTTGAATCATCAAGAAAATCTATTAGAGAAAATGGTTTAGCCAAAATTAAAATGCAGTATAACCATACAATGCAATGTATGCTATATAACATTAACTGCTTATTATTCCGACAAATATTTTCGTGTCCATTTCGCCACGATTAATCCGACAAATATTTACGTGTCTGTTTCGCCACGATTAATCCCACAAATAATTTCGTGTCCATTTCACCACGATTAATCCGACAAATATTTTCGTGTCCATTTCGCCACTATTAATCCGACAAATATTTTCGTATCAATTCGCCACGGCTAATCCGACAAATATTTTCGTGTCCATTTTGCCACGATTATTCCGACAAATATTTTCGTGTCCATTTTGCCACGATTATTCCGACAAATATTTTCGTATCAATTCGCTACGATTAACCCGACAAATATTTTCGTGTCCATTTTGCCACGATTATTCCGACAAATATTTTCGTGTCCATTTCACCACGATTAATCCGACAAATATTTTCGTGTCCATTTCGCCACTATTAATCCGACAAATATTTTCGTGTCCATTTCGCCACGATTAATCCGACAAATATTTTCGTGTTCATTTCGCGACGGCCGTATATTTTCGACCAAATACGTTCATTTCGTTTAACTCTTCAAATCCCATAATGTAAAAGAGAGCTGACAGGATTGACTATGGAGTTTCATTGTTTGATCATTAAAATATGTTAGGGATGAAAATTTTTTGCTTCTACGTAAAAATTGCAGTGCTAATGGAACAATTATTAAAAGCTGGTATATACCACTATAATAATATTCTAACTAAAGAAAAGGGAGTTAGTGATAGCGTGACAAGTGACAGGACAAAATGGAAGAAAAAAACGTGTTGCGCCGACCCTAAATAAAACGGGACAAGGGCAGGAAGATGATAATGATGATGATGAATAATATACTAACTAGCGTATTTATTGCCCTACTGCAATGCAAAGGCTTAGAACCCTTTTCCACTGAATCAGGCTAGAAGAACCATGAAATGTGGTCCATTAAACGCCATATGACATTGATAGAGTGAGGTGTTTATTCTTATTGTCAAGTTTTGTCCTGTTCTATCAGAATATTGCCATAAAATGTGCCTCATTTTCAAGTTTGCACCTGTTTAATCCACAATGTTCTTCACAATCAATAATCTTAACAGCTGATATCCTATATTCGTAGGTTATTGACATTTGCTGATAAGTAGATACTTCACCTAATTAACCTCTAGATTTTATGTATAAGCTGTGTTACTTTTTGGTGTACAATAAAGTTTATTCTATTCTATTCTATAGTGCAATATTAGTTACGTTGTTTCCATGCGCGAAATGGATTGCCGCTCTAAATTTAAAAATAGATTGCCGCGCTGTAAAATTTTGCCCTTGCATTGACTGGCACTTTTTTTTATTTTATGACGTCACTAGAGGGGCAATCAACCGCCCTTAGGCGAATAATACACGGTATGTTTTGCTGTCAGTTTGGCACAACTGACAGAAAACCTACAGATAATGTTTTGATTGACGAAAAACCTACTGTTGACGATGTATGACGTTTTTTAGTACTGATTGACGAAAACCATCAATCATGGTCATGCAAGCGTCAATTAATTCCAAATCTACCTTACCCATCTCTAGCGAAAAAATCTGCATGTCTCTTTTCACTGCATAGTGTTGTCTCTACTATATTACTGGATTTTGTCGCGCTGTGTACTATACTATTTACAAATGTCCCTAATATCTTGGTATGTACTTTCTTCCTACTAGGTGAGATCACAACAGATGTATTAAGGGTAGTGAGCGAGGCGAGGGCTGGCTCCCTCGGGCCGTTCAGCCCTTCCTTCAACATTCAGAATGTCCTCCTCGAGGGCATGCAGAAATACCTGCCCCATGACGTGCACAAAATCGTCAGCGGCAAGCTCCACATTTCCCTGACGAGGGTCTACGATGGGAAAAACGTCATTGTCTCTGAATTCCCGACGAGGGAAGACCTACTACAGGTGAGCATTACACAACAATTGCTATAACACGGTACGACTAACAACTGTCGGATCCATACAATGTTATCTTACCTTGGGTTACCAAATTTAATAATCACAAAATATAAGGGCTATTGGGTAATATTTGTGACGTTGCGCGTTGGAAGGATTCGCGATATTGTCGCTTTTGACGCAATTTGGAGCGCAGGGTTACATAAGGCTACCTATCCTTTTTTCTAATCTTAAAAATGCATATTTTCGTCCTGCTGTCATCCTATCCATGCTATGTGAAAAAGGCATAGTAATCTTGAATACCTTTTTATCTTCATATCATTTGCTAATTCACAAATACTTTCTTTTGTACCCGCCACCTAGTTGTCATTTGGTAATAATGCACTAACGCTCTCTTTCGTACCAGCCACCTCTTGAGATTTGTTTTGATTTTTGATTGCGAAATCTTAGCTATTATGACATCACTTCTCTTAAAATATACTTCCTAAGCATATCTTTTATTAATCTGCATTTATCCAAATGTATGTCAAGTTACGTTAATTTAACTGCCAGTGGTTCAACAAACCCAACCAGGCGCATTACTTTGTGTAATTAATTCATCAGCACTGCTTTCAAAACGGTGTAGGGAAACATCGTGAGGGAACCGACATATCCTAGAGCTAAAAATTCGAAGACATGTAACATCCTCTAATCCGAACTGGACCCGCATGGTGCGGTACGGCCCATTCCGTCTCCTAGAGAGCAGGCTTGAGTCCCAGTAATGAAAACATTATAAGGCTGATTATAATATGCTTTGTCAAGTTATTTATTTGCAAAATATGTAATACTTGAACGTAAAGTTACATAACGTTCGCAATGGACAGTGTTCGCATTTTCGTAATGTGGCATACTTTGCTTTAAATTGACGGAACGGTTTTTGTTTAAGATTTGCATCGCATCTCTTAGAAATAATTCAAGATTTTTTTTCTGTCAAATATCCCAGAAATAGTTGACAGGGTTTTTTTTTCTCCACATTTAAAAACTGCCTAAGAGCGTTTGAAATTGTTGTCCTAGAAAGTGATGCAGATTTACTTTCAATTGACCGAAAAACATAAAATCTATTTACATTAGGTGATAACTGGTAACCTCTTTTTTAGGGTAATCTAAATCTAAAATATTCCTTGTTATTTTTTTTTTCTAGGCGCTGTTAGCGTCATGTTTCGTGCCAGTATTCTCCGGGCTGCTGCCCCCTCGGTTCCATGGCATCCGGTACATGGACGGAGGCTTCAGCGACAACCTGCCTGTGTTAGATGAGAACACAATCACTGTCAGTCCCTTCTGTGGTGAAAGCGATATTTGCCCCAGGGATTTGAGCTCACAGTTGTTCCACGTAAGTATTTATGAGTTCCTGCACTATAAATAGATTTCATGGTCACAGAGGATGGACGAATGACGTTAGATCTCGTCCTTGAGCTAGTAATATACTGTAAGGCCGAAATGTCTTGACCGCTCCGAACTTCAAGCAATTCGTTTCGAAGTCTTTCTTATTAAAAATCGTAGGTGGAATGCATATTTTTACGAATATTCGCAATAGTACGGAACGCATACTTCAGAGTTGCGAATGGCCTACCATTTTGACTGTACTAAACGGAACCAATCTCCAATTCGAGTTGTTCTATGATTCGTCTATTTCTCATATTTTTCGGCGATACAATTAGATTACTTTTGTAATTTATTATGCGTGCTTGTTCGCATATTCAATTTACTGTGTACATGACGTGAATAGAACAATAAGCTATTGTACAACATTCTACAACTCGACCCGAAATCTTAACCTCAAGTCATAGCTAACTTGCTTATGTACCTAAAATGTACTTTGTGTCAATACAGGTCTATTTTCGTAACAAATCTATTTACATATTGATAGTTGGATCTAAATACAACTCAATAAACACTGTTCAAAAGGATCTAATGTGCGTTTCTTCACTGAGTGAGACGGTATTTTATAACTCATAAAATCGCTATAACATTGCGTTGTAAACCTTTTATAATCCATAAAAGTGTTGAAAGAAATTGTTACGTGACTTATCTCGTAACTCGCTGTGAAACATTCGACCTTCTGACTCAAGTTCACGGTTTCGATGACTTCATTTGTACAAATATTTTTATGTGGTCTTCTTCTTCTTGTTCTTTTTGTGTCGATGCCTTCTAAACTATACTTTATCTGACCAATATTTGGCAACCTGTACAGCTCTATTGTTGGCCTCGTATAGATCCTGAAAACTGCAGGTTGTTACGTAGGATAGCAATAGTTTGCTTTATCGAAAGTCCCTGATGTATAATATGCATTTTATTTCGAAACATTTTTACTCGCACTCTTCTCATACATTACGTATCGAATGCTCGATAATGATCATATAATAAATACATTCATATTAAGAGTTAAAACACATTTCTAGGGTTCCGTACCCAAACGGTGCCAACGGGATCCCATTACTAAACCTCCGCTATCTGTACTTCCGTCCGTTTGTTTGTCTGTTCGTCCGTCGGACCGTCCGTCTGTTAGTCCATTAGTCTGTCAACGGACTCTCATAAACCGTAAGAAGTAGAGCATTATTTTTAATTTGTAAACATACCCTTTTCTTCAACAGGTAAATCTGGCAAACACAAGTATAGAACTGTCAAAACAGAACATGAACAGATTCGCGCGTATTCTCTTCCCGCCAAAACCTGAAGTTCTGAGCAATATGTGCAAGCAAGGCTTCGACGACGCACTCCGATTCTTGCAGAGAAATAACATGATATCTTGCACAAGGTGTCTTGCAGTCCAGTCTACCTTCCAACTGCAAGATGTCCTGGATGATACCACGTATGAATACGATCCAGATTGTGAAGAATGCAAGACTCATAGACAGGTAAACGTTGAAAATAGTGTAAAGATTAAGCGGGGTAATCCTTTAATATTATGTGGTTATCGGAATTAAAAATTATAATCATATTGATTTATGTCCGCATATCAGCTGAAAATTTATCAATGCAAATTTATTAGTTTGATAAAATTTATAATCTCTAATGTTGTCATTGTTGGTGAATAATGTGATGCCTAAAACGCCAAGCTATTTTGGGCATCACATTTTGACAATCAAATTCATTTCGCCAAAAAGAGAAAGAGAAATATGGACCCTCCGGTCATTTGACGACAGGTTTATATGTCAATTTTCCATTTTTAGTATTTGGACTTTGAAGCAAATACTACTTTAATTACTAATACTGGATCTATTTTTAGGACGCGTTAGTAGATGATCTTCCGGACACAGTGATGACGATATTCCAGAACGCCATAGATTCAGCGAACAATGGGCTCGTGAACTGGGTGATGAGACAGAGGGCTATGAGATACCTTACACTCCTCACGTTACCCTACAGAGTGCCTATCGACATTATGTATGCTTCATTTACCAAGTGAGTATTTTTATCTACTTAATGAGTTTTTGGTCAACTGGACCCATTTGAAATGGACCAGCGGATCACTCAATCCAGTCACATTTTGCATGGGTCGACTGGACCAATTTCATTAGAAGTACAGTCACGGAGTGAGTCGAGTGAGTGGTCCCGGGGATTCATTTCGAGTGGGTCCAGTTGACCAAAGACTAATAATTCGGTACCTACTTGAAGATGATAAGGATCTGATTTAGAACCGTAGTAAAAGTTTAGCTTTTTATCGATTCACTAGAGTTTGTATGTCTTACTTTATCCTGTTATCCATAGATTTGTATATTGAAAAAATAAGGACTGCTAAAAAAGGCGAATAATAGTCATTCTTCATAATAGGTGTGACAAGTACTCAAGTAGTTTGTACTTAAACATTGATATACAAGATTTAATAGTTTTAGATATGCAAATTACTTGTAAATTAACAGCTCTCACCGTCCAGCAATTTAATCATAATCTTGATATATGGGCCGCACAATTATCTCACTGATTCGTCCCTTCCCTTTGGGGGAGAAAGTTACTTTCCAATCGCGACTTCCACGTTTTAGTTGACTGCCCTTATAAGTACGTAACTCTTTACTTGATCAGGTTTCTTTTATATGTACATTATGTACTACTTGCTGGTGCTCGCGACTTCGTCCGCGAATTTATCAAGCAGATTTTTTTTACGCGGATCGTCTTTTTTTTTTCAAACACGAAATTAATAACCTAAATTACTTCTTATAATATTAGCTATCTAGCTGTTTCGGAGATTAGCCAGAACAAACACCGGCCAAAAAAACTTTAAAACAAAATACATTTTAGTTAGATGTATCGAATATACTTTTCGTTCAATGCGACATAGGCTGTTTAGTTACACAGCTGTAAGACAGGTCTTGCCTTTGGACGAGAAATTGGGATTGTCTTGAGATTTGGAAAATATCAAAACTTTTAAGGCATAATAGAAAACACCAAATTAAAAAACGCTGGGCAGTACCCATTGCTCGCAGAACAGATGGTCGATGGGGACGACAGGTTCCGGAGTGGCGACCTCGTACCGATAGACGCAGCGTCAATCAATGACCTGTTGAAGGTCGCGGGAATCTATTGGATGCATGACGCACAGATCTGATCTTGTGACGACGCTTGGGGGAGGCTTAATACGTCCAGCAGTTTAGCCTTTCGGTTGAAATGGTGATGATAATGGTACGGGGACCTACCTCATTTTTTTAAAGAAAAGTAGAAGTACATACATATGTCGTCCTCGTACTAATTATAACACTTGTTTGTGATACAATGTCGTGTAAATAAACGTATGTATCTACCTAATAAAATTATTATTATAATGACGTTATATTTTGTCGCCCGCTTAGACATTCTGACTAGATAACACTTTTAAACAATGCTCTGTAGGAAATATTACTCTATCTCTTACACTAGAATTGCTATAGGATGGTGCGAGTGACAGCTGTCAGATTCATACAATGTAGCCCTATCCTTTTCTCTCACCTTAAAGATCTTCGTCCTGCTGTCATCCTACCCATTATATGTAAAACTAGCTTCTGCCAGCGACTTCGTACGCGGATCCTGTTGCTTATGCCAGCGACAACGGGGTCGTCAAAATCAAAGATCTGAAACGTCTGATGTCGAATTCTAAGAGCCCGGGGACTGGAAACAACGTGATGCGCGAGACGATTCGAGACGTTCCAGATCTCTTCCTTCCACTTACGCGCGTGACAGTGTGCACACACCTTAGAGATGGTGCCAATGTCTCCGTGTTCGATGTAATTAATAAACGGGTTATAGGAAAACGCGCTCTTTTCTTTATTCCCAAAAAGTGTCCCATAGCATGATCTAAGTCGACGCCAACGCCATTTACGAAACGTTTAGATAACGGAAACTACATATTATTTACCCAAATATTATAGTATCTTAGCCATGTGCAGCGCCCCTTAGTGAACTCCACAGCGGGTGACGTAACCTACGACCAACTTATTATTTGCGGTTGGTACAGTAATCGGGTCTAGGGATCGAACCGCAAAATTAAGTTTGTTTTTATTTGTTTGTTTGTTTGTTGTTACTTTTCCGGGATAAAAAGTACCCAGTGTGGTGCCCAGGATATTAAAAAATAATTATACCAAGTTTCATCGTAATCAGACCAGTAGTTTTTGCGTGATGCCTGAACAAACAGACAGACAGACAAAAAAATTTTTAATAACATTTTTGGGTTCGGTGTCGGTCTAGTAACACCCCCTGCCGTTTATTTTTTTATATTTTCAATGTACAGAATTTTCACTTCTACAGATTCATTATAAGTATAAGTAGGTACCTAAAGTACGTCTAATAGAATGAAATAACCTATTTGATACCTAGGTACTTACCTATTTAAAACTACAGCTAAATACATTTAAAAAAAGTTTAATTTATAATTAAGCTAATACTAAGAAATATTTAAACACTATCAAAATAAGAAATACCTATTTTATAAAATAACAACCAAAGAACTCTAAAAATAAATTATTAAACGTAAGAGTAGACTAAAAGTCGCACTGATAAGCACGGTTTGTTAAAATCAATTATTGTCTGTCAATAAGGTCGAACACTCTGAACGTCTATTCGCATCAATAGCCAAATATTGCCGCCGCGAGCTGCGTCGAGCGCGGCGACCGTTACACAATAATAATCCTTATAGCATGATTCTGTATTCACGCGCGATGGCTTATTAGCGTATTTCATGTATAACTTTGGTGTTTCTATACCGATTTCTATGATTTTTTTTTATTGAATAGATAATAATATTAACTTTTTTTAATTAGGGATGAGTGAGAGTGTTATAAACGTAAGAGTAGACAAAAATAAACAGAAAGCTCCGAACTGCTAAGCTATCGGGAGTTACACGTGTTATTGTGAGTCAACCATAAAAGATAGACATATGCTGTCGTGGGATATTTTTTATATAATTTTAAGGAGAACATTTCCGTCATACATGATTTCTGTGTAGCTTTAACCATTAAGGCTGCAAACGCGACGGAAGCTTAAAAAATGGAGTAATTGGATAGGTAAGCCCGTTCTTGAGTTATAAAATAACAACGAAAAGTGGCATTGATTTTTCTATATATAGATAGTAGAGGTATAGCAAAGAGTTTTTCTTGAGTTGATATAATTATTTGTACAATATTTATAGCGCTCGCGTCATTTAAATCGGAGCTATCATAAATGTGTGCTTCAATATAAATATTAATCTATTTTACTATGCCATTGTTACCACATTCATGTCAAGGACAAATAAGTAAGGGAATAATATAGTACGATAATTATTGTGATATAACTACTTACTTATAAACCGATTTTTCTGGAAAGTAAACAGATCCCAAGTTATACAAGGCCAATGAACAAAATGAAATAGTTTTAATCCCCGAAATACTAATTTTATTATTTGATAATTTTATATTGCAATGAATTTATAATTATGTAAATATTATTGCTCAGCAAACACTGTATAATATACAGTGTGGTAATAATTAAAACAAAAGAAACGTTGCCAACCTTTCGAAGAGCTGACATTAGAGGCTACCTTATGCAACTTAGAACATGTATAGTATACATATACATGTATAATGTTCAGCAGAACATGACGGATGGATGTGTAAAATCTTTACATCGTGTTATGCATCTCGCAACCACCTAGAAAATATTGTAGGTATGTCCACATTGTCCTAGTGCACTAAATTCCTGAGTGAACAAACAAAACGTAGTCATAATCATTTAACAAGAGACAATCAAGGTAGAACTACACTGCGCACACGTGGGACACACACGCCGATCGGCGCGTTGGTCTCCATACATTTTATATGTAAACTAAACTTGTAGAGCTACACTTGATCCACGCCACGCTACGTCGTTCTGCGTACAAATCAGGCGTGTTACACGTGTGCGTTGGTCTAATGTAGTTCTAGCTTCAGCCTTGTCAAACATCGTCACGGCGTTAAAGCATCAGAAAACACTTTGGTGTAAGCAGATGTTTTCGCGTCGTCATTTATACCGCGTACATCGAAGGACTGGAACAATTTGCCTGCTGCGGTCTTCCCGTCCGATAACAATATAAGCGTCTTCAAGGCTAGAGTGAATAGGGTCTTAATAAATTAGTGCGCTTCACCATCAACGATTGCGTCACTGCTTACCATCAGGTGTGATCGTAGTCAAGTACTAGTTTATATCAGATAAAAAAAAAGATGTCTACAGGGTGGAAGGGACATCGGCGCTCAAACTGATACCATGAATTCAGTAAATGATTTGACACCAAGATTTTTTTTTTTTTTTATTCTAGATTTTTATTTAGGGGCTTTTGTCCAGAAAGGATATGTCAGCCCCATCGTACCTTATACAAATTACTTCACATATATACATATATGTTTAACTTAACTTATACATTAACTTACTTATACATAGCTTAACATACATAATAAATGTTGAATAAGACGAATCACTGCTGAGAGACCGTTATTATACGACATAGTTTCCTGGCCGCTTCCGAATTCGGTTTTGATAAAATGCTTTGAATCAGACCTACATCGAATCTATTTACTTTCAGTTCGCTCAGCAGTGAGTCGCGTTCATCTTTGTTTCGGACACATTCCATCAGCAAATGTTGCACATCTTCAATTTGATTACAAGTTGTACAATTAGGTGAATCAGTCTTCTTCATTAAGTATGCAAACTTTGCCGATGGATAGTGTCCGGATCTAAGTCTAAAAGCTAATTTTATATAGTTTCTACTTAATTTGGTATCCTCAAACCAGGGTACACGAGGAAGCTCACCCTGTATGGTTTTATACCATATGCCCTTATCTACCGATTTACTATCGAAATGTTTTTTCCAGTCACTAAAGCATATCATTTTAAATTTTGGAATGAATTCCCAGTGATCCGGTATGTAACTAATAGACTTGCCATCTACTGCCGCTGACTTTGCTATACGGTCAGCTTCCTCGTTCCCTTTTAGGCCTATATGTGCTGGAACCCATTGCAATTTTAAATCTTTACCACTTTTATTACAGATAATAATCAATTTAAGTATGTCATAGGCTATCGATGTACCTCGATTATTTTGTCGGCTTTTCTCAATGTCTAAGTTCATTTTCTGATGTTCATTTTACGTTAAATAAAAAAATCATAATTTGATTTTTTGAAAATCAAACATCCTTTAGGTAAAGTTTCCAATAAGTATTTTAATGAAAAAAGTGAATTATTTACATTTTAATTTTAATAGCATTGGCTTAGATATAAATGATAATAATATTATAGAATAGAAACTTAAAAAAAAAACTGTCCAGAATTATGTTCTGAATATCAGTTTTTGCGTCGATGTGCCTACCACCCTGTATATATAGATACCGGCACGGATCTTGAGCGCTGGCTTCAAGTTGCGCAGAAGAAAAATATCGGGCCTATTTAGTGGTATGAAGTGAGACGCGGGGGCGGGGAACGTCAATGATTGGCTCGCCGCGCCATCGCGTCACTCGTTCCCTGCGCTTGCTGCATGTATCTAAAAACGATGATGATTGGCTCGCCAATGTAAGGAATGCGCAAAGCGATCCCTACTCTAAAGCCGAGCGTTCAAGATCCATGCCGATACCTGTACCTACGTGTGTGGTTATAAACACTTTCCATCTGGGCCTTCCACGTTTGCCATTCTGGCTATCAAAGTAACCAACACAATGTCCTTGATCATTTTCCGGCTTTTATCACTAACACATCAAACGCTTTTTAGCTATGTGGGAGATAGAGTAGAGACGCATGCGGTACAGTACAAAGTGGCTGGGAATGTGGTCATCCGTAGAAAGAGGTGTATCCGTCACAACAACCTTATGACTAGGTCAGTCCTTACAAAGTTTTTGTACAATGTGGAAGGGTTATGTCTGTCTGTAGTACTGTGATGTCCGTTGTTTTATATGGTGATGGCTATAATGTACATTATTTTTAACCCCCAATACAGAACAAGAGGTGGTTTTGGTTTAAACCTTTTTTCTACCTGTATAATCTGTTCTTGACATCGAGTTTGAAAACGAATGTACTAATTTCAATAGACATACTTTCAGAGATAGCTTATTTGTGTTATATCTTTTAAATGTAATTGAATTGGTCCACCCTAGAGAAATGTTTAGTTTCATGTGCGCATGTCTTGTCCCACTTCTAAGCATACAAATCTTTTCTCTTTATAATATTAACTAGATTTTGCCTGCAGCTTCGCCCGCGTAGGTACCTACATAAAATATACGCCTATGTCTATGTCACTTAGGAATAAAGCAGCTTTCTATCGATGAAAAAATGTTAGCAATCTGACCAGTACTTTCAGAGATTACCTTCTTCTTCCTGCCCTTATCCCATATTACTTGTGGCGGTGCAACACGTTTTTTTCTTCCATTCTGTTCTGTCACCCGTCAAACTATCACTAACTCCCTTTTCTTTCATATCACTCCTCACACAATCCATCCATCTTTTCTTCAACTTATCCTCCTCTTTATAATAGTGTAGATAATAATTATCGAGTTTTCTAGATTATGAAACCGTCGCATCTTGCTAACGTCATTAACTTGACATATATCTTTAACCTATTTCTGACGCACATACAGTTTTTTTACACAGACAGTTCCTCTGTCATATATTACAATAACATTAGTTTATCACCGTTGCGTCTCCTCTATCTTGCTTCGAACCGATTTATTTTAATGGGTCAATGTCAATAGGCATGATTTCTTACTGTTTTCTCCCTAGGGGCCATCCATTAATCATGAGGCTTGAAAGGGGGGAGGGGTTTGACAAAAATCACGAAATATCACAGGGAGGGGGATGTAGTAAAATATCACGTGTATTTATTTTTTCGCCAAACGCGCGTTTTTTATGTCTTTAAATAGATTTTTTATGCCTGTCAAAAACCTTTAACCTTCCTGTCTAGACATTTCTATCATGGTCTTTAATTTTAAAATAAAATAAGATAAGGTATATGTACTATAAACCTGTATTTAAAGATAATATGCTAAAAAAATTGTGATTCTTTGTAGGTACTAAAAATACACGTGATTTTGGGGGGAGAGGTAGTCTTAAATATCACTACTTATCACCAAGGGGAAGATAGTATCAGACTCTTACTGACAAAAAACCCCGTTCCTTCTTGCCTTTCATACCGGGGCCGAGCTATCTTTCGGAGCTAACCCTGGCCCCAGTAGGCTTCGACGCAGCTGGGCCCGTGCTGTTGCTAACAACTCCTTGAGGCGCGCGGGAACAGTGCGCGCCGTCGTCGAAGGAGAAAAGGGAAGGGGTTAAGAACTGCACAAAAAAGATCACGTGATTAATGGACGGCCTCCTAGATGCGATATTTTTGATTGGATGTCAAGTAATAAGTTTATCATCAAATTGCTATTGTTGTACATAATTGCCAAAACATCTCGATAACATCTGGATATGTTTTGAAAAGCAATCGCTTACTTTGTAAATGTTTTTGTTTAAAGAGCAATAAGCTGCGGTCGATTAACGTTACATCAAATGTATTGATAATTATAATAAACAAACTTCTTTTTCCGGGTTTTTGTTCCTTCAAATGCCTTCGGAATCTATGTTCTTTTCATTTATTGTGCGTACAGCCAAAGAGTGGAATTCCCTGCCAGAGTCGGTGTTTCCTGATAGCTACAACTTATGGGTCTTTACTTTAACTCAAGAGTGAATAGGTTCCTTCTAGGCAAACGTGTTCCATCGTCGACCACATCATCGCTTGCCATCAGGTGAGATGGTCAAATGCAAGCCTGTCACAATAAAAAAAATTTTAATTACGATTTGTTTGCTCAAAGATTCAATCAAAGCATTTGAATTCTTTGGGAGTTGTTGAAGTTCCTCTGCCTCGGCGGTTTCTTGGTGATCAGTTCATCACCACAGAAAAGATGAAAGAGGTTATAAAAGAATTACTTTCCGATTTGTACTACAACGAGTGTCGCCGCTTGTCTCACACACACTCTTTCAAGTTTTTTGTTTAGACAATGATTTCATCTCAGGGTGAAAACTTTTTGACTACAGTCAGTAAAATTCTGACTATCCCTCCAGCTCCCCCCGCCTTTAAATTAAATTGAAAATTATTAAATTAATGATTTATTCTAAATTATTTCCCACGCCAAAAAAGGTGAATAATTTTTTCATCATGACTACTATTTCTTCGAGGAGGTCGTCTCCATTTTCTCGTTTTCTGAATTTAGTTTGATGCACTGAAATTGTATATTATATTGTTATGTAATATCAGAAAATATGTCCGATAAAATTGTACAATGGTAGCAATAATAACGCTATTTCTGTAAAACTAAATATTTACTCAGCTTTCTTTGGCTTAGATAAGAAATGTGTGGAGAATTATAAACATTGAGAGAGTGTTATGTATGCTAAGTAAGAAGATTACGATTTATTTTAAATTGTTATTTACTGATTCAGTTTAAACATATTGAACTTTCTACAGACGATATTCATATGACGTTTAAAGCCTTTGACTCCTGTGTGACGTAACATCGCCTTATGAGATGTATGCCCGTGGGCAAAAATATTGTTAGTTTAAAAAACTTATGCAAACATTTTTTTGTACTTCTATTTCATACATTATCAAAATGCCTGAAAAAAATTTGTTATGCTGTTTGTTCATGCCTTACAATAATACGAGTACCTAGGTATATCCTCACTAATATTATAAAAGCGAAAGTGAGTTTGTTTGTTACGTCTTCACGCCTAAATGGCAAAACCGATTTTGATGAAACTTGTTACACGGATAGACCATGTCCTGAAATAGGACATAGGATACTTTTTATCCCGGAAGTATGTACCCTGGGCGTAATTTTCTGCTATCACGCGGGCGAAGTCGCTGGGAGCAGTAAGTTTTTTTTTTTATAAACTCGCGTTGACCACTGTTTCTCCTGATGCTACGATGTGATCAACGTTGGAGAATGTTTTTCAAGAAGCAGCCTATTCACTCTTGTCTTAAAAACTCTCTAGAAAGTCCACTCCTTAGCCTGTACGCACAATGAATGTGTTCCCAAAACATTTTGTGCGCATGGTTGATATGTCCTTGTCCAGTAGGCTCAATGTCGTACTTCTAGAGGTCCGATGATGAAACGGGATGAGCGGAATTAAATTGCAATTACGATGCACACTTCCCGAAATGTAAACGACAAGAAACCGATAAGCTAGCAACTCGGCGCCGATACTCAAGACTTTGGAGTTTTGACTCCATGAGTGCATCATAGTCTTGTTATTCATAAACCGCTTTTAAGCTCAGTTTCAGTGCATGACCGATAAACTTGTCCTCCATGTTTCTAGACGAATTAATCCAGTTCTTTAAGTAGATAAAACCAATCAAGACCTTTGTCGTTTCAGCCCTAATCAACTAAGTATGAAAATAAACGACCACTATGTCCTCGGACCAAAGTTATCAGTTTATTATACTGAAAATTATAAATTGATAAAATAGTATTGTCCGGCTGCTAGTAAGTATTTCCTACTTACCGACTAGATTCTTCTATTGGCATACAATAACCTCCAACATTATGAATGTTTACATATTTTTTACTATATATTAATTGACTCTTGTACATTTTATTTGGTATTGTTGTTTTCCTTTGCAACTATTGTCTATTGAGTCTGAAATGGCTCAGGGTTATTGAGAATTTACGTAAGTCATTCAGCCCATTTGACCCACAAATAGGGTTGCGACCTGTACTACAATATCTACCTATTAGGGTTTATTTTAGTCATGTGTGCTTTATATTATAGAGGAATACGTACCTACTATATGTACGCAAAATACTATGTTCTCATCGTAATCAAATATTGAGAAGTATTTACTAAAATCCCATACAAGGCCAAAATACGTCAGTAAACACACTGTTTGGAGACGTTTTAACATTTTTATGCTCGTTTTAGCATCCCGCACTGTATAACGTACTAGCTCTTGCCCGCAGCTTCGCCCGCGTACATCAAATATAGCCTAAAAGCCTATGTTACTCAGAAATAAAACAACTTTCTATCGGTGAAAAAAAATTTCGCAATTGGACCAGTAATTTCACAAACAACAAATAAACTACCTTTTTATAATATTAGTGTAGATTTCTCAATATTTTCTGCAATGAATTATAAAAATAATGCTTTACTGAAAAATTGTGGAGGGTGGCCACAATTTTTCAGTAAAGCATTATTTTTACCTCGAAACCTCGAAGGTAGAGGCAAATATTTAGTTTTGAAGTCACAGTTCAATTTGATGAACTAATTTTGATTTTTAATTTGACTTGTGTGACCTATTAATTATTCCTGGTTTTAATTAGTTTTTACTTAACAGTACGGTTATTCCCAAAGACACCTGCAAGCAGATATTACGCAATTCGCGAAAAACCACCTAATTTGATAATTATAAACGTCACGTTTTTGCGCTTGTGCCCTTTATCAAATCTTTTAATCTGTCTGATCTGATGTTATAGATAACAAATTAACATGCTTCTTTACACGTGTCCGGCTTCATTACATGCGCTTTTACGCAAAAATATCACGGAACCATTCCGAAATGTATGTAAAGAAACCAAATTATTCTCCAGACAAGACTCACTGTTTGTTTTCGTCTGAGTAGGATCATACAGGTAGACGGAATGTTTTCATATGACCTTCTCATTATATTCATTGAAATTGTTTGAGATACACCTGGGATCATACAGGTAGACGGAATGTTTTCATATGACCTTCTCATTATATTCTGAGATATCTAGAATGATTATTATTAGAGTCTAGCTTAGCAGTAGGCGGTAGGGTCTGGACTAGATAGCAGTCCAGAAATATGAAGGCTTTCACGTATGTGTCACCTACTTTCCTGCCCAGCATACACAACTACCTGCACCCTCCATGACTTGTACGAAGTCAACGACAGAGCTGTCCAGCGGTGTGCTATTCTCTAAGAAAGCAGCCTTGAGCGCAGGGCTGGCCGAAGCGACGTGTCCAGAGCGCAGTACATAGAATTAACAACCCAATGTATAGGTCCATTGGATTGTTAATCCAATGTACCTAAGTACCTATTTGGATTTCGTCGCTGCACTCAAGACTGTTTTCTTTAGATAATAGCACACCAGGGGGCTAAATATTGGTCAAAATACAAAATTTGAATCAGATCGACACGAGAAGAAGAACTAGGCTGAAATTAAGAAAGATTGTTTCATCTTCGGCTTTCTAACCATTTATGAAGCAAAGTCATGAATGCATTCCAAATCAAAATATCCTTAGTCTAACAAAACTAATTCCTTCCCCAGGTTCGTAACATGTACGCCGAAGATGAGCAAGTCGCTTTGGAAGCTGAGCCGCAACATGCTGCAACAGCTTCATGGGTTCTTGTATGCCACCCACGACCGGTCAGAGGCCGCTGCCAGGATCTACTACAAACTAACCATGGACAACAAGATGGATACCACTGATGGCAGACAGCTGGATAGGAGGTTTGTGATCTGTAATTTTAAATTAAAGTCTATCCACGAGCTCTTAATGCGATCCATATAACGATCTAATTTGTTAAAAGGATGGAGCTATATAAGGTGTATAGCTGCATCCCTCTTTCTCGCTCGTACGTCTGACAATTTAGTACGTCAAAATAAGGCACCTAATCAGGAAATCAGACGAAATTTTTGGCGTTGAACTACCGCTTGAATGGCGTCTTGAGTTGAGGACGAGGTAAAGACGATAAGAACAACGCCAAAATCATCTGGACGCTTCGGTCTCCATAAATTTTATATGGAAACTAAACTTGTAAAGTTACGCCAGATCAAATATACGTCAAATTAGGCGTAATTCACAACGCGTTCTTTGTTCTGTAGGTACGTTTAATTTTAGTTGTTCGCTACTTTTTGTTTGTGTTATTGTTTACTAATGATTCTTTGAATTCCTTAAGTTAAGCAAAATGAGGCATTAGGCGGTAGCAGTTGGTTGTCTTTTTATTTCAGATGCGATGCCGACAGTTGAATTTGTTTTTTTAAATCCGCCTAATTTTAATTTAATTAATAAATAGAACACATAAAGTTAATTCAAGTAATTGTTTTTGTTGGAAAGCCCCCTTGCGCCGGCGCCGACTGATTTTCGCACCCATGCGCCAAATAGGGTAAGACGGCCCTGTCGACAATGCCGTATTACAAGACTCCCGACAAAACAAAACCTTCCTATAATAATCATAAGATAAAAATAATTAAATTACTCACATTATTGTGTACGTACATGTGTAATAAAACTATGGTATCACTTTACAACCGTAATCTAATCTCTACGACCTTCGATAGCTGGTTAAACTTGACTTTGCGTTCGACAACAATGATGCCAGGTTTATTGTCCGCCATTTTGACGTAATAAGTAGCTGCAGAAGTACAAGTAATATGTCACAGTCACGACAGTTACTCTTCATATAAAAACATTTCCTTGATTTAATTTTAGTGTTATTTAAATAAACTTCTTTTTTAATAGTATTATTTGCCTCTAGAAATCTACACGATTCAGGCACAATTAGCGAGCGTCTTAGCTACTTTTCTGGATGATTCTAAAAAAATAACTGCAAAAGCTAAGGCGGGAGCTCCGCTCCGTTCAGCTAACCTAACCTGTCCGTGTCGGGAGTGCCCTACAATTCTTAGCCCAAGAACTCGGTTCGCTCGCTCTTGGGCTAAGAATATTTGGTTGGCATTATAAGAAAGATAAATTAGTTTATTACATGCTATCTCATTTTCCTGTTGCTTAGTTATAAAATGAAAAGTTTTTTCACGTCCAGTAAACAAATGTGTGGCTTGACTTATTTCTCAATTAACTTATGGTTGGTTCCATAATGTATCGTATGTTGGAAAACATCGTAAACCGAAACCGGCATGTCATTGAACCAAAAATTCGAAGACATGTGACATCCTCACCACAAGGGACACCACGCGTGGTAGATTCTGGTTCACTATCAGCAGCTATAATAACATTAGAAGGCAGATTACGCTATGGTAACAAAGAATTTTAGTCTTAGTTTATCCAAGCCAATGAAGAATGCTTAGATTCCAGCTTCTTTTAAATCTTATTTCTTTTCATTTGGCTTTCTGATTTCTTGCATCAATCTCTGTCGTGGTCCATATTTTGGTTATAGTGTCAATTCTGAATTCTTCTGCGCATGCGTTGTGCGAAAACCAAGTGTGTAACAAATGAAAACCACGTCATGTCAGAGATAAGATACAGAATTGCTTCCGTTTTGCTAAATATCGAATTATGTTTGTATGGTGATGGCATTATGAAGGTACTGAATTTCAGTTCGTTCTTATATGTCTACAATTGTTTGTAGTTCATTTTACAAATTATTTTGGACTGTGCCCAGTCTTAGGGTGTTTTTAATATATGATGCGGATTACATCACGCATGCGGGATTGCAAGGGATGAAAAAAACGGGTCCCGCGTGTGTTTTACACGCATTACAGTAAATATTTAGAGGTTACGCGTGCGGGGCAATCCCGCATACGTGATCAAACTTTAGAGCCTTCGCAAAATGTCTCGGTACGGAAGCGAACTTAATAACCTTATCCATATCCTTACAAATTATGGTTGGTCTGGGTTGTCTATAAAAAATCGCTTTTAGCGATAAAACAATTGTGACACCCTATTAATTTTAAGTTTCATGCTTCATTCAAACTCATAACTTTTTTAGCAACATGCGTTTCGTCTCTCCTTTTCACATAACCATACCAAGACAAACGATTCCCTTTCAACTTTTCAGTCACTGGCGCCACTTTCAAACTTCCCTATACTCATTTCTCACTTTATCCGTTCTCCTCACACCACACATCCATCTTTTCTATTCTGATCAATAAAGTACTGTCATTGCAGTTACGCATCACATGTTTATTGCATCCAGTTTACTGAAGTGACACGAGATAAGAGTCATTTACTCGCACCGCACCTACTGCGTAGTAGTTCCATGAACGTAAATATTTAGTACCTATATCATCTCCGTTTGTTTGTTGTTCTTCAACTAAACGGCTGTACTATTTTATCTTCGTTTTTGTCCATTATTTTGAGTAATGATTCAGTTTTGAACTCTGGAGGCTACAGCGTGTCCAGCCAGGTGCAGATCGCTAATTAAGCAATTATATCTTTAATTGTTGAGATGATAAAGTTGCATTTTGCATTCCCTTATTCGAGATGTTGTATCGTATGTCGTATGACGACACGTGTAATTATAGTAAACATTATTTTAGTACTTATATCTGAAACTTGATTTAACAATGTAATAAAATTAATGGATGGACTTTGAATGCATTTTTACGATTACGTATAAAGTTTTTAATATTTTGGTTATGTAGCTTATATGTATTATTTGCAACAGTCTCTACATTTAACATTACCAGAGTTGAAAACCCAATTACTTATAGGTAATTAGGTGTACTATTATGTCATCAATGACATTCTTGTCTTGAATTTTTCAGTGCAGTCATTGCCTACTTATATCAGATAGAATGAATACGATAATCTTGTTATAAATTTTGGAACAATGGGCTCAAATTCCAATATTATATCAAAATATAATATTATCAGAATCTATCTTTGTACCACTCGCATAGTTATTTAATTAGCGCTAGTACGAATATAGGGCTGCCTGTTTGAAATACTTACCCCGAGGTAAGTTTTTCAATTACTTTTCATGTTCCAGGGCTGTAAGAAAAAAAAGAGGAAACAACTTATTATTCCTAGTCCTAAAACGCAGGTCTTTGTTATCTGCCCTCTAAAAGATTACTCTAATTAAAACAATTATCTAATAATACGAATTATAGAGCAATCTATGTGCCAATGTAATTACAAAGTAGGATATCTATTATCTATAGAACAATTAGATATTATCTCATAGTAGGCAGATGTGTCATTGTGATGAGACTGGAATGTAATGTTGCTGACATAACCTTTACTGCCTACTTGTAGTTATTTATGGACATTATCTTGGCTTAAATTTAGAACTGAGAAGAAAGTATCAAAGCACATGCCTTGGGTTGGAAACTTGGAACAAGAGTGCTCTGTCTGTATGACTAGGACAGCTGTTTATACAGGACATCTAAAAAATCTACTAAATTTTCTTTTATGGCATTATTTAGGGTTCCGTACATCAAAAGGAAAAAGCTTTGAATTTGTTGAGGTATCTAAATTATTCTTTCATAGTATTATAATATTTACCAAAAAAAATCTTTAAAAAAATAAAAAAAAATGTAAATCATAATTAATTTTACTTAGGTAAGTACTAGTAGGTATATCTACAAAATATGCTATTAGAAAATTCAAAGGTCGAGACCGAAAGGCAAGCCCGCACTTAATGAGGCAATATTTCATTATACATTAACAGGAACAAAGGACCACAGCTGTTTGATTGATACCGTGCCGATAGAGCGACAAAGACTTTTATCCAACTGGCCCATTTCTCGAGTTCGTAGATCTATGCTCCGCCAGTAGCCAAGTACCGCACTCGTATCACTGCTGATAACGTTCACTAAATAATTTGCTTGTATATTTGTGTAAAATGTGTGTGAAATTTTACACAAATTGCCTTTTAATGTTCCCACTCAGGCCTCTTCTCTATTAGAGCGGGCCATGCGGGCCCAGTGCGGGTTAGTGTATGTCACATGTCTTCGAATTTTTGGTTCTAGGACATACCGGTTTCCTCACGATGTTTTCCTTCACCGCAGTGGTGATAAAGTAATGGGCCTGGCTGGGTTTGAAACCGCGACTTACCTACCTATCTTGAGCGAAAAGACTTTTAGTCAAGTGGCCCGTTTCTTAAGTCCGTAGATCTATGCTCCACCAAGTATCTACCGCACTCGTATCGCTGCTACTAAATAATTTGCTTCTATATTTGTGTGAAATAGGATGGGAGTGGGCCGTTATCCACCACGCGGGCCCAGTGCGGGTTAGTGAATGTCACATATGTCTTCAAATTTTTGGCTCTAGGACACGGTTTCCTCACGATGTTTTCCTTCACCGTTTTTTAGAGCAGTGGTGATGAAATAAATTACACATAGTAATGCGCCTGGCTAGGTTCGTAGATCTATGCTCTACCAAGTAATGCACTCGTATCGCTGTTGATAACGTTCACTAAATAATTTGTTTGCATTTTTGTGTAAAATATATATTAGTAATTGATTGTTCTTTCCGTTGTTCCACGCTTGTCTGATGGTTTCCCACGGGAAAATCTATACGTCGTGGCCAAATCTTAGAAATTCATCACTTCATGATATGGCCAATTAAAACTGGCTCGAGCGTTTTAAACGTTAAAGTTTAATGATATTTGAATTTTGTTTGGTCTACTTTTAGGTTAGACTTTTTATTATCATTGAAATCCTATATCAATGATACCTATGGCCAAACGAGTATTGACATATCCTCAAATGTTTAAGAGCGTGTATTCGATTCGCGACGAAAACTTCGTGTTTTTTAATTTTTCGAGATCAAAATTATGATGTGAGCAGACTATTTCACAACCCAAACTCAACCGGGCCGGGGCTGCTCTCAAGCGGCTCCTGCCCAACCTTGGGGGTCCAGACGCCGCAATGTTTTTTTGTTTGTAGAGGTAATCTCTGAAAGTACTGGTCCAATTGCTTAAATTTTTTCAGTGATGGACAAGCTGCTTTATTCCTGAAATCCTGAGTGACATAGGCTATATTTTATGTATGCCCGGCATAAGCTAGTACATAATATATCCTGCGTACTTGCCTAATCTCAGTTGAGATGGGCCACCGTGCTCGGTATTTGGTCAGGAGATTTTTATTTAACCTACATTTTGAAACAGGTACTATATAAATAATCATAAAAGACTGTCGATGATAGATTATGAACAAGAAATTATATAAGACGAAAAATAAATTGCTATCTCAAAAATGTACGCATGATTAACATCTTATAATAAGATAATCAGATAAGGTAGTGCGCAGTTTGTATATAATTATAATGTTTTTTTCGCAAATAATGTGTGTCACTAATCTGTTATTTCCAATTACTAGACCAGATAATCTAATCCTCAGCCTTGGGGGGTGATCTGCAAATTATTTATTACTCTGTAGGTATTATAGATTAAATATTTTAACTTAATAATCCTTAAAGTTAAAACAATAGAACAAAAACGTGACTTTTGTTATTATCGTTTCAACATGGCGTCGTTATTAGAAACTAGCCAAGTGTGAGTTGAACTTGGTCAAGAAGGGTTCCGTAGTACTACAATGTTAATCAAGCCAAAAACATCGACAAAATAACGTTTTTTGTTAGGTTATTTGCAGCGGTATTAGAAATACATTCTGTGAATAATTCTACTCTCTAAATCTTACGGTTTATGGGATAGGTACCTAGAGCCCGCTGACAGAAGGACAGACAAACAAATGGACAGCGGAAGTTAAGTAATAGCGTCCCGTTGTCACCCACAGAACCCTGAAAAGTACATAAGTAGGTTTATGATATCAACATGTTTACTGTTTGAAAGACCTGTATTTTATATTACCTATATGCTCTAAATACTAAAGTATTTTAATATGTTAATTCCATCTAGTATTACATAAAATCATATTTTATATTACATAAACAACAGGTATTGGTGTCTGCAAAAATCTAAATATGTTAGCCTATTGCATTTATTTATCTATATTTAGATTGGCTGATGTCTTCACTTGTTTGAGACAAACAACATTACATGTATTTTATATGGAAACTAGACTTGTAAAGCTACACTAGATCCACGCCACGCGACGTCGTTCTACGTACAAATCAGGCATGGTCCACGTGTGGCCCGGCCTAATGTAGTTCTTTCTAGCTTTACTGTTTGAGAGACCTGTATTCTTGTATTACATAAAACCAAGTTTTATATTACATAAATAACAGGTGTTGGTTTCTGCAAAAAATCTAAATATAGATAAGTTTATGTTAGCCTATTGCATTTATCTATCTATATATATAAAAATCAATGCCACTTTTCGTTGTTATTTTATAACTCAAGAACGGGCTCATCTATCCAAACCAAATTTTTAGGATTTGTTCGGACTATTTAGTAGATGGTTTATGTGAAGTTTGGTAGGGTAGAGTAGGATAGAGTAAAGAGTAGGGTAGAGTAGGGTATAGTAGGGTATAGTAGGGTAGAGTAGGGTACAGTAGGGTAGAGTAAAGAGTAGGGTAGAGTAGGGTATAGTAGGGTAGAGTAGGGTACAGTAGGGTAGAGTAAGGAAGAGCGGGAGCGAAGCCCAGCGGGCAAAAGCTAGTATATCTATATTTAGATTGGCTGATGTCTTCACTTGTTAGTAAATAAACAATATTAAGTAATGTTACAGGACAAAATATATCGAAAATGCAATTTGCATACGCTTTCAATTCTTGACAAATATTTCAGTATTCACAACAATAATTTAACAACCTAATGCCTTATTGTACACCAAACATAACTATATGTATACAGGGTTATTTGTTAAACACTGGCAACCCCTCAAGACTATGTTACTAACATTATAAACAACAACTTTTGTTCTACGTCTTTTAAAAATTTATCATATTTTAGTTTATCAGACTTTATAATAATAATAAAAAATTAAACGTCCTATGCGAAGCAAGCGATAGTACAATAGCGGAGGAGTGTGGGGATCAGGCGGGGCGTCTAGCAAAGTACAGAGTCGAAATGTGTTAGATAGAACAACAAAATCTTGAAGGTTTGTTTTTGGTAAATAAATTATGTTTTGTAAAAAGTCATAGAACATAAGTTGTTTTTTTATGATGTTAGTAATACACTCTTGCAGGGTTGTTAGTGTTTTACAAATAACCCTGTATATGGAAATACAGACAGTTCATGTACAAAGGCGTGCTTAACTCAGCAATGAGTTTTCTCCCAGCAAACCTTTGAGTTATAGAGAGAACATATTCGAGGGCAACCTCCTATTTTTAGGCTTGTTATGTATTGACTCGTGTATTGAGTTCACGGTCATTGATCATACTCAAGTGATTTTTTATCTACCACAAAAACATAGATCCATTATATCAGTTTTCATTGCGCAAAAACGAGCTCCTTTTCAACAAACAATTTTAAACTCTTTGTGCCATCATCATAGCTGTATGTATTTACTGTATGGACTTTAAAAGAGACTTTGACCGCTGAGTTTGTTTTTTCTCAGGGTAGTCAGCTAGGAAACACCGGCCTCATCTAGCTTATACAGACGAAAAAATAATTGACTTGACGTTAAAAGTGTTTTTTAAACCTATTTGCAAAAATAAATATCATTTGTCATCATTTATCATACTGATCTGAAGACAAAAGGAAATTAAAAAAAAAAAACAAGTCTCTGATTATTGTAAATCCAAATGGTCCATTAGTTTCATTATGTATAATTGACTCTATACACAACTAGCTTCTACCAGCGGCTATGCCCGCGCAAAAATATGTTTTTCTATACAAATTTTAGACCCCCATTTCATCCCCTTGGGGGGTGAATTTTAGAAAATCCTCGCTAACGTCATAAAAGGAGACCTTGTGTGAAATTTCACACTCCTAGTCCCAATAGTTTCGGCTGTGCGTTGGTATAGCAGTCAGACAGTTTCTCATTTTATATATTACTAGCAACCCGCCCCGGCTTCGCTCGGGTGTTTCTCCACTATTTAATGGATGTTATTATACATATAAACCTTCCTCTTGAATCACTCTATCCGTTGCGTAGTTTTAAAGATTTAAGCGTACATAGGGAGGGACAGAAAAAGCGACTTTGTTTTATACTATGTAGTGATACATTATTGTGCATATAGATGAAACTAATGGATCAATTAGGCTAATAGCTCTAAGCATAGCGAATTCCATGTCAAATTGTTTTTTTTATGAGCATTGACGAGCTAAATTATTCGCGACTATTACGGTGACCACATGTTTGGAATATTTAGGATATGTCCGCCAAAGTTGGAAGGTGCATCATCTGAATGGCATTTAAAAAGTTGCAATTTAATCAAACATCTTTGTTCATCATAATTATAATTAAACATCTTTGTTCCTCTTATTAATGAGTATTTTATAAACAAGGAATGAAAAGTTATTGCAACACGATTAATATTATCAACAAAACATTCGCTCAAAACATTGCTTTGTATAATTATGTTTTAATAACGTCATTAGGGACCATGTAGGTCAATATAATGACGTGATTTACGTGAATTTATGGCTATAATCTGCTAGGTTGACTTTCGACGCTATCACTGAATCGCCAACTACTTATGAAAACATTTAAAACGAAGATGCACTTAGACATTAAAGAATACACTGCTAAGTTCTAATCACCGCAACAAACAACCAGAATAATTTTTTTCTTTCTTTTTGCTTTAGTACTGTATCAGAAAATGGAATGACATTTCCAATAATGTTAAGGACCCCGCATCTTTTATCGGGTTACATTCCTGAACATACATAACAGCTTTATATACATACATGAAGGCAGAACCGCAGAAACCACAGCACACTCTCTAGTATAAAATACAATTTTTGCAAGTTCACAGCGCGTATTGTTAGGAGCTTCTCTCTCAGGAACCCTGACCACCGGCCCCTGTTCCCGATGCCGATGGGCTACTACTTTTTATATTATTAAATGTTTATTTTTGTTATTTTTTTAAAAGATATCTAAAAATGTAAAAAGTATGTAAATACAATAATCTTAAACTAAGTGTTATAAATAAAAGTTAAATTTATTAGTACAACCATTCATTGGTATTGCCCGATCATAATACCAAGTATAAACGTAGAATGTTTTCCCAAGATAAGCCGTATAAAACACGGGAATCGACAGCTACACAAAAAAACAAACAAACACGAACCCAACGCGAACTATAACCTCTTTTGATAAAAAATTAAATAACATACACATACAGTTATTTGACATCACGCTACATTTTTTTTAATATTATTGATGGGGTCGCGTTTGCCCACCATTTCACCTGATGGTAAGCGATGATGTGGACGACAATGAAGCACGCTTGCCTAGAAAGTAACCTATTCACTCTTGACTTAAGGCTTATAGTCCCTTGAATCATCTGGCCGACATTAAATGGACACAATTGTCGTACCCGCTTAGGCGGCAGTACGCGTATCTGTGCATTTAATTACGGCAAGCTGCGCCTGAATAATTCGCGGCTGACCTTTAAATCCATTTATTTTGCGAAATATTGATTGATTTACATATGCTATATTCACTTTGAAGAATATTCAACCACCAATTTTTATGCGCAAACATTTTTCTAAAGGTCTAAGCCGTTTCGAAGGAGTTGGGAAAAGTTGCGAAATTGCTAAATATCTATTTTAGACAAAAGTATTAATGGCACGAAGAAATTAAATATTGATAATGTGGTTCATGAATCTATAATAAACATATGTTTTTTCCAAACCTATTAACCTGGCCGTTACCGAGGAGTTGGCTTCAGAAAGTCACTGTTTTACGGCACTTTCCGGGCGCTTGGGCCTTAAAGACCTCTAAGTTGTAGTTATCAGGATAGATAAAGCCTATGCCGTTTTCACTACGTTTATTGCTGACCTTGTTGGCTTTCGAAAGATTGCATTCATCCTGAAAAGTTCGCAATGGTAATGGTCTTAAGTAACTTCCTTTAGTTAGAATTCTGAAACCTCGTCATGGCTCGTCAGTTTGAAGTGTTGCGCATAAAGATTAGTACCGTGATATTTGTTTTTATCAGCGCTGCTAAAGGATACAAGGATTCGTTGTTGTTAAATATAAATACGTGCCTTATTTTGCTGCATTATTCTTGTAGTAAATAAATTGAATAACGGTATTCTTGATTTATTTTTTATTTTAATATATAATTGATAGGCTCGCGGTCGCGTTTGACCACTACTTCACCTGATGGTATAATAAGCGATGATGTGGCCGACGATGGAGCACGCTTGCCTATAAGAAACCTATTTACTTTTGACTTTAAGTCCCTAAGTTGAGGCTTGAAAGATTTCTGATGGAAACACAGATTCCAGCAGGAAATTCGACGTTTTACGTACAATTAATGCCTATAATTACATGTTCTATTGAAAAAGTATACCGTCAGTGCCTGCAAGCACGTTTCTGTTTCTCTAAAAAATAAATAATTCATTTGGTCTTCGCTCATTTTATTTACTAGCATCTTTTATTTATTAAATACTTTATGACTTATTAAAAAAAAGTTATAGGTACTCAATGTCTTTGGCTCTTTTGTTTGTCTCTAGGTTTTAAACTCTTTACTGAATAAATATTCAAAATGATCGTAATGAATGTTTTCTTTTGTTCCGCTAGGCGTGCAAGCGAGTTCCGCATCACATACGACGACATGCGAACAACGCACGATGATGTGGACACGTTCGAGCACATTCTCAACGTGACGTCACATAATGAAGCCCTGCTCGCTTACTATTACCTCGACAGCGAAAATAAGGTAATTATTTTTTGTTTCCTTTTTGGTGGTTTGTGTACCCACAAGGCAGACAATGAGGTTCGTATAATTTGGTTTTTCTTGGTGTTCTTCAATACATTGTGTCAAACACTATACAAAAAACTTCCCATTATGGTCACCAGACGGCCAGGGGCGTAGATACTGCTGTATCAGTATCAGTGAATCGGGGCCCCAGCCAGTAAGGGCCTAAATGTGTGAAAAAATATCGTAACATGGAGACATGTTATTCACAGATCCTCTCCATCGTAATAATAGTAATATATTATATTTAAATAAATCGTAACTTATCGTGACTTTGTGCAAATAGGGCCTATTTGTAAAAAAAAATTATACTGGGTACCTTTGGGACTAAGTTTGGGAAATTGTCAATTATGTACTTTAACGCAAACCTACATAAAAAAATAAGATGCAGATAGCCACTAATCTATTTGAATTGTGCGTGTCATATTATAACATTACAAAAATAACTCCAACCCTTGATAAAACTTGCTGCCATGTTTCCACTAGCAAATATCCCGAGTGTTTCTAATTAGCATACTTGACCCGCGCTATCGTCGACCAATGGCGTGGGCGGCCGGATTGAATGACGCGAGCAACGTACGACATCTGGAGACCGCACGCAAAGGGTTATCGCTGATGATCATGATCGGGCGAAAAAAGGGTTGAGTAGTGTGGTGATTGGGTGACAGTTGATTTATGGGAACAGATTTAATAAGAAGTACCTAGGCTATTAAAAAAAAGTAAAACAAATATTTTTTAAATCTAAGAAACAAAAAAAAACTAAGCACATTAAAAACAAACGAAGGAAAAAATATAAATGGCTGTGTTAAAATCAATTAAAAAAGAAAACATTGAAAAAGTAGTGACGTAGGCTGGATGACCATCGACGATCGAGCACCGATTTTATGTTTTAGGATCAAAGTTACAATTCTTCTAAAGACAAATAGAACTACAAGGTAAAGCTTTGTAATTACGCATAATACTATCGTGTATATATTGCAAAAAAAAAATATATTAACTGCTTCTCGGCTACTTTTTAATGCTTGATAATTTAATTAGCTTGAAAGGCAATCCACAACACCGATGTGTACGCAAACAAAAACTAAATAAGACAATAATATTGACTAGTTCCATTAATATTAGTCATTAATTACGAGTAGTTTATGTAAGTAATTAGTGTAATGACTCAATCAAATACATGTACCTTGAAATCTATTTTTAAAATATACGATTATTATTTATTGCGATCAACAAGTAAATCTTTGTTAAGTCATCTCAAAGTATAATATAATTATGGAATAATAAAGAGTCAAATCACGCAGAAGAGTAAGAGTCATTGCACGCAGAACTGTTGGTCGATGAGGACGAAAGGTTCTGGAGTGGCGATCACATACCGGAAGACGCAGCGTTGGAAGGCCTCCAACAAGGTGGACCGATGACCTGGTCAGGGTCGCGGGAATCCGATTGATACGTGACGCACAGGACAGGTCCCTGTAGCGACACTTGGGGAGGCCTATGTCCAATAGTGGACGTCTTTCGGCTGATATGATGATGATGATGAAAGAATCAGATGGTGTTCTGCTTAATCCCTAACGCATCCATTACACAGTAGGTAGGTTTTGCTTACAGTTTTGCCACATTCACTGTTTTGATTGACGAAAACCTACCGTCTAATGCGATGATTGAAATTTGCATTGACTGACTGACAAAAACTAACATTCATGATTGATGGAATTGATTGACTCCTGCATGACCGTGTACTGTTCATTAGTTAGGGATTTAAGTTTATTGTTAACTAGCTTCTGCCCGCGACTTCGTCCGCGGAAAATTTCTTGTTTTAAAATAAGATTACACTCGATTAGACGATGCGCACGTTCAGCGCTAGATTCCTGAGCACGGGCCTGTGATGTTATGGCATTTTGCCTAGCGAGCCGCTGCGAGCGCTCAGCGCTAGTCTCCCTATCCCTTGTCTCAGAGACATGCTGCCTTAAATGAGATGGACGCTGCGCACGTTCAGCGCTAGATTCCCGAGCACGGGCCTGCGATGTTATGACATTTTGCCTACCAAGCCGCCGCGAGCATTTAGCGCTAGTCTCCCTATCCCTTGTCTCAGAGACATGCTGCCTTAACTCAGATAGACGGTGCGCACGTTCAGCGCTAGTTCCTCGAGCACGGGCCCGCGATGTCCTCACATTTTGGCTAGCGAGGCGCTGTGAGCGCTCGGAGCTAGATTCTCTAGCGCGTGCTTGCGAAATATATTCTCTATTTCTCGAGAGGCGCTGCTCATTTTCAGGGGCAGATTCTTCCGTACGGCGTACTCGAGCGGCTCTTGTCTGTGATGTCTGCCGGGACTGTTGAGATTTCCTTTTAGACATGCTCTCAACAAACTACGCACAGACTTGAAAACAATTATGAACAAAAGGAGAGCGACTCGAACACCGTCCGCCTTGGGCACGCCACGATTATGGCGGTAAGTCCCCTCTTTGAGGCGTGGCTGGAAAGACCTCACGGCGTCCTTACCTTCCGCATGACGCAGGTCCTCACCGGACATGGCAAGTTCGGGAGGTTCCTGCATCGGATTCAAGCGGAAGAGACGCCCGGGTGTCGCCACTGTGCGCAACGCCCGGAGGACACGGTGGAGCACACCGTCGAGGTGTGCCCTGCCTGGGCGGAGCATCGCCGTGCCCTCGTGGGGGCGATCGGCGGCGGAGACCTCTCGCGCCGGGCCCTGGTCGAGGCCATGGTCCGGAGCGAGGAGGAATGGCAGGCGGTCGCCTCCTTCTGCGAAGCAGTAATGCTTGCAAAGGAGGAGGCCGACCGCATCAGGCAACGGCGCCCTCGCCGCCGCCGCCGGGATTCCGATCCCGATTTCCGGCCACCGTAGACGCGGACTCGCGGACGGCGAGCCATGGGTAGCTCGCTGTCCGATCGTCCGGTAATGGACCGAGTCCAAGACGTCGACGGCGCGCACTGTTCCCGCGCGCCTCAAGGAGTTGTCAGCAGCAGGAGGGGCCCAGCTGGGTCGAAGCCTACTGGGGACAGGGTTGTCCGAAAGGGAGCTCGTGCCCCGGTATGAAGGCTAGAAGGAACGGCGTGGGGTTTTTAGTCAGTAAGAGTCTGACACTGTCTCCCGCTCCACCCAAGGGCGGGGGTTGTCATAAGATGATTTTTGCCCACCATAAAAAAAAAATAGGTAAAACGTCTGCACAATGAAAGTTACGCTAGGGGCATTTTGCGTTTTAGTAATTTTATATTATCTTCGAAACTGTATGACCAATTGCTATGCTGTAAATGGCACATCTTATCTGTATAATGTTCTTGTGATACTGAAATAATTTATTGTCATAAGAATTAATATTTTGTTGCTCAAATAATCAACCAAACGTAAGTATGCCGAAAAAATATATTTTTAATGCAATAAAAGAAGTATAAAAGATGAAATATAAAAGATAGAGATATGGTACCGCGGACTTTTTTGTAGAAATAATTAAGACGAACCAGGTAGCCATACATTGTTTTTAATTTTAAGCAACTGTTTTGGCAGCGCACGCAAATAATTCTATTTTATGAGGTATTTTTTTCCGACTTGCTAGACAAAAGTTGTGATAGCTCGGTTAATATACATGCTATAGAAACAATTTATAGCCTATAGCACTCAGGAATAATGTAGCTTTCTGCCAGTAAAAAAAATTTTAGAATTGGATTATTAGTTCCAGAGATTACCCCCTACATACAAACTTACAAACTTACAAACTTACAAATTTTACCTCTTTATAATATTAGTATAGATTAAACAACCAAATTGTCAGTAAGCAGGCAAACCCAAAGAGTGACGTCTAGTCGATGCCCCGGATGGATCGCGACTGCCGTGACGCTAAGTACTTGACTTCTCCTACATTTAATTTGTATACCACATCTGGACGCCTAAAAACGGGCCGCTTTAAAAGGAGAAAATATAAGTTATGTTTATACAAAATTATCTTTTTCAAAGTACCTAGTTTAAACATTTCGAACTTCGCTCTATCCGTGAGTAATAGCTGCTGTAATAGTTGGTATCGACCACGTCGGCCGTAAACATGATAGCGGTGCTTTTGTTTATTTGCGATGCTGTGATAGCAACCACTCGAGAAACTATACTAGGATATGCTTTGTGCCAGTCCCTTTTGTTTCAAATGGTTCTTATTTTTTGGTACATTTATACTGTCGTGACAGTCAGCTGGTTTTAATATTTATATACCAACAACTATACAGTAGTACATAATCTAAATGTTTTGCGGGATTCGGCGAAACTGTCACTATGGTCTTGGTACGCAAATACCAACTGAATACGGGTGGGTTTGTTTCAGTAAAAAGTACTCTCTCTCACTCCACCAAGAGCAAGAAAAAATGTTTGATGATTTCCCATCTTCAAAAATGGGAGAAATTGTGTGCAGAGAAACAAAGGTTACGCTAGTAAAGAGGCGTCTAAATCTATCCTGGATTTTTCATGATCACCTGGTTACCCTTGCCGGTTTACACAAAAGATATTATATTTATAAATGATGAAAACAAGCAATTAGATTTAGATGTGTCATATCAGGCTGGACGACGTATAATTGACGATACATAAAATAAATAGTACATATAAGTACCTAATAAAATAATGTTTTATCGCGAGTACGTAAGAATTGTTTGTACGTCCTAGATTGTCCTCAATTGGAGTACAATTAGTTCACAATTGATTTTAGATTGTTGATAAACAAACCAGGATGATATATAGTAACATAATATCTAGAATAATTGGTGTTTAGTATCCGGTCCACAATCTGCCATCTTTTCCCTTATCTTTATGATTTAAAAAAAATTGTGTTTCCCGATTAGATATCTGTTGCAGTGCAAAGTCTAAAATAGGCCCAATTATACAATACCTACTAACATTTAAGGAAGACATCCACGAGTTGGACCGATGACCTGGTGTGGGTTTGCGGAATCCTGTGGATGCTAGACAGACAAGACTGGTCGTTATGGCGACATTTGGGGAGGCTTATGGATATTTATATGCTGAAATCATGACAATGAACACTTAAGATGTCTTTAAAAAAAAATACACCGATTCCAATTGTAGTGTTCACTAGAATCACTAGTTAGGGACTTGGGTTTGTAAATGAAACAATCAAATTATCAGTAAGCAGGTACAATCCAAGAGTGTCGTCTACTCGTCCTCCAGGAAGCATCAACGCCATGACGTCAACTACTCGACTTGCCCTACATAGTAATTAGGCTCTTAATAAAGTACTGCGCCTCACCATCAACGATTGCATCACTGCTTACCATCAGGTTGGATCGCAGTCAAGTACTAGTTTATATCAGACAAAAAAAAACATTTAATGTGAATACCAAACTAATAAAAATAAAATTGTTCCAGATGAAGATGACGGAGATATACGACGTGACAGACGCAGACACTGACGCGGTCCAGTCACCGATGGAGCGCGACGTGAACAAGCAGCTCGAGTTCGACAACGACTGGAGCGCCGAGCTCATTGCCGACAACGGTCAGTACTAACTAGTATAACACTGTAATTATATAACGTGACAGACGCTTGTGGAACGCGACATGAATTAGAATCAGTACTCTAGATGAGCTTATTGAAATTCATAACTTAATGTCGCTACGTTCGCAAAAAAATTGTCAATTTCTTGAATAGATCCATAATCATAATATAGGATGTTCAATGATTTCAACACTCAACTATTTCAATCACACAATTTTTCCATATACCTATCTTCCATATTTGCCATGGTCCCAGACGGCTGCTGTGTCTGATCCGAGCAACTGGCCGTCATTTTATTTCGTACGGTTATAATGTTCTAATCGTGAGAAGAACTCTGATACCGCGATGCAGGATAGTTCCTATGTGGCGACATATATCTCGCAACATGTTATCACATACATTTATCAAACATGTTTCATCCTCAGATTCTCATAAAATTCGTGATTTCATCATTTCCCAAGAGTAAGTTGCTGCATGCATGTTTGTTGTAAACTTAAGAACCACTAAATTAATATAGAGTAAATGAATTCATATTCCCAATATTTTCTAAGAATGGCTTCAGCCATCGTGAAATCGTTGACTGATATGCCCAATCTTTACTTATGCATCGATCGCATGGCCATAATTGCTTTTTAATTAATTCTTTCATCAGTTTTATATAAAAATCATTTGCTCTATTTCACTGCACCTTTGATCTAGTTAAATTATAAATTAATCTGATTTCGCGGAATGTGTCATAAATATCTTAGTCACCTGATGATAACTCTTGTTAAAGGTGAGCAAAGTTCCCGCTTCACGCAGCTTTCGTATCGCGTTGTCTCGTATGACTCACTAATCGTAAAATAACTCTCTTCTTTCTTCTATTTTTTGTTGGATCAGACCTGTGCATTTTTCTTCATCTACATCAGCTACCATCTCAGAGTTTTACTTCGTTCTGGCCATATAGTTTTCCAACTTTAGTTTTATCTCTTTACTTTCCACCATACCCAATATCCTCCCCTTCCACTCTACCACTTAAACCGTATACCTCTAGTATCTCATCGTTTACTTCTTTTCTTAAACTTCAATAGACGTGCAAGTCCTGAAACATTGCCCTTAAAAAGAGTAACCGTATCTTACCGTTTCTCCTCCATGAGTAACGACCACTTGGTTACTTTTCTATTTTTATTTTTGAACAATACTCGTATTTAATACTAAATAACAAGTAACTAAAAATAGATCTTTTTCTGAAAACTGCATCAAAATTTGTTTTAGTGAAGCAGCAATTAGGTAGGTTTGTAGCGGCGTGGTGAGGTCATCTTGCTATCTCTTTATACACGCGTTACCTACTGACGGTGACGTCACATTTCTGTATCTACATCCTTATTCAGCTACTTGACAGTTCTCCCTTTCACCAGATTTGAAAGGTTTCTAGTTTACTTAATATTGAAAAGCTTTGAAAAATTCTTTCTGTGCCCGATTTTGAATAAAGATACTTCTTGATACAAATAATAAAAATAAATGTGTCAACTACACAATTGAAATCTTCTAGAATTTTATAAATGCTTGAATACTTGGTATAAAATATAATTTGTTTTCTTACGTCTTTTATGTTTTCTGCAGACGACCTGGATATGGAAGCTATGGACGACGACGCTCTAGCCGACAGGAACATATTCTCTGATCCTGAGAGTGAATGGAACGTGAGGCGATCAATGTCGGCTTCCGACAGCGACGGTGACCAACCTGAGTCGGATCGGAGAGGGCCTTATATTGAGTTAGCTTAGTATAAGAGAAACAGTTGGGTAGCCTTTTGATCTCCAGATGTATTAAGCCCATCTTCTGTGATCACTTTTGTACAATTGTTTTATATTCCACAATAAATAAATAGCACTAAAACAAGATCATTTTCAGAACAGCATCAACATTAGTTAATCAATTAATAATCTTTTGCATGCGCGTAATCTAATAACGGTGACGTCATATTTTAGTTTGTGTAATCTTTTTCTGTTACTTGCTGGTTTCCATGTCCACCCGATTAAAAACTCTGGTTTCTAACTTTAACTAAAACGGTTTTTTTTAATAAAAAGCTTTTTGCGATATTAGTTACTTTTTGATACAAATAATAAATTATAAGCGAGTCTACAGCCTATATCTATATACTACAATTTGTTCCATCATTATCGTCATTACTAAAAAGACCTTTTCACTGCTAACAATTACCTCCATCAATTCCTTCCTTCACTGAATTCGCCAAAATATTCAAATAGGCGTTTCGTTTCGGGGTA
Source organism: Mythimna lalbum (assembly GCA_949319445.1). Taxonomy (NCBI): domain Eukaryota; kingdom Metazoa; phylum Arthropoda; class Insecta; order Lepidoptera; family Noctuidae; genus Mythimna; species Mythimna lalbum. The sequence goes on along the minus strand of OX439350.1, from coordinate 19,788,270 downwards.
GCTCAACTCCAAATCATTATCAAATTAGATGTGGGTGAAAAAGCACCTTATAAAATCAAAGGGAATACTTATTAATAGATCTGGTGATCAAAAGGTTAGCCAATTAATTCTATACTTATCCAGCTATTTTATATTTAATTTAATCTACCTACAGTTTATTAATTTGAAAAATTTTAGAACATTGTAAAAGAAACGTGATCATATTTCGGCATCGCAACAGTTCATAAAATTCGGATATGTGGGGCATGACATGACGTACAAATACTTAAATAATTATATGCTCTCTCTCTCTCTTGTAATAACGTGATAACAAAATAATAATCGGACATATAACTCTCTGTTTAGATAAACATTATTAGATTCACGGTTAAGGCGCGTGTTCAGCTCTTACATACACTCATCGAAATTAATAGTATCCAAACAATTGATAAAATCTATTTACCTACATATTTCCATAAGTCATAAAACTGCAAAATTAGAATAAAGTTTAAAACATGTTCATATAATCACGTTTCTGCGTACGATAGCAACAAAAAGCCAGTGATGTCATATTAAAAAAAAAAAAAAAAAAAAAAACCTAGATGCAAGATGTTTGACGGTGTCTTTGGTCATTACACATTGTGACATCCCCATGTCATTGGGGATAATTAAACCTTGTTTTCTTTTTCTATTGTTTCCCTTTCCTCACTGCCTATACTAACCTAACTAAACTGTCTTCCCTGACTTATCTGCTTATGTTTTCTAATTTTATTGACTTATCCTTCCTGTATCCTATTTTAAAACGGCCCTATATTGTTTCATTAAGTAAAAAAAAACACACATTCGTCAAAAATCCTGCATCGAAGGCTTCATTCATGTATTTAAAATTTAAGTCATCCTGGCTAACGTACTGAATATTAGTACTGATCTCGTAACAATGCAAAAAAAAATTATGAAAAATGATATGTACATATTTAATAGGTATTTACTGTACTCTAGGTATTATTTCAGGAAGGCTATAAATATTACAGGAATATTATCTTAAATGGTCATACAATACACCCTAATTTGTTGTTTGAGTATGTATTTTAACAATTTTGGAAATCGACGTCCCCGGGCAATAAGTCCGTAATCGAAAAATTATTTTTTTGCCTGGAGACGTCGACATATACATTCCATTTTAAATTGAATAGAGTAAAACTTGTTTTTTCCTAGAGAGTTGAACTTCTGTATAGTAGACCAAAGATTATAACAAAGATGATGTTAATTCTGGCCACTTACAATTGTTTTTTTCTGCCATCAAAATAGTTATGACTGCGGTAAATTCAGGGTAATATAGACATGGAATATGAACCGAGATTTTTCCCTAGCTAAAAAAGTTAATACGAGCATAAAACATGTACATCGCAGGCTTGAGCAGAGGTCGCAGTGAACAATATGACATTATATTCTTCACTGCGACTTCCAAAAAAGACAGGTACTAGACGCAGTCAATTTGTCTCTTTCTAAAGAGTTGTAAATTCTTTGAGGGGATTACTCTGTGCATTCTCTATGTCTATGCAAGGAAACACAGCTCTCTTTGAAATCTTTTACAGTCGCTCGAAAACCTTCCGATATATTTTATTTACACAATAATGTCTATTACCAAACTAGCCTTATTTAATTCCCAGTATAATTAGGATGCGTTCTGATTTATTTTGTTTACTGTAAATATGTATAATACAGAAATTGTATGGCTACAAAAAATACTATCGCATTATCGGTGATAGTGTAATTATGTTAGTTTAATTTATTTTACAATTGATTTGGTGTGGTGAACTGAGAAAATAATTGATAGACACTCTCAATGTATCAACTAATGCCAACTATCACCAATAAAGTGAGTTAATACAAATAATACTACCGGAATACTCTTTGATTAGTAACCTAAGTACCTAAATTACTTTTTTACCATTAAATTTTCGGCCAGTGCCAATCTGATTTTCGACCATTTCTACTCTTATTATAATTTTCAATTCATCACATCGTGTGTAATTCTAATGTGATATCATTATTATTGAAAGTTATTATCTTCTTATACCAATTAGTTTAATAATTTAACATCATATTTTTAGCCAATAATTTAAGACTAAAATACGGTCTTTATTCACTGAATAAAAGTATGTCTCGCTCTCTTAACCTTTGTAGGTGATTTAAAATACTTAAAGGATACGTTTTGGTGGATAAAGACCTTTGTCTTGTTAATATTCTTTGTGTTGTTAGTATAGTTTTAATTAAAAGTGCCTTAACAATGTTACCACGTGTTACCCTACATAATATTTATCTCTGTAATGTAATATCAGGGATGTAGATAATGTCTATAATGGAAATGGATTAGTCATACGATGGATACATCCATGCATGGAACTTGAAAACGCAGCTAAAGGAAAAGTACCTAAATGTTACTCCTACCTGATATGAAAAACATGAGGTTTTTTAAGTATTGATTGTTATTATACATACATGTTATCGCCTAGTACCTAATATAGATAATATTATGTGTAAATAGTTTGGTTATTCGTTTCTAGGTGGTCTCGCCTTTGATTGAATATCTGTTTGGTACCTATTGCCTTCCGCAAACAGTCGTACGTGCTAGAATTATACAGTATACGCACGACTGGGAGCCATATTTGCAGTGTTTTTTATAGTATTAATTTTCTAAATTATTTAAAACAGATGTTTGGTCTTTGGTGTTTATGTTGTCAGCGGAAGTTTCTGTATACGACTGTCACAAATATTTTTTTTTTTATTAAAAAATATAAAATTACCGTTTTAGTTTAATTTCATCAATTCCTAATAAATGCGTACGTTGGAATACATGCAATAAATAACAAAACTCAAGTAAAACAGTTGTCTACTTTGTATTCTTTCTCTTGGTCCTAATTCATATGGGTCCATATTATCACAATAGAAGACTTATTTGAGTAGATACCGGAGAATTTGTTTGTGTGTTTATAAATTGAAACTATACAGGTAATTAGAGACATCATCTTTGGATATCAATAAGAACGACGTCACTACACCCATAAATCGATGTGACGTGGGTAGTCCCAGTGTAACTAAGTGTTGATCAATATGTTACGACTACACTTACATAAGTCGGGGCCCCTGCTAGTGGGGGGGCCCCGTGTCATTGCTAAGCTGCGGTAGCTACGCCCCTGACGAGAACACCTTTTAAATCAGCACTTAATTCATGAATCCCCAAGCGACCACCGGTGGCCGCGCATCTATTGTCTTACTATTGTATCTCTAATTGACGGTATCTGAAGGGTTAATAAATTAAACAGTTTAAAAAAATACGCTAATTAGTATAGAAATTATAATAAGAACGATTTAGATATAACACAAGATTTACATTTGGACTCATTAGGGTGGTATTTCACTATAACATTTCAAACAAGACAGGATCTTGATGCAACTTTTGTCCGTCAAAAAGCTAGTTGAACTAATTAGTCCGTATTTATAATAACATAAATTAGGTCTATCGCCTAAAAGATAAAGTTTTTTTTTTAAGTAGGTAGGTAGGTACAATCTATACTAATATTATAAAGAGGTAAAATTTGTAAGTTTGTAAGTTTGTAAGTTTGTATGTAGGGGGTAATCTCTGGAACTAATAATCCAATTCTAAAATTTTTTTTACTGGCAGAAAGCTACATTATTCCCGAGTGCTATAGGCTATAAATTGTTTCTATAGCATGTATATTAACCGAGCTATCACAACTTTTGTCTGGCAAGTCGGAAAAAAATACCTCATAAAATAGAATTATTTGCGTGCGCTGCCTAAACAGTTGCTTAAAATTAAAAACAATGTATGGCTACCTGGTTCGTCTTAATTATTTCTACAAAAAAGTCCGCAGTACCATATCTCTATCTTTTATATTTCATCTTTTATACTTCTTTTATTGCATTAAAAATATTTTTTTTCGGCATACTTACGTTTGGTTGATTATTTGAGCAACAAAATATTAATTCTTATGACAATAAATTATTTCAGTATCACAAGAACATTATACAGATAAGATTTGCCATTTACAGCATAGCAATTGGTCATACAGTTTCGAAGATAATATAAAATTACTAAAACGCAAAATGAAAACCCCTAGCGTAACTTTCATTGTGCAGACGTTTTACCTATTTTTTTTTTATGGTGGGCAAAAATCATCTTATGACAACCCCCGCCCTTGGGTGGAGCGAGAGATAGTGTCAGACTCTTACTGACTAAAAACCCACCCCGTTCCTTCTAGCCTTCAAACCAGGGCACGAGTTCCCTTTCGGATAACCCTGGACCCGGTAGGCTTCGACCCAGCTGGGCCTCTGCTGTTGCTGACAACTTCTTGAGGCGCGCAGGAACAGTGCGCGCCGTCGTCGTCTTGGGCTCGGTCCATTACCGGACGATCGGACAGCAAGCTACCCATGGCTCGCCGTCCGCGAGCCCGCATCTACGGTGGCCAGAAATCGGGATCGGAATCCCGGCGGCGGCGGCGGGGGCGCCGTTGCCTGATGCGGTCTGCCTCCGCCTTTGCTAGCATTACTGCTTCGCAGAAGGAGGCGACCGCCTACCATTCCTCCTCGCTAAGGACCATGGCCTCAACCAGAGCCCGCCGCGAGAGGTGTCCGCCGCCGATCGCCCCCACGAGGGCACGGCGATGCTCTGCCCAGGCCGTGTCCTCCGGGCGTTCCGCACAGTGGCGACACTCGGGCGTCTCTTCCGCTTTAATTCGGTGCAGGAACCTCCCGAACTTGCCATGTTCGGTGAGGACCTGTGTCATGCGGAAGGTAAGGACGCCGTGAGGCCTTTCCAGCCACGCCTCAAAGAGGGGACTTACCGCCATAATTGTGGCGTGCCCAACGTTTCACCTTTTTGCCCATAGATGGCATTCTGCAATTACGTAATTTTTCTGAATCGCGGTGTTAAGACTTTCTGTGGATTGATGACCCTCTCGAATTATTATGCCCACGTTGTCGTTAGTTGGAGTTCTTCTGTCAGTTGCTTATTGGTTTCGGTTGTTTCGTTCGTATGGTTGTTGTTGTTGATAGATACCTCATAATCGAAAATATCATAATTTCGTTGTACGTTTTTGTATGATCGTAGTTTCGTACTTCGTTCTATCGTAATAATCGATACGAGTTATTCGATATTACGATTGTTTTGTTTTGGTAAAGGCGGACGGTGTTCGAGTCGCTCTCCTTTTGTTCATAATTGTTTTCAAGTCTGTGCGTAGTTTGTTGAGAGCATGTCTAAAAGGAAATCTCAACTGTCCCGGCAGACATCACAGACAAGAGCCGCTCGAGTACGCCGTACGGAAGAATCTGCCCCTGAAAATGAGCAGCGCCTCTCGAGAAATAGAGAATATATTTCGCAAGCACGCGCTAGAGAATCTAGCTCCGAGCGCTCACAGCGCCTCGCTAGCCAAAATGTGAGGACATCGCGGGCCCGTGCTCGAGGAACTAGCGCTGAACGTGCGCACCGTCTATCTGAGTTAAGGCAGCATGTCTCTGAGACAAGGGATAGGGAGACTAGCGCTAAACGCTCGCGGCGGCTTGGTAGGCAAAATGTCATAACATCGCAGGCCCGTGCTCGGGAATCTAGCGCTGAACGTGCGCAGCGTCCATCTCATTTAAGGCAGCATGTCTCTGAGACAAGGGATAGGGAGACTAGCGCTGAGCGCTCGCAGCGGCTCGCTAGGCAAAATGCCATAACATCACAGGCCCGTGCTCAGGAATCTAGCGCTGAACGTGCGCATCGTCTAATCGAGTGTAATCTTATTTTAAAACAAGAAATTTTCCGCGGACGAAGTCGCGGGCAGAAGCTAGTACTCAGATATTTTTATAGCTACATACCTACTGACAAGTTCCGCCGTAATGATCTATCATGAAACGGTTCTCCTACGAGCACCGACAGAAATTATAAACTATGGGCGTTTGCAAACGCGCTTGTCTGTTATTGAAAAGTATAAATATATGTAAGCTGTGCAGCGCCATTTTCGTACCCTACAGACACAGCGGTTTGCTCGGTAAAACATGGGATTGGGTACTCGTAGCCCGATCTCCGCTGTAAACATGTCATACCGAGACAACCGTACTGGCCACCAACAGACTAGGTACTATGAAAAAAAAATCTTGTCAATGCCACGTATGTTCTAATTTCAAACAGTCCTCTTACAATATTTTTTAGCTATTATTCATAAAAAAAATATTTCATAGGCGATAAATTTTAACAATATTACTAGTAATCGTCGCGCAGTTTTGCACGGTATTATTTATGATTTGAATGTTTTTTTACTTTTGTTTTGAATATGGTCGGCAAAGGAATTGAGCAGAAAAGTAGCCGAATATTTCATCAATGTTACCTGAAGTGTTGTAAGTTGCAGAACCTCACGCCTTTAACCAATGTCATACCTTCTGGCAACGGCAAGGTGGTGGACTTCTGTGTGGATCGAATCAAGTACACCGATTGGCCACCTATTTTGAATGCTCTTAGCTGTGACTTGAGCCTGCATTCAGTTTCAATAAAGTGTCGACAGCAAATCAAAACGGGTAATTGATACAACACCAATAGTAACCTGATTATTTTGTAAGGCTTAGTGACTATTTGGACGAGAACTGATTCAAGTGTAAAGCTGTTAGCTGAGGCAAATCTATTCAATTTGCTAGCAACAGCTTTTTCATCGCTGGATAAAAATGGAAAAAAAATCCCAACTATTACTCGAGGTGACATAAAGTGACATAGTGTACTTCCCAGTTGTCGCCATTGGTGACGAATGAGCATTTGCGGCATTGCATTGCAACAAATGCCCGCGAGTGCGAACAGTGCTTGTTGACGCTGGTTCTTATCAGGTATGAGAACCGCTTGCACCGGCCATCTTAGATAGCCCACGTATCTTACTCGAGGGCCCCTAAGATGACCCTGTGACTATCAGGAGCAAGAGCTGTCTAAGAGGCACCTGCTACCAGCTCGGCTTATTCCGTTTATTCTCCTTAAAGTTGGAATCGGAGTTTATCCGCTGCCAGTGTACAATCAACCGTTTTCCTTATACACGCTGATGATTGACTAGCTTTTGCCCGCGCGGCTTCGCTTCCGCTCTTCCCTACTCCATCCTACTATACACTACACTATCCTACTCTACCTTACTCTACCCTACACTACCCTACCCTACTTTACTTTACTCTACACCCTACACTACCCTACTCTACTCTAAATTCTAAGTTTATTGATAAAACTGACTGAATTGGTTTTTGATTAAGTAGGTACTTATATTTTTTGAAATACGTAAGTCTTCAGTTATTATTTAATTTTATTCAACTGTTGGGGTAATAAATCGGAAAAACTGAATTCCGATTATTCAACTCGCTCGGGGTCGGTAGATAGATACGCATTTCCGAATTTTCACTTTCATGGTGAATAAACGTAATAGACCCAGCTTTCTACGTGAATACAGCCATATCTACAACAACAACAACAACAACATCAACAAGGCGGAGAAATTATCACGCACCTCACCCTCACCGCCTTGAAGACCCGACCTATGACCACAGGGCGTTACTAACCCGAATCAGTCACATTGTGTCTGCTATCGAAAGGTCAATGAGTCGATTACTTGGCTAATCATATTTATAGACATTAATCACAGATAGGATTCTAGAATAATCTTTGTCCAGCAACCGGACTTTGTTCATCATAATATTATCACGTTTTGAACTCTTACTAGTTACAGAACAAATCAAAGTTATAATAACAAGAAACGGAGAATATTATTAGCGGAAAAGGCTTCTGATATCTGTTGGACTTTAGTCGTTGGCATCAGATAGTCATCTGATATGCTGATCATGACGGAATCCGAAATAGTTTGTCATTTCCATCGATCACTAAAGAATTGAGTCATTAGTGATCAATGGTCATTTCATAATTTTAGCCTTTTTTTGATGGCCATCAAATAACTCTTCCCACTTTGGTTGGCGCGAGAGGACGAGTCAGATTTTTTCAAACCCCACCTGTGTTCCACCAGCTGCCCTTTGCTTTTAAGGGCCACAGTACTAGACTCTTTCATACTTTCCTTACCTCAGCAGGCATGGGCTCTAATGGGCCCCGTCCATTTTGCTGACATCTCTTTGAGTCGCTGACCAGCTTGGTCCTTACCGGACGGACCAGACAGTGGGCTAATCATTGGTAGCAGTCGGCAAGCTCTACGCCTACGGTGCATCGGTGACTGGGAATCGCCTTGCGACTCCCGCCTCTCGATGATATAATTCGGCGAATTAATCTCAACCTTACCTCTAATTTTATTTTTTCTAACCACAGTTTTAGAACACATAGATTGCGAGAGACTAGCGAAAACAGTCAACAAGCGATGCGTCGTACTAACAAACTTCATGCTCAGTAATTTAGTGGAGGCGACGGCACAACTGCTCTCCAACACCACATTGTTGACTACCCTACTGCTTGAAGGACTTCCGTTGAGGATACCCTATTTAAATCCTTTGACTGAGGTAAGGCATTCTTTTTAACCGAAATACCTACCGATGGGCCTTATCAGAATGCTTAAAGGCCACCTAAGGGCAATGGAAAGGGCAATGCTCGGAGTTTCTTTGCGTAATCCCATCAGGAATGATGATATCCGCAGGAGCACCAAGGTTGACTTCGCTTGAAGAATCGCCAAACTTAAGTGGCAGAGGGCAGGGCATCTTGCTCGCAGCGGTGTAAGGCCTGCCACAATGTGCACTGATGAACTGGTGAGTGTCGTAGGAATCCGACAGATGGTGAGACGCACACGACCGTTCGTTGACATTTGGAGGAGTCCTATGTCCAATAATGGACGTCTTTCGGTTGAAATTAGGAATGTTCTACCGCAGGTTACCGAAGGTAGGTCACCTTTCATCAGGGTTTATTTTCTATATCAATATAAGTATATAAGACACCCCGCCCCCCTGTAATAGTAACTTCATTCACCGACATACTTACCCCCCGTCCATATACTTACGTAATCGAACATCCAATAAACTTTCCTCAATCATCTCGATTAGATCTCGACAGATTCTCGACTTAGATTTCAATGTGTTCTAGGCTATAATGGTGAATAGTTCTCTGCAACACTTACACTTGCAACGTTGCCTGATCGGCGATGCGGGCTGCCTGGCTATCTGCAAGGCTATCAAGTGTATGCCAAACATTCTGACCCTGGACTTGTCAGGGTGCGAGCTGACCCCTCTAGGCGCAGGATACATCGCAGAGTTAGTTAAGGTATGTTATTATTTCCTGCTTCATATTTTACAATCCACAAAAACACTAATGTAACAACTCAGCTAATTTTATCCGAACCCCTGTCAAGAGTCAACAAAAATAGAATGCCTCGAAGAAGTTCGATGCCATAACGCCGACAATGCTTCGACCCACTGTAGCCCACATCAGAAGCTCAACCAGTTATCATACGGACTGATTTACATCAGAAGAGACGGTCAAAAGAATAGTGTAGTATCAACAACTTTAGCCAGTGTTAAAAACACATTTGTTCCATTCCAGTTTCAGAAGATCCAGAGATACAGCGAGAACTGGACACATACTCTGCGGTATCGTCTGCCTGAGCTAGACACGATGGCCGGTCTGCGCAGGATCACAGTTTGCGCCAACCCTCAGTTAGGGGACGAAGGAGTCGGCAAGCTTCTTGATGTGCTTTCCGATGATTTATGGATAAAAGGTCGGTATTGGATTATGTAAGTTGTTACCGCACTCGCTCACACTGGGTAAGGCTCAAAGAAATCATAAAAACTTTGGAGAGGCTCTGCATAAAATCTTTAAATCACAAAACAGACAAACAGTGCAGAATTTAAATGGCCTCCGCAATGGTGGTAATTTATCGTAGTCTTACGCCTAATCCTAACAAGAAGAAGAAGGCCCAGATAGAGCTGAGTGAGCCTGTACGAAGTGCGCTTCCCTCCTTCCAGCCAGGCTCTTTCGCGGAAGCTGTGGCTGCCATAACCGCTAGCACTACCGCTCGAGCGCGTGTCATAGTTTCAGCCACCAAAACCCATGATTGACCAGGAATACCTTCCGAGCTTGGCGAGGTGTTTTGGCCTTCATACTCTTACGACCCATTCCAGATCGCCTTCAGTCACCCCAAATTCTCAGACCGATTTGAAAGTGAAAAGAGTGACGAAGGGTTGTCTGTAGCTACTGGGAAAAGCTTGTATACGATTCCTGCCGATTGCTACCTGCTCTACAAATCACTGTTTCAGCACTGGATGTCCAGAACTGCAGTATAACAGAAACCTCCGCAATTGCGATCCTACAGATGTTGACGTCGAACAAAACCCTCGTAGTAATTGATTTAAGGAACAATGACGTCAGCTTAGATTCGCTGTCTAAAGTACGTGCAATGCTCAGAGAAAACGATAGAGCGCCGGAAGGAAAGGTTAGTATTTTGTTAGGTTACGGATCAGGTGTCACTTTTACCTACTGTTATTTATTTTTATAGATATAGAGTTAGGTGCCTTTTTGACCTTGCACAAATTCTTCTGTGTTTATTGTACCTACCTATTTCTTAATTTATATTTTTAATATGTGCGAGGTTCAAATAAACGGTTTTCTTTCTTTCTTTCTTTCTTTTCTTTACTACTACCTACCTATATAGTTGAATTGAGTTTACCAATTTATGCACAAGTCCTTGCATATGACTCTTTTAGCTTGTGCGATGTGCTAGTTGTTTTTACGTTAACGTAAAACAAACTCTCACTAGGCACTGGTGGAAAAATTTAGAGCTAGGTAACATAAAAAAAATCCAAGGGGCGCAGATATAGAAGCTGGAACCGGGCGGGCTAGTTAGGGAACTGCTCCAACCACACGACTTTCCTTGCCTAAAGTAGTAACTAAACTAGTCAAGAGGAGACTAGGCGCATGGTATCGAGAGCCCGTGCGCATGTCGTGCCGTCATGCCTCAACACGTTGCTGCCATTCCTGGATAAATCGGCCATGAGACCCGATTTACACTGTTGAGATCACCAAAGATTACTTTTGATTGCTTAGGATTCACAATTTGTCTGTGTCTTGAAATTATTTAGATCTTTGTACTATCATTTGCTCTTGTTTTTTCAGTTCACATGGCTTGCTAGTCTTAGTGGGTCTTCGAGCGAAAGATTTTCTAAATCGGTTCCACCCAAGTTAGTATAACATTCTTGTTCTTGATATCATGTATAGTTTACTTCAGTATTCCAATAATTATTGACCATTGAATAATGTTTTATTTGCTCATAGAAATGGAATTGCAAAAGATCGATATTTGACGACCGTGAGAGCAACGCCCCCGAAATATGTTACCAAGACTAGTACAGGGAAGAAAGAAAAGTAAGTACTCTTTTTTTCTATTCAAGGATAAAGCGAAACCTATTTAATATTCTCTGGAAGAAAGGCTAGTTGTTGTCAGGTTCGATCCTGCGCACGGAACAAATATTTGCATGCTGCCTGGATGTCATGTGTATGGGAATTTACATGTTTGTGAATGCACCCTCTAGGCCTCTACAGGAGTAATTTTTAGAGTGGGACAACAGGCTTTTTTAAAATATATGGAAATAAAGTGTGAAAAATTCAAAACACATTTCGGTAGGTCATACTACACCCTGCTTTTTGTATCAAAACGCGATGTACTGTGGTACGACGCGACAGCAGCGCGGTTGTAATGTGCGCTTCTCATTTTCAGAGACTACGCGGAGATATTAGAAGAACAGCTACAAGAAGAGATCTCGCACCGACAACAACTTGAAGAGCTGAACTTACAGTTGGTAAACCAGATGAAACAGTTGAAGCAGCAGCAGATGCGACTGTGGGGTAATTGTGGAGCCTCTTCAGGTAAATTGTTCAACTTATTATATGAACTGACAGGACCCGACCAGGGTCAGATCTTTCAGTGTTCGAAATTCCTTTTAACTAACTTATATAATTTGGTCGGGCTTGCGAACGGCGTGTTCCACGCGCTTCTCAAGGAGTTGTCAGCAAACCGTTAGGGCCCCAGCATGGTCGAGCCCTACTGGGGCTATGGGTTCGCTTCTGAAAAGAAAACCCAGCCCTGGAATAAAAGGCAACGATGGAACTAGGAGTGGGTTTTAGTCAGTAAAAGGCTGACATGAAAAAAGCGGGAGATGTCATTGGATAATTTTCCCCTAAAGAAAACAAAAACCAGTTTCGGGTGGAGGACAGATAACCGCCTAATCTCTTGCTCCGTCGCAGTGTGCGATAGCAGTGAGGGAGACGGGTACACCAGGAAGGATCGTGTCCAGTACCGCATCAAGAGACTGGAACTTAGAATCAGTATAGGGGCAGAATTTAGTATACTCCCCTATACTAAATTCTACCTAAACGAAGACTTTGTAAAAGACAGAAAAATCGATTAATATCTTATTTGTTATTAAAATTTTTACCTGCGCGCTGCGGAACTAGGTATCTAGATTGGATCAAATTATCGCAACATTATTTAATATTTTTTTTGTTTCCTACCCAGGCTCGGAACACTCATTGGAAGCAAGTTCGAGGTCTGGTGACTTATCAAGCAGTTCTGGGTCCTCAAGTTCTGTGCCCATCGACCAGACCACGCTGTCTTACATCCAGCAGGCCTTCAAAGACATATACGCGTTCATTAAGAATAACCAGTGCTACGGGTTATCGCCTAACGGGTAAGAATATTTTCTGGATAAGGTAGATACTTTGTTCACTTATTTTGTCGTGTATCAAGGGCAGATTTCGCCGGAGCTGGAAGGAAGCAGTGCGGGCTTGCGAATTAAAAGAGTAGAGGGAAACCTTTGCCCAGGAGTAAAACAGAACAGAGATCCTACCCCAAGTTCTTAACGCGGTCCATTTAACCACCTAAACTGTACCCCTAGCAAAGTTGCTAATCTGCTATCGTTAACGCTAGTAGAACGCTTCAAATGTACGGGACGCTATCTCAACGCCTCAGTCACCTGGTCAGAACAAAAGAATTGGAGGTGTGGCCAACTCGAAGCGTTCGACGTAAACGAAACGGTTGTAACTTAGCTAGGGAGGAGAGGGGGGGCTGAACTGCTGAACTGCTAAAGGGTTGAAGCTGTATACGGTGTATAGCTCCATTAGCAACTTCCCTTTTTTTCGCTCGAAAGCTTGCTATTTTAACATGTCATGTGCACGATGGCCCCAGGCCTACCGATAAGTAATGCACTTATGAGAAATCAATAGTCTCTTGCACTATAATTGGTATCTTTGAACTCCCGATAGATTTTGAGATATATGAATTAGGCCCAATTTTGAAATTAAATAAATAAGTCTTAGCCAGCAGATGCGCCACTCTAATGAGGCTAAATCTTAACAACATTACATTCCCCCAGAAAATGTATTCATGAAGCATTGAAAGGTCGTTTACAAGAGCTACCGTCAATCAAGAGCATTGAAGACATCGAAGAAGTAGAAGAGGAAACGTCCTACTGTGAAGAATTGCGAGTCAACATAGTATCGAAGAGACCGCAGAGTTCTCACCAAGTGGTAGACAAGATGAAGGTCAACAAGACGACTAAGTCCGCGCATCTTTTGGGCGACTCTCAGCGAAGGGACGCAATCGAAATGGTAAGAGCTGTAAAGGTAGAATTAAACTGCACACACGTATGCCACGCACGCCGATCTGGGCGCGTAGGTCTCAATACATTTTGTATGGAAACTAGACGTGGAGAGCTCCACTTGATCGACTCCACGCGACGTCGGCGTCGTTCTACGTACAAATCGGGCGTGTTATACTTGTGCGTGCGTGTGTATCGATCTAATGTAGTTCTAGCTTTATACTTGCAACTTCTGCTAAGTCATGTTCGAGTTGTTTTTACTTTAACGCGATCGAAACGTTGACCGCGTTTGGCTCTCTGATTGGTTAAAAGTTTGGAGCGGGCCAATCATAGCGCCGAATGTCATAAACGTATCTAAAACAAACTCGTACTAGGCATTCTGAGCATCGTTGAAAGCGATATATACAATCAGATCAAATGAAAACAGTTTTGATACTAGAACTAAATAATAATAATAATAATAATCCTTTATTGTCAGGCAACTAAGGCCCATAGATAAAATACACAAATAATCTTACAAAATAATTAACTAATACATAAAAAGGATACTATAACTAACTATTATTAAACTATAAACTATTGCACACGAAGTGACGGCGTCGTGTTCCACTGCGAGGTCGGTATCCTTCCACGAAATCGTCAATACACGACACCCTTCGGCCAAAACTCTCCTTGAGGAAGGTCTCCAAATGATTAGTTGGCACCCGCACCACAAACGACTTGAAATTCGTATTATGACGCGGCTCCAACTGCTCAACTCTCAAAGTCCAGTTCGTCTTGATTCGTACATACTCCACGATCTTCTCAACCTTCGTGGTGTGATGTAGCCTCGAAACGTACAGCTGCGTCGTGGTATTGCTGGACGCAGCAGCATGTTGGGTCCTGCCAGCGCGGTACCGCACTGTTTCTGACAAGTAGGCTTCTTTCTCTTCTTCTTCTCTACCTTCGTGAAGACGACAAGGTGAACAAGATGTTAGACCAGCAGTAGAATTTATTCATGGGTTCTAATTATTTTCAGAAACTAGAGATGATTGAAAGACAAATGGGCGACACGAGAAACGCGCACATCGAGGAAATGAATACATTAGAAAATAATATTACTTCAGCAGAATTGAAGCCTAATAAAAAGGTAAGTGCAGTCTTGTTTTTTATTAGGTGTGATGATGAATATTCGGATATGCAATTTGAAAAACTGAGTATATAAAAATTTAGTACCCACGTAAAACGCTTTTACCACAAGCAAAAATAGACCGTATTGCTAAGAAATTCAAGTTCAAAATGTTAGGTCTGGAAGCGTCTCCATTATCTGCTGTTTCGATGTTTATGACTAGAGATGTACCGTTGCCGGCAATATTGCCGTAAAGTGGGAATATTGGTGGGAATATTGCCGGGAATATTCCCGATGTATGGAAATTGGTGGCAATATTGCCAGCAATATTTCCCAGATTGCCGGCAACGGCACATCTCTATTTATGACACATAATTAAAGTGTACCTGAATTCGCTTGAATAAAAGATGGGTACATGCGTGAAACCCATGCGGCCATGGTGAAACCGTACACTACTGGAGTTATGAACGGCTCTACAAGATCGCGCAGTGCACGCAGTGTTAAAAAAAAATTATAGTTATTACCTATTTGCAAAATAGATTGAAATCTGTTCAAGCCTAATCAAACAATAATATTTAAGTATGTACCATAGATATAAGAAAGGTTTCTATGGTATGTACTTAGTATTTTGGATGCGGAACAGAAAAGTCCCGCAAACTTCCGTTCACCGTTAATGGGAGGATCCAACGACCAAACGGGTGTTATGTCTGGTTTGGGCAACTGCCCGATAGATTATTTCGGATAATTGCGCGGAGAACTAATAGTGCGATGCGGAATTTCGTAGTTTAGTTCCTACGGGTGTTACATCTGGGTTTGGGCAACTGCCCGATAGATAATTTCGAGCTGTTATATAATTGTTCGAATCGCACGGAGAACCAACTATTTGTACAATGCAGGATTTCGTAGATTAGTTCCTATGTGGCGGCATAGATGTTGCTACAGTATTATTATTTATTGACAGATTAAAAATAGGCAGAGTAGCCCGTGCAGTAGCGTGGTGAGTGACTCGGACACGCTGACGTGCTCGCCGCAGGTGACGCAACGCTCACTGCACCCCGTCCTCGTCAACCCGCGGGAGGCGCTCTATTCGTCCTCGTCCGACGACAGCTCGTGACTGACGTTTTTTACGTATATATTTATTATGAATATCATGTTTTATGTATGATTAAAAAATTGTTTGGGTTTTTTATGAGTTTTACTTGTACTTGCTCCTTCTCAGCCAATACACATCCACTGTTGGATATAGGACTCCACCAAGCGTCGCCACAACGAACGTTCTTGTGCGTCTCGCATCCATCCGTTGCCAGCGTCCTTCACCAGGTCATCAGTCCACCTGACTGATGATGACTCCTTCTCATTAATTACCAGTCACCCTATATATGGCTAGAAGGCTCATCTAACATGTTGCATACATCTTATACCTACCATCTTAGTTTGGTGTTAGAAAAAACATTTAAAATTACAATAACAATTTTATTAAACTAACAATAACACTGCAATATCTAACCTATTCATTTCTTGGTGTCACTTAATTCTACATTCTTCTGCTGTAACTTGGCTATCATGACCTTCTCTTTGGCTTCCTTCCTAGCTTGTTTCTCCAATTTCTTCTGTTCCTTCTCCCGTTTGGCCAGCATCTCTTGGAACCTCTCATCACGAGGATCCAGTTTAAATCCAAAGTGTCTTCTTACTTCCTCTACTAGCCGTTCTTTCTTTTGCTGGAAAGATGGATTAAAATAGTTTATTAATTAAAAATCCACAACTATAACACAAAGCCGTCTAGACCCAAGCTAAGCAGAGCTTGTGTGAGATAACCAATATATTAAAATACATACATATCTATTAAAAATTAATTCCACCCAAACATTTGTCTTGGGTGGGAACCAAACCTACAACCTCTGGGATAGCAGTACTCACAACCACTAAATACTAACCCAACAGGCCAGTCACACACAATTGTGAGATCAATGGAAAAGCAATTGTTCAGGCAATTAGGGAAAGATAATAAAAGTTCAAAAAGGCTTGCAAAAGCAAATTTTCAGAATGGCATTACTTCAGTTAATGCATGTGAAAATCACTAGTTTAATTCCATTATTTTTGTCATGTTTTCAGGGTAGAGTTTTAGAAATACTCATCATCATCTTATCAGCCGAAAGACGTCCACTGTTGGACATAAGCCTCCCCCAAGCATCGCCACAATGACCGGTCCTGTGCATCACACATCCATCGGATTCCCGCGACCCTGACCAGGTCATTGGTCCACCTCATATTCAATAATTGTACATAGGTTATGGTTATGTAAAATTATTGCATAATAGCTAAATAAGAGCTCGTAAAAATAAATAAAACAGTTTCAGAATAAATCAACTAACCTTAGCTGCATTGGCGTCAGCAGCCTTTTTGGCAATCTTATCAAGCAGGTCTTTCTTCCACTGTTCCAATTTGGCAAACTTTGCAGCAACTTCTCTGTCTCTTTGCTGAATTTTCTGTTCTTCTTCGTTTCTTCTCTTTTCTGCTGTCTCTACCATCTGTTTTATGGTGAATGGGTATGCCACAGATTCATACTCTAATCTCTCTTCTATGTCTTTTTTTGATGGGAAGCAAATGCCTGAAATTAGTAGGAGTTTGATTACATTGCTTTTTGTTGAAATAGGTAATGCAATATGTACTGTGGTCACATGGACAATTAATTCATTACACCCCAAGCGAACACCGGCGTTCACACACACCTAATGTCTTTCTATTGTCTCTAATTATCACGATTGAAGAGTTAACCCTTCAGATACCGTCAATTAGAGACACAATAGTAAGACAATAGATGCGCGGCCACCGGTGGTCGCTTGGGGATTCATGAATTAAGAAACAAAATGTGTCTGTCACATCTTTTACAACGAGCTGTATTGTCAGTATATTATGATATAAATATCCTATTTCATTACACTGTGTAGTGTTATTTACATTATTTTTTATATATTTTTGCTGGGTAGGAATCTCCCCCCTCGCCTCCCCCCAGCAAAAGTACATATATTCACATCCCTTATTCTAAAGTCCTTCTTAAACAAGTACGGACTGACTATAAATATACAAATTTCTAAGCAATACAAGTCATCCCTTAGATTGGAGACTGAATGGAGTGTCCCTAATCTAGTGTTTATCAAGGTTCGCACTAATCTATCAACATCACAGCGAGTAGTGGAAATTAATGCGAATACCTTCGTTAGAAAGACAATAAATGTTATAAGTTATTACTTGGATTAACACCGCTAGCAACGCCGTACTTTCCGTACATCTTTCTATTGTATTTAACTGTCAGGTGGGCTATATGTTTCGGTTCCTCGTATGGCCTCCGTCCGTTAATAATATTCTGATGATCTTTTGACAGCCTAGAAATGTTCCTCTTTGCTTCTATCGCAGCCTCTTTCGCTAAAATATCTTCATCATCTGCCACTACTGCATCTATCTGTTCTACGGCTTCTACCTGTGTTGTTGAATAACGGAACAAAGAACCTATAAGGTTCGGCCGAAGAAACTTCGATCTTATGCACAAATTCATTGTAAATAATGTTTTTGTTGTTCTTATTAAAGTTTTAATTGAAAATAAAATATGCTGCAATGTGAGGTTATGTTTTTCAATTTCAACTAGGGATGGCGAGTTGGCGACTGGATCATGGATCACTGGAGAACGATTTGAATAATCGATTTTGTAACCCGAAAACTAATTTCAGGAAGTCCAATCGATATTAAGATTTTTGTATTTTGCTAATGTCAATGATATAAGTTTTTACATAGGTACGAAATGCATCAATATTAATTTCCTGAAGATTGTTCTTTTTAACTTCTTTTTTTTATGATGAGTAATCTTAAAAAAAGAAGTTAAATAGAGCAATCTTCTGGAAATGCATATTTGAGTTCCGTAGTTACTGTATCAGAATGTTCGGCTGTGAAAAAGATGGATGAAAAGAAAGAATTGCAGCGGCGATAAGAATTTTGAGATGAGATGGATGTTTGGAGTGACGAGAAAGGATATAGTGAGAAATTAGTATCAGCGAAAGTTTGAAAGCGGCTCCAGTGACTGAAAAGTTGAAAGAAAATCGTTTGTCTTGGTATGGTCATGTGAAGGGGAGGGATGATACTCTAAGAGTTCCGAGTGTACCTGTAGATGAATGGAGAAAGATAGGGAGGCCAAAGAAAAGATGGATGGATTATGTTAAGAGTGATATGAAAGAAAAGGGAGTTAGTGATAGTGTCACCGGTGACAGAACAAAGAATGGAAGAAACTAACGTGTTACGCCGGCCGACCCCAAGTAATACGGGATAAAGGCAGGAAGAAGAAGTTACTAATTGAATTAAAAATATTTTAAAAGTCGTTTTACTTAGACTCGATTAAAAAATCAATCGTCTTATACGCCTTACAGTATTTGTTTTTGAGAAAGTGAGGCAAGGTTTAAGGTGTTAGCTACCAGTCGATCGATTGTCGATCGATGCCATCGATCGACGTTAATCGATTGGTGTCATAGCTTTAATTGATCGACAGATGCCGGTCGACAAACCAATCGATTGATTGCCTGTCGATGGCTGTGGATATACTTTGTTGAATTAGATTTATTACTGATTCGATTGTATTCAATGTGAATAAATTAAAAATCGATTTTCTTTAGGACGAATCGACATCCCTATTTCACATTGAATAATTTAGGGCATAGACAATGTTCAATTTGATTGCCATATTAAAAATGTATGAATCACCTTTTTTTTGTTACTGACTGATTATCGACTCTAACTCAATACAATAAATATCAAAACGTTTAGTATTTGATACTGTGAATTGTCATCGTGTCAATAAATTTTAATTTCACTCGCTCTTTGTTTTGTCTTGTCTGTGCCTTGTGCCTGCGTTCTAATTAGATTGAAGCTCTCGTTTCTTGGTTTGTTATTTTCTGCAGTGTTCTATAAAACTTGAAATAATGGATGATTTCGGTGATAATTTTGTCCAACCCGAAGAAGACCCAGCAGCGGAATTTCTTGCTCGCGAACAGAACCAGTTAGCAGGGCTTGAAGATGATTTGGAAACTAGTGCTCCGCCCCCCAATAAATCTTCCTCCAACTTGTCACTTAGTGAATTTGTGGGTAAGTAACATAATTGCTTCGGATTTTATATCATTCATATTGTTGTGTCAGTTACAGGGAAATTATAAAAATCAATACTTTGATCAAATTTGGCATTCTATCATCAACTCGTAGCTAATCTGACAGGCCCCATACTATTACAAATGTAATAAATTTTAATGGTATTAGATATATCTTCCTACTCTACTTCTGCACAATTCGGTAATTACTAAAGGTGAACAATATTTTTCAAGTAATGGCTTACAAAAACCATTAAGTAATGCGCTAAAATGGCTATCTATAATAAAAATCTTTTTTTCCACAGAAGTGTATAATGCACCAAAGTACGACTCAGGCGACCTTTTAGATGATGAGCCTATTCAGACTTCTGTGTTCAGACAAGAGAGAGAAGAACCTGAGAAGATCAAAGCTTGGCGTGAGGAACAGAAACAGAGATTGGAAGAGAAAGGTAAATGGTATTACATAGCTTTTTTAGCTAGTACTCCTAAACTCATCAATATTGTAGACCTTGTAACTTAAATTGTTTCAAGTCTTCTTCATAAGTTACTGTTGCCTAAGTTTTAAGCCCAGTTTCACCTTGTATCTTACCACTGTCTTAAATAACCAAAGTGCAAATTTGTTCTAATTCCTAACATTTGATTTTTGGATGAACAACCTTTTTGTTACATCAATCTCAACCAATTATAAAAATCTTCTATAAAACTTATGAGTTACAAACATGATTGTGTTTGTTACACAATTTAAATATTTTTAACCAACTTCAAAAACCTCCTCGGTTATTTGAATAAAACTGACTATGTTGCTTTCAAGTTTTGTAGTTAGACTAATACAACAAGTGTAAGAGGCACGGAAATACCTACAAAGGTTATGTAACTGCCCTACTTTTATACCAAGACCTCCAAAATGCCAACTTAATTCATTAAATCGAAGTGAACGCTGTCATTGTCTTTCTATTATGTCTCTTATTGACGGTATTTGAAAGGATAGTAAATATTTCATTTGAATTTAGATGCTGAAGAGGAGAATAAGAAAGAAGAGATGCTGAAAATAGCGAAAAAGGAACTGGAGGACTGGTACAAAACTCATGAAGAGCAGATTGCTAAAACTAAGGCAGCTAACAGGTACTTACCTCTGGATCTAGTTTGCTTACTTTATGTAGTGCAATAGCAGACTAGGTAGATTTTATGGCTACATTATTTAATAAGGAGCTGTTGTATGTATTGTTCTGCCTTTTTAAATCCTCCGCTGCCATAAAGTATAATGCTGCATAGAGATTAATTTGTGGGATTTTTCCTTTAAGTTTTGTTTCTAGTAAGTATTTACTGATTTTATTTTCAATTTTTGCTTACATATTATAAAACCGAGTCAAAAACTACTGAGCAAATTTTCATATCGACGAGTGCAAAGTAAAAAAAGTTATATAAGCAATTTTGCGAATTTCTGATAGTTGCAGTAACTTAACAAAAATAAAATATTCTAAGAAATGAGAAACCTTTCAAGTGTCAAAAACGAAGAAATAATAGTTTTCTAGATAATAATACTTAAAAAAAAAAAAATTACCTGCTAAATAACTACTTATTGTTACTAATTCAATAAAGATGATAGAAAATCACAAAATTGCAGATAACTTTTTTTACTTTGCACCCGTTGATGTGGTTTACTGGTTTACTGCTTCATAGATATTAAATCTATAATTTCATTAAACCACAAGTGAATGCCAGCTTTCACTCTCTCATTGTCGTTCTATTGTGTCTCTAATTACGGTATTCAGAAGGATAAACAAAGTTATGAACTGTAGTGAAGAAAAAACAACAAATAATACCTACTTTTTTGTCAAACAGTACAGAGCTAATCTTAATGGAAATAGGTACTTTTCTGATAGTATATTTATGCTTGGATGAAAACAGATACATGATTCACATTATTTTTTATTGGTTTTCTTTGTCTACAATTTTTAAACATTAAGACATTTAATTTCTTTGCATGACAAAACAAACAACTAATTGGGCTCTTTTCTTTTCAATGCAATCAGGGAGTCGGCTAAGTAAGTATACTTGAAATATAAACTAAAACAGGAACTAATCTGGTTATACTGGGTGGTGGTGCCAGGTGATAAATCATCCAAATGTATTCATTTTAAAATATATGACCTTTTATGTATGTACGTCCGACTACGTCGGGCTGGTGTCCGCAATGCCACGCCCAAAGCGCAGAATAAGTAATAGTACAAGCCCCAAGGGCGTATTTTTCGTACGAAAGAAAACCAGTAACCATTTGGGCATTTCATATTTTCAAGGATAGCGGATACAGGGATAATGTTGCAATAAATATATGGTTTCAGTTAATTTTTATAATTCTGTATAAATAAACGGATCATTTATACTTCAGCATCGTTGTTTGTACACTTATCAACAATCAATACAACACAAACATTTTTATAAACATTCCTACTAAGATTCAACACAATTTCATAATCTAACAATACATCAAATTGGATAAATACATTGGTATTACATTATAACCCCTTCATAGGTGGGAAATAAGGCAATTTTTATTATTCTGTATAAATAAAAGGATCATTTACACTTTAGCATTGTTGTACACTTATCAACAGTCAATACAACACAAACATTTTTGTAAACATTCCCACAATTCAACACAATTTCATAATCTAACAATACATCAAATTGAATAAATACATTGGTATTACATTATAACCCCTTCATAGGTGGGAAATAAGGCAATTTTTATAATTCTGTTTAAATAAAAGGATCATTTACACTTCAGTATTGTTGTTTGTACACTTATCAACAGTCAATACAATACAAACATTTTTGTAAACATTCCTACTAAGATTGAACACAATGTCATAATCTAACAATACATCAAATTGAATAAATACATTTGGTATTCCATTATAACCCCTTCATAGGTGGGAAATAAGGCACAATATGGATTCTTAAACTAAGTTATGTATGTTTGTAACAGGAATGCCGAGAAAGCTTTAGCACGCGGTTCGGAGGGTACCGTTGAAGACGGTAACGAATGGGAGCGCGTTGCAGAGCTCTGCGACTTCGGTCCAAGGCGCGGCCGAGACGTGGCGCGTCTTAGGTCCATCGTGCTTCAGTTGAAACAGTCTGGAGTCAGACCTAAGCACCCACCACGCTCTACTAAAGTGTAAGTTTTTATACTCGTCATTCTTGTGGGAAGCACTGTTGTAATCACTATAGATAGAATTATGTAACCTGAGTTCAATTCCCAGACGTCGACAAATTATTTTTTAAATTTTAGAACAAACCAAGTCATCATAGTTATAAAATGGAATTTCAAATTATATTTTTAAGTGCAATTTTATTACAAATGATCACTTAGAAATCAGCTTAAAATACACAGTGCCAAAAACTCAAATGTCTACTTTAGACATTTGAGTTTTTGGCAATGGTTTTTTTTATGGTGTAAATAAACCATGCAGTGGTTTATTTATACCGCTTGAATTATCTCGAATTAATAATCAAATTATAATTTATAAAATTAAAGCCAAAACGATGTTAGTTTGTTAATTGACTAGTTAAAAATAGCATATTTATACTTTTCTTTTTAAATTAAAAATATAATTTATCAGACACCAGGGAGGAGCAACTCCTTGGAATAAAATAAAAAGCTAAAAATTTATTTTGACTCTTTTGATGCTTCTGTCTCAAAAATGAACAAATTGAAAATGTTTGGAACATTTGCTGAGAATTCAATGCTGCACAACTTTTTTTTTAATTTTCAATAATTATCAGGATTCAACTAGACCTGTTTCAAAGCATAGGAAATGAGATATGTAATTACGGAAAACAGATTCTTGCAACCTTTAACATTGAATATCTCTTAAAATTCATTTTTGAGGTAACACATCAAATAAAATTTTCAGCAACTATAAAAAACGTTAAATATATAAAATATATTTGATTTGTAATCACAATGTGGTGAAATAAAACATTAAAATAACAATGCTTATTTCTTCTGTTCACAGAGCCTGAATTGTCAGTGAAGATGAAGATTACCTACGTAACTACAAAAAATTTTACCTAATCATCAGTCTCGGTATATTCAAATCACACTTAATTATAATTTAGGAAAAATATATTAATATAAAGATGTTCTACTGCTGTTTATTAATACTGGAATGTAATAATAACCATAATAGAAGTGTTATCTATTCATTTTGTATTGTATAGTATGATATTATAAATCATAATGGCTAACTATTATTAGGAACTAGTTAAGCCAGCGAGTTTTTATTATTTCATAATGTTAATAAATATCATTCCAAAATAAATAATTGTTCAATTCTTTGGTAACTTTTTCATAACTTAATTTTTCTAAACCTTTCACATTTTACACTTGCACTTCAAATTATAATAAACCATATTTTAAAACTCCCATAACAATTTTCTACTTATTTTAAGTGTGAAAATATATAACAATTTTCAAATTAAAGTATTATTTGATACTATAACTTATAATCCTTGGTAATATCAATATGTTTCCTTTTATATATTTTTTCAGTCAGTTTCAATAACAAATACATTAAACTAATGACCAAAAGAAAAGGCCATACACCACATGTGAGGTAGCTTCGTAATTGTTGTCCTAGAGACCTCTCCTTATTCATAGATATCTTATTATACACTATTTCTGTCCTCTTTGTTATGTCCATCCAATTGTACATTTTTCTTATTCTCATATTGCATTCAAAGGGACATAAGATATTGCCTTTGTCTATGTCATCCATAGCTTTTTCAATGCCCTCAACCAGACTGCCCACATTAGGCTCTGTCAAGTAGATCATACTCTCTGGCAACACTTCAGGGATGCCACCAACTTTAGTAGAGACCACCTTCAGCCCACAAGAAGCAGCCTCTACTATTGCCATACAATAAGCTTCTGTTAGAGATGTGTTCAAAAATATATCCCCTTTGACTAATACATTTCTAACTTCAGAATGTTTGAGACTACCTAAAAGAGTCACACAATGTTGAAAGCCCTTCTGTTCTCTTACTTCTTGTAAGAGCCACATTTTAGGACCATCTCCACCAACTATAAATCTTATATTTGGATATTTGGGGCACATATCAGCTATTACTGCAGCCATTAGGTCAACACCTTTCCTGTACACCAGACGTGATACAATTACTATTGTTATCACATTTGGCTCTCTTTTACTTGGGTCTGGAGTAAAACTGTAAGCATCAACAGCATTAGGAATGACAGAAACTTTGTGAGCTTTTACTTTTGCTCTGAGCACAGTATTTTCTTTTCCAGTATGTGACACACAAATACAATGATCACACTCACATAAACACATTTGGAGATATTTATTTGTCAGAACAGCTGATGTGTCAGCAAAACCAAATAAGCTGTGATCTGTAAAAACTGTTTTCAACCCCATTAATTTACCTATAATTGACACTTCATGGCATAGGACACTGAATGCAGAATGTCCATGAACAATTTCAATTCTTTCTCGTATTAGTATGTATCTTATCAGAGCAATATTGCTTATCATCGTCGGAAGTACACACTGGGCGTAAAACACTTTAACAGGCAAGTAATAAACTTTGAGTCCACATGTTAAATACCGTATTCCTACTCGTTGACCGTAGGAATGTGTGATTATAACTACTTTGTGACCTCGTTTTATCAAACATTGTGATAAATTGTAGATGTGTTCTTCAACACCGCCTGTATTAGGATAGAAGAAGTCCGAAGCCATGCAGATAACGTGCTTTTTATACCTTTTACTGTTTTCCTGTAACAACATAATAGGTTAACCAATGAAACGACTACGCATTCAATAGTTTTCTCACTATTTACTAATATTAAATTGAGTACCTTTCTCTGGATCCCCATTACAGTTCAATTATTCTGGAGTGATAAGATTCTTCCAATAATATTAATAAGTGCTTTGTTTTCAAATATCGCTCCGAATCAATTTCTGGCGAATCCTCAGCATTTAGCTTAGCAAAGCAAGTGACGGTTGACACACTTGACACTGACGCATTTGACGGTTAAGGATGACACACTGTGAGTGTTGCCATACATGTAAAACATTTTTATTGGCTTGATTTAATTTCTAAACGAATATTTCTGTTTTAAATTTCTCAAAAATATTAAAAAAGTGTCTGTCAACAGTGTCAAGTAAACTGTCAATGTCAAAACATCGTGTTGCAAATTTATAACAGCAAGTTTATTTATATTTCTATCTTTTTCACGTTGAAAGATGCTTTTTTCTTAAGTAATGGACGAAGAAAAGAAAACTGAACGTAAGAGAAAAAGGTTTGCCGCTAGGTTGAAAAGTTCCAAAGGAATAACATGCAGTGAAGTGCCTGGACCGGTAAGCCACATGAACTTTTATAAAAACATAGCCAATATTAACCTGTTTTACGACTGTAGCGCTAATATAGAACTGTTTTGCAGAATTTAGTCCTGTGCAACGCTGGACAAGCGACAGGGTTAGAAAAAGATGCTGTGTTTGGTCTAATAAAAGAGCATGAATTAAGTATACCTTTGCCCAAGTATATTGCAGAAAAAGGGGAATCCCATTCCTTTTTAGTGTTTGACTCGACAGAGAGTGCTCAGCTGTTTTATAATACGTGCAATGGTAAAGCTAAAGCTGATGAAAATGGAACACCACTCTACATGAACTTTGTTGAAGAAGGTAAACATATCATAAATTTTGTTTAAATTAACCTAATTATATTATTTGGCAATATATTAGTGGTAATCATGAATTTGATAAATTGTTTTGAAAATAAAGTCATTTTGAACATACATATTTTCCAGTTCCCAACACAGAAATTCAATGCCCACATGAAAATCCTAAAGGCCTATTAGTACTGAACGATTTTATCAGTTTGGAAGAAGAGAAACAATTCATAAAACTGTTTGACTGGAATTCAGAATCAAATAATTTAAAAAATCGCCAAGTGAGGCATTTTGGCTACGAGTTTAGATATGGCAGCAATGATGTGGATCTAAATAATCCTCTAATAGAGAAAATACCTGAAGAATGTGATGTTTTATGGAAGAGATTGAAAGCACAGGGATTAGATGTTGGTGTTCCAGATCAGTTGACAGTGAACAAATATTGCCCTGGACAAGGTACATTGTTTGACAATATTATTTTATTTATTAGATATTAGCAGTGGTGGCCCAGCTTTGGGGCTGCCCAACTTATGAGTCACATATTCCGGGTTCAAACCGAGAAGGTGCTGTGTGATTCATTACATCACCGCTGCACACAAAACGGTGAAGGACAAAATGGTGATGAAAATTAAACCAAAAAATACTAATCTTTTGTCTTTATAACTCTAGTATAATATACAATTAACCCTTCAGATACCGTCAATTAGA
This sequence comes from Mythimna lalbum, assembly GCA_949319445.1. Classification (NCBI taxonomy): domain Eukaryota; kingdom Metazoa; phylum Arthropoda; class Insecta; order Lepidoptera; family Noctuidae; genus Mythimna; species Mythimna lalbum. The sequence continues at coordinate 19,761,050 of OX439350.1, read as the reverse complement.
GACACAATAGTAAGACAATAGATGCGCAGCCACCGGTGGTCGCTTGGGGATTCATGAATTAAGACAAAATTTCTGTATCTCATTCCGCAGGTATACCATCGCATGTGGATAAGCACAGTCCATTTGGAGACACAATACTATCCCTCTCTCTTGGCTCTAATGTGGTAATGGACTGGAAGCATCACAGCGGGAAATATGTGCCGACCGTTGTTCAGGCAAGATCTCTACTTGTTATGCAAGATGAGGCCAGGTGACTAGTTAAAAAATCACTGAATTATTGGTCTGGAGTGGCTACTGTTCAATAAATTAACACTTATTTTATCATAGTTCTGGTGATATATTTTTCTCCTGTCCATCACAAATGTAAAATTTAAAAAAATTAGATTTTGTTATAGGTATCGAAGTTTAGTAACAAAATATTATTTTCATATTATAATCAAATACTGAAATTTTATTTATATGTACACTCTCTATATTTAGATATGACTGGCAGCATGGAATACAACCTCGAACATGGGATCCAGTCATCGAAAATCGCACAGAAAACTCACGCAACATCAAAGTGATTACCAGTAACACTGTACCAAGAAACACGCGAATTTCACTCACATTCCGGTGGACTAGAAGAGGTCCTTGTCAATGTAACCACAAGACTCTTTGCGACAGTTCAGAGAAGGTTTCCGCTGATAACTTGGAAGATGAACTGGCTTCCAACTTAGAAGAATTGCATGTACATCAGGTTTGTAGTAGCATCCTACACATCTAAATGAAGTCATACAGATCATTGCCCGTTGCATTTTGTACTCTAAGCGCGGCGTAGTGTGGAGCAGTCTATTTTTTTTTTTCTATTTACCCCTTAGGAAAGGGTAAAGTCGTTCGACCATCGTCTAATATGCAGCAGTATATTGCAACATGCTTTTTTTTTTACTTATATTTTTAGCTCGTAGGCATTCGGCCTCATCTGGTTAGATTGGGAGTCGACCCCAAGCTAGTTGGGAAAAGGCTTGATCATCTTTTTTTTGAGTTGATAAAAACATCATCCTTCCTTTGGTCTAGTGTTTAGTGGCCACATGGCCATAGTGTGGGTGTTTAATAAAAATGGTAGGAAAATCACTAAACTACAAAATCTATTGATTTACAGGTCTATGAACAGATAGCAGGTCACTTCAGCACAACTCGGCACAAGCCCTGGCCGAAAGTGGTGCAGTTCATGGAGAGAGTCACCCCTGGCAGTGTGGTGATGGACCTTGGATGCGGAAACGGAAAGAATATACTGAAGAGGGATGATATTGTACAGGTCAGTCACTACTTTTAAAGGTTTTTGTAAGGGTCAGTTAGCAAGGAGATGGAGCGGTCACTTTTTCGCTCATCTGTGAGGTACATAAATCAATGAAAGATTTCGAATAAGCCCTGCATGCAATGCAATTGAACGATACTTTGCCAGTTTAAGTGGCGTGTAGGCGTGTACTCCTTGGTTCTTAAATGTGAGGAAGTGTGGCTGTAATGTGTGCGATGTGCATGTTGTGCAAGCTGTATTTATGTCAGTCAAACATTATAAATTTAATTGACTTTGCAGATAGCCGGTGAGAGAAGTTCAGGCTTACTATCAGAATGTAAGGAGCATATCCGTGGCATCAGCGGAGCAGATTGCGTGCGGTTGGACCTATTGAATGCTATGCTGAAAGACGAGGCGGCGGATATCGTGATCTGTATCGCTGTTATACACCATTTTAGTAGCAAGGTGAGTTCTTGACGTAATAAAATATCCCTACTAATATTATAAATGCGAAAGTAACTCTGTCTGTCTGTCTGTCTGCCTGTTACGCTTTCACGCAAAAACTACTGAACGGATTTAGACCAAATTTGGTAGGTAGGTAGAAGACACACTGGAATAACACATAGGCTACCTATAATTCCACTGATGAGCACGGGTCTCTGCCCGCGCGATATAAACTGTAGTCCACGCTGGCGAAGCCGCGGGCGGAAAGCTAGTAACAATATAAATAAAAAAAAATTAATGTCCGTCTAGCAAATATCATGTCTTTGATTTAATAATGCTCTCATATACTAAAAATAAAATAAACTAAAAATGTTAAGTTAGCTGCTTTTCTTTTTTTGCTATTATGACTTGGTATACTATAGAAGGCGCCAGATAACCGTGGAATAAAGTAAATTGACCTTTTCTTAATATCTCTACGTAGGTACTCGAAAAACAAGCGATAAATTGCTTTTCATTACTAGATCATGTAAAGGATCACGATACATGTCGATTCAAAACAGCTTTATGTCTTAAGATACGTTTGTTGAAATTAAGAATGTCGACAAATGTGGGAGGGTCAATGACCGTTATTCTACGGTTATCTGACGCCTACCTTAACCTAAATTGATCGAAAATATATTTTGATTCCTTATCTTAGTATTAATATCCCTTTATGATCAAGAAGTTTCAGTGAAAAATGCCCATTTTCTTGCTGACAGTACTTTTTTTATATGTGAACTCTGACCAAAAATTTTCGATAATGAATGGACAGGCTGCTACTATTGTTTTTTTTTTTTGTAGCAAAAATCCACCCTGTATAGACTCGATTGCTTTAACTTAGTGTTAAAGACATAGGGCATTAACGACTTGCGAGTTTGGCTTGCAGTGGTTTAACTAAGATGACCTCTTGAACTACTTAATTATTCTTCGTATAGGTTTATTTATCACTGTCTCAATATTTGACTTCAAAAAAGTCTTGCCACACTTTGTGCTGTATTCCAAACGACTAAGGTTCAATTTTGCTTCTACAGACAAGAAGATTACAATCCATATCAACAATCCACCGTTTACTACGCAAAGGCGGAAGCGCTCTTATTACCGTTTGGGCTAAAGATCAAACTAAATCAAACTACCTTTGCAAGAGCAAGCAAGACCAGCAGAATGAGACCCAAGCCGAAACTCAGGTGACAGTTGGGGGCGTTAACCTCCCAGTACATGAAAATAGAACGCAGTTCAAGCATCAAGACTTATTGGTTCCTTGGAAATTGAGAAAAATATCGGATAAGAAGCTGGCGAATGCACCAGATAATACATTACTCAGGTACTACCACGTCTTCGAAGAAAACGAACTCGACGAACTTTGCAAAGAAGCCAATTTCACAATCGAAGACAGTTTCTACGAAGAGGGTAACTGGTGTGTTGTATGTAAGAAAAAATAAATTTACTGAGGTAACACTTTGTACTTTCTTTATTAATTTAAAAAAGTCACCATCTACAAAATTAAAAAATAAAACGACTAATATAAAATCACTATAAAAACAATAGTTATAACAACTATCAAATGTCCTGCGCATATGTATAACTGAAGCTATGTATGAAATGTACAAAAATCGGAAAGATAATGTTGCTATCAAAATAATAACGACAAAATCATATTTTGAAATTATTTCAAACTTAACAAATCATTTTTTTTTATATATTTGAGCTTCAGTTTTTATCTAAAATATTAATTTTATTGCTGCCTTCGTTTCCGTTGTTGACCAACAAATTGAAAAACTACTCATGATGAGATGAGACAAAGAGATTGTATCACTTGAGCTGTCAAAAACACAAAATATCAATTTGACATTTGATGAATTGACAGCTTCCATCTCTTTATCATTTCATCCGCAATTAAAAGATAGAGATCGCTTTTATCTGTTTTCATTGATGAACTATAAAATCTGGGCCATTATTTAAAACAAATAATCTTTATTTACTAACTACATAATAAAACCCTTTCATCTTTTTTATTTAGGGAATGTTTGCAGCACATGCTGCTTTACAAAATGTCTTTAATTGACTAAAAGAGAGCAAACCGACTCTTTCTGGCTGGCTACAGTTCAAGTAATCAACCTTTCACTAGTATCATTATTTGCCATTTGTACTTTCGCAAATAACTATTATCTAACTTTAGGGAACGCCCAGCTTGAGTTTCGAGCATTCCTTTATCACATATGCGCAAGACATTGCATCAAGACTTCATTAAAGCTAATTGCAACAACGGTATAACAGATATGGTCGACAGATCCGCTAAAACAGCATCGACGTTCTGTATAGTATTCACTTGGAATATGTTCTCTTTTCTAAAGCTAAGTATTGCCAGCGCCAATAATGGTAGGATTTCTAAACAATCGTAACCTAGTATGGCATCCCATAGTAGTAGTAATTGATCTGGTGGTAGGTGTCCACTGAACGCGCGCATCAACCATTTGAAGACCACTCTAATTCTGAAATGAAAAGCGAGAATTAAATTAAGTAGAATCGCAAGCGCCATACTATAGATACGAGCCTGACCCAGTTCTCGTTGGCAATATGACGTTGTATTGAAATCTGTCTATCATTACTAGCAGGTCTATTGTTGCTTATAACAGTGACGTAGTAGTGATACATCGACTAGAGCGTCGCTAAATGTGTCGAGATAGCGGTCTCTTATGACGAGAACCTCGTAAAAGCTGACAAAGATGCATACTAAGTATCTTGACTTGGTTCGCGAGGTTGTCGACATGTGGGCATTGTATATATCAGTCAGTCGTGCTGATAGTCGTGACGGCTAATGGTTAAATACCCAAGACCCTCGACTAATGTACTAATATCTGAGGAGGTTCTCGTTGGGCAGTTTGATCGGGCTTGATCCAAAAAACAGTACTCTTATTTATTATTGTTGTGTCCCTCTGCAGGGCAAAGGCCTCCCGTCCGTTATTTCACTCTTTTCTGTCCTTAGCCACTTTTGGCCAATCCTTAAGGTAGGAGTCCAAATCGTCACGCCATCTCCTTCTGGGCCTACCGCGTCGCCGGCTCCCGTTGTTCGGAATCCAGTCAGTAGTTGCTTTCGCCCAATTTTGTTGCGACATGCGGCTTGGACTACAGTACTCTTAGACACGGCAAATATTGTTAAAAGCTCTCAGGAGCCCTGACCACCCGTAGTTTGGGATCTGTTCCTGATATTGGTAGGTTACTATTTAATTTTTTACTAGCTTTTGCCACCGTCTTTGACCGCGTGTAAGTAGATTTGTCCATATAAAATTAGAACCCCTGTTTAATCCTTGTAAAGAGTGAATTTTGGAAAGGTCTTTATTATTCTTTGTATATACACAGCGTCTGTGCACAGCGTTCTAGGTCTAAGGGTTTGGGGTAGGCTTTGATGAGTCAGTGAGTTTGTCAGGACTTTGATACAGACAGACAACGAATATTTTTACTATATACATAATTACATGTAAACACTATAAATAAAGGTTCAATTAATTCTGAAATATTGTTAATATAAAAATACTCACGGATTAATATTGATATTCCTAAAATGTATCCATAACAAAGGTTCGTTTGCTTCTAAAAGCCTCTCGTATAAAAGGCACAATGATACTATACCCTGAAAATAAGAGGAACATATTAGAATTATTTGTTTACACTATCGGAATAATTGTATTAACGTGGCTTGGTACAGTTACCCGCATATTAGTGGTAGTAGACGCATTTGTTAAATCGTAGCTGTTAGGGCGATTTTTCAAATGCAAGTATGTTCACTGTGCGTTCGCTTGACTGCACTATAAACCTATGTTTCAGTGACTCTTATTGCACTGCAGATATATAATGGCACTTGATACCAAACTGTGACATTTTGATTACTATTACGCACTAGTGCTATAATGTAGTTAAAACCTTTTTGTTCAACCTCTCCCCTGCCATAATTTTATTACATTTATCGTATCAGGATGGGCGCACATATAAAACAGATTTTTACCGCCACAAAAAAATACCGCCCTCGGCTCTCTTAAGACCCTCGCCATGGCTCGGGTCTAAAGAGAGCCGCGACGGTAATCACTGACATCACACACTTAGGTATATCATAATGTAAGTACTAGTTTTTAGCGTTCAATGCGGCGGTTAATTGACAATCCCTTGGTAATGTAGGCGAGTGTCTTCCTAAAGTTCAATACATCATTAGGTTTATTACAGTTAAGTACATGTGGTTAACGTAAAAACAACAAAACTTTGTCACGCATAGGAAACTGAAACTCCCCTAGAGGTACTTCCCATGTACCCATGTACAATACATACTGTCCCGTTTCAGTGAATTTTATGACAACAATAATATTATTCACTGAAGTAGGTACTTATTTACCTAATATAGGGATAACGCGACAAAACAATTAAATTTAATATACCAGGACTACTCATATCGGCATAAGTATTTATAATTATATACCTATAAATCTACAATGAACTAGACACTTTTTACTTTAAAAAAAAAAAAAACCTTGCCCCCTTTAGGAATAGGAAATATCTAAATACCTATGCATGTAATTCAAATAAGGATCAAATAAATATTTTTTTTTTATAAATTTCTACTGTTTTTAGCAAACTTTTACTGTTTAAAACTCACCTGCAGTGTTACCATGAGCTCATAAGGTCGAACTACACTGCGCACACGTGGGCCACGTACGTATAAGTGCTCTCTACAGGGCCCGATCTAAGGCGAGGCAAACCGGGCATTTGCCCAGAGCGGCAAAAAATGAGGAGCGCAAAATTTACTTATTCCAACCTAGCCATCCACACCCAAGTTGGCAGTTCGAGAATTTTATGTGCCTCCTTCCATCCTACTTCAGGTTGGATAGTGGAAATTTACTTATTGGTTTTGGGACGGGCAAATTATCTTTGCCCGGAGCAGCTAAATAGCTAGATTGGGCCTTGGCTCTCTATAAATTTTGATACATACAAATCGCAATAGCTAATTGTACCAAATCTTTCCGTGGGCAAAATATACAGATAACATGTAAATTGAAAGCTACAAAGTTTCATCTTCACGTTTAAAATAGTACATTGTTACACTAGGGTTGAAAGTTACTTATTTCGGCCCGAGAAGGAGTTGGCGGCCGAGCGTAGCGAGGTTGCTAATTCGAGGGACTACAAGAAGATAGACCTAGTTTTTTTTTTAAATAATTTGACAGCTGTTAGTTGAAAGTAAAACTCCCTAGGGATGAAAAGTGTGATACTTTTCGGCCCGCTCCTCAGGCAACTTCAGTCCTACTTTCAGAGTATGAGTAAAGAAAATATAGTTACCTGTGAATGTGTCGATATATAATGCAATCGATGCCAGTATCGTATGTAGAATGAACGAAACGTATAGTACAACTGTGCAGGGTCATCATACAGATAGCAGAACGGAGTTGCTGGAACATTAAACAGTAATATTGATTAATATGTTAGTCATCATAGCTAGCTGTAACCACAAACTATATTCAAGCAAACCGACATTATTATAATTAGATAAATTATTATGTTATAAACAGTAAAAGCTTTCCTCAAGCAGTCTGATGCATTGTTAGATTTTAGTTTTAGTCCAATCATAGATTTGACGCCATTAATTGCATCAGATTGATCAGACTAATAGTCTGTCTAAACGACTTGGGTAATTATAAGGGTACAATTAAATCTGATGTAGTCAACACTGGTTCAATAATCAAGGTTGATTAAGAGATCGTGATCATTGTTTACTAATAGAATAACCTTATAAAAAGTATCAAATATAGGTATTTTATAAATGATTATATATTAAACAACATTGCCAAGTCATTTGACTTTTTAGACCGACCATACTAGTGACTTAATTGTTTCGAACTTTTTAGTTGCTTTTTGCGGTCGGGTTTTTGACACCGTCATAATTTTTTTATATCTTCTATTTTAGTGCTTTTGAAATCATCTCCTCGAATCCTTTATTTTAATACCCTACATGACTACCCGGCCTCACGAAGAAATATAAATTGGCACCAAAAATCCGCTATTTATATTCTTAATGTAGTGAGGTACCCAGTACCACTCTGACGACTAAGACAGATGTGTCAAGCTAAAATGCAGCAAGCCGTTACGGCTCTAGTGCATCCTCCTCCTCCTCCTCCTCAGCCCATTTTAATGTTCCCACTGTTGGGACTCAGGCCTTCTCTCTTGGAGAGGGAATGGGCCGTAATCCACCACGCGGGCCCAGTGCGGGTTGGTGAATGTCACATGTCTTCGAATTTTTGGTTCTAGGACATGCCGCTTTCCTTACGATGCTTTCCTTCATCGTTTTGAGAGCAATGGTGATGAAATAAATTACACAAAGAAATGCGCCTGGCTGGGTTCGGACCCAAGACCTACAACTTGTAAGGGTCAACTCACACCAAAAGAGCGTCGAAGAGCAGCGAAGCTGAGCGCAGTTTCAGTGTCATATGAATGTTAACTTTATTTTCATTACTATAATACTTATTATCGCATGAGAAACTCGAACAAATCGCGCGGATGGAATTCCAGCGGCGCCGCGGGCAACCGCGCGTCTCGTTCGAGTTTCTCATGCGATAATAAGTATTATAGTAATGAAAATAAAGTTAAAATTCATATGAAACTAAAACTGCGCTGCGCTTCGACGCTCGTTTGGTGTGAGTTGACCCTAAGTGGGGGCCACCACTGCTCTTAGCTGCTTGCTCTGAGCTGCGGCTCTAGAGCTCGTCAAAGAACTATATTATCTACACATGGAAAACATAACCCTCCTTCTGGCGCAGTCGGGTAATTACATACACAAAACGTTAATTTTTTATAACATTGGGCGAGTTGTACTTTAATATAACATTGAACTACGTATAAACTTGAACTTGATAATTCTAAATTCAATGCATGTAATTTAAATGCATCGCTACCAAATCCAGTAGGTATCGACTTAAGTATTTTATTATAAATGCCTAAAAATACTCAAGATAATAGGTTACAATCGAATTTGAACCTTGTCCACTACAATTTAGTTCGTTATTCATTAATAATCTGGGATCTGAATTCAAATGTAGTAAGCCCTAGCTACACGTATACCACTTATTTTTCTGTCTACTTCAAAATGAAGCCCTAGTCTAATAATGAAATATCATTATTAGACTCATTAGACTCTTCTATTCGTCATTAGGGCAAAGGCTACCCTCCATATAGTTTACTTGTGATCTCTTTCCTTCCGTTCGTCCGTTCATTTTTATTTTATTTCTCGCCTTCTGCACTGACACAAGGTTTCGTGCCATTTTGATCCGTGTGGTCTGTTCATTGCTATTACATTTGACATTTTAACAAGGTAGGAGAGTTTTATGGAGTACCTAGGTATGCGAAAAAAGAGATTTGAATTCCATTTGGGTACTCGGTTTTCGGAGGTTTCCTTGGAGCATCCTTTTTATGAGAGATGTTGGTTAGAAGAATAAGCTGCACTGAAATGGCGCGAGTTATAGTCTCCTACTAAAAATGAGGCCAGACAGTCGTATCTCCCGTTCCACTCATCTCTAGCAAAACTTACCATACATGGAGAAACCATGAAAGGGAATAATCCCGCTCGGTGGAAATATGGTGATGCTTTCCGCTGAAGTCTGCTTGCCTTTGATGGTAACTGTAGGTGGGTTGCCAATGCTGCCTTTTAGACTCTGCATCACTTCAGCGTCACGTGAAAAACATAACATCACCTGTAAGTGTTTTTGTTCAATCAAAATATGCTTGATTATTAAAGCTTTTTGTCATTGTTCCATGTAACTTGGAGTCAGTGCAATATTAATTCTTTGTTACATCTTATCGTATAATTTATCACACAATCCACCCACCAACTTTTAAATTCATAATTTGTTTCGTATTCTATTAAAAATTAATTTACCTGATACAGTAAATCTTCAAAAACAAAATACTGGTCATCATTAGAAGCGGTCAATTGTACGTCTTTGAATATAAGCTTGTCTATCATTAAATCTATTTCCAAAACGTCTTTCTTGAGCTGAGCGAAATAAGCTGTTTCCTGAAAATAAAAATGCAAACCTAAAATGCGCAAAAATATCGTAAGCGTACTTGAACTTCTGTGTTTTCTGTTGGTTTTGAAAAGGCATATGTGTTAAGTCAAATTTTCTATGATGATATACAAAATTGATCGAGCTAGGTACTGTACCGAACATTTGACATCGGAGCCTAAGACTTGCGACCATAACTTCGCTCTGAGGCACTGAGGACTTCCCTTCTTCAAGTATTCCTGTACGACGGGTGCATAGCCCAGGACTGCCACTCGTTCTCCCAAGCTGATACGCTCAGCCTCAAGTGACGCGAACCCCGGCACTGAACTTGGCATGTTCGGATTCACGCCTAGGAGAGGTTCACCGTTTGACCATTCTGGGAAGACTTTTCGCTGGGAAGGAAAAGGGTTTATTTAAAAGAAGTCATTGTTTATGCCCATTGTCTAGGTGGGACATGAGTAGTTGATGTAACTTAGGGCCGAGAAAAGAACCCTGTGTAACATCTGTGCCTTCAACTGGATAATATTGGGGTGAAATGATGAAGCCTAGTGATTTGTAATTATATGTTATTAAGTAAGTACATCACTATACTTACTAACTGATCGAGTGTCTTCACTTGAATTGGCAAATGAGCAAACTCCCATTTTGGTTCATCTCTGTAGAAAATAATCAATACTTAAAATGTTAGATCTATTAAAAACCTGTTTTTTAATGGTTCTTTTGTAGAATTTATAAGCACTCACTCTCTTGTGTAAGGAACGTAGCCGGATAAAGTTAATAACACTTCCAAGAAGTCTTTTGGCGCATAAACTGGTCTATATTTCGAAAGGTCTGAAAATATTTTTTAAATTGAAATATGGCACTTATTGCGTATAAAATAAGTCACATAATTGATTCAATCAATCAGTATAATATTATAATATGTATAATTACCTAAACTATAAGTACTAAGTTCATTCCATTTTTCTAATAATTCTTCTTGTTCACTTTGCGGTCTCGTCTTCGCGAGTGATGTTTCTAGATCTGTGCACATTGAATTTAACGATTTGTGTATGCGTTTCTCCCATTGACCACTAGCTTTGTTTAGTAAAGTTAATGGGTCTTTCTGTAAAATAATAACTAATTGTATCAGAATCACAAAGTCCAAACTACCTATAGGTGTAGACCTCCACTCGTCCGACGGCGCGTAGTTCCACGCGCGCCTCAAAGCTGTGTCGGTAAAACCGTAAGGCCGTTTGTCCACCACCGCCGTCACCGGGACGTCATCGTCACCGCGAACGAGATGACGGCGCTGATTTAGCGATACATACATTTTTATAGCCATGTGTCCACCGCACGCCCGTCACCCGAGCGCATCATAAACTTAAACTCGGCCCGAAATAATCTCGTTCTTGGTGACGTCCCGGGTACGGCGGCGGTAGATAGACGGCATAAGGGCCGGGCTATCTCGGCCGATTTCCGTTAGGGCCAGTGGGAAGTTTTTAAAAACAAAACCCGTGACTCTAGAACGCAAAGAGCAACTGAAAGAAAATAGTGGGTTTTAATATCTAATCGTCAAATAACTTCTACTCTGGGTGGAGCAAGAGGAAGTCTCAGACTTAGGTACTTATACTGACTTAAATTCATATGTTTTCCTTCTGTTGTCCTTACGATCCTGGGCGACTCTTTGAAATAATCCTGCAGCTCTAAGTGGCTCTAGTGGGCCCAATCAATTTTGTTAACAGCTCTTTGAGGCGCGCGCGTCTATAGAGGACGGCGAGCTACATATTGTTCGCCGCCCAAAAGCCTGAATCAGACCTGACACCGAAGTAAAGTCGTGAAATGTGTTATTAAAGCACGGTAAAAAAAAAAAAAAATCTTACATTTTGTTTATTGTGTGTTCTAACCAAATGATAAACAGTATTCCTAAATTTTGTTTCTAAACCATGATCTTTCATAGCTTGATTTAACGTTTGTTTAAATTCGTCCTTCTTTACATTTGGCGACGATGCTAATTTCTGAAAACAAAGGAAAATAAAGTGAAGTGAAATGTTGCGTGATAAACAGGGATTATTTTTATATCGTGTGTCTTTAATCGTGATAAAAGCTCGTCAATCCTACACATAGGGCCTAAGGAAGTACTCGCAATCCGTACCCCTCTTAAGTAGGTTTCAATTTTACTTAATAATTTTATTTATCAATCAAAAGATTCGTGTACCTATTATGATGTATTTCGTAGGTACTAATAAAGGTATCGTTAAGAAACTTGGCCAGCTCATATCATACTATTACATTAAACTCTTTTATAACTGAATATCCGAGTCTAAATCACTATGTACAACTTTACAAGCTTAATTTGCACCTATGTATATCACTGATATGGATAGTGAAGAAGAAACGACTACGGCAGCTTCAGCACAGACAAATACTTACCTGTACATCAGTATACATTGATTTGTAAACGGCGAGTGTTTTTAATTCTTCGGCTAATTTTATTGCTGTGTGTTTTATAACTTCTTCATGTATGTCTTCCATAGTAACAATTCATGGATTATATATATCTTAATTTTGTAAAAATAAAATAACAGACGTAACTGTGTTTACTTTTTTTTGTAAAATTCATAGTTCATGTGATAAAATGAAAAGACACTGTTGCCTTGGAAACTGACAAATAAATTATTGGATTATGTGAGGAGGTGGAAAGGTCAAAGAAGTATTTCTTAATAATTGTTATGTTAATTTTACTCGCTCATTATTATTAGAACATTTTTATTTTATTCTCGTTTTATCCCGTTATTTATTTAAAAAACAGTATATCGGTTTTTATTTTTCTTCTTTTTCGTACTTTACGTTCGGAAATTATTTTATGTTACATTTTGCTAGTTGCGTTGGAGTATCCATAAACTTTACTATTATTTAAATTTGATTTACAAAATAGCAAATCAATAAATTAACGCTTTCCACACACAAAAAGTCAATTCACTAAAGTATTTCTAAAACTCATCAATAACTTTCTGGTTGTAGTTTGTTTCAGAACGAACACAACTGTCTAATGTCTATTGACTTTCTGAATATTGTCATTGATTGTCTGTCATCAAGTTGCAGCTGAGTGACTGTGAATCCATTGTTTTGACAACAAACAAAACAAAGAATTTCGTCAAAATGGGGAAAATATTCCTCGACCATATTGGTGGCACGCGATTATTCTCTTGTGCATCTTGTGATGTGAATCTAACAAATCGTTCTGAGTTGATAAGCACTCGATTTACTGGAGCCACAGGTACCATAAGCTTAATCTTTTACTCTTCCCTATTCGAGTTCATGTGGTATTTCCGTACTGATATTTTGTTTATGTAATAATTGTGATTATTTTAATTATCTAAGTAGTTCTGGGCAACAGAGATACCTGTCTCAATATTCGATTCGTAACATCTCGTTGCGAAGGAATGCCTAGCTTATAGTCAGTTTCTTCTATTCTAAACTATCACTACTATCATTAAAAATGCTTACCACTTTTTCTGTCATCATTATCATCAGCCTTTTTAATGTTCCCACTGCTGAGACTCGGGCCTCCTCTCTAGGAGAGTGAATGAGCCATAATCCACCATGCGGGCCCAGTGCGGGTTGGTGAATGTTACATGTCTTCGAATTGTTTGGTTCTAGGACATGCCGGTTTCCTCACGATGCTTTCCTTCACCGTTTTGAGAGCAGTGGTGAAGAAATAAATTACACAAAGTAATGTGCCTGGCTGGGTTCGAAAACGCGACCTACAACCTTAAGACAGGGCCATTACCACTCGGCCACCACTGCTCTCCTATTTCTGTAACTACATAAATATAATGGCAGAAATAGAAACTACCTAATAATAGTTTTCCTTTTGTCTAGGTCGAGCATTTCTTTTCCACAAGGTTGTGAACCTAGTGTACTCCGAGGTGCAGGACCGTGTGATGCTGACAGGCCGTCACATGGTGCGTGACGTCTCCTGCAAGAACTGTGGCACAAAACTAGGCTGGGTCTACGAATTTGCCACAGAAGAAAACCAGAGGTGTGTAATGCTAAACAGCTATATTATTTGTGTGCTGTTTTATAGTGCTACTAGCTTTTGGCCGCGGCTTCACCCATGTACACGAAATATAGCCTATGTCACTCAGGATTAAGGCAGCTTTCTATATCATCATCGTCAGCCTTTTTAATGTTCCCACTGCTGGGACTCAGGCCTCCTCTCTAGGAGCTTTCTATTGATAAAAAAAAAATTACAATTGGACCAGTACTTTCAGAGATTACCTCATACAAATAAAAAAAAAACGTTAGCTCTTTATAATATTAGTGTAGAAGTGTAGATTATTATCCTATCAGCCAATGCCTTCAGCTGAAGAGGCTTTCTCCAAATATAGTCTTGAAAAATTTTATAATCCTGATCATTAATTTCATGACTGCTTTCCATGCTATCCAGGCTGCAAGTTTAAGTTCCAGGACTATCCTCCTTATTGTATTATCTGTATAATTAATTCATGAATCCCCAAGCGACACCCGGTGGCCGCGCATCTATTGTCTTACTATTGTGTCTCTAATTGACGGTATCTGAAGGGTTAATTAAACCTGATTAAACCCTGAGCGAACTCCGGCGTTTGCACACCCATTGTCTTTCTTTGTGTCTTTAATTATCACGATTGAAGAGTTAACGTTTATAATTATTTGTTTCCAGATATAAGGAAGGCCGTGTCATCCTGGAGCGAGCTCTTGTGACGGAAAGTGATGGCATTGAGGAAATACAAGTCAATAATGATGACTAGATGACCTGACTTACAGTTAAATGCTGAACCTAACTGATTATTATAGATAAACTTGTATACTGTATTTTATTTAATGTATGTTAAGATAGAAATCTCCAAATCATAATTACTTTACTTTCTTGATTTTAATTAAGACAAAATAAAAGTTGATAAAGTAATTTGCTTGTATATTAATACTGGCTTGATTGAAACCAACTCCACAATTGAAATATGTACGTACTTTAGCGATTCTACATTATTATATGATACCTTTATACCACAAATGCTACAAATCATTGTTTAGGGAAATTCATTGCAAAAACAACTATCCTTGATTATAAAATGAAACCACTATTTTATCTATTCAGAATAATCTTATCTATGTAAATGGTTTTTTTAGTTTGGAAAATCATCAAATGACATACCCCACTCATGGAATGGAGCAGGATAGGTAGGCCGATAGTGTTTACTGACTTCTGTTCCTTCTTTGCCATTTTTCCAGGGCCCTGTGGATTCTCCTTCATACCACCCATGGCCGCAGTAGGCTTCGACTCTGTTGGGCCCCTACAGTTATTGACAACTACTTGAGGCGCGTGTGGAATACTACGATGACTTGGACTCGGTCCGGACGGTCGGACGGCGAGCTACCCATTGCTTGCCATTCGCAAGCCCGCACCTACGGTGGCCGGAAATCGGGATCGGAACCGCGGCGGCGGCTGAGGTGTGAGGCCCATTGCCTCATGCGTGCCGCCGCCTTTGTTAGCATTACTGCTTCGTAGAAGAATCCGACCCCTCCTCCTTGTTCCGGACCATGGCCGGGCGCGAGAGTTCGCTGGCGCCGAGCGCCCCCACGAGGACATGGCGGTGCTCTGCCCAGGCGGGGCACACCTCTACCGTATACTCCACCGTGTCCTCTGGGCGGTCCATGCGGAAGGTAAGGACGCCGTGTTGTCTTTCCAGCCACTCCTCAAAGATGGGAGTTACCGTCATAATTATGGCGTACCCAGCACTGGGTTGCGACAGTCGCTGTCGCCATCCCACCATGAAATCCCCCCGGAACTATGTCCGTCATACCATGTAAATGGATTTGACGGGAATTTATCTCCCGATACAAAGGATTTGACTGTAGTTCATCAAAGGTCAAATGTTTGCATTTCAATAACGCGTTGGACGTCATGTCCCCACTTCAATGCGCGTATATATAAAACATGAGTGAATATATGAATAGCAGCAGTATCTTGAGAGCTGTTGATACTATCTGGAGAAAGATTTATGCAACTTTAAACAGATAGTTGTATTGTGTGTGATTTATTTGTACAAATCACATACAACTATAATTTTATAGTTTACATTGTTAAAAACTTGGCGTATCGTACGCCTCAAAATTGGGGCAACACTTGGAGCTCAAAACATTGGGCTTAATTAGTCGTTTCTCTCGACTCTAGTCTCATGGGTGGTAATGTCAGCAAACTTAGCATCACGCCTCCGTCGGAGAGGGCGGCAGAGCAAAGAGTACAGTGTTTAATATGCCAACAGAAATGTGGACAGTTAATATTTTTTTTAAATCGCGGCTGTTAAGGCATTGCCTGGTACGATTAATATAATAATTGTAGCAGCCAGATAATAATAAATTATCATTATAATAATTATTTTTTATAATATTATGATTATAAAATTATGCATTGCACTGATAAAATTATCAGTGCAATGGTTGCAGAGTCCATTGCATTGCATTGCATTGTCCAGTGCATTGTGGCGACACTTGGGACTCTTTCGGGATGATGATGAAAGAGTGATTTGTAAAGATAAAAACGATCACACAGTCGGTATCACATTTTATTGATAATATACAATAAAACACAACATATATTTTTTATCGGACGATAAAACTTTTTTCCTCTAACTTCATGCGATTACTTTAGCTCAGTTTTACAAATTGGAATAATAGTTTAAATAAAATGCCAACAACATATAATAGCTCTGAATAATTCAAGCAGTGATAATTTACTAGTTACATATTTAAGCCCGTATTTGGGTGTGAATAAAATATTTATATTCGCGTACTAGGTACACTAAAACATTAATATAAGACGTAGTTAATTAATTTTTAATTATTAACATTTCATTGTAACCATTTTTAACTTTTTACAATTAAAAATATTTTGTAGGTAATAGTTTTGTGCGGCAGTTCATTACAAAAAAATAAATAAAAAAAAATCATAGACAAGATTACAAAATTGGTATTTTATTTAATCCCGATTTACTTTTGACATTTTTAGAATTAAATACACTACATTTAGGTATAATTTCTGTGTTAACGGTAAGTTCAAATATAAAATTAGAAACCTATTTAGAGAGAAGAACTCTTCATTAGCTTGAACCTACATATTTGGGGATAAAAAGGCCGCACTCAAAAGCAGTCATTTTTAAGTATTTATTAATCATTCTGTTTTCTTGCAAGGCAGTTTCTTTGCTTTAAAACTCACAAGTTAGGTATTAATTCATACCAAACGTATTATCCGCCGCCAACTGTGAGTATGCTTACTGTCAGTCCCAGTGAGAACGTGGTCTCACTCTGCATTATTTGTGTGAATAAATAGTAGATTTTTTGCGCGCCACCGAGAGTTGGCGACAAACGCACTACGTAATAGCGTTCTAGGCGGTTCTATGAAAAGCGATTAACTGCGTAACGCGAGCTCACAGTTAGCGACCGACAATACGTTTGGTGTGAACGATGCCTTATAATTGGTTTTAACTTTCTCGTGAAGACATAACTACTCGTATACTGTCAAAATAATCTTTACGTAGCTGTGCATCAGCAGTAGTGTTATACCTATGCAAGATTCAGTTTATTTTTAGAATAAACTTCAAATTGTTATTATTGACGTAAAATAACGGCGCCTTTTGGCAGTATAAACTGACTTGAATGCCGTGACAGCAAACGGCATGACGTCATGCCATGTTAACCTACACCACCGCTCTCGACTTCCTTGTGTATTCGCGTGCGTATTTCACATCTGCAGGATGTCCTGTGGACGTTTTTTTTTTAGATTTGATTGATAAGCCTAAGGAAGTTTAGTTTTCTACGTGTTCGTACTAGCCTTCTCTAGCATTTTAAGAATACATTCTCGGGACAATTACATTTGAATATCTTATCTACAGGGAATATCACCAATTTTTATTAAAATTACTTAATCAATATTACCGCAGGAAATAAATTAGTAGTACCGCTTTTCGCCGTGCAAGGCACCAAAACAAAATTATATACAAATACATTATTATTGAAATATGTGCGTTAACATTATAATCGTTGTATAAATAAAGTGTCTTATAAGTAGCGTAATTTTTATACTAGAGTACACACACTAATTCCTACGTTAATTATTACACCAAATACTATTTATAGAAATAAAATAAAATTATCACTGCCTGAATTTGCCTACATACGTACTACGTAAACTACGCGTACAAACAAAAAAAAAAAACATAAAAATAACGCACCATGTCATTACCATCCAATACTTCACATAAAAAGCACCTCCGATTACAAGTTTTGACAAGAATATAAGTTTAAAAATACAATAATTTTACATTACTTGCTTATGTACAGTAGAGGCTGTTTGGTATAAATTGTTACATTAATTTCTTAGTTTTTGTTCGAATAAGTGGCAGGTAATCGATAATCCTTAATTAAACATGTCGGTTGCACAATATGGTAATGTACCTGCAGTACACCTGAGGCTTACCATGAGCTCTTAACGCGGTCCATTTGAAGACCTAAACCGAACTATCAAAGGGATGAAGCTATATAGTGTATAGCTCCATGCGTTTACCTCGCTCACACGCTTGAAATTTTACATTACATAGTAAATGAGGGAGAGAGAAAACAGGGGAAAAAGGCAAATTAAAAAGCTTATATTCTACAATGGATTGAAAACGCAGATAATGTCGAAGAAGCAGTTATTATCTTTCATACATAAAAAAATATTCAATTTATACAAACAGTCACTACACTTATAACCAACACAATATCCTCGTAGTTAAAATTTCGTGGAAAAACAAACACTATTGGGTAAATATCGACTTTTGAAACATATTCCGTAGATCAAGTAAGATTGTTTTGTCAGAATGTTGTAAGATTGCACAAATTTTTGAGAGGAGCATATGAGAAACACATCTAGGTAATTTTGTTTTTTTTTTTTTCAATTCGCAAGTCGATTTGACATCTAACTACTTAATTATTTTTTAAATATTATCTTAATACAACGTCTGTATAACAGAGTAGGTATAACTGCTACAAGTACCTCTAATAGCTCTAGTATGCAATAGTATCCTTTATCAATTACTGGAGGCAATCTGTTTTTTTACTTTACATTTACACAAACATATCTTTTATATATCATTAATTACAAGGTAAATGAACAATATTTTAGTATTTATGTTTTACTATAAATAACATTGTATACTAGAGCTGTGTTATAGTGCATGCCACCAAATAATTACAAACACCGTAAGATTGCTATAAATATGGCGAGAGTGCAAATTCTTGATTTATTATGAGAAAATTATTCGAAATACAATAAATCTATATCTATAGGTTTCCGAGTGTTATTGAAAATAAATAGTTCACAATTTAACGCGATTTGTTATAAACTAACGGTGTTCACAATTTGCCGGTGACTGAAGTTACCTTTGTCAGTAGTTTGTTTCTTCTACAGTATGAAGGCTTAATTTTTAGCTGCAAGTAACCGTTTATTTATCTTTATTGTGTTTACGAAACGCTTACCATTTTATACTAACGTGAAATATGCAATAAAGAGCCCTTGGCCTTTAAACATATCGAGTTCTAATTACTCACTTAAACGACTTTATAATAATTATTTCTACTTAATGTTGGGAAATTAAGGCACCAAAAGGTTTAAATTTAAATAAATAAACAGCACGCCATACATTTATGTATAGCCACATAAATGTACTGCGTTCATTACGAAAAGCGCATTTTCTATAAATGGTAAGCGTCGCGTAAATTTGACAACATTAAAATTTTATATCAAAAAGTTCACATAGACGTCGATTATCGAAATACAAAAAAATACATTCTTTTCAAATCAAACTCCAATTCGAGATCACGTTGAAGCCAATCTCCTGACTTTCGTGTAGTGCAACATTAAAGCAAGTGTGATAAATTATTCAGGTCGCCGTTTATACAACTAATAATAGTTTTTAATTAACAACAATATTTTTTATTATTATTTTCCTCATAAGCTTCACACAAAGCATGCTGCGATAGGGACACGGTGATAAATACCTTTTAAGTAATTACCTTAACTAAGCCTTCAAGGTACATATTATTTACCTATCTAGCCGATGTGTGTTCCATTAATTTAGGTCCCCAGATATAAAGATCCCGTGCTATATCGCGTCGTGTTCAAACTTCGTACATATAGGTACACTTACATATTTATAATTTTATCAATTTCTTTCATCTCATCGTGGACGCTAAGATATTTATCATGCCACATGCCAGGGGAGCTTGTTCTAAATGTATTTATACGCATGCTATGCATGTTTTTCTGCTGTAATTCGCGTTCTTTGATAAATTTGTGCAATAGAATAGAATTCCCCTGCACTCTCTGTTACATGAAACAAATTTTGGTGTTCAAAAGTTTATTAATAAATTTGTTGTCATCTAATGACGTCACCAGAACAATTAATTGGTACCCAACGTAAGGGTTTTAAACACTTTATAATAATACAAATAGGCCGTCAACTAAAATCAACTCTTCAACGAAATATACAAAATATTAGACACAATTTTAATTATGTTTTATTGTGCGTAAAATTAAATTCCACCTTACTCTTTAATGACGATTTACTTTTTTAAATTACTAAATTTCATTTGCATTGATATTATAATTCCTTAATTTCATTCGTTTTTTGTAAATAATAAAATTGCATCCATTATCCTCTCTGGGTGTATTATATGAAAAATATCGAACTCATATCGATGCCATTGATCAATATTGATCTTCTGAATAGGTGTTGCTATCGATCAAAATGTCATCCCTCACGTCCTAACTTAACGCACAATCGTCTGACCGACAATAGATTCAGTCAACCTCGCATCAGAGGTACACTTGCACTTCGAAAATGCGCCTTGTCAATGTCGAATTGTTACCACTGCTGTGCCGTTAACTTCGTTGTACGATAACCGATAACTGAACAATACGATTAATCAACCTTGATCGCACAATACCACCCCAATTTATTTGTTCTGTTAATATAACAATATCATTTTTTTTACTTTACTCTAAATGCATAATATAATAATTTATTCATTGAAATTAATTGATTAATTGATATGGTATATAATTTAAATAGGTACACAGTATTGTTGATGATTAAAATTCTTAACTTAAATAAAAGTAGATCTCCATGAGTGACCCTCCAAGATTGTACTTGTTTTGAGAGTGATAATTTGAAAATATATTTTTTTGCAAGTATCGCGCTTCTAAAAGTGCAAATATTACATATTCTTGTAGGCCATAATAGATACTTTGAACGTAAACTCTTTTACTACCGTTCTTCAAAAATATTAGTCGCCTTACTACAATATCACCATGTAAAAACTTCAATAAAATGTTTAACATTGTATAATAAATCGAAATTGTAAGCGCTGTTTAGACAGGAAATAGGGAATATTAATCTGAGACCCTCTACAATTTTCCACGAGATAAAGCTTTTGTTAAAAATTTCTTTGCACTTTTAGCGCGATTCATAAAAAAGGAACGGAATGCGACCACGCCCGAGGAGAGTCTTGGGCTGATTCGGGACCAAGACCGATCCTTTGTTTCTCTGTTTCGATAAACTCTAACACGGCCATATAAATAAACTTGTACTGTGCCTCGTTTTGCACCATACCAGATCGCTGGTCACGCACCATTTGAACGGTACGGTGGATGTCGATTTCACAGTCGAATCCTTCTTTCCTTATTTGATCTAGGATCATATCGATGACTATAAAGGTCCCGGTCCTACCGATGCCTGCGGAACAATGGACGCATACTACGGCCTGTGCCGGAGGATCCGGCCCGGTCATAATCTGTTGTAGTCTATAATTTACATCTAACAATATATTCAGAACCCTGCCCGGTTCCGAAGGGACACCGTGATCCGGCCACGCAGTGAAGTGAAAATGATAAATAGTTCTTTTGACGGTGCTTTCTTCCTTTTTCGTAACTACAAAGCGTCTCAATGTGTAATCCGGGGTAGATGATTCTGATTCATTGTGAATTGAGAACTTTTTGAAAACTTCCGTTTTGTTTAATTCGGGCCAGTACCGTTCGCACTTAACCTTACCACGCTCGATCTCCTTCGTGGTCATTATAATAATGCGAACGTCCTCCTGCCAAATCATCGACCAAAATGGATAGACAGTAGAAGATAGACAGCCTTGAGTGGCGATGTAAGTTTTATTATAGACGTGATCGACAATGCCATTTTCAGTTTCCTCTGTCGATTTTGGAATTGTGGTATTAACATAATTCGGATTGGTTCTAAGAACACAAGGCTCAAAGGATGGGATTAATTTCGTACCATTACCCTGAATTTTAACGTTAGCTAATTTTTCTTCGCAAACGATAACACTAGTGTGAACGGGTGACAATTTCTCTTTATTCTTAGAGGGTGTATTGTCTCGGCTTAAGGTGGAGCCGTTTTCATAACTTCCATTACTTGAATCGTGATCTGGCTCTATCATTTCACATCGGATATAATTAGCGTTGATGTAGTCGGAGCCGGCTGGCGCGTCCGGAGGAATGTCCTTCAGCACCACACGGGTACGATCGAAAGGTATAATATTTTTGTATCTATTCTTTCGTATGTTTTCTGGTTTTGAACCCTCCATTCTGTCAAAAAGTTGTAGATTCTCCATCATTTGCAAAGTCTCAAATTCCTCCCAAAATCCTTGCTTATAAGCCATACTTTCTATCGGACCTTCATTTTCTTTTTGAAGTTGTTTTACTCTTGTGTGGAAATGTCGCACTTGGATACGTGTGGCGTTAAACGGTTGGATGAGTCGCAGCACTTCGCCGGTGGTCTCGACCATGGGGAAGTTTCTATAATGTTCTATTAGACTCACAAGATCATTAAATTGTTGGCCACCGCCTACGTCGTACTTGCCATCTTGTCGTCGTATGATGACGTGTGTGACTCGATCTCGCGTCCTCACTGACAGGACGAAGTCGCCCGGCTGTCTTTGAGACTCTCGAACTAGAAACGAGCCATTTTTACCATTTTCCAACATCACCCGCTCTGCTTCTTTTGCGGTTAGTTGTCCATGGTACCAGCGTTCAGTGGTAGGGTCTGCGCAGTTGAGTGGCGTCTTTAATCTGATGATGTTGCCGTTCTTTTCCCGCAGTTGACATTGGTTATCCATGTAGTATTGAACAAGTTCAGAAAGTGTGGCGAATTTCTCGCCTCCATAAAGGTCCAAAAACTCGCCATTATTTTGTATCTTAATATGTGTCACTTCATTGCCTCGGCGTACGGAGAGGGTGAAATCTCCCTTGTTGCTCATACTGGGTCTCGCCAAGAAGTAACCATCGTGGCCACACTCCATGAGGATTCTCTCTGCGTCCACCCCCGATAACGTTGGGTGGAACCATCTTCTTGTAATCATCTTACTCTAATTAAAGCACCACTTCGATACTTACAATACTCTAAATTAGTGTGTGTTTATCTTGATTCCTAGTTTTCCTCCATACATCCTCATTTCTCATCTGAAAGTAAAGATAAACAGGAGTTATTAATACGTATGGAAAACATATAATGGAAAAATACCAGAACAATAGGTTTGTGGTATCAAAGTTTCCTGTATTTATTTAATGTATAAGGTCACTCGATTTGTGTTAAAACAATTAAATCTTTGACAATATTTAAAGATTGACTAGAAGAGAATGCCTTGTTGCATTAAGTCCGCCTATGTATCATTACTGTACATGAAATTCAAAAAAATAATCGAAAGATTACAATTATGAATAAGTTAAGCTCAATAAAATGAGTGCTAACATAAAGTGTATTTTTTTACTAAATGCTTATGATATTCGATACTTCTAACAAATAATTATGCAATTTATAAAATGTTTTATATGTCAGTTTGTTCCGGCTAATCTCCGACACGGTTGAAACGTTTATAAGGAGTAACTTAGGCGACGCGGAAATGGGACGAATTTCCCAGGGAGGGCGCAATTCTGAAATGAATAAATAGATTTTGACGTGACGTGTACTAACACAGAGTTATGTTCTTAAACTCAACGCAAACGAGGTTGCGGTTAACAGCTAGTAGTAAAATATTTAATAAAAAGTCTCAAGTGTTTCGATAAAATTAGTGTAAATACAAAATACGAATGAGGATAATTATTATGAAAAACATTTGTGTAAGCTATACGAGCTATATAAAGTGTCTAATGTGACTCATTATGTTTCATTGCATTTCAGTTTAATTTGCATTTTATGCATTTATTTACAGCAAAAAATATATAAATATATATGTATATAAAAATAATAATATACGGTAAAAAATAAATAATAAAGGAGCAGAGGAGGGGAGGGGGCGGAGGTCAGTCTCAACCATGATTACTATGTCGTCGACAAACCGAAGCTGAGTGATGTATTCGTCATTGACATTAATGCCTAGTCCTCTCCATTCCAGGACCTTGAAGATATCCTCCATTGCGGCCGTGAACTTTTTCGGAGAAATGACTCTTCCTGCCTCGCTGCAAGAGGATAGGTTTCGATGTCTGGTGTTGAAGTCGGACCGACATAGTGGCGTTTTTGTACAAACACTTAAGCACTTTGATGTACTGATAGTCAATCTTGTACCGTTGGAAAGACTGCAGTACATGCCAGGTCTCGATCGAATCAAAGGCTTTCTTGTAGTCCACAAACGCTAAACAGAGAGGCTGATAATACGAGTAGTATGGGTCTTCTGTATAATCTGCCGCAACGTAGTACGTGGTCCACGGTACTAAAGCCTTTTCGGAATTATTCGGGAGCTTGTTCAGGAGGATGGAAGTCGTCGAATCTACGCGGTTCGTGATGACTCTCGAAAACAGCTTATACACATGCTCAGAAGTGAGACGGGTCTGTAATTCTTAAGCAGGGCATTGTCGCCCATCTTAAAGAAGAGTACCACCACATCTCTGCTCCATTGTTATTACTTAGTTATTGTATTTTTCTATTGCATAAAAGGGCGACGTAAAGGATACCTGTTGGAATTCTGTCTCAAACGGGGAGCAAGAATAAAGGTTTATTTGCATTTCTCTTCGCCCTTAATTCATCCAGATTTGGTTAAGAGTAATCTAAAAAGCCTAGAGCACAGGCATAGGGTAACCAGCTTTATGGTAATCTTTAGGATATATTTCTAAAATGTTTATGCTATGTGCGTGGGGAGTAACGGACATTACCTTGTTAACTAACTTTGATAGTTGAATCAGTGTATTGAACAAATCTTTGTTCATTTGTATGTCTACCCTCAAAACTTGTCGATTTATGTTTAGTTTTAAAATTATCATGTAAATGAGTTTGTGCAATCTGAAACTTCAATGAATAAAGTCAAAATCAACTGACCCAATTTCTAAAATTCTCTAACCGGTAGAAGTATTCTACTTGATCACTGAGTGACAAGCTTTATAATAATATTCCACAACTATCACACAACACCGTCTAGTCCCAAGCTAAGCAGAGCTTGTGTTATGGGTACTTGACAATTGATAAACATACTTATATATTTCTAAATACATACATATTATAGATAAATTACACCCAGACACAGAACAAATGATCATGCTCATCACACAAACATTTGTCCCGGGTGGAAATCAAACCCATGACCTCTGGCATAGCAGTCAGGGCCACTAACCACTAGACCAACCAGCCAGTTGTTTATGACCCAGTGTGGAGTCTTGCTGAGAGGATCTTTCTTGGTTATTGAATATACTGTTGTTAAGAGGTTTTATGACCTTTTCAAGTATTGTATCTATCTTGGTACACTTGTACCAGTGTTTTGACATCTTTTTCACAAAAACATGTATAGTTGAGCTAACATTATTATTTCAGGAGTATTTTCGTTTAGAACTTTCGAATTTATAAGAAATAAGTAATATACACAAATTAAATGGATTTAATAACTTGTACTTACCATATTAAATATTTTACGAAGTTTAATCATGTATTTTTATACATAATATAATGTTTATTCATTGTTACCATGAATTGTTTTTAACATTTAATTTACAGGAAATATATGATGTATAACAACTAATGAGGCACATTAGGGTTTTAGTCATGTTATTTTGTCTCCATCATTCATAAAAATGTAATAAGGAATATTCATCTATTTTAGTAAAAAAAAATAGATCTTTTCATTAATGTTAATATCACAGTTGTGATTGATATTTAATTTTTTCGTTCAATTTTATTGTTTGGTTATTATTAAATTACATACAAATTCCAAGGGATTTAATTTTTACAATAAAAATTTATCATTTAATTTACATAACAGTGTATATGCCACTGTCACACGTTATTGTACTGATTGATTGTTTATAGAATAGAAAAATGATTATAATTTCCTTTTTCTAAAACACACATTCTAACTAAATTATAACGTTGTTGTATAAATAATCCTATTACTGCCACTTTCCTATGTTAATTCATTAAACCCAAAAGCGAACGAAGTTTTCGGCGCGCTGTCATTGTCTTTCTATTGTATCTCTAATTGACGGTATCTGCAGAGTTAAGACATGTCAAGAACGTAGTAAATCAGGTTGGTTTGGTTAACCACATTCTAAGTCTGTTCAGAAGCACGATTGATCAAAATCATACCTTTCACATTTACAATAACATTACCTTGTGTGCCAATACATTCTTGTACCAGGAAAATACAATGTTATTAAACCCCTTTTTTAACAACCCATTTTTTTAAACATTTCATCCTTATTTACCATATTGGATTTGGAAAAAGCTATAAATGCCTTGCTAATTTATACTGAAATTAGAAACACAATAGAGAGACACTGAGAGAGTGAACGCCGGCGTTCACTCGGCGATTGAGATGTCACTTCTAACATTTAACAAGAGAGGATAGATTTCTTTTGATACACATATACACCAGACTCAACTGTTAATAAAATTCTTGTAGCATTTTGCACTAAGATTGGTTGTGTTTCTTTAATTTCTTTTAGGTCTTAACAGTCTACTTCAAAAGCAGATTCCATAAAAGTACTTCATAAAATTATTATACCAAACAGAAAACTGAATCAATATAATTTTTGTACTGAATTCCTGTGGTTTAAAACTTTTAATTCATCAAACCCCAAGGGAATGCCAGCATTCGCTCTCTTATTGTCTTTCTATTGTCTCTCAGATTACGGTAGTTGAAAAGCTAATGTTATGTTTTGGCTTTTTCTTGATACCATCTCTATCTTGCACTTATAGTTTACCAGTTGAGTGTAGTGAAAAGAATAATACTTTGACGGACGGAATCAAGTTTATAGATTGTTACTGAATATTGTTTTGGGATTGTTACTGAATAATGTCTGAGATTGTTACAGAATATCAGAAATTAATTTCTAGTAAACTGAGTTATTTTTGTATGTCGTTAAGTGTAAGTAAAGATGTCCCAAAGCCCTGGTTCAAAAATTTTATAAAACCTGGTCTAACAAAAGATGCATAGTCTTGTAACAAGTTAAAGTAATCAAATATTACTTATATTGTTTCTTTATATTCAAAGTTTGAGACAGGAAGTTTGAGTGACCGTGGGAAATATAAAGAGTCTGTAGTTGTTACATTCAAGGTGCAATATCAATAACTCATATCACTCAGTACATAGTAATACATAACTTTGAAACATTATGAGACAAATTGTGAAGTTTACATGTAAAATATGACATCATCCTATCATTGAGATGTGAATTCAAAAGGCAAATAATGCACTTAATGACAGAGACAGTAGCTTTTCAAGAGGATACATGAACATGACATTAAAATTAATCATTTTATCATGATTATCATTAATATTGCGGGAAACACCGCGTTCTATTGGTGGTTATATTTTACACATTTACTATAATAAAGTATGTATTGTTATACGTACGGAACGAATGCACAAAGCCACAAAGGTACACCCTAGAAAACATTTTTGTACAAGTCTAGTACTTCTTTTGTACTTTAATCTAATAGTAAGACAAAACACTCACCTCAAAAAGGCACCCTATCTTTTAACAGTGAACGATATCCCTCAAAATAGGAATTATATGTACCGAAGTGCTGTTGCTATGCTGACACTAGATTTTTTTAAAACACTGTTTTCAAGGGCGTTTGAACACACTAACTTATACATATGTACTATCAACTAAATATCTTAGTAAACTTAAAAATTAATGCTATGTTGTATTGGTAAACGAAACCAATAGTCGAAAAAAAATATATTTCACACAAAAAGAAGCAGAAAATGAACTCCGTGCTCGAGTTGCCTACAGAAATGTCAGTTTAACTTTTTTATTAGTGTTGCCCGTAGTAATAAAATACGTTTACGGAATGTAATAAAAAAATATCAGCTGTTAAAAACAGGATATTGATTGACACCCGCACCCCACAGGTTTTAATTATTTTAAATGGTTATGGTTTTATTCCACTTAACATTAACAGGAATATAAGTCGTCGTATTTATGATGGTTTTCTATTTAAATTATGTCCAATAAATAAAGTAATTCCGGTAGGTAGGGATACTGTAGCGTGGTTATGCTTAGGACTTATAAATCTTTGCTAAACCAGTAAAAGAAGCTACAGATACAGTATCTGGTAGAGCAAAAAGATTCCTTTCACCCTATTACATCTAAGCCAAGTGACGTAGTGTGTACGTTGTACATACATTTAATTATGTTCCATCAAATGAAATATCCATCGATTAATTTATAGTGCGGTTGATACCTATAGGCTATCACACTAATATTTTAAATGCGAAAGTTTGTGTGAACGTTTGTCAAGTTCTTCTTCACGCTCGCATGGCTGAACCGATTTGGATGAAATTTGGCATCGATTAGACCATGTCCTGGAATAGCGTATAGGTCTGTGAGAATAGGTCGTAGGCAGTAGGCTATGTATTTTTATACAATAATAATGTCATTGTGTTTCTTCGAGGTCGCAATGCATACTGAACTTGTCCAGCCAGTTCAATAGGTTCTAGCTTTAGGGGAAATAGAGGCTGTCATAACAAGGCAGCCAAGTTAACTCGTATTTTGTGTACCTATCTAATGCTTTCAAAGACTTTCTATACCTATGTCTGCCAGAAAGCACCAAGAAATAAGGATACCTGAATCTCGCATGCTTATAAACGATGATTGTACTTTGATAAATAAAAAATATTGTTTGCAAAAACTATTTATTAGACTCATAATTTCATTTCTCGTTTGGAGTAGAAGAAGATTTGATTTTCCCAAAGTAGCTAGACAACACTTTTTTCACAGCCAGTCGTTTGCTCGGAGCCGAACATTCTCCTTGCTGATTTGGTGACTTGTTCCAGTGTTCAAAACTTTGACGCCTAAATATTTTCCCTAAAGATTGCCACTTTTGTTCTGGGCTTATTTCCTTATCCTCGAAATGTTCTTGGCTCCCAGATGGCCGATCACCCTGTAAATGAAGCTATGTAAGAAAACGCTGATATTTGGCTCAATTGGATAACTATATTATGGACCACTTACATCAATGGATTTAGTTGAACGAAGTTGTTTGTTGAAGAAATTAGAAATTGACTTCTTCCAAGTTTTGGGATTTTTGAAAGAGTTTAATTCTAAGCCTCCTGTACCTTCGGCGGGTACCTTTTTACTTTTCTTTGTGCATGTTTCTTCATCTTCTTTTGGCATTGGCTCATTTTGCACTAGATAAGCTTCAGGGCACAGCATATTGATTTGTTATTATCAAAAATCCTTTGCAGTTTTCACTATAAAGTATTCAAAATTATTTTTAATTTACGAGTGTCATGTCAAATCGTCATTTGTTTGAAAAATGAGACTATAGTTTGAATAAAGAACTTTTTTTGCTTAGTATTGCAATATTTTCTATGCGTGTGTATCTGTAGGTTTAACTCAATAAAGGACCTTGCGCACTACGCAGCCACAACCACTGTTATGGCTGAATCGGCATTGTTCATGTACCGCAATACTCTATATTTATATAGGTAAGTGTAAAAACTCAAACATTTTGTTGCGAACTTAGCCGAAATGTAGTAATTATCTGCACTTCTGCTGGTGGATAAATCCTTTAGAGGTCGCTACTAGCATAAGTCCGTTAGTTTAACGGTTAAACCTGTAATTATAATAATAATGTATTTTAGTGTCATTGAAGCGTTTTCAGGAAATTTTACGAGACCATTAGTGCAAGTAAGACCGCCTATTGTACACTTATATTTGTAAATGTTTGTCCTTTTTTAAGTTAAGGTGTGCAATAAAGCTATATAATAATAATAGTGCAAGTTAAACGAGAGGTTTTCCACTTTGAAACGTAACTCATGACGAAAACATGACGACGTCATCATTCTAACTAATAAAAAACATAAGCTTTTTTTACAGGCGCCTGACACCTGGACTCGCCTGGTGAATATTCTTGCTGAGCGTTCGGCCCTTTTGCTCGGAAGTGGCGCATGTTTTTTGAATGCCCTTGAAAAAAATTGTAAATACTTTTTGGCCATTCCGACAAATAAAATATTTTTCTTTCTTTTCTATTTCAGAAAAACAGCACAGAATTCAGACTTTACTGGGAGTGACTGACTATCTGACTTCCACAACCCAGTAACTGGGTAACACAACACCCATTGCCAAGACTAATGCCAGATTTCATGGACCCATAATGTCTATCAAAGATCTAGAAATCACAGCCGGGACTAACCGCTTAATGCGATTATCGAGGCTCGGAGAAGTTTCAGTATTTGCATACCGAAGGAAAGAATTTGAATGGACTGACCTCGTTAAACGTACCTTAACCTTGCAGATCAATGATGTGGCTGTTTTTACTTGGCCAGGAGTAGCGCAGTGACAAGTTTTACATCAGTACTGTCATCATAAATTAGCTATGTAGCCGAGGTCCGACAATTTATCAACCAGTGTGTATATAGCATTATTATTGTTCAAGGTTTTTGTACTCTGGAGACAAATATTTTCTCTATGGCAGAGTGCACGCTGCACGAAAGTTTTTGGCGGGAGTTTTTTGAATGAAATTCAGTGTCAATTTTAATTATTCGCAAATTGATTTCTAGAGGATATTATGATGTAAAATTGGTGTAATTTTTCATATCTCAAGTGTTTGCGCTACTGCACAATATACACACAACACAACACACACAGAAACAGGCGCGACCTCGGTAAAATGGAGCTGAGATTTTTTATGTAGTGTCGACTACCTCAGCGAAGTTTGCTGATTTGCTGCGAAATATTTACTACAAAAAACATTAGAATATTTGTATCCATATTTTAATAGTAATCAAATTAACAATACTTAAGAATACATTGCTTAAAACATTTAGTATCCAGGTCAAAACATAAACAAAGAAAAAATTATGCAGCACGCATGAGCGCTAAAAGTGCGTTTCACTTAAGAAGTTACATCGGCGTAATGTTGGCTCCCCTGTCTGTCTACACAAAAAGAAGGGAAAAAAGGAAAGAGTTGCCTACTCTACCAAAATTGTTCCCCGAAATGTGAAACGAAATCGATTTTAACGGTAGCTGCAACACTTTTTGGAAAATTATGAGAGGAATGGGATTTTATTTTAAAAGAGTAGGTCTCAAAGGAAGTTGTTAATAGAGAGGAACGATACTGTGGAGTGGCGTTTTCGTTATTTGAAAGAATTGTAAGACAATCGGAATGGAGCCCAGCGCCCTATACTTTATACAAAAATAGTAACAATAAAAAAAGGCAATTGTTAAAGTAACGAAGTATCAGTTAATCTCCCTCATATCAAGTAATTTAATTGCTAAAAATATGGCAACATTATTTTCAATACTACCAACATGACAGCAATGTAACTTCTTAAGTGAAACGCACTGTACACTACATTTAGGCGGTTTATGGGTTTATGGCGGGAAAACACAAAAAGTCAGTCAAAATATTTTTGATGAGAGAGAGTTATAAAGTGAATAATTTTTCGATTTAATTTTTATAAGTCAAAGTTTTGGTGATAATGTCTGCAACTGCTACTTTTACGTCACAGGTACTTATATTTTCGGTTCATTATGATAAAATCAATGTTCTGGTAGCGGGTTATCATGTACGAAAGGCGTCACGTTATGTTCACCATGTTCTTACAATATACCAGGGTAAACTTAATTTTGGCGCTGCGCTCCTGAAAATGCTTTTTGTATAATAAATAATCCTCAACAGGAACCGCTTTTAAATTAGTTTTAATGTAGTCTGTTTGCCGTTCTTATTTTCGAAGGCGCTTTGTAAAAAAAGTTAGACCAATATTTAGGATGCTTCAAATCTACCTACATCCAAATGATCATTCTTGATACTATAATGTAGTTATATACACATACCTTAAAATGTAGTGTATGCAAGAATGGCAAGTAATCCAATACTTAGGTAGGTAGACCTTTTTATTTAATTATTCTTTCCTTCAATTTAATACTTTTATTAGATTTTTGCGAAAATGGGACAAGGGCAGGAACATGATGATGATTAGATTTTTGCGAGTATCAAAATTTTCTTTTTTTACCACACTCTTTTCTTTTGAGAAATCTCTAGGTACCCAATTATTTTTTTTTCAAACAGGCTGTTGCAGAATGGGTAAGATTATTTCCGCGACAGGCAACCGAAACATACACAAGTTCTGTAACATTTATGAAACAATTGACAGTCGTAGCCGTTAGTACAATAACGTATTTGAAGAATGTGTTCCCTGAAGAGAGCTACACTGTCGAGAACTTCGGTGGTATTAAACTAAGGGTTCTGAAGAAAAAATGTAGGCATGAACTAGCTCAGTTCGTTAGCACGGCACTAACTCAGGCTTTTGAGGCGTTTGATAAGAAATATGTAAGTAGTTCGATTACTTATTTGTAACTTCATCATGATTAAAACTTCCCCAAGCGGACTGGTTGATGTTGCGGGTACATCAGCCAGTCCGCTACTTCTCGCATCCATCAGATTACCGCATCCGTCATCAGATCGTCGGTCTATCTAGTAGATACTCTGACGGGAATGTTACATAAGCACTAGCTGACCTGGCAAACGTTGTTATGCTATAATTATAAATATTATAAGAAAAAAAATGGAGATGGGAGCAGGAGAGTAAAAAATAACCTAGGACCTATTCTTAGGCCTACCAAATATAGACAAAAAAAAAAAACTCGGTCAAGGTATTTCGGAAGAGTTCATCAACAAACACTGGCACGAGATTTTTATATATAACACTAGCTTCTGCCAGCGGCTTCGCCCGCATGAACGTGGATTTCTCCATACAAATTTCCCGTTTCATCTCGTTAGGAGCTGAATTTTGGAAAATCTTTTCTTAGTGCTCGCTTACGTCATAAAGCCTTATGCAAAATGTCACTCCCAGTCCCAGTAGTTTTGTGGCAGTGCGTTGATATGTCAGTCAGTCAGTTTCTCCTTAATACCTATAAATACTTCGATTAGACAATTTTCATTGAATTTATTTTCCAGCTCCACCAACTTGTTATATGTTTCTACGACGGCGAGTGTAAAATCGAAAACTTAGTTGAATACCACATTTTTGAATACACGTACAGTCCCGAGGGAGTGACCATGAATGTCCACTCCAAAACTCGAGACAGCGCCAAGAAATCCACGAGATATGACTTCGATAACGTCAGAGAGAGGACTCTCCACCTCATTAGGGCTTGTGTGGTCATCATGCAGGCTTGTCAGAATGATATGCCCGAGTCTTATGATGTCAGCTTGAGGTTGTATTATAATGAAGGTAACTAGTGCATTAAGTTTTGTTAATACTTTTTCAACACACTCTCTCGAAAATCCGCTCTTATCGCAACGATTACAGGCACGCAATAGGCTATTTCCTGCACTAGTGCAAAAAAGCGAGCTAGCTCTCCCCGCCATAATTTTATTAAAATCGTATCAGGCTGGGCGCGCGGCGTCCCTCACGAGTCGCCGGTCAACCCCCGTATGAATTTCAGTGAGTGTATTGAAAAAAGTCATTCGACACACGTGCAAATTTGTCACTGCAGCCCTCGGCTCCATAACACACTCGCCTACGGCTCGCGCGGATTCCGCCTCGGTCGCAATGACAAACTTTCTGCATTTGTATCAAAATGTATTATTTTTTAATCATTTATGAATTTGTACTTTGCGCCTATATTTGGACGCTGTCAGCAGTAGCGCAATTGCTGGATGTTTGACTACTACCATACTGCACTAACAGGTTTGATCCCCCCTTTATATCTATTTGTATCATGTCCTAGGCTGTAGTTGTATAGACTCTTCATACTAAAGGGGTGACCAGACTGTCGCAAACTAGCTTTCCAACCAAGGTGACCTTGCTAGTGATTACAACTGCTATGGATTACAACTGCTGTCTACACGGATTGAAGTGTAGACAGCAACTTCAATGCCTTTGGTTAGGACGGTACTCTACGCGTTGGTGCGTGGTTTACATCTATTAGCCCTAGCCGCTACACAAACCAAATACACTAACCAAGCTTCTACCAAGGTGACATTGGTTGGAACGCTAGTTTGAAACCGTCTGGTCGACCCTTAAGAATTTGGGCATTGAATTACCACGTGTCTCTTACTTTAATTCATTAGAACCCAGTGAAAGCGGGCGTTCGCTCTCATTGTCTTTGAATTGTGTCTCTAATTACGATATTCGAAAGTTTAAGTAAATTCTACCCAAAAGATAAAATACATATATTATAAAAAAAACATAGATATCCCAATTAATTTTCATTACCTATCCTTGGGAGTTTTGGCTCAGAGTCCAGAACTCTTCAATACGTAGTAAATAATATTTAAGTACTTTCTTACAGACGCACCAGAAGGTTATCAAGCGCCAGGTTTTCTCAGCACCACTGAGGAACAAGATCACTTGGAGCCAACTCTCCCGGAAACCGTTAAGCTAGGATGGGTAGAGACTCCCTTCCATAGGATGACGACTCGCACTTACATCAAAGAGAGTATGGGGTCTAGCCATGATGCTATCGTGAGTTTTTTTTTTAATTATAATGGATAGGCTCGCGTTTGACCATTATCTCACCTGATGGTAAGCGATGATTGCCGACGATGGAACACGCTTGCCCAGAGTTTATTGATTAAAAAAAATGTCGCTGGAATCAGTATTTTTACTTTACTTTGATACTTTGAACATTATTGAACCAAGGAAATTGTCTTCTTCTTCTTAGCGTGTGTCGATGGCAAAACTAGTTAAATTCCTTGCCTGGCCCGGAATTCGGCCACGGCAATGCCGTCCGCTGATACTGTCATTAGATCTCTATATCCCTACGTACGTGAGCAGGTAACAGGGCACGTGATGCAGGACGGAAGGTGGGACATGGTCTGCCAGACCAAGGAAATGGTATCAGTGAAAATCGGACATTCTGCTTTATCGTACTTACTCAAAATAATGCTTCAAAATCTACCTGATTCTGACTGTTTATTTCTAACGCACTGTAAAAAACAGTAAGAGACCATTGTTGTTCAATAAAAGTTTGACATAGCAATTCAGTGTAGTTGCACGTGGTTGCACTCTGTAATTCTTTTGTTAATTACTGAATGATTATTAAAAATAAAATATTTTTACAGCCGTCACAAAATGCACCAAAGATGACGCAAAACGATCAAGACGATTTCGAGAGCAGTAAGTTTAGAAAATATTATATAGTATATACCCGAAGGAAAATATCTACTATTTCATTAATTTTAAATCTTTCAATGTACTTTAGGCTCAGCTATGAGAAGTACATCGGACGCCAGTGAGATAAGAATACTCTGTCCGTGCAACAAGTTTGATGTGGATGACTCGACGCAAACCCTTCTGACTTGCCAGTTAGTAATTTTCATAAACATCTTTATGCTCGACTGTAGCTAAGCCAAAATGAGAAAAATAACTGCCTCTTTAGTCTAACGGGCGAAAGAATGTACGACTTTTGTATGATTGTTTATATCCTAAGACGTTATAGGTGACTGACCCACTGACCTCTATATGTGTGTTGAATCAGTCAATGAGATAAGTGCAGATAGTAAAAAAATATATCGTTGGCAAATAATTTTAGTTTTAGTAATTTTAGTAGTAAATGTTCACAAGATACTGATGATATATGTTTATTTCAAATTAAAGAACTGCTAAATGACAATAGCTCGCCCTTTAAATTAGCAATGCCGGTCTTTTCGCGAAATACAGACGTGATTATAGGTATCTATATATTATCAATTGTTTCGAAGGTATTGTAGCACTCAACAACACGCTGCGTGTTTCGGTCTTTCCCGTGAGAATGCCGCGCGAGTACAGCGTCACTGCTGCACGGAGTGCTCCGATATGGAGCCCAGCAGAGAGCCCACTGACCCACGCCTGGCAGCCCTCAGTGTTAAGAAGAGAGAAGTGAGTTACTATACAATAGTAGCACATTCAGAACACAGCTCAAGTACTGCGTCACTGCTACATATGCTGGTCATCACATCACATAAGTAGATTTTGTGCAATTCATTACATTGAAATTAATGTCGGGAAAGTTTTACGGCATAGATAGTTATTACAGCTCTGTTTGTTTCCACAGTGCCTGTGCATATTCCGTCGTACCATAGAGTGGTGTTCTCGAGTCCCCGCCATCGGGGCGCAGGACCTCGTCGACAAGTTTGCTCTTTCTCTCTCTAACGCCTCTAAGCTGATGAAGCTGTTGCATTCACACGGCATTATTGACCAAGGCTCGGATTCTGAGTGAGTTTACAAGGGTTTTGTTTTTGTCTAGCTTTAGCACGAAACGTATTTTTAGCTTGTGTTTACTTCATAATCAGAGCATAGAATATTCTGCACGTGTGCAGTACGTAGACACATCGTACACGCAAGAGAACTCGTAGACACACATTGCAACCGACACTGCATTTTTTGCAGAAATGGGTTTTTCTTTCATAATGAAAAAGTATTTATGATAATATCCAGCTTTCAAAAAAAAAAAAAACTTAAAATATTGTAACTTATTCATATAATTATCTACTTCTACAAAACACGTAACTCTTTATA
This sequence comes from Mythimna lalbum, assembly GCA_949319445.1. Classification (NCBI taxonomy): domain Eukaryota; kingdom Metazoa; phylum Arthropoda; class Insecta; order Lepidoptera; family Noctuidae; genus Mythimna; species Mythimna lalbum. The sequence goes on along the minus strand of OX439350.1, from coordinate 19,724,246 downwards.
TTTTAAAAAAAATCTAATATAAACCCTAAACTAATTACAACTAAAAACAAACTAAGACATGGTGTCAAAAAACTCTTCCACATCGCTGTTGAGTGGTAATGTATCCAAAAGACTGGCGGCATTGCTACGCTGTATGGCAATGCTTATGCTCTGTCCAAGGTAAAAGCCAGCCCTTGGGTCACGCGAAGTGTTGGAATATAACAAAAACAAATCCGCCTGCTTCAACACTATGGTCTTACTCTTTCTAACCAATAAATATTATATTTAATGGACAGAGTCCCGTGAGACCACTTGACTGAAATCCCTCGTATGGTTATAGTTACTGTATTCAAATAGCCTTGCTTAGGAGCACACGTCTCACGTAATATTACTGAAACACACCTTCCAATATAAAGAAAGGATAATAAACAATTATTATTTAAATCCTTAAAACGATGTTTCTCTTTGGTATCTAACCCCAACATCAACAAGACGTTTCGACAAATCCTTATACAACTTGTGAGTACGGTTCAAAATACAAGTTCCAACAATATTTCCGCCGTCATAATACAACAATAATTTTAATAATGGAAGAGGAAACCCATTCCTGCAAAAAAAGCAAATTGTCGCTTACGATGTTATTCCTGAAGAGGGTCAAGGGATGTATTGATTAATTCTCCACGTGTATGTTGGGATTGATTTACCATCTCAACCTTTGTTTAGTTATCTATTATTATTCCATATGTCCATACTTTTTCTAATCATATACAGCCTCGTGTCACCTTGCGAAATAATTCAAGACCAGTTGAAATCAGTGAAGAGCAAATACTTCCAATTTGAAGAAGCAGATTTAGTGAATCGTTTGATCGCTGAGACTCTTTCTCAAAGCAGCCAACCTGACCCTGTCGGAGAGGTCCTCAGTCCTATGGAAAAAGTGAACCTACAGAATGCTACCACACTTGGGAAGATTATAGAGCCTGAACCACTAAAAGTGATTGTAGATGAAACTTTGAAAGAGTATAGGGATGCTATCATGTGTGATGTGGAAGAAGAACAAGGGTTGCCGTTGAGTGGCAGTCATAACCCTGTCAATGTTGAAGATTTGGGCAAAAGGAGTGGCAAGAGGAAGTCGACTGCGGCTAAAAAGACCGGCGTTAGGACTAAAAGGGCTAGAGCCTCCCGTGACTAATTTTTTTTGTTAGGTTCAGCAAATGTTTGTAATGTGTTAATAAAACTAATTTGTCAATTTTTAAATGTTACTTTTAAGGCCACTATCCCATCACTGGCGTATTACGACGTTTGCTTAGCGCCAACATTGCGCAGACGCGACGTTAATTAACATCGCGAGTTTCTAGTGGTAAACGAGCCAACGTTAAGCAGAAGCAAACGTTAACGTCGCCGTTTGAGGTGAACCCAAGAAACTTACGACGTTAACGCCGCGTATGTTTTACGTTGGCGATTTATCACAAGAAAATTGCGACGTTAACGTCGTGTCTGCGCAACGTTGGAAAAGCTCCGGCGGTAAAACGCTAGTTCGGATACAGCCCCAGTATGTTTTGTCATTTACACATAAATGATCGTTAATTAACCTCATTTGCTAAAAACTTTAAGTTATTGAAATTAAATTGCACTTGCATCTTCAAATTTCTGTTAGTTATCATCCAAACATTAAATATAAAAAAACTAAGTTTCTGGATATATCTTTAAGCTATTTTATTAGCAACGAAGTTATAAAACAAACAATATAACACGTACAAAAACTACAGTAAAACATAAAACAGAGAGTGATATCAATTGGTTAAAAAAACTTCTTACATTGTGTTACTAGTATTAAAACTAATTGAGCAAGGCTATCTACCCTGACTGGACCTCTGGAGTACAACTACATACAACAACAATATTATTGTTCTTATTATTATTATTTTTTGTTAGCCTGTTCTGTTCAACTCCTGGGCAAAGTCCACTCCTCAAAATAACAACAAACAACACTAAGTCAGTTGTCCACTTCTGCACTTCTCACCATCTTTCGCACGCCCGGGCTTATGTTCTCATTAACCATACATATTATTACGTTACAATGTAGGTATTGTAAAGTGAGTCTTTAGTATTATGCACTATTTCATCACGTACACTTCACTGGGGGAGTCCTCAACCGTTCGAAGTCTCCGAAGTTGGTGAACACGCGCCCCCAGTACTTGGGGTCGGCCAGGGTATCTAAATCCTTGTTTATGGGAGGCACCGCTGTTGCATTCACTTTGTCCAACTCTGATAGTAATGCTTGTAGAATTTCTGGTTTTCTGGAGAAAAACATTATCAATTTGAGACATTTGAATACACTCTATTCATTCACATTCACATTATATAAACAAAGTTTAGACCTAGGAAATATAATTAAATAACATCAGTTTAATATATACGAAACCCGAAACACGTGTCTAGTACTTTTATAAAAAAAATCTATGTACAACACTTCATAACTGTATCATAAAAAATCACAAAGTTATAAAAGATAACAAGCATAAAACTTTGAAAAGGAATACAAATAATATAACTGTCCATAAAATGGAGATCAAGATCAAGGATAAAGATAAGGCGAATCTCAAGTGGTATTTTATTATAAGATTTTACACAGAAGCCACAAAAGCACTGTGTACTTTAGTCAATTAAAATCAAAATATGAATATTTTCCGAACATACATAATGTTTTCATAAATGTCTTGAAAAAAGGTATGTTAGTCTCTTATCATTTTTGATGTTTATTTACTTAAATAGTTCCCTAATATACCTATGCGGTAGATAATTAATACATACTAAAAAGAAGAAAAGCCTCAATATTGAGCCTTGTGGTACACCCATTTCGACTTTTAAACCCTGAGAATTGACACCGTTTATTTGAACTTGCTGTTGCCTGCCATTTAAATAAGATTTCATTAAGCTGAGTGCAAGTTTGCCTAGTCCATAATGATAGCTTTAAAAGCAAAAGGTTTCATGATTAATGCAATCAACCCTTTGAGAGATCACAAACATTTCTATCGCGATTTGGGCATCTTCCCACGCTGTAGATATGTGTTCTAATAAAGTGACACCAGAGTATAGCATATTGCTGATCATGTAAGATTTTATTGGAGTTAATTTATACAAAAAATACCTGATGTAAATTTAATTTCACGAATAAAAGATATCCGAAGTTGGTACAATCAGTCCTAAAGGATTCATAAGACTTAACTTACTCTTCAGCCATATTCCTTCGCTCGCAAGGATCTGTAGAGATGTCATAGAGGCATGGCGCTTCCAGCGGCTTGCACGGTGTGACTGGAATACTCTTGTCGCACTTTATAGTTGACACGTCCCTGAAAATGATGATTTAAGGTTCAATTCAATGCGGATCAAAACGGTTTTTTTTAAGGGTTTAATTTATTCTTAATCTGTGTAAATTTAGAGAACAGTGGACGGCAATGGCCTTGCGCTTTATAAAATGGAACTTTTATATCACTAGAGAAATGTTGCTACATGCTGTGGGTGATCTTCTACCCAATCTAGGTAGTATAGGCATCATATCATGTTATTAATTCGTGGTCTTTGATACCTACCATGTTAAAATGGTTGATTTCGGCAAACTTAAGTGGCAGTGGGGAGGACACATTGCTCACAGAACCAATGGTCAATCGGGTCGACATGTTCTGTAGTGAAAACGCAGTGTTAGTAGGCCTCTCACAAAGTGGATCGATGACCTGGTGAGGGTCGTGGCAATCTAATGGATTTCGAGATGCACTTAACCGGTCGTTGTGGGGATACTTGGGCGAGGCCTATGTCCAGTAGTGTACGTTTTCCAACTAAAATGATGATGAAAAATTATCGCAAAATTACCTGAGGCTTGTAATCTTGTCTTTATTAGGCATTTTAGCAATCTTCTCGATGGCCGCAGCGGATTTGCTTTTGTACACTAAATCGAAGTTGTAAGCGTCATCACGACCGTCCGGCCCGTACCAATAGTCCCAGGAACCGTTGTAATTTGTACCTAGTTAAAGAATTGTTTGGAAAATAATTTAAATGTAGGAATATTGTCTGCAAAGATTTTCAAATGGAATTACCGATAATATTCGTTATAGTGATGTTAATTTTTGTTCTATTGATATTTATCAGATATAGGTTACATACACCATGTCTGCGGAACTTTTTGACCTCGTAAAGACATTTCACATATTCTCATTGAACACAAATTTTTAATTAATTAATCAAATGAACGTGAAAATCCGGTATCCCAAAGTATTAATTCAACACAAAAGACTAATTTGAATAAAAAAAATATTGCATTCAAATGCTTAAATCTGAAATCGGAAGTTAGTCATAATTATTACCTTTATGAACTTTCCAATTGTCCACAGTAATAGAAGCTAATCCCCAGATGTCATCAATGTTGTGCACGATATTAGTTCTCTGAGACGGCAGATCGTTGGATAGCGCCTCCCACAAGTCAAAGCCATCGATGTTTCTTTCTGTAAATACACTGATAACGGAACATTCGATTAGAACAATGTCTATTAACATTGAACCGTTCCAACGAGTAGGGTCTTGAACTCTTGACACTAAAGATAAGCTAAGCTGCAAAATGATCGAAAAATTTGTAATTACAAAAAAATACATTTTCTATGAATTCATATCTAATGCGCCACCTGAAGATGTTGACTTACAAAGCAGAAATTTTGTACGATAATTTTTAAGACTGGAAAAAAATTGTTTTTCGCTCCACCCTGATATATATGTCTTGTCTATAAAAAGAAAATGAAATTTAATTGTCTGTTTGCAATGTCGAAATAACAGCTTACAATCCAAAGAAAATTTAATTTTACCAGTCTTTCCATTTCTGATAGGATTATTTTCACTGGCTGATAGTTGATGTTATAAGGAGAAATATGTTAATTTTATTTTTGAAAATAGACGTAAAGGAACAGTAAGAGCTTGTATTATAATAATAACACAAAAAAACATAGGAAGCTACAATTAAAGAAATATGTGACACCTTGTATTGCCTCCCGCAGCGCTGTAGAATGTAGGTAGCCAATCAACAATGTGGAACGTTTGATTGGCGACTCGAGACTGTTCTTTTATTAGCGGACTCCACAGTAGCCCTGCGCCCCGGACCCCGCCTTCCCACAATGTATTTTTTACCTAAAAACAACTATGAATGTTTTATTTAATAATTATAGCAACCCGCTCCAGCTTCACAAGGGGGGTGTTACGAATATTTGAAATTCTTGGCTTTATTTTACTATAGCATGCATGTATATACACACGAACCTTCTTCATGAATCACTCTGGCTACTGGTGAAAGCAGCAGATAAAGCCGTTCAGTACTTTTTGAGTTAATTGCGTTCATACAAATGGACAAATGCGGTGCAGGACTCAGTTTTATAATTAGTTAGAGATTAGCCATCGCAAGAGCTGCAGGACGGTACGAAGGGCTGCGGGATTGTTCGAAAGAGTTACTGGCCCTAAAATACGGCAAAAAGAACATAGGTGAGATTTAATCTGGAAATCTGACACTTCCGCTGGCTCAAACTAGTAGGAACACACGTAGGAAGAGTTTGATGATTTCCCCTCGCCTATAAGCAAAAGTGGAGATATAGTACACTGCACAAATGTGTGCGCCGCCAACACTATGCGATGCGATGTTAGGGGGGGAGGAGGGCTTAAGTAAACAACGTGATGAGTAGTACATACTCTAACAGTCAACTGATGTTCGTACTCTAATTGGTAACATATACATATATGTACACATAGTTCGTATGTGACACTACAGTAAAGTTACAAACAGCTTATCTATTTTTAACCGACTTCGAAAAGGAGGTTCTATGTTCGGCTGAATGTATGTTTTTTTTTTGTATGTATGTTCACCGATATTTCGGTCAATTGTAGACTGATTTTGAAAATTTTTTTTTGATTGGAAGCTTGTGCTTCCAAGTTGGTCCCATAGAAATATTATTATGATCTGATCATGAACTTCGAAGATATGGAACAGAACTCCTCATAGAATCATAGCAGAATTGTCGTACCGAGTAAAATTGCTTTGTTTATACGTGTAGTCGATGACTGACTGAAAGAAAAGGGGGAGGGAATGTATCGAACTGATCTGGTGATAAAGCCGGAAGGTAAATTCATGTAATATAACCGTATTTGGGATTATTAGAATCGTTATAAGATGCACTCTGGCTATAAGGTAATTTATGTTTAGCTGAAGGGTAGGTACTTTTTAGTGGTGTTACCATAACTAAAAAGTGAAAAATAAAAAACTTTTTACAAAAAAAAAACCGACTTCAAAAAGTACAAAATAATTTTAATTTCGGAAGTCGGTGTAAAATAACGAAGAGATAAAATTAGGTACATATCTAGAATATTATAGAAACACCGACTTCCGAAATTAACATTATTTGGTACTTTTTGAAGTCGGTTTTTTTTTGTAAAAAGGTTTTTATAACAAACTATGTGCTATACGTGATACACTATTGTACGTGACCCAACAGATATACTCTCAGGTCTTTCTTTGTTGTAGTTCCAAGGGCCGTCAATACGATAGGACCTAGGAGAAATTAGACATAGGACCAATGGTCAATGAGGAAATAGAAATGAATATACTATAGTCAAAAAACATAACGCGTCGCGATGCTTCGACTCTACGCGAGGTGTAAATTTTGCCTAAAGGAACAGTTCGGCGAACTGCATTTGATAGGTAGTCCATCGAAACCTGTTTAGTTCTTTATTCAGAAAACCATCCCAGATACTAATCTGCATGGATCTCATAAGATTAAAATTTGACCTTTATACCTATGTTCACATTGTTCACCGCATTGACTTTAAAAGACACTGACCTCAGAGTTTGTTTCGGTGATTCTCACGACCTAGCTAGGATAATGCACCTTGCACTTGGATGTATCAATATCATATTCATCATTCTCCTGCGATTATACCAATTTATTTTGGTGTCGAGACGCAGTTCGTCTTTTAGATCATACATCTTTATTAGCTGCCATCGCAGAGTTCAATTCAATATCAGCGGTGATTTATATTTAGTTAAGTGTCGTTTCTTCTATTTCGGAATGTACCTAGTAATTTTTTGTTAAACAAAAGAAAGTAAATTCAGGAATCATCGTCGATCTTCAGAAATTATACGAACGTGCAATGATGGTATAGATCTAATATAACTACAATTGGGATGAATAGGATTTGAATAGAAATTAAAATTTTGAATAACCGCTGTCACTTGTCATATTTTGTTGTTTTTTTTTAATATTTTTATTAATATTATAAATGCGAAAACAATTCGTCTGTCTGTTAAGTTTGCGAGCTCTAACTACTGAACGCTTTCGATATAATTATGCAATTCTAAAAAAACCATAGCTTTTGAGTGACTCACCCCTTTCAAAGGATAGTTGGAGGCAGCGTTGGCATTGAAGCCTGCTGCCGGTCCGCCATTGTCAGAGCTGAATAAAATGATCGTGTTCTTTAGCAAACCTTTCTTCCCTAACGATTCCACCACCTTGCCCACTGACTCGTCCAGCTTTGTTAGCATACCTGGGGATGTAGAAGATTATGTTTGGAAGTGTAGGTATTTTAATAACTTATATAGAATTTTAGATGTTATCTACTTATTTTGTTAAATTAAATTATATATAGTCTGTCTAAAAAGTCAAACGACTTGGGAATATTTAATCATTTAAACAATACTTTCGATAATTTTTAGAAGGTTCTTGCATTAGTAAACAATGATTAAGATCTCTTAATCAACCTTGATTATTGAATCAGTGTTGACTACATCAGATTTTATTTTACCCTATATTGTTTCTCCATGTTGGACTCCCATACGACAATTTTATGTCAAAGGTAATTTGGTTTTGTAATGGGTTTCCGTTGGTTACGCTCCGGTTAAGAAACCCTAAAAATCTAAATTCCTGGTCTGAAATAACAACAGCAGATCGTCTATTTCTCACAAATAACACATTTTGCTAGTTATTAAAACTATTTTGATGGCTTTACATTATTTGAGTACTCATTAGCGCTATAATAATGTAACACTACATAACTGTTTTACGTCTGTTGCATACTTGCATCACAATCTCAGGTTCGGTTGGAAACTAGCGTCAGGCACTACATGTCTGGTATTCATGCTGAAGTGGACCTATTTTGGAGCAGCTGTCAGTTAAGTTTCCCTGCACAGTAAAATTTGACCCTGAATACCTAATACGACATTGACTAATGTCATGTGGTCTTTATCCTTTATAAAAAATAATGATAAGCCGATCAATACATAGTTATTATGCAGGGCTTTGCTCCTCATTACAATGTTACCTACATAGTAACTTAAAATCCAATAATGAACGCTGTGGTGCATTGGCACATTATCTACAATGTTTAAAATTACATCTGCATGGGTATCAATATTTATTGATAAGTAGGTTTCATTTGACCCTGTATGTTGATATCAAATGGGAATGTAAATACGAATTGATATAAACTAGAGCTTGACTGCGATTCCACCCGATGGTAAGCAGTGATGCAATCTCTGATGGACACTCAAATTATAATCGGACGGGAAAACTGCAGCAGGCAGATTGTTCCAGCCTTCGTCGTACGCGGTATAAACGACGAGGCGAAACGCTTAGTCCGGAACGTAGAGGTTTCAACAACGTAGGTATGGGTGGATACTGTTGTCACTTAGTACAACTTACTGCGGCAAAGCCTGTGTTTCGCCGCAGCTAGCATCCTGACTCTGTAGACATAGACAGTAGCGCAGCCAGGCATGGACGTAGCGGCCTTCACCTTCGGCCACTGACTTATAATTGCCTCGCGCAAGCGAGGACTCTTTAATTCATGAATCCCCAAGCGACACCCGGTGGCCGCGCATCTATTGTCTTACTATTGTGTCTCTAATTGACGGTATCTGAAGGGTTAAGTAGGGTTGCAAAAAACAAGTCTTGATAACTGAGCCATACGAGTTCAAATCACTACCGGCTTTTCCATAACCTATCGCTATCTAACCCCCGTATCTGGTACCCCGGGTACCAGAGTTTTACTTCGTTATTAGAATTGAATTGGTAGAATTTCCTACAGGCCCACACTGGGTTAATCCGACAATGAATCTCAGTAGGTTTCGTGGGTTTGTTCACGGAACAAAAATCGTATAAACCAATGTCTTAGTTCTAGATCTGAACATTTGTGTAGCGAGAATTACGTTTGTAACCAAATAGAGCAAAATTGAAATTGTACAGGTAGAATATACGGACCTGCGTATTTCCTCCTCTGCGTATCGTTGATGTGTGAGAATCTATCAATGACATCATCTGGTGCTCTCAAAAACTCTGAGGGGTTTCCACTGTGCATCGCAGAATGTGCTACCATCAGAAATAATGGCTGGCTTTTATTGTGTGCATTTACCACCTGGAAGCAAAGGTATCATTATAATCAGAGTGTGATTGATGCATAATTTATATTTCGAGATAGTTGACTCTAGCACTCACTATCGACTCATGTGTCGACTTAGGCCTTAGCTACACTTGACGGTAACTCCTAGGACTCCTCCGGAATATAAGTATAATCTATACTTATAATAAATCTGTAGAGAGGTCAATTCTGTACATGAAATATATTTCCAAAATAACTATCAGGGGGTGATTAGTGATCGATACTGATGCTAAAAATGCAAACAGTAAAATTTTTGTCTGTCTGTCTGTCTGTCTGTCTGTCTGTCTGTATGTTATTTATAGAAACAAAAACTACGGGATGGATTTTAACGAAACTTGGTACAATCATTCTTCATACTCCTGGGCAGGTTATAGTATACTTTTCATCACGCTACAATCAATAGGAGCAGAGCAGTGAAGGGAAATGTTGGGGAAACGGGAGAAATTACTCCATTTTTCAAGCTTCCGTCGCGTTTGCAGCCTTAATGGTTAAAGCTACACAGAAATCATGTATCACGGAAATATTCTCCTTAAAATTATATAAAAAATATCCCACGACAGCATATATCTATCTTTTATGGTTGACTCACAATAACACGTGTAACTCCCGATAGCTTAGCAGTTCGGAGCTTTCTGTTTATTTTTGTCTACTCTTACGTTTATAACACTCTCACTCATCCCTAATATTAAAAAGTTAACATTATTATCTATTCAATAAAAAAAGAATCATAGAAATCGGCATAGAAAAACCAAAGTTATACATGAAATACGCTAATAAGCCATCGAGCGTGAATACTGAATTCAGTTCCCCGGCTCTTAGAATTCGATATCAGACGTTTCAGATCTTTGATTTTGACGACCCCGTTGTCGCTGGCATAAGCAACAGGTTCCGCGTACGAAGTCGCTGGCAGAAGCTAGTGCAAAATATATGCAATGCAAGACATATTGCAAGACGTATTGACGTTCTGTCGTCGACGGGATTTCCATCAAGAGTGGCAGTGCTAAGAACTGAGCATGTGAATGACCATATTTTATAGTTAGGTACCTATATGATTTTAAATAATATACTTAATAATAAAATTTTGTTAAAAAAAGGGAGACTAGAGAGAGATATAATTTTTTGTTTTGTTTTTTGAAGCCTGCAGCACCGCTACTTTAGAAGGCGAAGACAGGGGCGTGGTCTTCTAAACTAACTTTTTTTATGATAAATAATTTGTAGTTCTTAAATAACTTTAAATTACTTATTTGAAAATTATATAAATTGTTTATTATATTAACTGATCGTTATATCAAATAAAATGATAGTAGATTATTTTTTTTTTTTATTAAGTATACCTATAAGTAATAATGTATTTCCAGAATCTTATCGAATCTAATCTAATTTATATCCATTGTTATATCTTGAAAATATTAGAAATTTTGTAATAAAAATAATAACCTACACCATATATTACAAAAATGTTATTGGTGATTGTTTTACAGAACATTTTTACCTATCTATTAAAAACACAGGTGGCATAACTCGTGAAAATGTTGGCAGAAACTTATGATTTATTTCCGCAACTTAGTGGATTGTAAGGAATGCCCACAATGACTCTTCAACCGTTTTTAGTTATTTGCACCATGGAAGAAGCTAATTAGTTGACAGATTACTAACATTTTTGAATTAATTCCTACTCATTATGGCGTCTATTGATACGCACGCTTAATGTTAATTAAAGCTACATTTCTTACTTTAAGGGCTTCTTTGGTGTAAATGTCCGTCGCATACTGACCGAACAGGTCATCAGCTACCTCGAACCCTGGACACAACAAATGTTTATTGTATCATATATTTGGTAGATCTGAGAATAGGTCATCCATATAAATTACATTTGTTTTTTACCTCTCCGGAAGTCGAAGCCCCATGTATTTAGTTCCATGTTGGTGTGGTCATATAAATCGATCTTTCCAGTCCAGAACCCGACGTGGGAGTCAAATCTATAAAGAGATTATCAAGTTTACGGTAAACGAAAACATCGACTATAGTTCCTATTAGAGTAGAAACTTAAACAAAAAAGTGTTAGCCGACCAACGGCTAACATTGTTCCCACTCAGGGCAGAACCTTGATAAGGTTGGCACTGCAATGTGGGGATTGGCAGAAGAAAAATGATTTCTATGTTCAAGCTCAGCAATAGGCAAAGTCGGACTATGAATTGTGATGTTATTGACACGAAGAAATGGTTATAAATTAATGGAATTAATCAGGCTTTTGCAAGCAATGCAATTTGTCAACAACTGCGATCCTATACTACGACATGTCATAAATAAATAAAGAAGCCATTGAATTGATGATATGTCATGACCGTACCTATACATAATGCTATACAATTGTTCAGTGTAATATTGACTTCATGCAAACTGGTTTCTGCTACTCATCTTCTTGGTGAAGGAAGGTGGTTTGATGATAGCCATTTAGCCTTTGTCATCAAAAGAAAATTACGAGTAGCAGTCTGCTACTCGTAATTTTCTTTAATTTTATTCTGCCACTGGGACTGGGACACCTTTCTGCAAGTAGCAGAGTGGTGTCCCAGTCCCAGTCCAACGCCCCTACGTAGCAACGCCCCAACTTACAAGTTGTATGTCGCGGGTACAAGTCAAGGAGGCGCTGTAACTTTGAACTTGATTTTTATTTTATCACCGCTGTTCTTCAAATGGTGAAGGAAAACACCAAACATTCGCAGACATTTCACATCGACTAACACACAATGGGTTACACAACATTTATGGGTTAAGCTCGCCTATGTACATCAACTCTAAATATATCTGTATGATTTAAATTGTGTGTACAATAAAGAATAAAGTATGGGTTCGCATAGTGAAATACGGACTTTTTCCTCTCCTAGTTTCTGTTCCCAGCTGTGGCAACATTATAAGGCTGATTATGTTTAAGTAAAAGAGAACTTGCGATGATGTTCAAACCTTGCCTTCCTTTTTATGTCGCTGGAAAGTCATTATTTAATTTAGTTGAACCATAAATTCTTCCGACACTTTCACGGGCGTCTTCTGTAGCAATGCAGAAGATACTTTGGGTTCAATCGGGGTCTATTTGTCGACTCTTTTGCTTCGCAATTTGTACCATACAAATGGCTGACAGCGAAATGTGTAGCTACCTACATATTATCGTTTCTTTCATAAAAACTACAAAGATATAAATTGAATCTCTCATACTAACCCTCGGTTCAAAGGCAGGTATTCCTTCTTGTAATGACCTAGGTGCCATTTTCCAACTAGATGCGTTTTGTAACCCAGATCTTTAAGGTACTGTGGCAGTATCTTCTCGGATAGAGGGAGGCCCCTTGGTTCTTCACCACGTATGACACCGTGTTGCATTCCTGGGATGAGGATCAGAATTAGTACTTTTGTCACGTCCACTTTATATAATCGTACATTAAGGTGCCTCTATATTAGGGATTGATTACCAACACAACAATTTATTTGTCAGTACACTTACATCCTGACAATGGGCCTATTATTGGAACACAAGACTCTCGAAGTTAAGTTACGGAACTTTATGATAATACTCGTATTCATCCACGGATATCGATATGGATACATCTATCACTTAAAATCATGTGTGATTAAAGTCAAAAGCAGGCTAAAGTCTGTCTAAAAAGTCAAACGACTTGGTAAAATGAAATCTGATGTAGTCATCACTAACTGACTGGCCTGTTGGTCTAGTGGTTAGTGGCCCTGACTGCTATGCCGGTGGTCGTGGGTTCGATTCCCACCCAGGACAAATGTTTATGTGATGAGCATGATCATTTGTTCTGTGTCTGGGTGTAATTTATCTATAATATGTATGTATTTAGAAATATATAAGTATGTTTATCAGTTGTCTAGTACCCATAACACAAGCTCTAGTTAGATAGTTGTGGAATATTATTATTATTATTTATTTGTTTATTTATCTCAGGACCCTGAGGTCCTGGACCTTTGGAAGGCGTACAAGGGGCCGAAGCCAACTCGCAGATATTATTAACTAATTCATCAAGGTTGATAAGAGATCTTGATCACTGCTTACTATATTAGAAGAAAAGAACCTTACAAAAAGTACTGAATATAAGTTTAAGTAGTAATTTAAGTATTCCTTAAAAAATCTCAAGACGTTTGACTTTTTAGACAGACTAATCAGAATTACAAAACGTATGAAAGATCTGTTTATGAAGTAAATATTTTTCTGAACCAGATTCGAACCCACGACTTAGAAAGACAAGCCAACCGCTCCATTACTGCACCAATTGTACGATACATTTATAATGATAGTTATTGGTAAAGAGAGTTTCACACTGTTGAAATAAAATCGATTGCAGAGTCAGTTAATCATCCAAGATCGATTAGTTTGTAACGATGTCAGCATGTAATATACTTACCAGTGTGTATAGGATATTTGCCAGTCATGAGCGCAGACCTGGACGGGGTGCATATTGGAGTCACATAGTAGTTCTGTAGCACGAGGCCGGAGTATGCCAGAGCATCAATGTTCGGCGTCGGAATCTGGTTCGAGCCGTGGAAGCCCACATCGTTCCAACCCTTTGACAGAACACAGAATCACACTTGTATTACCATTCGAAGTCTATTGGGGTCAGGGTTTTCCGAAAGGAACTCAAGCCCCGGTATGAAGAGACTAGAAGGAACGGGGTGGGTTTTTGTCAGCAAGAGTCTGACACTGTCTCTCGCTCCACCTAAGAGCGAGGGTTGTCATTGGATGATTTTTGTCCACCGTAAAAAAACCGTATTTATAAAGACGTTACCTAAAGTTAGAATTCTTAATTACAAAATCTCATTCTATAACACACGTTACCTGAGAAAATAAAAAAGTACCACTTGACGCTAGGTGGTGGTTATTTGTTGGCAGTTCTAACTTCAAGCAATTTCTTAACTATAGAATACAAAGTTACTTTTACTTGTTTATAAATATGAATCTTAATTGTTAATTTTTTTTGAATAGGCTATAGCGACGTCATCGTACAAAACTGAAAGGAGAATGGTTACTTTAAAAAAAAATACGAAATATCTGCTACCAATAATATTTTTTTTTTGACTCTTTCTTTTTCATTGAGGGTTTGCTGGACTCTGCACCCAATTCTGCCTACCTCTGAGGTTCCTAATTAGTTTTGCGAGGTATTATTTTTAAAAATTCGCTGGACATACTCAAAATAATTATTGTAATCAGGGCAAAGAATAATTTGAATGTTGGCTAAGAAAAAAAGAAATATTCTGTTTTTTTAGCTAAAATACAGAAAAATACAGCCGATTTAAAATAATTTCAATTACGCAAGTCGATGTAACGAAGAAAAATGACAATTATTTTTCGCCGTAGGTACATTAGCGTTTTTTTATTTGTTTTGGCTTTGGGTGTGTACACGGAACAGTTTTTTCTGTTCCGTGGGAGTGTCTGTTGGTTCCGTATCTACAGACCAGTCGACGGAACAACATTATCAAGCGATAAGCTTTTGAACTTGAGTTTCTAGCTCAAGTTAAAGGGATTTAAATATAACACCGCAGTTTCAATATAACACGATACACAGCTTATACTGGTTGTGGTACTACTAGTACTACTATCTATCGCTGTCTACGTCTGTGATAGCGTTCCGGTTGACTCCATAAAATGGGAAAAAAAAGTATTTCTCCGACCCTGAGTAGGCCTTTGGCCTTGGTACAGGCCATGGTCGCTTCCTTCTGCGAAACATACAGTAATGCTAGCAAAAGAGGCGGCCGCACGCATGAGGGAATGGCCCTCACGCCCTAGACACTGGGATTTCGATCCCGATTTCCAGCCACCGTAGGCGTAGGCTTGCGGACGGCGAGCAACGCCGTGCGGTCGTCCAATAACCGTCCGGACCGAGCCCAAGTCATCGACGGCGCGTATTATTCCCCGCGCGCCTTAAGATGTCAGCAAATCGTAGGGGTCTAGCTGGGTCGAAGCCTATATACTGGGGCCATGGATTAAGTGGAAATGAACGAGGCTCTGGAACGCAAGGCAAAGAAGGAACATAGGAGTGGGTTTTAGTCTGTAAAAGTATAACATCCCTCTCGCTCCACCCAGATCAAATCATGAAATATAACTGCTTATCTAATTTTTTTTAATTGCCAATTATTTAAGTAAAATGACCTTTAGCTGCACAGCTGAGTCAATAAAGGTATCAATTTAATATAATAATCTTTCTTTATTGACATAGAAAAATGAAATGTAGGTATTCCAGTTATTTATACTACATTTTTACGATTATATCGTGATAGTGTAACTACGCTAATAATATTATTGTGTGCAGTGCGTGTCCCATCACTTACACAATTTATTTTTCAATACAATTGCTCATAAAGTGACTTTTATTGCACTGCACTTAGGTATATAATGGCACTTGTTACCAAACTGTGACATTTTGATTAGATACCATTACGCACTAGTACTTTAATGTAGTTTTTCAATACACTTGCTCATAAAGTGACTCTTATTGCACTGCACTTAGGTATATAATGGCACTTGTTACCAAACTGTGACATTTTGATTACCATTACGCACTAGTGCTATAATGTGGTTAAAACCTTATTGTTCAATCTCTCTACCGCCATTATTTTATTACATTATCGTATCAGGATAGGCGCAGGTCGTCCCCCACGAGGAAAAAAAAATGGGCGCCCATATGAAAACCGTTTTTTACCGCCACCAAAGTTTACTAGTTTTACAGTTATTTTATTCACAAGTATCAATACACTTGATACACGTTTTTCAATAAAAACGTCGTATGATACACGTGAGTAATTAATGATTACCGTTCTCGGCTTTCTTAAGACCCTCGCCATGACTCGGGTCTAAATACCGCCTCGACTGTAATCACTAACATTACACACTTATACCATAATGTAATAAAAACCTTTTTGTTCAACCTCTCCCCGCCATAATTTTATTATATTTATCGTATCATCCCCCACGAGAACAAAAAATGGGCGCGCATATGAAAACTGCCACAAAAGTTTACTAGTTTTGCAGTTATTTTCTTCACAAGTGTATTGAAAAACGTCGTATGATACACGTGAGTAATTAATGATTACCGATCTCGGCTCTCTTAATTCATGAATCCCCAAGCGACACCCGGTGGCCGAGCATCTATTGTCTTACTATTGTGTCTCTAATTGACGGTATCTGAAGGGTTATGACCCTCGCCTTGGCTCGGGTCTAAATACCGCTTCGACGGTAATCACTAACATGTGTAATGTTAGTGATTACCGTCGAAGCGTACTTATATCATAATGTACCTACTATTATGGTTCTGTACGAGCTTTAACTGCTGGTATACCTTGGCATAATATATTCGATAGAAGAGGATTTATCGTCGATGATATTGACCGGTTTATGAATTAGATAACTGTTTTTAATTTGATGCCTGTTTGGTGCATGTCATTCAGGTCTTTGCTCGGTTGATTGACATGAGGGCGGGATTATCTAATGTTGATGATGTCTGTTTATTTTATATATAAACATTGAGTAAGATCGCGTAGCTCAGAGACCAATGAATGAACATAAAGAAATCTAACTTAAAAAGAGGGCATAAAAGCTTAAAATTTATCTATCAATAAAATAAGGTTTAGGTAATCTGAGACATAGCGCGCACTGGTGACTTTTGTTACGGTGACAATAATTTTTCTATCCATTTTTTTACTGTTACGTCTTCAAGTGCGCGCACTACATTATTGTTAAAAAAAGACGATTTTCAAATATTTTTTATCTCACAAACTAAAAATGCTAGAGAACTTGAACTATATTTTTTTTTATATAAAAGCCATGTCCGAAAAAGGTCTTCATAAAACACTGTAGTATGATGACTTTTTGTCAAAAGTTACGGTGACAATGTCACCACCAGTGCGTTATGTATAGCTCTGACAACGCACTGTGGGTCAGTGCATTTCTTATTTTTTAGTCATTAACGAGTTAAGTTTTATGTGTAAGTATAGTAAGTAGGTGCTACCTAGGCACTTACTACTGCAAATAGCTACCTGTGTTAACTTTAAAACTTTGTAAGTTTTTCTTAGATATACTTATAATATCCGATTTTGTAAAACATCTATTCAGAGATATTATTTTTATAGGTAAGTAATTTATTCAACTTCAAGCATAGGTACCTATCTTTCACTATTCTTAAAGCTACGTACGTAACCCTACTAGATCTTTTTTTATCGCGCAATAATATATTAATGAATACCTAAATCTTCTTCACTTAAAAAATAAGATGAAAAAAAATTACTTACCAAGTCGTCAGCCAAAAAGATAACAATATTCGGCCTCACGTCCGCCGAAGCTCGACACAGCAGTACACAGACACTCAGTAGCAACAACATGCCGCGTCGCTCTCACGATTACGAATGAGAGCTAACACAATGCGAACTAGGCTATCTACGAGCGCGGTGCATGGTAATGAAGGTACATCCTATTCCTTATGGTTCATTTAGCGCTTTAGGTCACTGACACAGCCCTGGTACTCGATATAATTTGCTTTTAGAAGTACAATTCGTTCGAAATAAGAATAGGATCGATTTTAACGCCATGTTGTGATGTGATACTGTCAAATCGAAGAAATTAGGTAGAGTGAACAAAATCAGTCATTTTTTAATTTTAATTTATTTACGAATCAAAAACGAAAAAAAGTTCTTCAACTTTGCTCATCTCGGCGTCAGTCTGTGAAGTGTCTGAGTATTGCAGCAAATGGAAGAAGGCGAATTATTCCTAACAATAAAACTAAGAAAGAAAATAGTTTCTTTTTTTTAAGCTAATTATGTCTTAATTCATGAATCCCCAAGCGACCACCGGTGGCCGCGCATCTATTGTCTTACTATTGTGTCTCTAATTGACGGTATCTGAAGGGTTAAGCAATATATTTACTTGAATAACAAAATTAAAAAAAAAAACACAAACCGTACTTTTCACTCAACATTTGACAGATTGAGATTATTGACTTTCCTATACTTATTTGGAACACTTAGTTTGCACATAGTATATTTGGTTATTTTTCGTAGGTTCCAGTCATCACGGTAGACCAAGACGAAGATAGAGAGATGAACTTGACTCTTACCAGAGGTACCTGTAGATAATGGGCTAACTATCCTCGGGAAGATCCAATCCAATCAAGACAATTCTAGCAGATGGATGGACCTCTTGTTAAAAGTGCGCGGATTCGTGAAGTCAGAATGGCGGGTGTACCTCAGCGAAATAAATTATATTAATTACCGTTAAATGTACATAAAATGTATAGTACATTTTATGTACATTTTAACGGTAATCAGTACCTAGCTCTAAAATATCTGCACCTCCTTCAGAATTAAATTATTTCAAAATTGTGCACCTTAAACCTTAGAGCAGGAGAAGTCGTATTAGCATGATTTATACCTAAAAAAATCATCGCTTACCATCAGGTGAAACAGTGATCAAACGTGAGCCTATCAATAATACAAAAAAATCTGACATTAGGTTAATCCACAAAATATAGGTATATACAGGGTTAACCGCAATAGAGCATAAATACGACGCAACGTCAGAAAGTACACCCACCAAACATATTTCATCCTACTTTTAAAATTTGACTGCCACATCTAGCCATACCAAAGATCTTTAGGCCTGTGAGTATGATTTTCATTTGATGTCATCTCCTAAAGTATTGCACATTTGTGTGATATATATACCAAATTACGTTTTGATGGAACTCTCAATGGGAACAATAATAAATTAAGTAAAATATCTCATCAAAAGACCTTTTCTCTGGTTTTTAGCTTTATTATTTTATTTATTTATTTTATTGGGGACAAAAATAATTACATGCTAGAGAAAATACACAAAAAGATGCACAAACATGCAACTCACTCCAATGTCCACATTTTAACATTAGACTAATACAAGTGAAGGACAGAAGGACTGTGGTAAGAGTTTATAGAATACGCACTGTATTCTATAAATTC
Organism: Mythimna lalbum; assembly: GCA_949319445.1. Taxonomy (NCBI): domain Eukaryota; kingdom Metazoa; phylum Arthropoda; class Insecta; order Lepidoptera; family Noctuidae; genus Mythimna; species Mythimna lalbum. Next base: position 19,704,821 of record OX439350.1, on the reverse strand, counting down.
TTCTGCGTATTAATTAATTTATACCTAGGTATAATCATAAAATTAAAAATTTAATTCAATTCTTAATTCTATTTAATTTACAACATTTTTATTTCATTCAATTCAGTTCAATTTATTATAGTTCAATTTAATTCAACATTATTTATTTTACAAATTAATTAATTTTGATTAGAAAAAAAATATAGTGGCCGAATGGTGCGCACTATCGAGTCAATATAAAGTATTCGTAGGTTTATGTGTGAAAACAAATGCCCGTCATAAAAATGAATTGAGTGTTATTAAATATAGGACAGTTAAATTTAAATCGAGTATTTTTGGAATAGGAATAAAATTATACAATAAACTACCGAATTCTATATAAAACATTGTATTTTGTAATCTTATATATTTTTGAAATTAAACTTAAAGAATTTTTAATAAGTAAAGCATACTATTCGATCAATGACTTCATAGATGATAAAAATATTGACGAATAAAATAATAATGTAAGCTGTATTTGTGTGACTATGACATTTGAATTTTGACATTGTGGACTAATTTTATGTCTAATAATGGATACTGACATGAGTAATAATTTTATAATAATTCTTTATTTTTTAATAATTAGTGATAATTATCGACTTAAATTTAAAAATGACCACAGTATACACCTTATAGGTATGTCGCAGAGATTCTAATGCAATTGTAAGATCTAAACCACCTGTGAGAAACAATAATAATAAAAAAAAACAATTATTTGGTGTGTATTGCCACAGTATTGCATAACTGGATACCTTCTATAGACGGTACGCTGAGGTGTATATCAGATTTGTTTATTAGTTTTTATCAAAGTCCCAGAAGTACAAATTATTTAGTGAAGGTATTAAACAGGACTATTAATTCGAGGCTCGCGAACTGTCAACAAAATCGGTGTCTAGGGTCGGTGGCTTTGGGGTATGGCACCACTGGGGGAGCCTTCGGCTGTTCGAAGTCTCCGAAGTTAGTGAACACGCGCCCCCAGTACTTGGGGTGGCCCTGGGGATCCACTTCCTTGTTTATGGGAGGCACCGCTGTTGCATTCACTTTGTCCAATTCTGTTAGTAATGCTTGCAGGATTTCTGGTTTTCTGGAGAAAAAAAATGTAAATTTTAGAAATATTCAAATATACAACATTATTTTTAGTAGGTATATGCGAAACCTGAATATAGTTTGTTCAGAATCAGTAACTGAATCGATTCCAATAATTTTTACACCATGTTATCACGGCAGGTCACAGCGTGCATTATGCGCTAGCGCACAGCTGGGTGCGGTAGCAAAACAACCCGTCAGGCGCCCGGATGGCCCGGTGACCATGCATTTATGTTGACAACCAGGTATCATACATAACTGCTTTTAACTTTGTGATTTTTCATTATACAGTTTTGAAATTTTGTACATAGATTCTTTACATATAATAGTAGACAGGTGTTTCAGGTTTCGCATACTAAAAATAAGGTTGTATACCTAGAAAATATTAAAAAAAAAAAAGGGTTTAGGATAATTAAATATGTATATATTAAAGAGAATACCAGCGTAGCAAAGGGCTCATTTTTTTATTCCATTTATGATCAGCTATCTTTATTTTGAGAAATATATTTTAACTATGTTCTGCCAGTGGCTTCGCCCGTCCAAATGACCCGTGCGCCAAATATCATCGAAATCCTTTCAGTCTTTTTTTTTTTTTTTTTCTCTCGACGGGGAAAATCATCATTGACGAAACCCGCTCTTGGGTGGAGCGGGAGACAGTGTCAGAGTCTTACTGACTAAAAACCCCGCGCCGTTCCTTCTAGCCTTCATACCGGGGCTCTAGTTTCCTTTCGGATAACCCCGACCCCGGTAGGCTTCGACCCAGATGGGCCCCTCCTGTTGCTGACAACTCCTTGAGGCGCGCGGGAACAGTGCGCGCCGTCGACGCCTTGGCTCGGTCCGGACAGTTACCGGACGATCGGACAGCGAGCTACCCATGGCTCGCCGTCCGCGAGCCCGCGTCTACGGTGGCTGGAAATCGGGATCGGAATCCCGGCGGCGGCGGCGGGGGCGCCGTTGCCTGATGCGGTCTGCCTCCTCCTTTGCTAGCATTACTGCTTCGCAGAAGGAGGCGACCGCCTGCCACTCCTCCTCGCTCCGGACCATGGCCTGAACCAAGGCCCGGCGCGAGAGGTCTCCGCCGCCATCCTTTCAGTCTTGAAGACGTGATAAGGGAATAGACTTAATTTAGGTGTCTTTAAGGTTCGAATGAATAGGCTCTTAATAAACTAGTGCGCCTCACCATCAACGATTGCATCACTGCTTACCATCAAGTGGGATTGCAGTCAAGCACTTGTTAGTATGGAATTATGAATTTTAGATAGTTGTTCCATTTTTTTTTCCGCGCGCCTCACGGAGTTGTCAGTAACAGCAGGGGCCCATAATAATCCCCAAATCATCTTATGACAAAACCCGCTCTTGGGTGGAGCGGGAGATAGTGTCAGACTCTTACTGACTAAAAACCCCGCGCCGTTCCTTCTAGCCTTCATACCGGGGCACGAGATTCCTTTCGGACAACCCTGTCCCCAGTAGGTTTCGACCCAGCTGGGCCCCTCCTGCGTCAGTAAGAGTCTGACACTATCTCCCGCTTCGCCCAAGAGCGTGTCATTGGATGATTTTTGCCCACCATAAAAAAAGATAGTTGTTCTATACAAAAACAATCGGACGTCAATTTAATTTCACGAAAAAAAGATTCCGACGTTGGTACAATCAGCTCTAAAGGCTTCAAGACTCAACTTACTCTTCAGCCATATTCCTTCGCTCGCAAGGATCTGTAGAGATGTCAAAGAGGCATGGCGCTTCCAGCGGCTTGCACGGTGTGGTTGAAACAGTATTGTCGCACTTTACAGTTGATGCGTCCCTGAAAACGATAAGAGTTTCATTGCGGAACAAAATGGTTTTATTAAAAGCCCGGTGACTGCATTTGCGCGCGGTGGATGGCAAGGAATGGCCTTATTCCTATAACATGGAACTTAAACTGTACGATTTATACTGTACTGTACTGAACGGAGAAATGTAGGTCCTGTGTCCATGTCTTATTATTTATTCGTCATTTCTGACAGCTACCATGTTTTATTGATTACTAGCTTTTACCCACAGCTTTGCCCGCGTTTATTAATATACTTTAATTTAATAAAAATTTTTGTACTTGACTTCCCACTTTCTCCCCCTTTTCTGACTTTGAAAAAATTTAAGAGGCTAATTTTTTTAAAAGTCTGAAAAGGAATTTTGATTTTGATGAATTTTATAATATTTGTAAGAATTTTACATGATTGGTTTCGTCAAACAAAGAGAAAGACAAAGAGAGAGCGAACGCGTTTGCTTGGGGTTTAATGAATTAAATGGCAGTGGGCAGAAAATATTGCTCGCAGAACAGATGATCAATGGAGCCAACATGTTCTGCAGTGACGATCGCGTCCCGGAAAACGCAGCGTTGGTAGACCTCCCACAAAGTTGACCGATGACCTGCTGATGGAACCGGGAATCCAACAGATGTGAAGTATACAAGACCGGTGGTTGTAACGACACTTCGAGGAGGCCTATGTCTAGCAGTGGACGTCTTTCCGCTGAAATGATGATGCAAAATAATTGCAAAATTACCTGAGGCTTGTAATCTTGTCTTTATTAGGCAGTTTAGCAATCTTCTCGATGGCCGCAGCGGATTTGCTTTGGTACACTAAATCTAAGTTATAATCGCCATCACGACCGTCCGGCCCGTACCAATAGTCCCAGGCCCCGTTGTGATTTGTGCCTAGGATAGAATTGTTTGGAAATTATTATTTACTTATGAATGTTGCGATAGAATACCTACTCTATCAAAAATATTTTTAAAATATGCCGATTAGAGTTATAGGTATTAGTTATCTACAGATAAATTTAAAGTTAGCCAAAGACGATTTCACTGTAGTTAATTTTTAATCAATCGATATTACTTCAGCAGATATCAGACCCATCATGTTTGCAAAACTTAATAATCTATATAAGTATGTATGTCAAATATCTTTCCATTAAAATATTTTACATGCATATTCTCATAGGGACACATAATTTTAAGTGAAGAGATTCCTAATATTTCAAAATGAGAAAAAAAAATTAGATATTATCCCAAAGTATGACACTTGATGGAGGCCTATGTCCAGCAGTGGACGTCTGTCGGCTGAAATGATGATGATCCCAAAGTAAGTATTAGTTGTAGCATAAAAAAAGACCAATTTAATTTTAAACATATTGCTTTAAAATATTACATTCAAATGATTAATCATAAATAACCCTCGATTTACCTTTATGCACTTTCCAATTGTCCACAGTAATAGAAGCTAATCCCCAGATGTCATCAATGTTGTGCACGATGTTAGTTCTCTGAGACGGCAGGTCTTTGGATAGCGCCTCCCACAAGTCAAAGCCATCGATGTTTCTTTCTGTAAATACACTGATAACAGAACATTAGATGAGAACAATGTCTAATCAAGCCAATTTATTGATAATTTATATTTTATTATCATTGAAACATTTCAACAAATTCGGATAACGTTTTTCCTTCTTTTTTTTTTTCAAAATGATTGACAAAATTTAATGATTTTGTCCATTAAATTTTGTCAATACATTTTGTCACAAAAATAGCCGTGATGAGATGTAATGTATTTTTTCGTTGCACAAAGTTGAAATAGTTCATCCCTTATATCAATGGAACCATTGATATAAGGAACGGGGGATAGGATGAATATCTTATCCCCTGTTCACTCTTGACATAGGGTCAGCGCTCAGTGAACAGCAAAACGCTCAAGTTATTTACTTCATCCTATAAAAATCCCCCCTCCCCCTCTCTGTTACTCAAAGGTTTGCTGGTAGAAAAGTCATTGCTGAGTTAAGCTCGCCTAAGTACGTGACCTGTCTGTATCTCCATATATTATGTCTTTTTGTACAATAAAGAATTAAGAATAACAGTAATCAAGAAAAAAAATATGACACCTTGTATTGCCTCCCACAGCGCTGTAGAATGTAGGTAGCCAATCAACCATGTGGAACGTTTGATTGGCGACTCGAGAACGAGACTGTTGTTGTATTAGTGGACTCCACAGCAGTCCTGCGCCCCGGACCCCCCCTTCCCATAGTGTATTTTTTATCTAAAATAAAAACAAATTATGAATGTTTTCTTTTGGTGGCTAAAAATCATCCCTGCTGTTGTTGACAACTTGAGGCGCGCGGGAACAGTGCGCGCCGTCGACGACTTGGGCTCGGTCCGGACAGTTACTGAGATTGTCACCATGATATCATAATATTGATTTCTAACAAAGCATTGATTAAAACAAAAAAAGATCTTACTAATATTATAAATGCGAAAACATTTCATCTGTCTGTTAAGTTTTCAAGGTTAAACTACTGAACCGATTTTGATGTATTTTTTTATTTACCGATGCTTGCGTTTGTCGGTAACATCGGTAGTGATTCAAATTTATTTATTGTTTGCTACAGGGGGAAGCTCTTAAAATTATTGTTTTATCAAGTATCACTGTAACATACCCATGGGGTGTACAATCTTTGAGATATTATTTACACGTCAAAAGAAAAGAAAACCTTCACGGTAAACAAAATAACAAAGGCAACATAATACAAAATAATATTAATCACCACTACCGAAAATAAATAAATTAGATCAACAACTACACATAACTTTTCCAGGGACAATTGACGATCTGTCAGACTTTACTCACCCCTTTCAAAGGATAGTTGGAGGCAGCGTTACCATTGAAGCCTCCAGCAGCTCCGCCGTTGTCAGAGCTGAACAAAACGATCGAGTTCTCCAGCAAGCCGTTCTTCCCTAACGATTCCATCACATCGCCAACTGACTCGTCCAACTTTGTTAGCATAGCTGGGGATATAGAATTTTAGATATTATCTATTGGGCCAAATTATAGTAGTTGACGAATTTCTGTAACCGTGATTCTTGTGACAATTAAATTCTTATAACAATTGAAAAGGTACAGTATATCACACGGACCTGCGTATTTCCTCCTCCGCGTGTCGTTGATGTGGGAGAATCTCTCAACGACGTCTTCTGGTGCCCTTAAATACTCTGAGGGGTTTCCACTGTGCATCGCAGAATGTGCTACCATCAGGAATAATGGCTCACTTTTGTTGTGTGCATTAACCACCTGGAAGCAAAGGTACCATCGTGGTACCATCATCATTATCATTATAATTAGTCTGTGATTGATGCTCAATTATTATTATATTTCCAGATAGTCGATTCTGTCGTCACCGGCTCATGTATGGACTTAGTTTTCCATGTGAATTTGATTATAATAGACCATATTATTTAGTCCTATACCGTATAAATAATAATAAACTTTTGTTCCAAAATAAATCAACATCGCCTTCCAAAATGGCTAAACAAAAAGTTTTTGGTAGAAGCCGTAAAAATTCACACTCTAAATAAATTTTAAATTCTTTTTTTAATATTCACTAAATAGTTTTGTTATATTATAATTAATATTAGACTAAATAGATTGTTTGTCTTTTGAGTACAAATATTTTATATTCAATACAACGTGTAACGTTAAATGCGCAAAACCTGAAAATAGTTTGATCAGAATAACGAGCAGAATCAATTAAACCATATTAACCCTTCAGATACCGTCAATTAGAGACACAATAGTAAGACAATAGGTGCGCGGCCACCGGTGGTCGCTTGGGGATTCATGAATTAATATAGGTTACGTTTTCGAAAAAAAAAATATAAATTAAAAATGTCGCCCCGTCTATTTATGAATAAATCAAGCTATCACGTGCGCAAACCCGCCGCAAGATAGGTAAACAAACACAAATTGTTGTAGTCCAATCAAATTTTCTCATAAACGGGATAATAAAAGTTCTTATTTCAATTCAGATATTAATTTTAAACAAACTAAAACTGCACATAAAACCTTTTTTTTCTAATGAATTTTTTCTCACTGTTTTAGGTCAATTAAATTAAAAATCATTTAGTGTGTCCGAGGTTTTGCACATTTAAAGTTACACGTTGTATAGGCTATGCTTATAAAAGTTTGTTATTGAAAATGAAATCAATTGATTGTTAAATCGTTACTTATATCAAATAAAATTACAGATTCTGTTTTTATGTCTTGTAAATATTAGAAATTTTGAGTTTATTTATATCATTTATGCATTACTTATAACTTATCATTGGTGATCTTTATACATTTTTACCTATCTATTAAAAAAACCGATTAACCCTTCAGATACCGTCAATTAGAGACACAATAGTAAGACAATAGATGCGCGGCCACCGGTGGTCGCTTGGGGATTCATGAATTAATGGCATGAATGAACTTGCCAAAATGTTGGCAGAAACAGGTTTAAAGGAATGTCCACAATGACTGTATTTAGTTATTTGCACCTTGGAAGAAGCTAATTAGTTGACAGATTACTAACATTCTATACCTAATTATATAGTTCCTTATTAAAGCGATTGTCGCTAAGCACGTGAATTCACTAGTAAAAAAATCAAAAGTCGAAATATTTTATTTCACATAGGCCTACATGGGCACTCACAAAACGTCAGAAGCTAGTGCACGGTTCCAAATTGGTCGTTTCCTATGGAGAAGAACCGACAAGAAACTCCATGGTTACTCTTAATTAAAACTACATTTCTTACTTTAATGGCTTCTTTGGTGTAAATGTCCGTCGCATACTGACCGAACAGGTCATCAGCTACCTCGAACCCTGGACACAACAAATGTTTTTTGTATCAAATATGTACATTAAATCTCGTGTCACAGAGTTTGTTAGCGAACTCTTCCGAAGGGCTTGACTATGACCGATTTTTAAGATTTTTGGTAAGTCTGAGTATTTTCTTTGATAATAATTTATATGGCAGATTCGAACAACGTTAGCCGAGTCCACTTTGATATAATATACACATATTTATATGATCTAATAAATATGTGTCTATAATATCAAAGTATATTATGTACTTATTTTTCCATTTGTGACACGTACAGTGTCTAGGTGACTATGCGCATTAGCTTTGAATACTGCAGAGACAGTACCTATTACGATAGGTGGACAAAAAAATGACAATCTACACTACGCAGATGGCACCACCTTATTTGCCACCAGCTCTAGCCAAATGGAAGGTAGAGCTAACAACAATTTACCTCACATAAGTCAAGTAGCGACCTGCGACGACGTACAATCTTAAGTTTACCTTGGGGCTCTAATCTCAAATCAACTGCGTTGAAGACATCCGACGAATGGTTCTGCCAAGTACGACAATGGATAAGCTCAAGAAAACATGGAAAAACAGAAATGAAACAAAAGCCACAAAGATCAGGCTCGTTAAAACAATTTTTCCCATATTTTTATACGCAGCCGCTGAAATATGACCCTACGACAGACAGAGACCAAAAATATTGACGCGTTGGAAATGTATTGCTGGAGAATAATGCTCGGGGCTCTTCTTGGACCGAGTTTCGAACAAACGCCTCTATTCTTGGGAAACTGAGCATCAAGAAATACTTGTCTACGCTGGTGTGCCAGTCGTATTTTTAAATACTTTGGCCATATTTGTCGACGTGGAAGGAACTCCATCGAACACCTTGTTGTACAAGGACAGGTGGACGGGAGAGGCCGCGTGGGAGTTCACCGATGCGATTGACTGACCAGATCAAAGCGGCTGATAGCGGCAAAAGTAGCGGGAAGTCGTGTCACCACTCTAGCAAGAGTGAAGCCACCGAGAAGAAGAAGACATTGTCTAGGTTGTCACTTTGTTTTTCATTAGATGCGGATGTAACAGACACAGAACTACATTCGAGAAAATCGCCCCAAAAGTCCAAATAATTACTTATTAATTATGCGTTTATTACTTGATAGAAAAACATACAACTTAGTAAAAATGCGTGAATTTGGATTGAGTATTTTTATAACATTTTTGCTAACTTAATCAAATTTTAAATAGATCGTATTTTACCTCTCCGGAAGTCAAAGCCCCATGTATTAAGCTCCATGTTGGTGTGGTCATATAAATCGATCTTTCCAGTCCAGAACCCGATGTGGGAGTCAAATCTAAAAAGAAAATTAAATCATCAATGAAATAATACACTTGTAGAGTCGAAGCTCCAAAGCCTTGAGCATCGCCGCCGAGTTGCTAGCCTATCGGTTTTTTATCGTTTACATTTCGAAGAGTTTTTTTTTCTTTCTTTTCTTTTATTATTCATAGGTTTGCGCTTGACCGCTATCTCACCTGGTGGAAAGCGACGATGAAGTCTACGATGGAACGCGCTTACCTAGAAGAAACCTATTCACTCTCGACTTAAAGATTCTCGGGTTGTAGCTATCAGGAAACACAGACTCCGGCAAGGAATTCCAATCCTTAGCTGCACTAAAATTGCACAATCTAATTCCGCCAAGACCGTTCCATCATCGGACCACTAGACGTACGGCGTTGCGCCACCGGTACATGGTGGACATCCCACCCATACATACAAAGCGTTTTGGGAACACTATTGTGCGTTCAGCCAAGGAGTGGAATTCCCTGCCGGAGTCTGTGTTTCCTGATAGCTACAACTTGGGAGTCTTATGTCAAGTTACTTCTAATCAAGCGTGCTCCATCATGGATCACATCATCGCTTACCATCAGGTGAGATGGTGGTCAAATGTGAGCCTATCAATAATTAAAAAAAAAAACAAGTTTAGGTAAACGAAAACATATATCCGACAACTATATGTATGAAAAATGAAAATACACATAACCAATTTACTAAAAAAAAAAAAATATATAAAAAATGATTAGTTAAAATAGTGCGTACCATGGAGAGTGCGTACAATAAAGAATAAAGAAAGAAAGCAAAAAAAAAAATAATACGACAACTCGAGGGCGGGTGACGTCTTTGCCTTCGAAGAATACAGGCGAGATTTCTATTGTGAGCAATCAGGAACATTTATTTATTTATTTACGGGCAGGTTTGTTTGTCGACTTTTTTGCATCCCAATTAGAAGCATAATATAAAATTGCCGACATCAAAACGTACAACTATCATCATCATCATCAGCCAGGGTTTGAACCCGCGACTTATAACTCGTAAGTCGAAGCCATTACCACTCGGCCACCACTGCTCTCCCACACCTAAAAATATAAAGATAAATAAATCGAATCTCTCAAACTAACCCTCGGTTCAAAGGAATTCCTTCTTGTAATGACCCAGGTGCCATTTTCCAACTAGATGCGTCTTGTAACCCAAATCTTTAAGGTACTGTGGCAGTAACTTCTCAGACAGAGGGAGGCCTCTTGGCTCGTCAGCACGTATGACGCAGTGTTGCATTCCTGGGAAAAGGATCAGAATTAGTACTTCTTTCACATCTTCTTTGTAGAATCGCACATTAAGATGCCTCGATTGGTTATGTACAAACACAACAGTTTGTCATTTACATCCAGACAATAACTATCAGTTACCATCAGGTGAGATCAAAGTCACAGCGGGCTAATCAGAGTTATAAAAAGTAACTATTTCTTCTAAACAAGAATCGAACCTACGAATTAGAAGGACAAGCCAACCTCTCCTCTACTACACCAAAAGTATCGTCACTTATTGGTAGAGTTCAATACTGTTAGAATAAAATAGATTACAGGGCCAGGTAGACATTCATGATCAATATCAGCATGTAATTGTTATTTTTATATAAAAACTAGCTTTTGCCCGCGCGGCTTCGCTCCGGCTCTTCCCTACTCCACCCTACTATACCCAACTCTACCCTACTCTACACTACTCTACCCTACTCTACCGTACTCTACCCTACTCTACCCTACTCTACCCTACTCTACCCTACTCTACCCTAATCTACCCTACTCTACCCTACTCTACTCTACCCTACACTACCCTATTTTTTTTTTCCCATAAGAATCTTATCCTCACAATAAAAATCACAACAAAAAAAAAAATCAGCCAAATCGGTCAAGCCGTTTTCATGCTATGTCGTGACAACGGAAAACGAGTTTCATTTTTATATATATAGATAGATAAACTGTCCCCGCACACGGGCCTCAAAAACACGCCGCCACAAAAAAACACTATAAGTGGTCACAAAAAAAGTTAGAAGCTGCCGCAAAACACAGCTGAAGGGCGAGACAGCTTGTGGCCGGAGAAACTTGAAGCAGCTTCAAGCGTTTTTTTGTGGCGGCACCGCCGTACACGAGTCACAAAAAAAGGCCGCCTCAAAAAGAAGCTTGAAGCGGCGTTTTTTTGAGGCCCGTATGCGGGGACACATAGCTGCACATTTGAACGCAACTATACTGAATGTATGGAGAAAAAAAACTGTTTCGTTCACTCTGTCTCACTGAAAAGCGCTGTTTAAATTACATGTAATGTACTCACCAGTATGTATAGGATATTTGCCAGTCATGAGCGCAGACCGGGATGGCGAGCTTATAGGAGGCATATAGTAGTTCTGTAGCACGATGCCTGAGTACGCCAGAGCATCAATGTTCGGCGTCGGAATCTGGTTCAAACCGTGGAAGCCCACATCGTTCCAACCCTTTAACACAGCACAGAATTAACATAACACAAAAAAACACTTGTAACTAAAGCAGCTAGAAAGAAAAAATACATTGCAAAACTTTAAATTGGCAAACAGTGTAGAAACAAGTAGGTATGTAGAAACTTAAGAATAAAACACAGAACATTAACGTTGTACTTATGACTCACAGCATCGCCTAATATAACAAAAAAAACCAGATAACTACGTAGTAGTTGCCTGACGCTGGTTTTCAACTAAACCTTACTGTGAGTATAGATGCAAATCAGTGGGGGTACCTACATAAATATAATACAATAATATAAATATTAAGGGGATGCAACTCGACACACATTTTCACTGTTTTTCATTTTCAGCTCTTACGCGATTATGGCGTTATTATTTACACATTTTTCATTACATATTTTGGAAACACAACCAAAAAATTATTCGCATAATTTAATTTGCCAAATTATTATTTAGCAAAAAATCTATTCACAAAAAAATTTAACGCAAACGTAATGTTTGGGAAATGAACGTTTAAACTATAACTTGTTAACCAACTAGTACTTTTAACATTTTTTATTAAAGGGTCCTTTTCCACTCGTCTATCGTAAATATCGTTAATGGTTTAAAAGCTTGTTACTTCATTTAATGCAATCCAACGCGATGTTTGACGAAAAGGCAACGCAAAAAAATCGAGATAACGCCTGAAAACTCTGTTAGTATTCGGTAATTCAGAGATTTACTCGAAAATTTCACAAAACTTGCTCCAGAAAATAGCTGTTTCTTTTAAACCCTTAAAAGTTTTTGGAAAAAGTTGTCGTCATTTAGAATCTTAATAAAATTTGCAAGGTCTCTAGAGGATTACTTTTTTGACTTTTTTAATTTTTAGGCAAATTATGAAGTGCCAAAGTTCATACAAAATAGGACATTTTCAGAGGTTTTTACTGGATTAGTTTTACACAAATTTAGAAATTGGTTTCTTTAGAAACCTAGATAATATCCATAAGATACTGTGTTTCCAAAATATCTAATGAAAAATGTGTAATAACGTCATAATCAGTTATGAGCGGTTGTATGAAAAACAGTGAAAATGTGAGTCATGATGCACCACCTTAAGTCAAATATTTCAATTGGAATAACAGTTTTTACGCAAAATCCTACTAAAAACAATATCTTTTTTCTATTAATGCAAGTCGTTTCTGGCATAAGTTAAATCACTTGCTTAAGAGGCTTTTTTTTTTTCGATGTGGAAAATCATCTTATGACAACCCCCACTCTTGGGTGGAGCGGGACATAGTGTCAGACTCTTACTGACTAAAAACCCCACCCCGTTCCTTCTAGCCTTCGAGGCTCGAGTTCCTTTCGGATAACCCTGGCCCCAGTAGGACACACATACTGGCTGGGAATTCGGTATTGTAACGAATACATGATGATGATGATGATGCTATCTAGCCGATTTCGACCACAGCGACCGCATTCTTTGGCTTCTCATACTGCCCTGGTAATCGAGAGGGCAGTAAGTCGAAGGTGAAATTTTTTTTTATTATCGATTTGGAATGTATGTCAAACGAGCTTTCTTCTTATCTAGATACCAGACACCATAGGGATGACCACCACCATGGGGTTTACCAGGGTTTTCTATACATTGTCTAGGTAGGTATTGTATAGAATACCGGATTATACAGATTACCGGTAATATATGAATAATTTCAAATTCTCAGACTGGTTAAAATTATCATCAAATAAATGGCTCTATTGAAAGTTTTATAATTTGCTGCTACATTATGTTTTTCGGTCACTTATAGATGCTTAAAATAATTTAGGCTCTATTGAAAGTTTTATAATTTGCTGGAAGCAGCAGCTCCCAGCGGCTTCGCCCGCGTAGTAAATGAATAATTTGTATAAAAAAACTCATTTTCTATTAATAAAATAAGATAAAAATAATTACTTACCAAATCATCAGCCAAAAAGATTACAATATTCGGCCTCACGTCAGCCGAAGCTCGACACAGCAGTAGATAGACACTCAGTAGGAACAACATGCTGCGTCGCTCCGATTACGAATGAGAGCTAACACAATGTGATAGCTTTATATTAAACAAGTCAAAGATAATCTACACTATTATTATTAACAGACGATTATTAAATATAGAGACGTTTTCTGGTCTCGAACAAAGACTCTGTGTGGACTTGTATATGGGTCTGCAGAGATCTTCGACCTGGGCCTTCGCGCAGGTACACGAGGGTTTCAGTTTACAGCTCGTCGCGTGTGCTAGAAGGAACGGGGTGGGGTTTTTAGTCACTAAGAGTCTGACACTATCTCCTGCTCCACCCAAGAATGGGGGTTGTCATAAGATGATTTTCCCCATCGAGAAAAAAAAACCTTATTTTGTTAGCAGAAAGATAACAATTTGCCGGAGGTTCCTCCCTTTTAAATGGAGATTTGCGGGAGTTTACATTTTGTTCTGCATGCCCCATAAAATACGTCTACCTACAAGTTTTCGAGTACTTATGGCCTAAATGTACTTTCCTTTGATGTTGTTCGTTATGTCGTTGGGCTCCATAGTAGTCCTGATTTGAGCTACACGAATACCAATGACTATATAACCACTTGACCGCTCATACGGGTGAATCCAGCTCACGACACATATGTGATTTTGCACTTATATTAGACGCCGACATCAGTGCATTTTTTAGTACTGACCAGTTGTTGGATCTGTGCACATTCTTTAATGTTGGTACCTTAAAAACATTTATTGCATAAAACCGAAGCAAAACTAAGTTCCTGTGCAATTAAATAGTGCGGGAAATCATCTAGAACATCTAATTATAAAAAAGGCATAAGTTTTCATCAGTAAGTTAAATATGTTTATATTTTATTTACATTATTTGTAATTAGAGAGCTCAAGCTAAATTGGTTGGTTACTAAAAAAGTGATACCTACCGCGTTGATGTCTTTTGAAAAAGTCCTTTACTTTCACTAGAATATTAGATAAGTCTATCCCTTTCTATCCAGAAGTACTTTCTACTGAGTGATGAAGTGATGTGACAACTTCAAAACATAGTTGATAAATATTATTTTATCGATGATTTCCAATGGTGAATAAAAAATTAAGTTACCTACCTTTTAATGTTAACATTTTAGATTTCTTGTTGTTACTTGTAGAAAAACATTTATATTGATGAATTTGACAAGCCACAGTTTTTTTTTTTAGAGTGCGAAATCGTAGAATAGTTTCTCGCGCTCTGGATGGAGCGAAAGGCTCCATCCAAACCATAAGAACATGCCATGAAAGCCAGACTTTTACTGACAAAACCAATGAATATACAATCTATTTTGACTGGCCTGATGGTTTTTCATATTTTCTAAACTTATGGTTCAAAAGTTAGAGAGGGACACATTTTTTTTAAACTTTTGAAGCGATTATTTCTGAAAATATTAACATTATCAAAAAATAATTTAGGTAAACCCCAAAAAATAATTTAGGAATTTGGTGGGAAGGGTTCCTAGTTGACTACGGAACCCTAAAACTGAGTACCTGTTCAATAAAATGGTGGGGAAAATCGTCTATGCTTAAAAAAAACCAGAACTAATCGACGTCGATTTTATCGATATCGATATTATTGCTGCAAAATTTACTTGTTCATCACTATTTTTACTGGGTTTGTTGCATCAGCCAATCACAGCCGCTATATTTTCCCCCGTCCCCCGACCCGCAACGGTGAATCGTGTGCCTAGACAAAATCGGTCTATCAGCTCTCAAGTGGTTTTATTCTCTTTGACGAATACTGACAAATGCTTGCACTGAATGGACAGGTCCACTCAATGCTGTGTGGTACCATCTTAGACATCAATCTGCATGGTTCTCATATGATTTGACCATTACATTTTTGCCGACTTTAACAGAGACTGACCCCTGAATTTATTTTCTTTTCAGGGTAGGCAGCTAGTGAACACTACCCTCATCTCTTTAAATTGACGAAAAAATTTACTTGTAAAATTGTTTTTTTAAAAACCCGTTAAATATTTTTTTTTACATGATCATCACAATAATATGCAAGTTCTCAAAGCACTACAGATAGCCGTTGCATTTGAAACAGGGTTAAATGGAGCCGTTGTAGAGCAGTGAGATGTAGACCAAGTTCTGCATCGTAATAGTCTATGCTGTTAGTCTTATTAGTATCGATGTCTATGTCCTGTTAAGCTGTTAATTCATGAATCCCCAAGCGACCACTGGTGGCCGCGCATCTATTGTCTTACTATTGTGTCTCTAATTGACGGTATCTGAAGGGATAACAGGCTCATGATAACAAAAGGGTTACCCTAACAAAAAAGATTAGTATTTCCGAATAGTCAACCGCTCCCAATGTTATTAAAATACTTCTAATTACTTCTGTTAAGTCGTGCACTCTTGACAGAGGCTTCGTGGTCACGTGTCGGTGGAGTCCTGCACCACCGCCTGTCTCGCGATAAGACGCCGCAGCTCTGTGTGCGAGCGGCTCGAGATATCTAATTAGGAACTACAAAATAAAACAGCACATACAAATTATTCAGTTTATTATCCATATAAATTACAGTCCATTAACCTCACATATATCACACCGAGTCGTACTTAGGAAAAATAAAAGCATCGAGACTGTGTTATTATTATTATTATTATTATATTACAGCTGCCCGAAACAACCGTGGCGTTTTGTGGGGTGAGTTGGACTCACAGCTCATAAAATAATGTCAAATTATTATAAAACCATTCTGCGTTAAAGCATCCCGCCAATTCTTTTTTCTAACGTTCAATCCTAGTTTGGAATGTACAAACTTAATACTCGAATGTAATCGTGACAGTGAATACATTTAAAAAATAAAATTTCCCCCCTTAATTTTAAATCATAAGTCAATAATTCTCTGTCAGGACATGCCAAGATCAGCGAAGATCAGCCAGAGGCCGAAGTTTTGTTCATCGTAAATACATCTAAAACACACAAAAAAATTACAAAGAGGTAAAGTTTTTTTTTTTGTTTATAAATTATTAAACGTCGGTCGTCGCATCCATGATACCACTCATAAGAAACACCGCTCGAAAAGTCAGAAAAATAACGAAGGTTCATAAGAAGTAGGTCCAAAATACTATTTTTTTTTTTTTTTTGGTATATAGAGGTGGCGCTCAATGGTGTTAAAATCTGATCTCCGCAGTCATGAAAGAAAAGAATGGTGAGTCGAATAAAACGATATAGCTGTGAGTCCATTTCCATTGTGGACCGTGCTCATTTACAGATACATAGTATACTCGTACATCAATTGGAACATTTACGATATGCAAGAACATGTTTAATTGGTAGTAGCATACTACCAATTAAACATGCCCCTGATAGTTAAAAAGACGTATCTAACAAAAACGAAAACGGATAAAAAGATATTTTAAAGAATGAAACGGGAAATCGGGCCTTTTTTCCTTGTGTTAAAACCGCACTGGAGAAAGTTAGCTTGCTATTATGTCCTGATTCCGGCAATGTATATAATTCAACTCTGGAAAAAATGTTAGATGCGTCTTTTTTACTAACGGGGGCAGTATGGTTGTGGTAACATAGTATGAAGAAAAGGTTTTCATGCCTCGGAATTATCTTATTCTAGGGAAGTTTGTAGTACCATACAGGTACTACAAGACCGTTGTACTTAATTCATAGCTAAAACAAACACTTCAATAAATTGAATACTTATTCTGAGCACGATCCTTAGAAAATAATTCTAGTTTTAATAGTGAACATTCAAGTATGACAAATATATTACAAATACGGTTTTATGATGTTAATACTCGTGAATAAGCAAATGTTTTTCTATCTAAATGTACAAGTCATGAGTATAATGTAAAAGGAATTATCGCATGAAGACGTTGAAAATTCGCTACTAACATATTAGTAATATAACCAGATAAATTATATACAGATAAAACATTTCATACGGATCCCACAACTAGTTATTTAAAACCTATAAAAATTAAACTACTTATTCCACATATCATATTATACAGCGCGGCGTTTAGGTTATGAGACAATAACATTTCACAATATCGTAAACTTAATCAGCTGACCAGTAGAAGTTGGTCATTGACCCGTGGTTAGTGAAGATCCCTGGCCTTTGACTGGCCTGTTGGTCTAGTGGTTAGTGACCCCGACTGCTATGCCGGAATTCATGGATTCGATTCCCACCCAGGACAAATGTTTGTGTTATGAGCATAATCATTTATTCTGTGTTGTTGTGAGATAGTTGTGAAAAATATATATATTAATATCATCAAAACTTCAAACATTGCCATTCCAAATTACCTACAAGCACTAAATTATCATTTCATTTTACAAACTATTATTAGCAGGCAAAAAGACCATGTTTTATTGGGAAGAGATAAGCCAGTCTGGAAAGCCTGTCTGTAATTACTGAGCAGAGTAGAGAATGACTAACTGTTTGTCCGACATAATGTGGACTGACGAAAGTACTTTCACGCGCGACGGGATTTGGAATAGGCAGAACTTGAGATACTGTGATTTCGACGGAATTCGTACCAGATCCGAGATCCCGCACACCAGTACAGGTTTGCCGTGAATGTCTGGGATGCAGCCCAGACATTAGTAATGCAGCATTTAACCTTTTGAACGCCAATCACTTGTATACAAGTTCGAGATTTTCGTGCCCTCAGCGCCACTACTTGATTAGAAGTAATAATGGTATAAAATAAATTTACGACTTTTACAAGACCTTTTATTTTGTTTTTATGGAAAATTACTCTGTTATAAGCCATATTTTTAACTTTTTCACACATAATAAGTTCTTGTTTGTTTTATATTCAATAGAAACAAAAACGCCAGAACATATTTTTTTACATTTGTTGCGTGGCGCTGGAGGACACATCGCGTATTATATAGCTGGGCGTCGAAAAGGTTAACGGACTGATAACAACTTGTAATCCCTGCTGCACAATTTGATAACCTAATCGCCACGCTATATGTATTTCACATATAAGTATTATGTATAACTTCTATGAACGAAATTCATAACAAAACTAATGAACACGCAGTGCGAGCAACTTTTATGTTTTCAAACTATAGTCGACAACAGAAGTGTTTGGAATAAAAGTACAGTTGTGACATAAAATGAAAATTTAAATGAAAAGCCACTTCTGTCGCCGACCGTGCAGTAATAAAATGAATACTTTATATCATACAAGACAAGTTATCCGTAAAAATGCAACATTAAGTCCTCCCAACATTTTGTTCACTTGGTCACATGTTAAAAAAAAATAAAGGGATGCTGAAGTTCTTTGGCAGTATAGAAAAGAATTATTTATATGAATTATATATTATTTATATTAATATTACATATTACGTAAGACAAAATAATAACAGCTTGTTGTAAATAAAGTTTGTATTTTTTGTAAATATACTTATAATAAATTGCAAAATCATAAGTAATGTTTGGTCTTAGAGATGTAACACTTTACCCATAGTATATCCCTCCCTTACTAGGTTGAATAATATTATTGCTCTACTTTATCTAAACACTATTAAATATAATACCTATGACATCATTATTGTATGTAAAAATAGTAGAATACTATAGTAGATCGTATAAATATCAAGAAGTTATTATTTAGTCCTTAAATAGAAAGAGACCGCGATATACAGTATAACGGGCAAGAAATACAGACGAGAATAATATTTTTCTATAATATATTATTATACTAAATGGCCTAACTAAATAAAAGAAGATTTCTAAAGAAGGCAGATTACGCACTTTTATGTTGAGCTAAGTTTAATAAAATGACACATTTTGTTCTTTGAGTTGAGATTCAAAGTAGCCAAAAGATGTATCATTTTACTAATGGTGTAAATGTTTGACGTGTTGATATAGAACATTCATTTGATGAAAATAATATATTCTTTGGTAATATATGTCCTACAATTGTTGTAGGATTAATTGTAGGATTATACCGGTGCGGCCTTTTTAACAAGTAATTTTATTCGTGTTAATATCGCTCAAAAGAAAATCAACTCTATTATCAAGAAATTAGATTCAATATCCCACAACAACACTTTCAAACTCCAAGCTCAAAATAAAAAGCGACGCGACACTAGCGCCACCACATCAATATTACCTGTGTAGTGACGTCATAGGGTGTAATCAGACCGCGTTTGATCGATGATTAATGATGGATTTCGCCTCATATTTCGTAATATATTTTTTTTTAAATAGAATGACTATTATTATGATGGTCACTATCAGGGCTCACCCCTGCTTCAGACTTGAGATTTGCAAACATTACGATTTCTGTGATAAAATATCTTAGTTATATACTTGTGGACCCTTTCGCAATAAATTCTCATAATAATGAAATCCTTTTTAAAATTTATTGCACAGTTTAGGAGACCAACGCAAGCATACAAACAAACACGGCAACCAACTTAATTTTATAATAATGCATAGACTACTCTCATAAACTTTCTGACATAAATCTTAATCTTTAGAAGTTAGATCTTCTAAGGATAAGGATTTATATACGCAAAAAGCGACTTTGTTTCATATATTTGCTTTCGAGCCGATGTTGCCCTTTCAGCTAGTTTGGGCCACTTTCAATTTCATTATAGATGTCATCGATAAACCGCGGCCTTCCTCCACCCCTAGTGCAACTAAACGCGCACAGAAACAAACGCACGCCTACATACAAACGCTACGACAACTCTCCGCCTCACCCACTCGTATATTTGAACTATACAAACGCACTGCTCACAATACTGCTTACTCCTTACGGGGTTTGCGTTTCCGTTGGCCGTCGCCAGCGCCCTCTGTGTCAACTAATGGTGTAGTCTAGAAAGAAAAATAACAATCAAGAAATTATGTAGTAGTGATTACACAGGGAGCAATGGGGGCCCAGTGGTAACGGCACCGACTTTTGGCCGAACTATACTTTGTATAATTTACTTCCATCACCACTGTTTTCAAAACAGTGAAAGAAAACATCGTGAGAAAACCGTATCCTAGAATAAAAACTCTTCGAAAACATGTGACCTCCACCAACCCGCACTAGGCCCGTGTGGTGGATTACGGCCCATTCCCTCTCCTCTTTAGGAGGCTTGAGTTCAAGCAATGAAGGCCAACAAGAGAAGTTATTTGAAAAAAGAACAAAAGGGACCTTACTCAAAATACTGGTAACCTGATTTTGCTATAAGCTGACCATAAAAAGCCTACTCTGAAACCTTATGGGAAAAAGATAGATTTTAATTATTTTCATGCTCATTTGTCACAATTTGTATTTTTAAGTTTCATTCTAAGGATGCTCTTTATGAATCAAATCAGGTCAGTTCTAAATCAGGGACTCACAAGAGAAACGACAAGTTTACTAAGTCTATTACATACAATATTACAGTGTTACAAACCTTCATGGGCTTTCTAGTACCGTCATAAAAAAATAACGAGGTAATGATGCAAACTGAACTTTATTTGTGGAGTTAAAAGGTTTTTTTTTCCGAAAACACATTTCGGAAACTGAATTGCTATAATCTAGACACCCGGTAGCGTGTCAAGCCAAGTTCAAGTTAAAATACTTACATCCTCAGTAGAAGTAACGACGTCAGCATCATCACCGTCCGGCCCCTCGAGGTCTGCCTTACTGGGCCGCTCCTGTTCCTCTCGCATGTCTTCTTCAGCCTCTGATAGGTGAGGGTCGTCTTCTCCGACAGCATCTGTTTTCTTCATGTCAGCGTCGGAGTCCTGTGGGTGGGATTGTTTATTTAGCTTTTTTTGGTGGTTCTGGATTTGTGACGTTTTATTTTTTTAGATAAGTTGTATTTGTGAATAATATGTAGAGTCGGTTTTAGTTTTATTCATTTGCTTTAATACATCTCCAATAACTACATTGGTTGCTATCATATAAGATAATAGTTACCGATCCTACCAATACAGAAAAAGGAAGAAAAAATTACTCTTCTCCCACAGTTTCACCGGCAGACTTATTTATGTAAGGAGTATTCCCGTGGCACGTAACGTCATGTTATTTAGCCTAGCTATCCTCGATACATGGGCTATGCAGCACGAATCAGTAGTGCCTAAAATTATCGCGTTCAACTAAATCAACTCTTCAGCTTTATAATATTAAGTCATTAGATATGAATTAATATGTTATTTTATTTGATAGAGCATACTTACCGATGGTTATCTTGAAAATAATGACGAGTTATTTACTATTAATTATTTAAAATGATATTCTTAGTACCACGATAGGACAAAGTTCATTTAAATTTTATTTTATTTTCTAGGTATAGATCAATAAAAAAAAAACTTATACAGGGTATGAGGGACAGCCCTCAACAAACTTTAAGGGCTTGCTCAGTAGACAAAACTGAACAACCTTCTACAAGATTTTAATTAAGGAAACGAAATAAAAAAATCGGTCTCTCCATACAAACTGTTTCATCAAGTTTTTAATTTTGTATGGTGAAGCTGATTTCTTTTTTCGTTTCCTGAAATAAAAAGTCTTGTGGTAGGTTGTTCAGTTTCGTCTACTGAGCAAGCCCTTTAAGTTTGTGGAGGGCTGTTCCTTGCACCCTGTATATTTTGAGAGCTATTTCCAAAATGATGTTTTAATTCTAGTTAGCCTATTATGTCCCACAGCTGGGCGAAGTGTTCCTTTTCCCTTTTTCACACACGTCTGTCGTCAGCTATTGCGGGCCAGTCCCTTCAGAGGATGAAGTTGGCTGTTATGGCCAGTCAATCAAAAAGATGCTATAGAGTAAAAAAATATAATACAACTAACATAGTAAAACAAAACTTACCGACTTCGAAGACCCGAAGCAAGCATAAGCGATGAGTCCGACCACCACAAAGGTGCCTACTATGACCACGGCGTATATCCAAGGGTTGTCGCTAGCGAACTTCATGGCGCGGTCGAACACTGAGTCCTGTGGACGTTAGCTTTGGTACAAACTAGCCAACTACTTACAGTGCACATCAATTATTGTTAGTCCAGTCACTACTAGGGTTTGATCCTCTACCGTACTATACTACTACATAATAAGTGGGCGCTCAGTTATCTTTGATAATCGGTTAACCGTTTGAGCGCCACGGTCTTGTATAGAAGACAAACATTTCCGTGCATTCCACACCACGTCTTTATGAGAAAACAATCTAATTTAAATAATAAAAAATGCTTATAACAATATTTGTAGAGAATTTAATACTTCACATTTTTTTTTTTTTTCATAAATATATTTAAAGTATGCTCTTCATGCATAGGGAGCGAGTATAATAATTATGAAAAATTGATTTGACCTTGAATATTTTTCGACAACCTATATTCATTTGAGGTAAAATTAAAAACGTCCCAAGGTTGAACCCTTTTTGTCGTCTAAGGTGACTGGACTACGTAGCTTAACAGGAAGAGATATAAATATAGGCGTGTTGAAATGCAGAAGGAATATAGTATTATTTTGCAGTGAAAATCGTGTGAGACTTGTCTACCAAAAATACCTTGTTTTTGCAAGAAAAGGAAAGTAATTTAAGGTACGTAGCGTTATTTGGAGTGCTTAGCAGATAAAAAAAAATTCAGCAATATCGTCTCGAAATGTGAGCGCTTCTTATTTTAGCTCCTCCTGTTACTTGTTGTTTAGTTTATCAATGAAGTCCCATATTTGATTGCTAGGCCGCTACATCTTCAAGTCTGATTACATAATTCTAAACCCCAAACCATTTACCGAACACTTCGGATAAAGCAAGGGCTAGCATGTTACACTCGCTTCTAGCTATAAGAGTAGGTGACCTCGTTGGCCCTTCGAATGAGGCACACGATGTAGGCCACGATGGGGATGGAGACGTAGAGGCCGTACAGCGCCCAGTAGCCCGGCTTGTAGTTCATCGCGCGTAACATGCGGCCCCAGAGGGTTTGCTAATACAAGTATTAATTATTTAAAACCAATATGAAAGAAATCATCTATCAAGGACGAATTTATAAAGCTTCAAAGCTGCTAATAAGAAAGAAGTCCGATATGGAAATTGACGTCAAATTGCATCACGTCACCACAGAAAAGTGCGTTTTGGTGAGAGAGAGAGAGAGAGAGAGAATTACCCAATTTTACACTCATTTTGTCGTTAATTTAACATTAGACACCAAAATAAAGTCCTCACTTACCGAATCCCTCGACAACTTAGCACGTTTGAGATTGAAGGAGGCAGCAGCCCATTCCTCGGCGACGGCCTGGTCGTCCGTGATGATCAGGTTGTCAAACAACAGCATCGGAGACATCGACCACAGCTCGAAACCGACAGCATGCTATAGGGACAAAAATATCTTTATTAATAAAATATAAAAAGAAACAGAAAAGTTAGTTGGCCATGGTCTCAAAACGGTGACGGAAACCAGCATGGCCTAGAACCAAAAATTTGAAAACATGTGACATCCACCAACCCGCACTAGGCCCACGTGGTGGATTACAATTTATTTATATATCAGGAACAATATACATTGTATTTATCAAATTAACATGCAGTATAAAAAAGATAAAATATTAAATTAACATGAACACATGTGTAAAAGAAAAATAATACAAATATTTATAAAATAGAAACATTGGAAATACATATTATTAAATATTACAATTCATCTAAGTGGTCCATACCCTCTCCTAGAGAGGAGGCCCGAGTCCCAACAGTGGGAATATTATAAGGCCGGTTATACTATGCTAGTTGGCCATGGTAAGCTCAGTCTATCATAGTCTGAAACGGTAAACATAGACCTCTTTAAACTAGAGCTCAAATATACTGTTTTACCACCTTTCGCATTTTTTTACAAGGTCATTCATTATCTATGTGTGGAATCCTGGAGGAGCGCTGGCCTGATGCTGCGTAAGCAAGCGTACGTGACCCTCCACAGCACCGCGCTGTGCCTACGATTACTACCACTTCAACGCGCACATGATGTTAGAAAGTAATTTTGCTTCATTGGTGTAATTGCTGTAAGGCGTTCCGATGTGAGGATAAACAAATAAATAAAATAAAACAATTATCTATACTAATATTATAAAGAGGTAAAGTTATTTTTTTTTGTTTGTAGGAGTTAATCTCTGAAAGTACAAGTCCTATTACTAAAATTTTTTCACCAATAGAAAGCTGCTTTTTTCATGAGTGACATGGGCTTAGTAGCTTCGTTTAGGTTAAGTTAATAACTTCTAGATTAAGTTTTTTACTTACAAATGGGCCTGTGTTGTCAAATTTATAAATAAATTATTATTATTATAGGCTATATTTTATGTACGCGGGCGACGCTGTGGGCAAAAGCTAGAACCGAATAAAACGTTAGTATAGTAATAAAAATGACTTACGATAGGCGTCATCTTGAAGGGCTGGTCGTCCCTGAAGTAGTCGGGGTTGGGGATGCGGCGCGGGGCCCACTTGCCTCTGTAGTTGGGGTTCGCGATCAGGGGCGCTCGCCAGATGCCCTGTACACACACAAATATTACTCTATTAATCAAATCAGTTGTCAAACTTGTACAGTAGTTGGAATAAAAATTAAAAGGACATTTGAAAATACGTTAAATTAACCAATATTACTCCTCCTCCTTGCGTCGTACTCCTCAATACTGAGGGTCGTGACAAGTGCAGTCAGGTTCAATTAGATAAAAATCGTGACAGATAGGCGTTACAGTAGGCGTTTTGTTTTCTTGTAAAGGGGGCAGTAGTTCATAAAAGGTTGGGAAACTATGGCCTAGTATATTCACCTTGTAGTTAGGGTTGGCAATGGTGGGAGCCTTCCACTCGCCACATCCAGGAGCGGCGGTGCACGTGGGGTTGTCGATGAGAGGCGCCTCCCACTCGCCGTCCATCTCCTCGTCCCAGTCCTCGGGCTTCTTGGCGTCAGGGTCTGTGTTGTGGATGAAAGAGGGAGTTTAGTTCAATATGCAAGTCGTATACCGGAGCCAGGGCTATCCGAAAGGAAACTTGAGCCCCGATATGAAGGCTAGAAGGAACGGCGTGGGGTTTTTAGTCAGTAAGAGTCTGACACTATCTTCCGATCCACCCAAGAGCGGGTTTAGTCATAAGATGATTTTCCTCATCGACAAAAAAAAAGTCGTATGTCAGATGACATAAAAAAGTAAGTGAAGGAGTATGCGAAATACCAAAGTACGTAACGTTTATATGGGAACAAAACAATAGGGAGGAATATTGGGAAACAAAGAACACTTCTGTCAATCCATATCTGTAACAGGTATTTAGAGATATGCGGAACAGAGTGCAAAGTCCTGCATACCTTCGTTGAAAAAGGAGAATTCTCCGACCAGACACCAATTATATCAGATACGGGCAACTGCCCCCATAGATAATTTCGGGCTATTGTATATGTTTAACTACACACGGACACGGAGAAATTTAATTGCGCGTCTATAGTTTTTAGTTTCAATGCCATAGATTTCGGTACGGGCAATCTTCGAAGACCACTAATCTATATTATCATACTAATGCTGTTGCTGGACTGTTCACAACCGAACCACCTTCAACATTAATTTGCGTGAAGCCATAAAAGTAGCTGAAAATAGTAATCGTGGTCTGTCGTCCGTCATGAACTCAGATAAAAATTTCATCCAGCGTTTTCGCTCCCCTGGCTCATCCCACAGAAAGTCAGTTAGATTAAAAAGGGAAGGAGGAGAAAATTGAACTTGCAGAGATTCTTAACTCACCTGGGATCATTTCAGGTTCATCGTCCAGCCAACCGTCAGGTTTCACTGCATTGGGGTCAACGATTTGAGCGGGCGCATCCTCATCCCAGTCCTCTGGTTTGGTTGCTGTTGGGTCCACAATCTGTGAATAGAAGACAAGTTTATAAGACTTGAAACATTAATAAAAGATGATTTAATTCATCTTTAATTTATATGTTTAATTTTTATTTTATTGTTATTTATTTTCTTTGTTGTCAGTATATGAGTATAGTACCCGGCATGTAAGTTGGCAAGATTTTGACGTAGTGGGGATAAATTCGCGCATGGTGCACTTGTGCGGGGGCAAAGCTCGACTAACGCACCAATCGCGCGCTGGGCTCAGTGCTGCCTCATACTCCGCGTCCCGCTTGACCACCAAATAGATCTAAAAAACGATTTCTCTAACAACTCTTGCAAACTTACGTGCCGGGAACTGTACCTACATTTAAAGTTCTTCAAATGCAAAATTTCATTCTCCATTAATCCATTATGTAGTTTGCTGTAAGAAAACCTAGTTGTGAGTTAAGGTGGTGCATCACGACATACATTTTCACTGTTTTTCATACAACCTGCTCATAACTGATTATGACGTTATTACACACTTTTCATTAGATATTTTGAAAACACAGTATTTTGTGAATATTATCTAGGTTTCTAAAGAAACCAATTTCTAAATTTGTGTAAAACGAATCCAGTAAAAACCTTTGAAAATGTCCTATTTTGTATGAGCTTTGACACTTCATAATTTGCCTAAAAATAAAAAAGTCAAAAAAGTAATCCTCTAGAGACCTTGCAAATTTTATTAAGATTCTAAATGATGACAACTTTTCCAAAAACTTTTAAGGGTTTAAAAAAAAAACAGCTACTTCCTGGAGCAAGTTTTGTGAAATTTTCGAGTAAATCCCGGAATTACCGAATACTAACAGAGTTTCCAGGCGTTATCTCTCTTTTTTTGCGTTGTCTTTTCGTCAAACATGGCGTTGGATTGCATTAAATGAAGAAACAAGCTTTTAAACCATTTTCGATGTTTACGATAAGCGAGTGGAGAAGGACCCTCTTAAGCTCGCCTATGTACATGAACTGTATGTATAAATTGTGTGTACATACGTACAATAAAGAATAATAAATAAGTATTAACCTAGCGCCTTTCATGCATGGGGTTACTAGAAAGATAATGTATTTTTTTTTTTTCGGTTGGGTATCATCAAATTATAATCCCTTCCCTTTTGGGTAGAGCGAGAGGAAATTTCAGACATTTACTGACTACAAGCCACTTGTGTTCTTTCAGCTTTCCTTTGCGTTTCAGAATCACGTTAGCTCTTTCGAATAAACCCGCAGCCAACATTCGATTCTTACAACACACAATTTGAAATAGAAACAGCACTATTTTACTAATAGGATGATCTTCTATCAACCAAAATATATAGCATAAACATCCAATCCAACTGATATATGGATTGTGTGTTGTTGGTATTTTATTCTTAACTAGTAACCCGCCCCAGGTTCGCCCGGGTGTTACAAATCTCTAATATAATATGCATGTATTATATGTATGTATATCTAAACCTTTCTCATGAAGTCATGAATCTCTCTGTCTATTGGTTACCGCATTCCGTTCACAATATTTTGAGTTTATCGCATTTTTACAAACAGACAGACGCAGTGGGGGACTTTGTTTCATAACAATATAATATAATATAATATATTCCACAACAATCACACAACGCCATCTAGTCCCATGCTAAGCAGAGCTTGTGTTACGGGTACTAGATAACTGATAAACATACTTATATATTTCTAAATACATACATTTTATAGATAAATTACACCCAGACACAGAACAAATGATAATGCTCATCACATAAACATTTGTCCTGGGTGGGAATCGAACCCACACAATATGTTAGGAAGACGAAATATCGGACTCTTTCAACTTGATTTATTACTTCCTCGGGCAGTTTGGTTGCTATCACAATAAATCATAAATCTAGTGTAAAAGGTACTTAAGTGTTAATTTCATACAGTTTGTGAGAATCAACACAACAAATTACACTTCATCTTGCTGTTTTTAATGAGAACAATCACCTAGTTCTGGGCACTGTGCCAGGTATGTTTCAACACAGCAGATTACACTGAGAATATGTGCAAATAGATATTTGTACTTTAATGTGATTTAGTGCCTTTGTAGTTTGTTTATGGGAGAAACGTACGTTAGCATCTCAGCATGTGTACTGCTTCATTCTGAGTCACTGTTTTGCTGGATTATTGAGATGATTTTACAGTAACATAGCGGGCCCTTACCATTGTAAACGACACCTTTTTAAAAATGCGTTTTAGATCTTATGGTCTAAAATTTAAGATACAAAATAGCTTATGGATAGTCGCGCTGTAAGGGCCCTTCAACATCGCAACTCGACTGCCTGTTACCACTGTAATTTATGGAATAAGTAAACAAATATCGAATGTAGGCTATGATTTAGTTCGTAAGTTTGCATTTTCAATAGGACGTCTCTTACGATAAGTCGGCGGTAATAGCTCGATAGGATATTACGAAGCTCATGTCAGATAGAATGTACTTTATTATATGCAAAAGTAAAAAAAAAATCCTTTATTATTTGAGTGCAACTGCTGTTCTGCAACTCTTTTGATTGATTGAGAGAATACAGCAATACATTTTGATTTCCGGGGTATATCTCGGAAACGAATACACCGACTTCGACGGGATTTTACTATTCGGAAAGCTGTACTTTCATCTTCCCACGGGATCGGGATTTCAAACTGCTTGATACGAGTCCGAAACAGCTGAACAAAATTTGACGGGACGTTTATTGGGTTATGACTGATGTCGTAATGAGTAATGTAAGCTACTTTTCATATGTCGCGGAAAAGGGACTTTATTCTCAGGGGGGGATGACTGATTCAAGGATGTCAGGGATCAGAACATTACTCAAGGATGTCCCCCTGACATCCTTGAGTAATGTTCTTAGACTTCACGCAAACGAAGTTGCAGATACCGACTAGTTTCAATATAAAACGCGCAGCACTGACATAAGTAAATCCAATTTTCCTCTTTATGTATATATTTTAAAAAAATTGTATTCTGGTTTTCTGCATAGTCAGATAAAACGAGCGCGTTTATTACGATATTTCATCGAAAACACACTGAAATATCAAAACCACTGTCGTTTTAATGGCAAAAGGGTTTCCCAGGAATATTAGACACGAAAAACAAGGACACACAAACAAAAAGACTACCCACCTTTTCCCTCTCATCCCAATCTTCAGGCTTCGTGTCATCAGGGTCATCGATCTCCTCTGGCGGATTGACGGCGGGAGTGAAGTCTTCGAGCAGGGAACCAGCGTTCACCTCTTTGTTGTCAATGAGTATGCTGAACGAGTTGTCGGGACGAACGATCAGTGTGTATAGATGGGGTTCCTTGTCTTTGTAGATCTCGTCCAGACGGGTGCTGTAAAGTTCGGAAGTTGGTATTACCACAAAATATATAGGTACAGAAGTCAAACGCGCTCTCACAACGTACAAATAGACACCGCTCACGGACACGATATCTCGGAGCGCCTCGGCCCGCTCGTCGAACAGTTCTGGCTCAAACGCTCTTAGGCACATACATGAGATTGTCTTCTGTACCTATAGGTATATTTTGTGGTATTACTTTGGTATAGTTTTGCTCTAAGACTGACTGTAATGGCTTATTTAACGGAGCATTTGAGACTCAGATTCTAAAACAACAGTGCAAATATCTCCCTTCAACAAAATAGCCTCAGTTTAAAATATTTTTTTTTGTATAATTGTATTAAGTATCATTATTATTGGTATTTTAATACCATGAAAGACATAAATGTACTATCTAAATTAATATTATAAATGTGAATGTAACTCTGTCTGTTACGCTTTTACGGTTAAACTACTGAACCGATTTTGATGAAATTTGATGTGGAAGAACCTTAAACTCCAAGGATGTACTTTTTTCTGATATAAACTAGTGCTTAACTGAGATCCCACCTGATGGTAACCAGTGATGCAATTTAAGCTACTTTTATCCGTCTTTGACTTCGCGTCCGCAATATCCACAATTCACGCGGACGAAGCCAGTGGCGGCAGCTAGTTATTAAACAAAGGCATCATCATCATCATTTCAACCGAAGACGTCCACTGTTGGACATAGGCCTACCCCAAGAGGTGTCGTCACAATGAACGGTCCTGTGCGTCTCGCATCCATCGGATTCATGCAACCCTCACCAGGTTATCGGTCTACCTCGTAGGAGGCTTTCCAACGCTACGTCTTCTGGTACGTGGTCGCCATTCCAGAACCTTTCGGCCCATTGCCACTTAAGTTTGGCGTGAAGTGCTTAAATTGATTTTAATATCACACTTACGTCGGCTTCTTGCTGTGCTTCTCCTCAATAGTTCCGTTCTTAGGGTTCTTATGCCTGAAGATGAAGTGGAGTTTGTTGTCATTGCCGCACTTGTCTGGCCCGAACATGATGGTGTACGGGGTCTGGTCGTAGAACTTGCGCAGATCAGCCTTGGTGTTGGTACCGCGGGACAGGAGCTTGATGTACGCACCGCCGCAGTTCTGGCCTTCCTGTAAGTTGAGGTTATAGTTGAGCACAGATGGTATGGCTAGAAAAGGGAACTTAATACTTAAATACGACTTGTCTATCTTCTATCTATACATATAAAAATCAATGCCGCTTTTCGTTGTTATTTTATAACTCAAGTACGGGCTCACCTATTCAAATCAAATTTTTAGGTTTTGTTCGGACTATTTAGTAGCTGGTTTATGTGAAGTTTGGTAGGGTAGAGTAGGGTATAGTAGGGTAGAGTTGTGTACAGTAGTGTAGAGTAGTATAGGGTAGTGTAGGGTAGAGTAGGGTATAGTAGGGAAGAGCGGGAGCGAAGCCATGCGGGCAAAAGCTAATAGAATTCTTTATACATCAACAAAAAAAAAATTATGATAAGCAATCTGCAATTTGGAAAATTAAAGTAGGACGCAATGGCGCTTCGAATCAATTGTTGTTTCATCCAACGCGATCCAACGTTGATGGCATTCGGTAATTACATGAATCACCCGAATATTTTACAAAACTTGTTCCAAATTGTAATCTGTAAAAATATAATAACCTTGCAAAAAATACGTGTTGTTTTTAAACCATAAAAGATTTTTTTTAAATCGTCATTCATGCAAGGTTTTTACAGATTATATTTTCTTTACTTTTTTAGTTTATGAGCGTACAAGCAGAGAGCGGGAATAGCAGATTTTCAGACGTCTTTACGAAGTAATGCTAGCAAAGGAGGACGCCGACCGCATCAGGCAACGGCGCTTTCGCCGCCGCCGGGATTCCGATCCCGATTTCCGGCCACCGTAGACGCGGGCTTGCGGACGACGAGCTATGGGTAGCTAGCTGTCTGACCGTCCGGTAACTGTCCGGACCGAGCCCAAATCGTCGACGACGCGCACTGTTCCCGAGCACATCAAGGAGTTGTCAGCAAGGGCCCAGCTTGGTCGAAGCCTACTGGGGCCAAGTTTATCCGAAAGGGAGCTCGAGCCCCGAAGAAACAGGGTGGGTTTTTATTCAGTAAGAGTCTGACACTAACTTCCGCTCCGCCCAAGAGCGGAGGTTGTCATTGGATGATTTTCCCACCATAAAAAAAGAGGTCTTTACGAGATCAGTTTTACATAATATGTTTTTATTTCAATAGAAACTTAGACGAAAGATGTGTAAACACGTCTTATAATCACGCAAGAACGAGAGCAATTGTATGGAAATGTATCTCGGGTTGGTTGCTCGACTCAATTGCATGACAATAGGGGCTTCCAGTAAAATGTTGATAGGATTCTAAAAATAGCAACTCCACAAAAATACTCCACGCAGGATGCGATTTACAGCGTCCAGTATAAACAAACAAAAAAATATTGACGCGAATCAAAGTTATTTATACGCCTAACGTCATAAAATGTAACGCATTTCCGAAAACCATTTTGGACAGCGTCCAGGATATGTTTGGAATAATATTGTGCGTTTGTGAATCCTCACGTTTTGTCTCGAAATCTAAACTATGTAGGTACTTTCAAAGGAACGACTTCCTTTCCCTTGGGCTTAGAAATGTAAGAAGCAGGTGCGATTTTGCTTTGGTACAGAAATATTTGGATTGCCCCTGAGATTTCCGGTATCATAAATCAGTAATTGACATTTATAAATCAGAATAGAATAAACTATAATGTACACCAAAATAGTAACAGTTTTAGTTGGTGGTTGGTTGGTTAATTGTTATTAGTTGGTTGGCTTTTTGTAATATATTTGTCAAGCATCAAAGCAAATTTGAGAAATAATCATAATCAGCCTATAATGTTTCCATAACTGAGATCCAGGCATCCTCTCTAGGAGAGGGAATGGACCATATTCCTGTGGACCCAAAGCGGGTTGGTAAGTCTGAGCAATAAAAAAAAAACAACCCCAGAAAGGCAGCCTCAAAGTACAAAATCAATAACCATAGCCAAATGAGGTCACAGCTTTACACTAATTAGCTTATGACATTACGAGATTTAATTCATATTCCACATACGTTTACATGACGCAAAACACGTTCGAGTTTTACCGTCTACCAGTTATATAACCAGTTATATGTAAAATATGAATAAGCTCCCTAGCTCAGCCAATAAGCCAATTAGTGACTCAATTCGATAACTTTTGCTGTATGGAGCTATGAGTAAAATGTTTTCCTGCTTGTATGGAGTTTCTTGCACGTTCTTCTCCATATAGATCTACGCTTTGGAACGTGCAACTTAGCTTCACTTTTTTTTACTGACTGACATTTTGACAATTCAAAAGTGCCTGTTGTTTGTCTTGAAAATGATTTCTGATTTCTTGCATAGGCTTTCATTGTTACAAATATCTTTCTATTTTCATATTGTTTGTTCCTAACGTCTTTTTTTCTTTATCATAATAATGCCAGTACATCAAAAGTAGTGATGGGTGAAACCATCTATCTAACTACAAAAAAATTATAGCTGTGAAAACACTGCTGGATTACTTGAAAGAGTAGCTTTCGAAGAAGAAGACGAGTTATTTTTAGTCAGTAGAAGTCTGACACTCCTCGCTCCACCCAGAGCAGGAGAAATTATTTAATGATTTTCCACCGAAAAAAAAAGTGTTACAAAATCAAGCTGCTATTTGCTGTATTCACAGTATTTTTTAAAGGAACAGATAATGTTGTTTGATGGATCACTTCTTTGGTGATATCCTAAAATTTTAAAATTGAAGTTATAAAAATAATTCCCTGTAGCTGGAGATCAAGCATCAAATAATATACTACAGTACGCCCGGATCTTGACGAGCGCATCTCTAGCTTTCTCACGTCGTTTGCCAACAATATGAGAGAGAGACGTGCAGAGTCTATGTTCAGGCTCGCCAAAATCCGTCGTGGGTACTGTATTTGATACGGAAATAAGATAATTTTAGTACAAAGAGACAAAAATGACAGTCATTCTTTTGATTTTCATTCAAAAACTAAAGTACATTGAACTCGGTTACATGCAGGTCGATGACAAGCATGAATTACAATATTATTCCGTTCTCCCAGTACATAAATGTTTTTGTAACATTGCTGGGGAGTTAATGCACTTCACATTCAAAACACTAGGAAGTGGTAGCCCACAGAATTTCTAAGGGTACCGATTTTTAGTACTCAAAAAAAGTGCTTCTCATTGAAATTAGAATAAATAATGATTTTAATTTAAAAGCGATCTAATTCTCAAGGATTATAGCCATCTACTAAAATAAGACACAACAACACACAACAATATAAAATGCATATTAACTAATCATAAAATGTAAAGACCTATGCGAAGCCAAAAGAGCTTGTATTTTAGCATATGCTGAGAATTAAAAAAAAATGCATTGCAGACACACACAATAGACTGAAGGTAGAACTGCACTGCACAAGTGTGCCACGTACGACGATCTGGGCGCACCTGTCTTCATATATCTTAAATGGAAACTAGAGTTGTTGAGCTACACTAGATCCACACCACGCGACGTCGTACTTCGTACAAATCACGCGTGGTCCACGTGTGCGTCGATCTAATTTAGTTCTAGCTTTAAGATAAAAGATAAAAATCACTATCACATTCAAACCTCACTATCACATTCAGTCTGAAACCTCCAACTACTGAACATACAACTATAACCTAGAAAATGTTTTTGTAACATTGTCCTGTCTGAATTTTGTCTTTTTTTTAATATAAATCAGAGCTTGACCACAATTCCACCTGATGGTGTTCTGTGTGTGTCATGCAATTATTGATGGTGAGGCGCAGCCTATTTGCTCTAGCCTTGAAGACACCAAATTTGTAATTGGAAGACCCCAAAAGGCAAATTTTTCCAGTCATTTAATGTATGCAATATAAACAACTTGGATTGATAAGAATATTTTCTACTTAAAACCTTACCTGCATAGTAACTTCATATTGGACGATGAAAGGCTTGTTCTTGAACTCAAACGGCCTATCAAGCAGGGTAGATATGGCAGCATGCTTAGCTTCAGTTGTCAAGACAAGACCGAGGTCCTCTTTGAAGATCTTCCTAGCAGGTTGTTGAATCTAAAAGAAATAAATATAAAATATTTATCATGGCATTCAATCAAACACAATATGCGATTTAAGATGATACTAATAGGTAATCATTTCAATTAATTTTGATTAGTCTACTACTGGTGAAACGGATGGATGCGAGACGCACAGGATCATTCGTTATGGCGACATATCGGCTGAAATGATGATGATGATGATTACCTATCATGCCTTTCTATCATACCTATGATAGGAAGGCCTTTAATTCTGGGGAAACCCTAAAATGATTTTCATTTTAAAAAAGCCAAGGCTTTCTTCTGAATGGTTCATAAGGTGAAGGTTTAACCTTCCTCATGAGTCACTCTGTCTATAGGTGAAAACCGCACGAAAATCAGTGCAGCAGTTTTTGAGTTTATCGAGAGCGAACAGACAGGATTTATTTATAACTTGTGGTTCTAACTAAGATACAGTCAGTACATTATTTACATTATTGAGTATAATGTAACCCACTATTCATTCACAAAAAGTTAAGATCAGTTACTATTAAACATTTTATCAGTTACAAGATAAGGTATTGTTATGCATAGATTTTGCTATGGAAATCAAGATAACGTTTTCATGCGTGAACTGTGTAAAGCATGGCACTAATATATTGTTCTATTTGAGATATGTATATCAACTAAATAATTTAAATGAGAGATAGAACCAGCACCTGAAATATTTTAAAATGTAAGGAAAGTAATATGTATATATTTTATATTTTTTTTTATATTTAAGCAAAGGAAATGTTATGTTAGTTAATGGTATTCCATTAAAAATAAGTAACATGACTTTCTGTTTCATTCAATACCACATACAGCTAAAACGTATTCAAGTTTTAGATGTGTGTGGAGTTCAAATCATAAGTGAACTTTAGTTTTTTTGATGGAAAGATGTGAGATAGATATTAAAATTATATTAACAACTCACCTCCCATTTACCGTCATATTTTGCAATATTTTCATCAACACCTTGTTTTTTAGCTTCAGACTTGACCCATTTCTTCTTGAAAGCTGCCTCATCATCAAAGTTTTCGACAAGATACACCTTGTCAGCACTTATTGTTGGACTGTGGTACACGTTTTCTTCTTCCACTGTCTACAAACATAAAAAGATGTTTATTTTAGGAGTTACTGTAGTAGTATAGTTAGGTAAAACGGGCTGTTATCCGCAATTCCGCGACTATGGCGCGTATTTTGCGTACGGTACGGTATGTGTGTACTGTAGTAGTAGTAGATAATTTGTCTGAAAATAGAAACGCTCCAAAGACCTTCACTCTTTTTTTCTTCGAGGTGGACTTTTGTTAGTACAGTTTTAGTAGTCTAGTACATTTATTTATTTATTAGGATCACCAACATTAACCCTTCAGATACCGTCAATTAGAGACACAATAGTAAGACAATATATGCGCGGCCACCGGTGGTCGCTTGGGGATTCATGAATTAAAGGCACTATAGGAATTTACAGGTAGTTTCTAACAATATCATATCATGAAACCATAACTAAAACATTTGATTTTAAAACACAAGATTAGTTAACCAATTTCACTGCGTTCCTGTATGGTGAATTAGAACCTTTGGTAACTTATCAGGCCACAAAAACAAGGTGTTTAAAGTAAAACAGTTTTCTTAATAATTAAGTACCTAAATGATATTTATTGCATTCTTAAGAGCAAGTTGGAGGTGAATTTCATGTCATAAGCCAACCAAAGCCAACCTTTAAGATATAATAGTAACTTTTGAAGTACAAGAAATTCTATGCGCAGTACAGGTTGATCTGATAGTGATATTTCTTTTGTTATATCTAGCCTCTCAGAAAGCAGACCCAGTTTGTTTCATTATCTATAGATAATAATGTGGGTCATAAACTTTCAGGCAGCAGTGTCTATATCTACTGTTTTTTGTGAACAATCATTGTAATTTATTCAGGTCATGTAACCTATAAGAACTAACCTCCACAGTAACTTCGTCATCACCATCGTCGTTGTCGGCTCGCACCACACCCGCTGTACTCACTAACACCAGTAAGGCACCTAATAGGTATACTTTACGGCTAAATAAAGCCATCTGAAAAATATAAAGTATACAGATGACGAAACACGTCGGCTTACTAAAAAAGCGACGGCAATATCACAGAATGAAAAAACTTTGGCCAGTATTATACTCTGCCACGAGAACTGGACTTAATTTAATTAAAAATATGTATGAATTTATGTAGCGTTCGGACACAGGAGTGTTCGGCAGCCGGATAACGGAAATCCTCAATAAAGGGCGACCAAATACCATTAACAACTTAATTATATAAAAATATTTCACCCTAAGCAATTACCTTAAAATATATTTGATACACTTATTGTTTTGTCTGTTGCAATTTATACGATGCACAGAAATCAAATAATATATCTACCTACTGAGAGGAATTTGATTTTCCTGAAAATTTTCAGCCAATCAAAAACAAACAGTTGTCAAGGGAGCGATCGAGAATTTTCCGAAGCGTTCAGATTTATACATCAATTAAGTATTTTTCATGTTAATATTTTGAAGGTTTTTTTTATTCATAATCACAATCCCGAAGGAATAAAATCGTTTTATTTATTTTAACATAGCTTTTTCTTGCATTTTTTAATCGAATTACTCGAGTAAAACTACAATTGAGTCAACTTAAGTTGTTTTTTCTTTCAACTCGAGTTGGTTCAATCAATAACTCGATATCTGTAGTGGTTCAATTCAGGTTCAGCCCCCTGCCCCGTTCAGCGCATTTCGTGTCATGCCTGAATCGCTATGCCAAACGATTTAGGGAAAGTTAAGTTTTTATAAAATAATCTCATTAGTTATGTAGTTCAATTTGCGTGAACGAAGTAGACAAAATGCTAGTCTAATAATATAGTATCGGCTGACCGAGCTGAGATTAACCCACCGAGTCGAGTTCCAACTCGAATCACCAACCAACTCAAGTAACTCGAATGATCGAAAATAGGACGAATTGTCGCTTGCCATTGATTCCAAAGATTTTATATATCCTAGAAAATCTTTGATGGATTCATATTTTTTGGCGGGATTTCGAAGAGTATGTGAACTATCGCTTTGGGAATTCTTCGTGTGAAGCAAGGAGGCTCGCCGCTTCCCGGGAAACCGTGCGGCGCTGAATCCAGTTGGTTCGGGAGGTAAGAAGTTGTCAAAACGGCACGCTTGGCAGTTCGTGATGAGTCTCGAACTTTCGACTCTCTCGACTCTTGACATAATGACATTGTACTTATGTCTACAAGTGTCAAGTCGTAGACATAGCTTAGACGTGAGATGGGCTTTAAATTCATAAGGAGTGTATTGTCGCTCTTCCAAAGAGTCGTACCATACTTCTGCTACCATATCCGTGGCGCTTTTTCTCGAATATGATGGAGCGAAAAACTTTTTGTAAACCGGATTGGAGCGATTTTCCATGCACATTCATGAGCTCGGCAGTAATTCCGTCATCACCCGACGCCTTGTTGTTTTTTAGCTGTTTCAGTCAGAGGCAAAGCCATCCTAATCTCGTACAGGCTGATGTCTAGGACGTCTTCAGTGTAGTGTCGGGTCGTTTGCTAGATCTTGTAACGACAGCTATGGCGCCACATAAGAACTACGAAGAAAGAAATCCTACATCGTGCAAGTAAAGTTCTCTAGCGCGATTTGAACATATACGACAGCCTGAAAACAACTATCGGGCAACTGCCCCTCCAGACCATAACACCTGTCTGGTCAGAGGATTCTCTCTTTTCAAAGGAGGTATGTGGGACTTTACTCTCTGTTCCACATAGCTCCAAAATCTCAACAGTTGACGAGTACAACTGTCTATAGAATGCCTCGATCTCGTACAGAAGCTATGAGTTGGACAAATGCCATCGTCTGTATGTGGTATAGATACTTTGGCTGGTATTTTTTAAGTTCATGTGCAGGATCTCTCGGTACCCCCGACCCCTAAATGCGTGGAGCCTCTAGCATTTGCTACTCTTATCACTTGACTATTCCACCACCAAAGACATAGCTTGAAAGACTTAGTACCCAAATCAAAAACATTACCAAGAAAAAAAAACTATAATCCAACTAAAATAAAAAGATTCATCGTAAAATGTCACTCGATCTTGTATCTCTGTCATACTCATAATAAATGCCTATAACTTGGCAAAATCAGGTGTTATGAAAAAAATATATTATCTTTTTTAATATTAGTCGTGTGAGGTGTGAACAGCACCGGGCGGATTAGTTTTTTGTATTTGGTCGTGTCTTCGTGTCCTGTTGAAAACCTTGTTTTTCCTTGAAAGTGGTGTATCAAAAAAACATCGTGTGTTGTTGTTAGTGCATCTTTGTGTGTTGACAGCGTATTCGCACGACCTTTATGCTAATATTGTGTAAGTGTTATTACAGTTGTTCACTTTATGT
The DNA here is from genome assembly GCA_949319445.1 of Mythimna lalbum. Classification (NCBI taxonomy): domain Eukaryota; kingdom Metazoa; phylum Arthropoda; class Insecta; order Lepidoptera; family Noctuidae; genus Mythimna; species Mythimna lalbum. Next base: position 19,665,487 of record OX439350.1, on the reverse strand, counting down.
AAATAATAAATAAATAACACTATAGCTTAGACTCATAAAATCTTTTAATATTATTTCTTATTGTATAGTAAACATTTAACAAACATGTATCTTCGTCGTAGGAGGTCTCCGTATGTATTATTTTTTAAATTCTATTAAAAATTTATATTTCATGATTTTTAATTGTAATGTTATCTTGTTGCGGCTTATCAGATAAAAGCTAACTACCTATCTGATTCTTGATATATATTAGTTAATCCTGTTCTCAGAATATTACAAAATCCCTTGTACTAAAAAAAATCTAATAGGAAATATTTGTATTTTTGTTTATTTCATGAAAGTAACCAAATTATTATTCGGTTTTTTTGTAGTTATATATAGGTATATTTTTTAAAATATTGATGGTTGCTAACCTTTGTTTTATTCATTTAAAAATATAAACATCATCCTAAATTACTAATTTATGAATATAAAAAAAAAACAAATATTTAAAAAAAATATTTTTTAGAAGGATATCCACTAAAATAACATCAAGGTGCAGTTAAACCAAAAACCCATAAATTGCCTTTACCCAAAAAGTGAGCTAGGAACAAGGCTTCAATAATATTACTAGGACATAACACTTTTAGTGCAAGGAACAAACAATAACACTATCACTTAATGATTTGCTGGAAGAAAACTCAACTTTGAGTTAAGCTTACCTATGTACATGACCTCTGTTAGCCACTTATTTTATAAGTTGTTATGGTCAATTAAAGAATAATTTGTTTGTGTGTCGACAACTTTACTATATTTACAAGGCCAACAAGTCTGCCCCCGTGAGTAAAAAAGACGCATCTAAATTTTTTTCCAGATTTGAGTTATATACATTGCTAGAATCAGGAACAAAAAGCTCATCTGTCTGTATTTTTATATTTTGCTAACTTTCTCCAGTGCGGTTTTAACACAAGAAAAAAAGGCCCAATTTCCCGTTTCATTCATTAAAACATTTTTTTTATCCATTACATACATACATTCATTTTTTTTTTTCATTTTTTTTTTTTTACATTCTCCGGGGTTCTTGGAACAGAATGTGTTAAATCCACAATAACATTAAGAGCAGTATTTTTAAAGAGTTAAACACTGCAAATTTCTACTACAAAAAGTATATTATAGTAGATAAATAATCATAATGTATTTAGAACATATAATATCCTGACAACCTGTGCAGCAGTGTCTAAGACCATAATTTTCAATTTATTTAAATATTAGCTTGTTTTAGTTACTATTATGATTGGTATTTGCTAAGTGTTGTTTTATTTTCTCTGTAATGTATTATACATATTTCATAACTGAAGATTAATTTATTAAACCCCATGCATTCACTCTCTCATTGCCTTTCTATTGGGTCTCTAATAACGGTGTTCTGCTAGTAATTTTAGTATTAATTTTATGTTAAGATGTCCTACATATTTACATAACATCAATAAGTAGCAACTCAACCTGTATAAAACCATTTGTGTAAACAATTATTATTTGCTCTGCTAGTGAGGCCAGAGAAGGGCTTATTAGGCTGCATGTAGAAACAATATTTTACAATCAACCTTTCATAATGCCATAATTAGAAACGCAACTAAAAAGCCATTGTGTCCCGTGTAGATCTGCATTCCAGCATACAACAGGTTAAATTAGTTTATTATATGGACTAAGTATTTTCCAAAACTCACTCTTTCAGGAATCCCCAAGCGACCACCGGTGGCCGCACATCTATTGTCTTACTATTGTCTCTAATTGACGGTATCTGAAGGGTTAATATTATAAAAACGAAAGTGAGTTGGTTTGTTACGTCTTCACGTCTAAATTTCAAAACCGATTTTGATGAATTTTGGTACAGAGATAGTTGGGACTCTAGAGGCATAGGCATTTAAAAGAAAAAGTGAGAAAGGGGTAGAAAGAGGGAAGAGAAGGGGAGAGGAATTAAAGTATATTAATAAACGCGGCCGAAGTCGCGGGTAAAAGCTAGTGTCTAGATAAGTCATTAATTTATTTATTTATGTAAAAGTACTTGTCCTGTTCCATCTCCTAGAGAGGAGGCCTGAGTCCCAGCAGTGGGAATATTAAAAGGCTGATTATGCTAGGCTTATGCTTTCCTTGTACAACATTATGAAAAAAATCCAAGGCATTGTACACCTTAGGAAACTTATAAACTAAAAATAAATATGAAAATTTCATAAAACAATGACCTTTGGATGAAATATAATAAAAATTGAGTATTAATCCTTACTAATATTAAAAATGCGAAAGTGAGTTTGTTACGTCTTTACGCCTAATTGGCAAAACCGATTTTGATGAATTTTGGTACAGAGATAGTCGGGACCCTGGAGATGGACATATGCTAATTAAAAAAAAAACTGAAAGTGAGAAAAGGGGAGAAAGAGGGAAGAAAAGGTTAGAGGAATTAAAGTATATTACTAAACGCGGGCGAAGCCGCGGTTAAAAAGTTAGCGAAATATATTAATAAAAATTGAGTATTAATCTGTAAATAAAAATGATTTTATTTTATTTGTTTCAGCGATATAATGGCGATTTCAAGGCGCCAATTGGTGCGCCTGCTGAAGCTGCGGAACCTTTTGATGTTGACATTAATAGTGTTGTTACTGTACATAGTGAAGATGTTGACCAGCCTCGATGCAAATAGCGAACTTGCAAGCCAGGCCAAAGAAGTTCTTCAAGTACCACAAAGATTTCGTCAAGATCGGGATCTTTTTTTACCCACTAATTTAAAGGTAAGTTATTCAAAATCCATCTCTATCACTACCATAGATGCAGGCTTGCGGACGGCGAGCAATGGATATCTCGCCGTCCGGTCGTCCGGTAACTGTCCGGACCGAGCCCAAGTCGTTGACGGCATAGTGTTCCATGTGCGCCACAGGGAGATGTCAGCAAACTCTAGGGGCCTAGCAGGGTCGAAGTCCTCTGAGGTCATGGTTTTATTTCTGAAAAGAAAACCCGGCAAAGGCAACGAACGAATTAGGTGTGGATCCTAAGGTAAGATAAGACCGCCATTGTACCCATACATTTAATTTTATGTATATGCTGTGTTACTTTTGGTGTACAATAAAGTTTATTCTATTCTATTTTAGTCAGTAAAAGTCTGACACGCCCTCGCGCCCTGCCCAAGGGCGAGAGATTTTGGTTTGTTTGTATGGACGGCATATTCAAATACAAACGCCAATCGAGTTCGAGTACAACAGCCGTGAACTCTTTGGAAGTGGTTGATTGTGAAGTAGCAAAAAGTTTGTTGGTGTTCGCATTGACTCATGAAGAACACCGTCCATCCATACAGAAAATACTAATAGAATCGTCACAGACATGTTTGACGAACAGATTGTTCGATGTTCGTTAGTGTTACACATGTGTGAACCAAGCTGTTACGTATCATGTAACGCAACTTCGTTCGTACATGCGTACACAGCTTAATGTTTTGGTTATTTGTTATCAAAATGTAGGGAAATTGACAGATTTTAAGAAAACTGCCGGTTGACATCGCGCGTGTTGTTGAATAAACAATGAAACGAAATGTTAGGGTCACCACACCAGTCGATCGATCGTTGATCGATGGTAGAATGGATTAGTCGACGTCGATCGACAGTTTCTACCAGACCAATCGATCGATTGTCGATCGATGGTAGAATGCGTCCTCTAAACACCTCTTCCACCTCACATTTCGAAAGAAACTGTTGGAATATAGTCGGGGTTAATCAATCAACGTCGACCGATGCCATCGACCGGCAATCGATCGATTGGTTTGTCGACCGGTATCCGTCGATCAATTAAAGCTACCACACCAATCGATCAACGTCGACCGATGTCGATTGATGGTGTCGATCGACGATCGATCGATTGGTGTGGTAACACCCTAACTGAATTGTGTTTAATCATTTATATTATTTTCAGAAAATTGATTGGCACGACTATGCGCTGATAGATGAAGAAAGGAAGCGAGTGGGTGGGTATTATCTACTGATTAGTAAAAACCATTATGTAGCTATAAATAATAATCAGTTAGCGAATTTAACAGTTATCTCTATGTAAATTTAATGTCAACTAGACTTGACAAAATTAAAATATTGAAAATACGCCTTCATTACTAAACTCATTTATTACTTCATTCTGACGACACGGTTGGCGCAGTGGTTGAGCGATTGGCTGCCGCGCTGCATGTCTCGGGTTCGATTCCCGCACGGAATAAGTATTTTTGCGACTTACCGATTGTCGTTACGGCTCTGGGTGTTTTGTGTATGGGAGTTTACATGTTTACAGAATTAAATCTTAGTGTTGGGTAAAGAAAAAAAAAAAACAGCTTTTTTCAATTTTAATTACGTACGTAAAAACTATGGTCAAAAACTATGATAACACAAACTAAGCATATAAACACAGACAGTGTTGCTCTAGAAAAAGAAGGCCATATTGATACATGTTCAAGATACATTGGTTGAATACTAATCTGTATTTTGATACCTAGATGTTTGCATACAAATAGATTAATGAACTTTGTAAAAAAAAAACATGAGGACCTATATACAAGGCGATATGACGAGATTACAATTAGTTAAAGTTCTATACTATTTTTTTTATTATTGATAGGCTCGCGTTTGCCCACCATCTCACCTTATGGTAAGCGATGATATGGTCGACGATGGAGCACGCTTGTCTAGAAGTAACCCATTTAATCTTGAGTTAAAGACCCCTAAGTTGTAGCTATCAGGAAACCGACTCCGGTAATTCTGGGAATTCCACTCCTTAGCTGTACGCACAATAAATGTGTTCCCAAAATGCTTTGACTTAAAGACTATTTTTTTTTAATCAGGAATTGGTGAGCAAGGCAAGCCAGCAACTTTACCAAAATCAGATGCTGAACTAGAAAAAAATCTGTATTCAGTCAACGGTTTCAATGGTGCCCTAAGCGATAAGATCCCATTGAATCGTTCTTTACCGGACATTCGGTTCCATACTTGTGCAAAGAAGCTTTATATTGCATCTTTGCCTACGGTGAGCGTCGTGGTGCCCTTCCACAACGAGCATTGGAGTACTCTGCTGAGGACTGCGTTTAGCGTATTGCATCGGTCGCCTAGCACTCTGATAAAAGAAGTTCTTCTAGTCGACGATGCAAGCACCAAAGGTAAGATCTCAGATTATAGTTTTTTTTTTTGTTAATTCTTTCATTTATTTTCACAATAGGTTTTATTGACATTAACGATTTCCGCGATTGTAAAAGTTTTAAAGAAAAACCTGTGGACCACAGCCAAAATAAGTATAAAATTCTGAGAAGATTGAGTGTCAGTAACACTATTTATGGTTAAAAACAGCAGACCATAATTAGGGGAAAGTGAAAATAAACAAATAATAGGTATTAATTATAAACATCAAGGAAAATAAACAAAAATTAAAAACAGAAATTACTGTACATGTAGAACAGGTATTTTTTTTATTATTGATAGGTTTGCGCTTGACCGCTATCTCACCTGATGGAAAGCGACGATGCGGTCGACGATGGAACGCGCTTACCTAGAAGAAACCTATAGATTCCCGGGTTGTTATTACTGTTGTTATAGGTTACTAGTACTGTCCTAAATTGGTCGTGAATTTGAGTGTTATAGTGTGTCAGAGTGAGTATGTGATGTAGATCAGCCACGAAGGAAAGGATCGATAAAAGCTTATTAAAGCACAGTTACAAGATTCTCAATTTCCTGACAGTAAAGGGTTTTCAGAAATGCCTTTACTGTTTTGTGACAATTTGCTTTGATTTTAGTTTTTATAATTAAAACAAGCAAATCAAAAGATTACAGTTTTATACAATACTAATTGCAAAGAATCACTAAAGTCGCAGTCATAAAACGCGATTGCGACGGCTGAATACATTTCACCTTCGGCAGTCCACTTATCTAGGGTCCTTTATAGATTGTAAGTGCAATACGCGGCCGTTTTTTAAATCTATGCATTTGTTGATTTGCCGTCTCACTACAATTAATTTGATTACATCACTATCAGTCACCAACATTCACTCGACAGAGATCGTGAAATATCAGCCTCCCCTAGTCAGGTTACAACCGTTTCGTTTCTCTTTTGTCGGTCACCTGGAGCCGGCCACGCCTCCGATTCCTTTGTTCTGACGTCTTCTCAACTCTCAGTCACGTGGTCAGAACAAAGGAATCGGAGGGGTGGCCGAAGGCAGTCGACAAAAGAGAATCAAACAAAACGAAACAGTCGTAACTTGGACTTTTTTTGTGGGAAAAAAAGGCCTTCGTGCCTTCATACCGGGGCTAAGCTACCAACTCCAAACTAACCCTAGCCCCAGTAGGCTTCGACCCAGCTGGGCACCTGCTGTTGCTGACAACTCCTTGAGGCGCGCGGGAACAGTGCGCGCCGTCGACGACTTGGGCTCGGTCCGGACAGTTAGCGGACGGTCGGACAGCGAGCTACCCATTGCTCGCCGTCCGCATGCCCGCGCCTACGGTGGCAAATTGGCTAGGCCTGCAGATGTAACAATTCTTTGGCCCTTAAAATTCTTATTTTAGAATTTTAACCATCCTTCAAATCCTAGAATTTTAACTATCCTTCAAAAGGACCTGTAAATTATGAGAAATGCAGTCCAAAGAATTCTTCTTCAGGCTTTCAACAGGTCTCGTCTTTGTGATAGAGAATGGGTTAATAAATCAACACGCGGGCCCAGTGTGTGGTATGACGGAGTTGGTGGATGTCTCATATCATTAAATGACCGGTGCTAGGCTTCCAGGATAAACCCGTTTCTTCACGAATACTGCAGTTGTCGGGAGACTAACTGTACCTACCTACATATTTTTGACTCAGATTTACGACAGGAGGTAGTAAACTCAGTGTGATCTACACAAATATTATAAAGCGGTAAAGCGGTTTTTTTGTTTGTAGGAGGTAATGTCTGAAAGTACTGGTCCGATTGCTAAAATTTTTTCATCGATAGAAAGCTGCTTAATTTCTGAGTGACATAGGCTATATATACTTGATGCATGTGGGCAAAAGCTAGTATCTAATAAGATTGCATAAAAAACGAACCTAGTTTGCTTGCAAGTTAGTCGGTCGAATAGGTATACGTAGGTACCACAATGGTCCGTTACAACAGGATTTTAATTAGATAGGCAAATAATTGAATTGTTGTTTGTAAGTCACTCAGTTTTGGTAGGTAGTAGGTTTATACAAGGTGTAAGGGACAGCCCTCCACAAACTTTAAGGGCTTGCTCAGTAGACGTAACTGAACAACCTTCCACAATATTTTTTTCCGGTAACGAAAAAAAAAGTCGGCCTCGCCATACAAATTGTCCAACCAAGTTTATCATTTTGTATGGTGACTGAAAGAAAATCCGAAATTACATTCTTCTCACCAACCAATTGACCAATTACCAAGGACCAATTGGGACCGTGTACTAGCTTCTGGCGTTTTAAGCTTATATGAAATAAACATTACATTTCATATAAAACATTTTTTCTTTAAAATTTTGCTGACCGGAGTTCCTTTTCATACACAGCAGACCTAGTTTTAAAATCGAGAGTTAAAACAAAAAATCCAGACTTGTAGTATTCGGCCATGACTTTCAATTTGAAAGTCACAGTTACTAATCTGTACCCACAGAACAGATGAACGAGGTTAGAATAGCCTTGTGGGCGGGGCAGGCGTGCAACAAAGTAGGGCAATGCTCATAGTTCAACTACCAATAGCAAACTAGCGATCTAAGAGTGCGTGGTCTGTTAGTTGCGTGATGCGCGTTCGTATTGGTTTATTGCTTGTAGTGGAGTTAAAGGATGTGAGATAAGGGACGACACTCGTAGTACAATTCGGAAAGTATTTACTTTTTAACCTCTTTCATCATCTTTTCTGTGTCTGAACTGAATTGAACTGCATTTACGTTGAATTCGACTTCGAAGTTCAGTTGATTCTGGTTAAATTTTGCTACGAGAATAAACCTTATTGATCCATGCATCAAGCGCGGATGAAGACTGAAATATCCGATGTATTTATACCCTATTCGCGTTAAGATCGATTTTAACTTCTCTATCGTAGGCAGAAGGATGGCATTAAACGCAAAAACAATGGTTACAATACAAGCCTGTGTCTCGGAAAACACGTAGATCCGTTGGTCCTGATCTCTCTCCGGTCGTGTCGGACTTTCCTCTCATTGGACTATGAGAGTAAAGCGGGAACTACATTAGACCGAAACACGTGGTCCACGCCTGATTTGTACGTAGATTCGCGTTGCGTGGCGTGGATCTAATGTAGTTCTACAAGTCTTGTTGTCAATAAAACTGTATGGAGCTCGCCCAGATCGGCTCACGTGGTCTACGTGTGCCCAATGTAGTTCTACCTTAAAGGAAAAGAGAGTGCAACTGTCTTTGCACATGCACTTATCTGATGGCCTAGTGACTGTGATGACTTTGTGATGACTGGCCTGTTGGTCTAGTGGTTAGTGACCCTGACTGCTAAGCCGGAGGTCGTGGTTCCATTCCCACCCAGGTCAAATCTTTGTGTGCTGAGCATGATCATTTGTTCTGTGTCTGGGTGTAATTTATCTATATATATGTTCAGAAATATTTAAGTATGTTTATCAGTTGTCTAGTACTCATAATACAAGCTCTGCTTAGCTTGAGAATTAACGGCGTTGTGTGATAGTTGTGGAAATATTATTTCGTTTATTCATTAAAACAAACATACTATAAATTATATTTTTTTATATTAAAAAAAAACATGTATAAATTATTAATTATTATTATTACTTGTGCACTATAATATTTTCTGCGCACTTGGCTAATTTCTGTTAAGAGTATAACCATGATCGTAATACGGATGGGAGGATATTATTCATTTACGGCTTACGTTGTAATATGTCGCTATTAACTTTAATGTTTTAGTTTTTGTGCTTGGTAATTAAAGTATGGAGCCCAGCGCACCTATATTCACATTTTTGTGCTTTATTTTTCCTTACGATATAAGTCTGAAGGCCATTTGCGGATAATAACATGTTACCTTTCAATAAGGTTTGAAAGGACGGCTTGGGCCACTGACCACATACAAGTTTCATCATAGTAACTGGCTCGACAACTTTACTTATAGTAATCCTTACTAATATTATAAAAGCGAAAGTGAGTTTGTTTGTTACGTCTTCACGCCTAAATGGCAAAACCGATTTTGATGAATTTTGGTAAAGAGATAGTTGGGACCCTGGAGACGGACATAGGCTATTTTTTTTAAAGAAATTGGGAAAAGGGGGAGAAAGAGTAAAGTATATTAATAAACGCGGGCGAAGCCGCGGGTAAAAGCTAGTTATTTATAAATGTTTTTGTTGCTATTTTTTTTTATAATTTTTTACAAAAAAAGAACAACTTGACTCCATTACGAAAAACAATAAAACGTTAAAAATAACTTTAATTTTCGGAAGTTATATTTTTTTGTTCTATTTTTGTTATTTAACACCGACCTTCGTAATTAAAGTTATTTTAAACGTTTAACTGTCGCACTCAGAGACGCCCATTAACGCTAATCTCTGATTTACTAATTTTGTCATTGAATAATAGTCTAAATCTTTATGATGTTAAGTACCTTAGGTTTTACTATAATTGACATTAAAGTAAAATGACGTCTCTGAGTGCGGCAGTAAGTATCTTTAGGCGAGGAGTTGATTGCTATTTTTTAGTTTTTAGCTGTCCCGTCGCGTCGGTTAAATCTGAACATACTGTTCGGATTTAGCTAGTTCTATAGTAAAATACATATAGAGTACTAGCTTTTGCCCGTGGCTTCGCACGCGTTCATAATATTTAGCCTATGTCACTCAAGAATAAAGCAGCTATCTAGCGGTAGTGGACTAGCTAGTGGACCCTGGAGCCGGCATGACAAAAAATTTCCAGAGATTACCTTCTACGAACAAAAAAAAACAAACTTTACCTCTTTATTAAATTAATTGTAGATTAAACCATTAAAAACGTCAGAGTACTTAAATCTCAAAACAATTCTAATAAGCCCAAACATTGCTAGGATACATACATTGTTTTATTATGAAGTTCCATTGTCTACCCTCTCCCTTCCAACTCCATCATTAGATCAGTTCGATGGTGTGATACCTTATAGCCAAAGTTCATCTTATGACAATATTCTAATAAGCACGGCTGGGATTCATTGATTTCGGTACCAATTTTCCGGCTTCATCATCATCAGATCAGTTTGATGGTGCCATTTTCATCAGAATTATTTAGAACCATTTATTGATTTGTATTGTCTAGGTATAGTATAGTCGCTTTACCACCTTCATTGTGATATCTATCTATGCAAGTATTAAGTTCCGTTGGCCATTTCTGGTCTTCTTCATCAGTTCCACTTCTTCAAATGATACTTTCTGTCTGTAAATGCTTGAGTTATCGACGAACATACCAAAATCACTACATGTATGCTTATAATCTTTGAGGAGTTTCCTCAATTCCTCATGGATTCCATCATCAGAACTGGGTTTTGGAGAAAATGGGAACAATGTAGAAGCATATTCTTTAAATTGCGAATCGGCTCATTAATTAATGACGAAGTTCTAAGGTAAAAAATAAACAAAATACAAACGAATTTAGAACCTCATTTTTTAAGTTGGATAAATTGGAATTCTCCTCTTTCTTCTAGAAATCCCTCCCTCTCCTAGAGAGGAGGCCTTAGTTCCAACAGTAGGAACATTATAAGGCCGACTGTGCTGTTATGCTAAATTGTAATATAAAGCAGGTGTAGGTGTTTGAGTCAATTATGTCAATAAAGTATACTATAATGTCGAAGTTAGAATACCTAACTTAGGAATAAATATGACAGCCGAATCTTTAGTCTGAAATGCTATAGCTAACTTAATTCTAGCTTTACAATAAATAGAAAACTTTGGCACGTAACATTAAGCTATTCGCGTTAATCTTAGTTATTAAAAAAAAACTAATTGTTTTTGATGTGCCCCTAATGACCTTACGTTCAGAAGTCGACGGGTTATTTGATAGGTCACTATTTTTATTTCAATTGTTATACGATGTTATTCAATGATAAACGAATGCTGCAACTTTCAGGCAATGCCTATGTTATTCAATGATAAACACGTTATTCAATGATAAACGCGTTATTCAATTAAACAGCATTCAATTGATGTTTGCGTTAGATTAGTAAGGCGTGACATTTACACGCCTTTGAGTCTTAAATGGATGTTAACATTATTAGTTACGCGCATTGTTTGTATGCTAATTAATACCTTTACTCCATATATGCTAATTAATGCATTCACTCCAGATGAATGTTTATCTAGCTGGAATGTTTGAAGTTGAGGATATTATTTGCTTTTATTATATACACTAATATAACAAAAAGGTAAAGTTTGTTTGTAGGAGGTAATCCCTGAAAGTACTGGTCCGTTTGCTAAAATTTTTTTACCAATAGAAAGCTGCTTTATTCCTGAGTGGCATAGGCTATATTTTATTTACGCGAACGAAGCCGCGGGAAAAAGCTAGTATTATATATAAAAGGAGAAATTGACTAACTGACTTATCAACGCTTAGCCGAAACTACTAGGATCAGGAGCGTGAAATTTTGCACAAGGTTTCCTTTTATGACGTAGGCGAGCAGTCGAGAAGATTTTTTAAAATTCACCCCCTAAAGGTATGAAACGGGGGTCCAAAGTTTATCGTGGAAAAACCTACTTTCAAGCGGGCGGATCCGCTGGTAGGACTTAGTTATGCTATAAATAGCTGTAGGTTAAAGTTAAATGCATAGCAAAAAACAAAAAAAAAGCATTCTTCTTCTTAGGTAACCAACTGCGATACTCGGAGTATGTTACAGAGTGAGTGCTTTACAATAATCCATGGTTAATAACAGGTTTCCCTTTCTAACAAAAATATAAAAATAAATTAATTCTTAGTTTAGTTTCGATGGTAAATATAGTTTTTTTGCTGAGTTATATCTCTTGTCTGGCCCTGTATTCAGCCACAAGAATGCCGTCTACTGGCGCTGTACTCTATGTAACAATACCCTATTTACGTTAAGATTAGACATTTAAATAAACCTTTTTTACTGTTTTTCGAATCGATTTTTTGTATTTCGTAGGCATGAGGATTGCATTAACCCTTCAGATACCGTCAATTAGAGACACAATAGTAAGACAGATGCGCGGCCACCGGTGGTCGCTTGGGGATTCATGAATTAATTCATTAAACCCCAAGCGAACGCCGGTTCGATTGTCTTTCTATTGTGTCTCTAATTATCACGATTGAAGAGTTAAAAACAAAAGTTGTTACTATACCAAATATTTACTGCAGCCGCCATTTGTCATGCCACCAACGTAATAAAAGTCAAATTCGGTTGAACGGACAGTAATAAAAGGTTTTCATAAACGTCTAATGTTATTTTGAACAGAGTATAAGTTGTCATTGAAGGGAACGGATGTGGCGCAATAATAAGACACTTGGCTAGTAATTTTTGGGTAATATGTGACATTATGTTTTGCCTCGTTGTTTGGTAGCCTTGTCTGAATCATAAATGCACAGAGGAACGCGAGTCCGATTAAAGGGTCAAGGATTTTTTTATTGATTAGTTAACGGTAGGTAAAGGCAATTTTTTTTGAGACGAGAAATTACTTCTGCTGCTCCTGGTGGAGTGAGAGGATCTGTTAGACTTTTATTGACTAAAACCCTTCCTTCAGGGCCGTGGTAACTTTTTTTTTTAATTTTCCCGCATCCTTTACTAGACTTGCCTCCTGTTATATGATAGTATTAATTCATGAATCCCCAAGCGACCACCGGTGGCCGCGCATCTATTGTCTTACTATTGTGTCTCTAATTGACGGTATCTGAAGGGTTAAATAACTAGCTCGAAATAAATTTACTGTTATGTATTCTGCTATCATTGTAAGCTAGGTGGTAGCGGATAATGAGTTAATGATTTATTGTTATAAGTTTAGAATCTAAACTCTTAATTTGTAAGTAAATAAACTTTTCAGGTCGGTATGAACAATAAATTCTTATTGTACTTGTAGTTGCTGAAATAAGAATAGCTTGTTATTGATATGGCATAGACAATGCCAGTATTTACAATGTGTATCTTTCACTTTGACATTGTTGCTTTTCATTTGTCTATTGATATTAGCACCTCAACGGTTATGCTAAGCTGTGTTGTAGTAAACACAGATTCTTTACAAAGCGTGACAAACACAGTTTGTTTATTTTCACTTGCGACACAAACTATGTGAGTTGTTGTCTATGATTTGGTAAAATTATAAGTCAACAAGGTCTAAACATACACGTATGCTAGTATGGAATTAGAAAATACTTCTCGCACCACACTTCTACCACAGACGAGAGACTGAAGTTGAACTTGAAAATCTAATATTATTTTGACTGGCTGGTGTAGTGGTCGCAAGTGACTCCAGAAACTCCTGGGGACCAGTACCCCTAGCCAAGTTGATAATCTGCAATGTTTAAAGCTAGTAGAAAATTTCAAATGTACGGGAATGACGTCATCTCAACCCTTAGTCACGTGGTCAGAATAAAAAATTCGGGAGCATGGCCAACTCGAGGCGTTCGATGCGAGAGAAACGGTTGTAACTTGGCTGGGAGGTCTGGTTTCAATAGTTTCTAATAACAAATTAGAAATAACCTAGGAAGGTTGCTTCTGAACTAGGCTAGACGTAAACTATTCCAGAAAGCGTAGGACTCCTAGGACTTGTATTAATGTAAGGTTTCTTTAACTACTCTTTGAGAAGTGATAATATGTGATGTGTTTGTTTTCAGAATTCCTGAAAGGAAAATTAGACGACTATTTAGCGAAGAACATGCCAAAAGTACGTGTCGTCCGTCTTCGGACGCGTAGTGGACTGATTACCGCGCGTTTGGCCGGTGCGAAGGAAGCTACAGCTGATGTTCTCTTGTTCCTGGACTCGCATACCGAAGCCAATGTCAACTGGTTGCCGCCCCTACTAGGTCTGTGTATGTATTTGCTTGCTATTGTATATTCGTGTGCCATATTTGAATTTGGAATTCGTGACTCGATTAAGAATTTTGGAACAATGACTCTTACGTATTACTACGTAAAGTTCAAATTCTTATACAACTCTTACTTTTTAGGACTTTTTTGTCACTTAACAAATCCATTTAAAATACTCAACGCTAAATAAAATTCTTGACTGTTGGCGACGGAATGAATTTACCTCGGATAATGAATGCAAGTATAGAGTTCTATATCTTCGATAAATTAGATTTCAATGCTATTTATACAACAATCTACTTTAGCTTTGTTTTCTCAAAGTTGATTATTGAGTGACCTTTGGTGATAAAAATGTAACTACATTTTTATTGCAATAGACTTGCAATGGACTTAGTGATGCATGAAATTGAATTTCTTGTTCCTAAACTTGATTATGAAGTAAAGTTTAATACCCCGCAGAAAGAGAAAGAGAGGGAAGGAGTTGGATGCATGAAGTAATAAATAATTCTAATATTAGTAATGCAACAGCAAATAGCCCATTCAAGAAAAAACTTTGCGTTATTTTTTTGAATGGGCTATTTGCAATAGTCCATTCAAACATATGTGACAACAGAAATCCATGTCAAATTTTGCAGAACTACCTATGATAAAAAATTGGGTCTCCTGCCCAATTTTTTATCATAGGTTCAGAATCTATACCTACATCTATACATATAAATAAAATTGAAGTGTCTGTTTGTAATATTGAAATAACGGCTTTTTAAAACATGCATATGAATATATACCTACGGTACATTCACCAAATTATCATTTTTTACAATTACATTTTTGTCTGTCTGTCTGTTTGTTCCGGCTAATTTCTGAAATGGATGGACCGATTTTTATGGGACTTTTATTGGCAGGCAGCTCATGTAATAAGGAGTAACTTTGGCTGATTGTAGTTCACGCGAACGAAGTTGCGGGTACAGCTAGTAGAAAATAAAAATGCCAGCAAATAAATACATCGCATTTTTATTTTTACGAGTGGTACTAGCTTTTTGGTATTAAAATGAAATAAACCATTCTCACGACTAACAATTCTCAAAATAACTAGAGGTACTAATATGGTTGTGTTACATTATTTGGCTACACTGAAAACTACATTATGGTAGTCAGCGGCAGTGTAGTTTTTTTAACCCAAAGGAAAATGCTTCTTGCATTAAGTCCGCCTATGTACCACTACTGTATACAATGTGTTTTTTTGATATTCCATAACTCTAGGGTATGAATGAGACCATATCAAAGAATCACGTGGCATATGAATTATTTTTTTCTGTTGTCGTTGTTTTCATTTTCCATACATAATAATTCGATAAGTTCACGATTATTAATTAAAAAACCCTTTCGTGAATTATGACAGCTTAAATAATGTAATGTCATTATATACGCTGTCATATTTTCTTAACACACTGCTGTGAAGTTTGACAACATCGCAAAAGTAAAGGTATATCATACGGATGACAATTTTTGATATAATATGATTGATGATATCATCGAAATCATAAAATTTTGGACCACATATATTATTTATCCTCATCTACACTAATATTATAAAGAGAGAAAATTTGTATTTTTGTGGGTATGTTTGTAAGGAATAAACTCAAAAAATAATGTGCCGATTTAAAAAAAATCTTTCAGCATTAGAAAGCTACATTCACCTAACAAGAGTAACATAGATATATTTATTGCCCGTGCGAAGCCGGGATGGGCCGCTAGTGGAATATAAACCTTGAGTTTGGGGATATCAAAAACAACATGTTGTATAAAACTTTAAATGAATAAAATTGTGACTACACAATCACTAAATTCGAGGAAAGAGGAAGTTAGCGACCATTAAATTGTTAATCTAAAAGGAAACTATTGTACAGCAGTTGCTATCTGAAGCCAAGTTCCTTATCGAGCGTTGCACTCCTGACACATAATTGACTCTTAATTTAATTTGGTATTATTTTTTGGCCTCATTTTAAAAAGAAATGGTGAGTAAAAAAATTTTTTTAATCGATTTACAAAATCCGATGGATGCGAGACGCGCAGGATCGATCATTGTGGCGACGCTTGGGGGAGGCCTATGTCCAACAGTGGACGTCTGTCGGCTGAAATGATGATGATGATGGTGATGATGATTTACAAAATTAGTAGTTATTATGGCAAACGAGAGGTAGACCGAAGGAAGTGTTCGCTATTTGAAAATTGATGTGCTTTTTTTTACAAATGGCCAGTGGGATTTTGAAATTATGTGTGCGGTTTTACAGGTGGCCAGTGTGTTTTGAAATACTCTTGATGGACTGATGGATGATATTCTCGTATAAACTTTCTTCGTGAATTCGCCTATTAATGAAAACCGCATAACAACCGTTCAGTCGTTTAAGAGTTTATCGCGAACAGACAGACAGACGCGGTGGGGGTCTAGCTATATAAAAAGAGAAACTGACGGACTGACCTGTCAAAGCACAGCCTTAACTACTGGGACTAAGAGTGTGAAATTTTGTACAAGGTTTCCTTTTATCACGTAGGTGAGCATTAAGAAAGGATTATCCGAAATTCGGAGTTAATTTTGGATAATCCTTAAGGGGATAAAAAGGGGGTCTAAAATTTGTATAAAGAAACTTCCTATCACGCGAGCGAAGCCGCTGGCAGACACTAGTTTTATAATATGTAATCTAAGTAATAGTTTTATAATACGTAAGGAACTGCGTCCTCCCAACTGGATTTTCCACGACGCGTTCGTTTTATTTTCCACTCACACTCATTGGTTGTATTTGTTTGGTACAGAACCGATAGCGCTGAACTACCGTACGGTGACCTGTCCGTTCATAGACGTCATCGCGTACGATACGTTTGAATACCGAGCGCAGGATGAGGGGGCCCGCGGCGCCTTTGACTGGGAATTCTTCTACAAGAGGCTGCCTGTACTGCCCAAGGATCAAGAGAATATGCCTGAGCCTTTCGAGTTAGTATACTTTTATATTACTTTTAAGTCCAGTGAGCAGTGTTCAAATCCAGCCAGGCGTATTACTTGTTTTTTTAATTTATTTCATCACCACTGCTCTCAAAACGGTGAAGGAAAACCTTTTGTCTGAGTGGTGTATAGCTGCACATCCATTCTATGTTTGCAAAGATCATACAGCGCTGTGAGATATCAATACGTTAATATTGGACTTTATTTGAACGAGAGCATTTTTTTTCTTCTTTATTGATATAAACCAGTGCTTGACTACGATCCCACTAGATGGTAAGCAGTGATGCAACCGTTGATGGTAAATTGTACTAGTTTATTAAGAGCCTATTCATTCTAGCCTTGAAGACATCTAAATTATAATTTGTCAGTGGATAGCGCGTTTTGCTGCTTTTATCCATATCTAAAGTTTTCTGGTATCGTGATAGCAGGATTACATAGGATATTCACTTAAAACTAAATGTGTCTTTTCTTGCAATATAGAGTGGCTTCGCCTATAAACTTCTACGCAGTACACAATTTCCATAAAAAATACAAAACATTTTTTTTTCCATAAGAACTCCATGGACGTAGGTATACCTAGTATGTGTTTATAAACGATGTTATTATTACCAAAGTCGAAGGTCAAATATAAACCGTCAACATTTATCGAATTGCGTATTAATACTCTAATTCCAAATTTAAAATTTATACTATTTTCTTTGTTATCTATGTATTTTCTGTTTAGGTACTAATTTTCCCTTTTACTTTTACACACGGTGTCTACTTCTCTATTTTCTTCAATTTTCCTTTCGCAGGTACGCTGGAAGAGATTTCATTAGAAATAACCACGGAGTTAGTATAGAAGAGGAGATGTTGTAATAAGATTTCCCTAAGAAAAAAAGCGTGAAATTTTGCGGGGTGAGGGGGTGTTAGACTCCGCCCATTTTTTTATTTGCCATCTGCCGGTCAATAGCCAAACTACTTGGTCGTTCTGTTGATTTTATTTTGTGGTTACATAACTATCTCACACTAGATGTCATTAAGTGCAGGATGCAACAGGGTCGCACTCAGAATTACCAGGGATATCTGTTTTTTAAATTAATTGTGCAAACCATCCGATACGTATATTTTTCATTGAAATAGTGATACTATTATTAGATGAATGACGAATGAAGATCATTCGAAAATCATCAAAATCCTTTTTATTGTAACATTTTTTCTATTCCATTTTTATTAGGTTTTATTTTTTTAAAGGCTTATTTTGATAGAAAGAATTATCAAGATTGATTACAAAGCTATTCTTTTTTTTTTTTTTTTTTAAAAACATGTGTTTACGTCCGATACCATTCAATAATAGTAGATTATGTGACTAGGGGTAAAGAAGTGTCTTTAAGTCGCGGGCGGCATGTTGAATTCCGAACGAAACGAAGTTTGCTGATTTTAATCCCGAACGTCAGTGAAGGTTTTATATAATTAGCTCCCGAGCATTGAGTGGGAGATTATAAAGAAACCAGAGTGAAGTGAGGAATTCAAGCCGCCCAAGACAAAGACAGCTTTATCCCTGTGTTGCATACTCTACTTTTTACACCAAATGTGAGGTAATTAAAAACAATTTGATCGACCAAATCATATATTAGAGAAATATAAGTATTATATTTACAAGTTCGTCAGCCGTGGGATATTCGGTAAAATAATTGGCTTCTAATTACTGCCCTGTATTTTTGCTATTTGACGATAGATGGCGACTTGTTTACAAAATTATATAAAAACTACAAAAATAATATTATGGCGATTAAAGGACCTTTAGGAATGAATGTTGATCAAATTTCAGTACGTATGATTATTAAAATATATTAAGACACAAAGTGCCGCCATCTAATGTCGAGTAGAACTATATTTGGAAATGCTGACGTTAAGATTTTTCTAGAAGTATTTTAATAAATTATGCATATAAAATAACTTACAAATGAAATGTGATGGCATCCATAGCAGCAGAACGTCTATCCGAGTAATTTTTACAAGATAAAATACAACACTAATTTTTTTTGGTTTTCTATCGCGAATATGATGCCAAATAAGTGGGTTTACGAAGTTGTGCACAGGACGAACACCAACAATACACTGATTTAGGCCACGCCCACCGTGATGACGTCAGGACTCAGTTGAGAGTCACAGTGCACAGTTGTTTAGGCCGCCTCCTCTTCTATACTAACTCCGTGGAAATAACTAATAAGCATCACCTTTCTCATGTACATAAATAGTTAAATAAATAAAATTTAAAACTTCTCCACTCAATACATATTCAGCTTTATTTTTAATGAAAGGTTTATGCTTGACTACTATCTCACATGGTGGTAAGCGATGATGCGGTCAACGATGGAGCATGCTTACTTAGGAGTAATCTATTCACTAAGACCGCGTTGTAGTGGCTGGTACTTATGTCACAGACTCTGGTAGGGAACTCCACTCCTTAGCTGTTCGCAAAATAGCTGGCGCATATAGGTGGGATGTCCACCATTTACCAGTAGCGTTGTGGTGGTTGTAGTGATCCGATGATGGAGTGGGCGCGGGCGGAATCAAGAATTGCAATTCCGGCGCACACTCCCCGAAATGCAAACGGTAGAAAATCAACAGGCACAAACTCATTTTCAACAAATGACTTTTAAGCTGGAACTACAATAGACCGAGACTATATGAAGGCAGTGGTGGCCGAGTCGTAATGGCCCCGACTTACGGTTTGTAAGTCGCAAGTTCAAACCCAGCCAGGCGCATTACTTTGTGAAGGAAAACATTGTGAGGAAACCGGCATGTCCTAGAACCGAAAATTCGAAGACATGTGACATCTACCAACTCACATCGGGCCCGCGTGGTGGTGGATTTTTCGGGAACGGCCTTTTCCCTCTCCTAGAGAGGAGGCCTGAGTCCCAATCGTGGGAACATTATAAGGCCGACTATGCTATGCTATGCTACATTAGACCGACTTATGTGGGCCACGTCTAATTTGCACGTAGCGGCGCGTTACGTTGCGTCGCGTGGCGTGGATCTGATGTAGTTCTATAAGGTTAGTTTTCTCATGTATGGAGAGTGACGCGCCCAGATCTGTGTACGTGGCCCACGTGTGCCCAACGTAGTTCTACCTTCGACTGGCCTGTTGGTCAAGTGGTTAGTGACCCTGACTGCTAGGCCGGAGGTCGTGGGTTCGATTCCCACCCAGGACAAATGTTTGTGTGATGAGTATAATCATTTGTTCTGTGTCTGGGTGTAATTCATCTATAATATGTATGTATTTAGAAATATATAAGTACGTTTATCAGTTGTCTAGTACCCATAACACAAGCTCTGCTTAGCTTGGGACTAGACGGCGTTGTGTGATAGTTGTGGAATATTATTATTACCTTTAAATACATATGAGCAAGTCGTTACGTCATAGTAATTATAACAATAATATAATTGACTAACTTACTTTGTAATTATCCAGTTTTACGATCTGATTAGCTACTCTTGATGGATTTTACTGTTTTAAACAACGATTTTGGTTCATTTTTAAATTGCGTGTAGAGCGGCAGTTGTTTCATTCAAATGGTATTTTTATGTTCACGATAGACGATTATTAAATTACATGATAATGCTTTTATCACCGTTTTGAACTAACTAGATAGTAGTTTTTGATGGTCGATACGGAAGATAGTCAGAAGCTCGCTAGTGATAACCAGTACCCCTAGCCAAGTTGCTAATCTGCAATAGTTAACGCTTGTAGAAAGCTTCAAATGTACGGGAATGACGTCGTCTCAACGCCCAGTCACGTGGTCAGAACAATAGAATTGGCGGCAAGGTCAACTCGAAGCGTTCGACGGCAGCGAAACGGTTGTAACTTGGCTAGGGGGGTAGTTTAGACAAGGGGGATACCCCCCGAATAACGCGACAGTTTTAACGGCCTGTTCACGGCTTAGGTCTTAGCGGAGAGCGGCGCGTCGAGCGGGATGGCATAGGTAAGCGGGCGCGCGGCGCTATGAGCGGCGTCTCGTGGCGTGCTTTAAACATTTTCATACTTTTGATCTTACCGCTCGCCGCCCCGTGCATAGCTCCCGCTCACAGCAGTAAGGTCGTGAAAGGGCCGTTAGTCTACGTTTAATATGTAACCTACGTTAATCGGATATAACACTTTATTGAACGTGGTCAAATTATTGCCTCAAAATCCAGCCAATGCTGACTGTTATTTAGGTACAATAGGTAGAGTCATGCCAAGTTAGGGCTATTAACGACAATGTAGCCTTCACCTAAGCTGAATCTTTACTAGATTAGGAAAAGGCTAGGCACGGTTTTTTTTATTAAATCAACACCATGGTATAGATATCGGCACGGATCTTGAGCGCTCGGCGTCAGAGTGGGGATCGCTTTGCGTATTCTATGAAGGATTATGGTCATAAAGAAAACTAATTTACACGATTAACGTAGATTTATTAGAAAAACAATCGGAGATACAGCGCATACACCAAAGTCAAATATGGAAGAGAAGTGACATTTGCAAAGACAAGTTTTTGACAGCAATGAAGCATTTTTGGAGCTAGTTATTTTTTATTGCGTTTACGAAGTCCCATTTCCAACACTGGCCCTTAAACCAATAGAAAAATAAACAACCCTACTTATATAAAGTTATAAACAAATAGGTATTACAACAATGTAAACAGTCTCATTTTACAAGCAACAACCGATTTACAAATAAATTATGTTTTATTTTACATAAGGGTTTAGTTAGAATGTCAGCGAGCATGTCGCTTGTACATAAGTATTTTAATATGACAATTTTATCACTTACATATTTTCTGATAAAGTGATGTCTAACATCAATATGTTTAGTTCTTGAATGATAAAGAGAGTTTTGACACAACTTTAACGCTGACTGATTATCATTATGAATAGTTATGATAATGCTCTCTTTTATAATATCCTTTAAAAATTTACGAATAAACAAACCTTCCTTACAAGCTTCTGTTAAGGAAATGTATTCAGCTTCAGTGCTAGATAATGCGACTGTTTTCTGTTTACGACTTTCCCAGGAAACTATGGATTTTCCAATGGTGAATACATACCCAGTGTATGACCTGCGATCTCCATCATCATTCGCCCAGTCAGCATCCGCATAAGCCGTGACGTCCAAGCCACCTTTTTGAAAAACTAGACAATGATTTATCGTACCTTTTAAGTAGCGCAGAACCCTTTTTGCTGCCTTCCAATGGATTTCTGAAAAAGACTCATTGAATTGGCTTAAATAGCTGACTGCATGAGCGATGTCCGGTCTAGTGCAGACAGCAATGTACATCAGACAACCAACTAGACCTCGGTAGTCTAGATTATCATTCTTCTGATTACCTCTTGGTAGTTTTAGTCCCGATTCCATAGGTGTGGGTGATGGCTTACAGTCCTCCATTTTGTGTTTTTGCAAGACCCTTTGAATATAACTACTCTGATCAAGAGTAATTTTATCATTATCCTTACACAGTTTCATGCCAAGAATTAGTTGAGCTGGCCCTAGATCTGTAATTTGAAATTCTTTCATTAATTTCTTCTTCATACTCGATTTTTCCTGCAAATTACACCTTGAAAACAGAATGATATCGTCTACATAAAGAGCAATTATTATAATCGAATTTTTATTAGACTTTATGTAAACACAAGGCTCTGATGATGACCTAACAAAATTTAATTTGTTACATATGACATGGTCGATTTTTTCATACCAAGCTTTCGAAGCCTGTTTCAAACCATAGATGGCTTTGTTCAACTTGTAGACCTTATGTTCTTGACCTTTTATCTGAAAGCCCTCAGGCTGTTCCATGAAGACAGTTTCTGTCAAATCACCATTGAGGAATGCCGTTTTCACATCAAGATGCTCAATCTCCATATTGTATTCAGCTGCCAAAGCTAATAATGTTCGTATTGTGGAATATCTAACGACTGGGGAAAAAGTCTCCTCATAGTCTATCCCATATTTTTGGGTACATCCTTTGGCAACCAAACGAGCTCGATATTTTAACAGTTCACCATTCAAACCCCTTTTAATTTTAAAAAA
Source organism: Mythimna lalbum (assembly GCA_949319445.1). NCBI lineage: Eukaryota > Metazoa > Arthropoda > Insecta > Lepidoptera > Noctuidae > Mythimna > Mythimna lalbum. Next base: position 19,642,468 of record OX439350.1, on the reverse strand, counting down.
CCCATTTACATTTAACTGGTTTATGTGATTCTAATCTATCAGTCAAGGTCCAACAATTATTTTCAATAAATGATTCGTACTCACTAGTCATTGCTTCTTTCCAATGTTCTGCATCTTTCCCTCCAAAGGCTTCTTGCACAGTCTGTGGTGTATCCTCGTCATTAGATATGCTCACCATATTCGACGACAGTGACTCCCTTGTATCATCATAGTCTTCCTCAGATGAATCTGGAACGTAAGTTTCATCGGCAGGGTCGCTGGCCTCCGGCGAGCTCTCTCTTGAGCTCTCAGAATCATTTACTGTGATTACGCTGTATCTCTGATTGTTTTCCAAAATTGTGTCATCAGATAAATCAGTGTTCACAATAGATGACTCTGATTGTATAGGAGGTTCAGACAGATTAGTTTGAACATGTCGACTCTCATTATGAGTACAATTTTGAACTTGTGAAAATTGTTCTACTGTTTTTTCATTATCATCATTTGACACTTTACTCAGTAATGTATTTTCCAAGAAAGTAACATTTCTGGCTTTAATGCAATTTGTTGGAAACTCAGGGTCAATCAATCTATACCCTTTAGTGTCGTTACAATAGCCAACAAATATATAACTTTTGCATTTCGAATCTAATTTCTTTCGATTTGGATTCAATGCATATGCAACACAGCCAAATATGCGGAAATGTTTGATAGATACCTTTCTGTTAGTCCATTTTTCTTCCGGAGTACATCCCATAACTGCCTTTGTGGGACAATGGTTTCGAATATAGACAGCTGTGTTAACAGCTTCTGCCCAGAATTTTTGAGCCAGATTTGCATCCTGCAGCATACATCTTGCTGCTTCCATGACTGTTCGGTTGGCTCGTTCTGCCACTCCATTCTGCTGCGGCGAGTGAGGTACTGTTGTCTGGTGCTGAATGCCGTTGTCCCTCAGAAACATCTGGAAATTTGAATTAATATATTCGCCACCGTTATCACTCCTGAGAACTTTAATCTTTCTACCTGTCTGATTCTCAACCAAGACTTTAAAAGATTTAAACTTCTCAAAAACTTCACTTTTAGTCTTCAAAAAATAGACAAAAGTTTTTCTTGAAAAATCATCTATGAAAAGTAAAAAATATTTTGAGCCACTAAGTGAAGAGGGCATTGGGCCGCACAGATCTGTGTGTACAAGTTCTAATGGTTCAGTTGCTCTGTTGTATGATTTTTTTAGGAATGGTAATCTATTTTGCTTTCCTTGTATACATGAAACGCAGGGTTCAAAACAAGAATCGTTATAAGAAATACCAGAAACCATACCTTGCCTGAGGAGTTTCATACTTCTTCGGTTGAGGTGGCCAAGGCGTCGATGCCATACCTTTTCCGATGTTTCAGCTGGAATTGGCTCCGTCTCCGTCTGATAATTGCCACACTCAACTGTTGCATTCACCACCAGATTCTCCCTAGCTTCCTGAGGAGTAACTGTAACAGCCCTAGGAGTAGCCGATAATGTTTCGGCAATATTTAGTTTATACATGCCTTTATCAAGAGTAGCACTAACCACTTCTACCCCATTGTCATAAACATGACACCCACTAAAGCTGAATACAACCTTGAAACCCTTTTTAACCATAGAACTCACAGATAACAAGTTTCCGCTTAACTTAGGTACATAGTAAACATTACTAACAGTCTTTATTGCACCATTTGCTAATTTTATTCTTACAGTTCCTATTCCTTCCGTGTACAACTTGTCTCCATTAGCCACTTTCACTTCAAGACTTTTATTTTTCACATAATCGCACATCACAGACCTATCACAACACATATGACTTGTAGCGCCACTGTCAATATACCAGGAATCTGCTTCAATGTTCGCTGACAAGGCTGTAAGTAGGGCCTTGGACTCGTCCACCTTTTTCATGTTACTCGTGTTGGTATTTATATTCTTCCAACCACCACTCTTCTTTGGACAGTCCTTTATGAAGTGACCGGTCTTCTTACATCGAAAGCATTTGGGTTGTTTCCGCACAGCTGCAAGGGCCGATCCACTCTCATTCTTGTCATCACGACGTAGATTCTCCTGTAACAACTTGCCCTGTACTACCTCACTGGACAATTTGATGTTGGAATTTTCAATCGCCATAATCAGGGGATCATAATCCTCAGTCAGTCCACTTAGCATTACGACTGCTATGAAATCATCTTCGAGTGGTGACCCAATATCGCTGAGTTGGTGCGATATTTCGACGATTTTGTTGATGTAGCTCTCCATACTTTGGTTCTCTAATTTTGTACTAAACAAAGCTCGCAGTAATGCCAGTCTCCGACACAAACCTCTATCTTCATATGCCTTTTGAAGGTTAGTCCAGGCCTCATGTGCAGTTTTCGCAGACCTGACGTGTGAAAATGCAGCAGGTTGTACAGATAATGCAATGCGGGCGAGTGCCTTTTGTACCTTCTTAGCGTGTTCAGCATCCGTCGGCTCCTTCTCCACAAAGTCCCATAAATCCTCATGGATCAGCACCATTTTCATCATAAATTTCCAAGAGTTATAATTTTCAATGCCTTTTAGTTTGTCCATGACTAGAGAAGACGTGTTGATACCTGTTGCCATGTTGCCGCACAACGTGATGCTTCGATGAGACGTTAAGTTTTTTTCTTCAAGCCGAAATCGCGAATTAATTGATGAAATATTGCAAAAATAACAAACAGGACCGTGCCTGGGCCCATAACCTGAAGGATTATGGTCATAAAGAAAACTAATTTACACGATTAACGTAGATTTATTAGAAAAACAATCGGAGATACAGCGCATACACCAAAGTCAAATATGGAAGAGAAGTGACATTTGCAAAGACAAGTTTTTGACAGCAATGAAGCATTTTTGGAGCTAGTTATTTTTTATTGCGTTTACGAAGTCCCATTTCCAACATTCTATACATTGGCGAGCCAATCGTCGTCGTTGTTAGATACATGCAACAAGCGCAGGAAACGAATCACGAGTGACGTCTGTGACGCGTTGGCATCGCGTCTCACTTCGTACCACTAAAGAGACCGAATACTTGACTTCTGTGCAACTTGAAGCCAGCGCTCAAGATCCGTGCCGGTATCTATACAATGCTCATTGATGTTACAATAACGTTCAAAAACCAAAAAACATTATTCAAAATGTAATAATATTTTCCGTTACCAGGAGCCCAGTAATGGCTGGTGGTTTGTTCGCGATATCGCGCAAGTTCTTCTGGGAGCTGGGCGGCTACGATCCTGGTCTGGACATATGGGGCGGCGAGCAGTACGAACTCAGTTTTAAGGTAAGTTAGTACTCGATATTTTATAGGCCGTAGGTGTTAGCACGTGCTAAACCGGTAAGAGGTAAGACCAAGCCAAAGTACATACTTTGATTTAGGCTTTTTTAGCGTTCCCACCTTTGTTTTTTTAGTTGCTTTATTCATTCCAGGACTATGTTAACTCTTTCCAAGAATCTTGTAGCTCTAGCAAGAAAAGATCCTAGTGGGCCCCGTCCATTAAAACATTCGTAAGTCACCCATGTTTTTTTTAAAATTTTTTTTTACGGTGCTTAAAAATCATCCAATGACAACCCCCGCTCTTGGGTCGAGCGGGAGATAGTGTCAGACTCTTACTGACTAAAAACCCACCCCGTTCCTTCTAGCCTCTTCATACCGGGGCTCGAGCTTCCTTTCGGATAACCCTGGCCCCAGTAGGTAGTACCCAGCTGAGATACCCATGTCATTGTCGCACAGTGTTAAACTAGAGGTGGCAGCACGCGCGAGGCAATAGCCCTCGCACCCCGGCCGCCAGAATTCCGGTCCCGATTTCTGGCGCGGGTTGAGGACAGCGAGTAATGGGTAGCTCGCTGTCCGACCGTACGGTTACCGTCCGGACCGAGCTCAAGTTGTCGACGGCGCGTAGTGTTCCACACGGAGGCCTCAAGGCCTCAAGGAGTTGTCAACAACCGTAGTAGGCCAGCAGGGTCGAAGCCTACTGGGGTCCTGAAACAGTGGCAAAGAAGGAATAGGAGTGGAGTTTTAGTCAGTATAAGTTTGACATGCCCTTCCGTTCCGCCCAAGGGTGGGAAATGTCATTTAGATGATTTTCCAACCTAAAAAATAAAACAGTGTTAAACTAAAAGTGCAAGACACAGAAAGGAACATATCTAAACTGAATTAGGAGCTAAGTCTTTCTATGAAGACCTTGACTACCTCTGAACCTTGAACTTGTCGCGTCGCCTCGGGTCGACGGCATTCTAATCCGGTTAAACAAGATCTAGCTGACGTCTAAATATAGTAAAAATACCTTTTAAATCTAGTGAATTTGTGAAATAAAACGATATGCACTTCAAAATGTTTTTTAATGCTATGCAAGCGTTTTTTTAATTGTTATATACTAGGTTTTCCCCGCGGCTTCGCCCACGTTTATTAATATACTTTAATACCTTTCACCTTTTCTTCCCTCTTTCTTCCCCTTTTTTCACTTTTTTTTTTTAAATAAATTAGCCTATGTCCGTCTCCAGGGTCCTAACTATCTCTGTACCAAAATTCATTAAAATCCATTTAGGCGTAAAGACGTGACAAACAAACAAACTCGCTTTCGCTTTTATAATATTAGTAAGGATTATAAACCAGTGCTTGACTGCCCACCTGATGGTAAGCGGTGATGCAATTGTTGATAGTGAGGCGCACTAGTTTATTAAGAGCACTCGTAACCAATATTCTCAGGGAGTTTTTTTTAAGGTGGGATATCATCCAATTCCGTCTTCTGCTCTAGGGCAGAGCAGGAGAGACTGTCAGATTTGTACTGACTAAAACCACACCTATGGTCCTTCTTGCCATTGCGTTCTAAGACCATGGGTTTCTCTTTCGAAAGCACCCGTGGCATCAGTAGGCGTCGGTTCTGTTGAGCCTCTTTTTTTTGTAAGATGATTTACCCAATCGGGAAAGGAGGAGGTACTCTCAGACTTTTACTAACTAAAAACCCAGTTCTGTTCCTTCGTTGCATTTCGTACTGGGGCCGAATCTTTCTTTTAGAAGCAGACCCTTGTCCTAGTAGGCTTCGACCCTGCTGGACCCCTCCGGTTTTGCGGAACGTCACGCGCCATCGACGACACGGGCTCGGTCCGGATATTTACTGGACGACCGGCCAGCCAGCTACATATTTTCAGGGATTATATCGCTGGAACCCAACAATCCTTTCAGAGTTGCGAGTCGCAGCCCACATTCAACTATTTGAAGTTCCTTTCCTATGAAAGGAACTTTCTGTATGAAGAATTGATTCAAAAAAAATCTTGGAGAAAGAAAAAAATATGTTTATGTGAGTCAAACACTAAAGCCTACAAATAATGTTCGAACGAGTTTGGGTGTTTTCATTATCGTGCGGGATTGATCACGCATGCGGGATTGCCTCGCACATGTAACCCCCGCAAATATCCATTTCATACAAGTATTTATTGTAATGCGTCGATTACGCACGCGAGACGCGTTTTTTTTTTGTATTTTGAAATTTTCTGTACTCGGAGCAAATCTGCATGCGTGATGAAATCCGCCTTAAAACACCCTTTCCGTGGCTCTGGGACGCTATGGGTAACTCAAGGAACACAGGTTTTAGTCAGTAAAGTCTGAACCGCCCTTTCGTTCGACAGAGCGAGAGAAGTAGATGATTACGATGATTACGAAGATTGAAGAGTAAAGGTGGGAACCTTAACTCTTCAATCGTAATAATTAGAGACACAATAGAAAGACAATGGTTGCGCGAACGCCGGTATTCGCTTGGGGTTTAATGAAAAAAAATAAAAAAAGTTTGAAGGACTCTTTATTATGTGTATTTTTTTCTATATTGTATTTAGTAGCTAATATAAAAATGTATTTATGAATGTATAATTGAATGGTGTATTAGATATGGCAGTGCGGCGGGCGCATGGTGGACTGTCCGTGTTCGCGCGTGGGGCACATCTACCGCAAGTTCGCGCCCTTCCCGAACCCCGGACATGGCGACTTCGTTGGCAAGGTAACATTACAAGTACTACGTGTATTCGCTCCGGCTATTAGCTCAATATTGTGTTAAGTTGTGTACGCACATACGAACATGCATGATACGCAACAATTTGGATCGCACGTATGTATGTATCACTAATGAACATCGAACACTTTGTTCGTCAATCATGTTAGCGGTGATCTTTTAATATATTCTGTATGGAAGGTGTTCTCCATGAATCAATGAGAACATCAAAAAACTTTTCTCTACTTCACAATCGACCACTTCAACGACGCCACCATGGCTATAGACGACTATTACGACGAACTATGTTTGCGTTCGTGTTCGAATATGCCGTCCGTACGAACACAATGTTCAAGTCTGATGTTTGTCTTCGTTATGTTCGTGTCAGTACTGCGAACACGGCTTTAGCTCTGTGTGTTGGCGCCGTGTTTTCTGTACGTTGTAGGTGTATGGTGTTCACCTCAGACTCCGCATCGTACAATAGCATATGCCCTAAGAAGTTTTAAAGCTCGAGGTTTTCGATTTTGTCGTTAGTTCTTTTATTTTGAAGGGATTATGGAGAATTTGCAATTTAAGTCACGCGTATTAATAATAATTTCAAGAAAGCAAAAAAAAAAAAAAACGCCAAGACGCACATTCAATGAAAGTGTGTTTGTAATACTTACCTATCAAAATAACATATTTTTACTTTGGGAAATTCATTTTGAAAATATGCTCGATACCTATAATATAGTTTCACCTGCCCCGATGTTTGTCTGTCATCAAATCTTGCAAATTAAATTTGACCCACTTCCCGATTACGGAAATTTTGCATGCATGTGTAAATCAAATGACAATCCAAAATTATTATGACATGGAGCTGATCTGATGATGGAACCTTCCGGTTCCATGGCTATAGGTATTTGGTAGTTAAACGACACAACCCCATCGAGTTTGGGCTCGTATGATTCGTCTTGACGAGTATTAATTATATAGGTACATATACTGAGCTATAAAAGCTTGCTATGAAAAAAATATTTTTATTAAAAGCTTGTTTGAGGTACAGTGCAGTACAGTGTTTTATATTTCTGTCTGTCTATAGAACTATCGTCGCGTAGCCGAAGTGTGGATGGACGAGTACGCCCAACACTTGTACGCGAGAAGACCTCACTACCTCAAGGTCGACCCCGGCGATATCTCCGAACAGAAGGCGCTCAGGCAGAAACTCAAGTGCAAGTCTTTTAGATGGTTTATCACGCAGGTAAATATTCATCATTATCATCATTATTTCAGCCGAAGGACGTCCACTGCTACCCATAAGCCTTCCCTAAGCGTCGCCACAACGAACGGTCCTGTGCGTCTCGCAACCACCGCATTATCGTGACTCTTCTCAGGTCATCGCTCCACCTTGTGTGTCGGCCGCGCCAACGTTGCGTGCTCCGGTACGCGGTCACCACTTCACCTTCGGAGCGAGGCGGAGTGGCAGGCGGTCGCCTCCTTCTGCGAAGCAGTAATGCTAGCAAAGGAGGAGGCCTACCGGGGCCGGGGTTATCCGAAAGGAAGTTTAAGCCCCGGTATGAAGGCTAGAAGGAACGGCGCGGGGTTTTTAGTCAGTAAGAGTCTGACACTATCTCCCGCTCCACCCAAGAGCGGGTTTTGTCATAAGATGATTTTCCCCGTGGACAAAAAAAAAAACCCGCCTTCACTTCGCCGGTCACCTTTTGGCCACATCGACCATCCGATCGACGAGCAATGTGCTCTGCCCACTGCGACTTAAGTTTGGTAATTCTTCGGGCTATGACAGCGACTTTGGTTCTTCTGCGGATATCTTCATTCCGGATACGATCACGCAAAGAAACTCCGAGCATAGCCCTCTCCATACCCCTTTGGGTAAGCCTTTTGATGAGCCCCATTGTAACTGACCACGTTTCAGTGCCATATATATCAACATTGGCAACACACTGGTCATGGACTTTCGTCTTGAGACACTGTGTTATATTGGACGAGACGAGAAGACACCGCACAGCTTTCTGAACGCAGCCCAGCCAAGTCGGATTCGACGATTGATCTTTTCTTAGAGATAAATATTGTGAAGGCGGAAATATAATGAATTGATTTCTCTCAAGTAGGTAAAAGGAGCTCTTGCCTGAATGCCAACTAGCAAGGTTACCTTGGTTGGAACGCTAGATTGCTATCGTGTGGCCAACCCTTTATAGTGGCAGCCGCCTCCTTCGCTCACATTACTGTTTCGCACAAAGAAGCGACTGTTTCTGCTCTCTCGCTTCAACAACTTTTCACTCTGATGGTAATTTTTATTTTCAGATCGCCTTCGACCTAACAGCTAAATACCCGCCCATAGAACCGAATCCATTTGCTACCGGACGTGTAAGTACATTCTACACACTTTATATTTTAAAACTTCATGCAACACAAATGTACAAAGGCGGACTTAATGCCTTAGGCATTCTCTACCAGACAACCAAGGGTGGTGAAGAGAAAACATGGCAGGTGCATGTACAAACAAAAAAAAAAGAATTTTAGTAAGAAAAATAAGGGTACAAATGCTGCACTAATATTATAAAGGAAATATAAAAGGAAAATTTGTATTTTTGTGTTTATGTTTGTAAGTTTCCAAAAATATTTAAAAAAGGGTGTGTCCAACTTGTTAAGTTGACACTAAGTACAACACAGGCAGATCACAGCGGGCATTAGGCCGCCCGCGCATAGTTGGGTGCGTGAGCAAAACTATCCCTCAGTCGCCGAATGGCCCGGTGATCATGTATTTGTGCGGACAATCAAATAACATAAGCTTATCTAACTTAACATAAGCTTATCTATCTAACTTAAAGCTTAGCTAACTTGGTGATTTTTCATGATACAGTTATGAAATTTTGTACATAAATTCTTTCCATAAAAATACTAGACACGTGTATGTTGTTTACGTAGTCAGTATTTCAGTTATGTCTTTAAGTGTGGCAACAGATGTAAGTACTTTTGTTAGGTCGGGTTCACACCTGTTCTAACAATAGGCTAGTTGCCGTAAATAAATTAATTAGTCCGTATTTTAAAGAATTACTTTGTTATCAAGAGTTATAAACCTTATCGTAAAAGCGTCAGGGAGCCATGTGTTAACAATGACATAGAAGGAACAGAAGTGGGTTTTTAGTCAGTAAAAGTCTGACACGCCCTCGCGCCCCGTCAAAGGGCGTGAAATGTAATGTAGATGATTTTTCCACCTAAAAAATCTCAGGGTGAGGTCCTCTTTAAATCATCAAAAATCTGACTATTTGAGAAACTGGATTTATAAAAAACTTCTTCAACTTTTAACGTGAAATGCGCAAAACCTCAGACATCCCAAATGATTTTTAATTAAATGGACCAATTCTGAGAGAAAAAAAATATTAAAAAATATAGATGTTTTACGTGCTGTTTTAATTTGTTTAGGATTCGTATCTACATTGAAATAAGAACGATTGCGAGTATGAGAAAATTGACATAGACGACTACCATTTGTGTTTGTTTACCTATTTTGGCGGGATGGCGCACGTGATGCCTTGACCTATTAATAGATAGGAAGATGTTTTTGAAAATTTAACCTATATTAAAAAATGGTTCAATCAATGGATCAGAATAACTAGTAGAATATAATAAATAGTAAATAGTATTCTGATCAAACGAGTTTCAGGTTTTGCAAATTTAACGTTACACGTTGTATAAGTGATGAAAAATCTTAGATTCTTTCAGATCTTAGTATAAGTGTCGCTGTAACTAAATATCATTATTTTATAGGTCCGCCCAGTATCAAACCCCAAGATGTGTTTGGACGCTCACCACGGAGGAGCAATGGACAAGTTGCACATCGAGCCCTGTGTCACCACGCCTTACGGGGAGCAAGATTTCCAGTTCTCTTGGCACAAGGATGTCAGGTCAGTAATGTGTTGAAGCAGCGTATAATAACCTATATGTGAAAAAATCGCTTTTAGCGATAAGACCGCCCATTGTGACACCCTATTAATTTTAAGTTTCTTATGTAATTTTTATTTTTGGTGTACAATAAAGAATTTATCTATCTATCTATCTATCTATCTATCTATCTATCTATCTATGTGTCCCCGCACACGGGCCTCAAATAAACGCCGCTTCAAGCTTCTTTTTGCGGCGACCTTTTTTTATGGCACATGTGCGGTGGTGTCGCCACAAAAAAAAAAACGCTTGAAGCCGCTTCAAGGTTCTCCGGCCACAAGCTGTCGCGCGCTTCAGCTGTTTTTTGTGGAGGCTTCTAGCTTTTTTTGTGGCCGCTTCTAGCGTTTTATTGTGGCGGCGTTCTTTTGAGGCCCGTGTGCGGGGCAGTAAGTGTAACAAGTGTCATTAAATTGCCAAATGAATTATGGCAAAGTATTATTCAACGAAAAGTTTTATAATATGTAACCTAATCTAGAAGCCCTTTTAACCCTTCAGATACCGTCAATTAGAGACACAATAGTAAGACAATAGATGCGCGGCCACCGGTGGTCGCTTGGGGATTCATGAATTAAATTAAAGCAACGACCCCAAACGTAGGCACGGTCTCGCTAGATGGCATTTTTAGGTAGTTTTGTTTTTAGTGTGGGTCATTATACCTAGTTGTAACCGGTGGCACTCATCAAATCCTCCAAGGTACACGTGTAAGGGCACTTGGGACATTCTAATGTTTGGCTCATGTTTTGAACAGGAGCACCGCAATCACATTGAGTATTCCGACAGGTCTATAAAATCCCATTTCTCTAAGTTGTGCAACGGCCTACCTGGTTGCGCAACCGATTTAGTGCTTCCCATATAGAAAGTTGGGCTACTGCAAATCGCGCCCAGGCGGGATATATGGTCTTGGGGTTTCAAGAAATCGGATGGTGGTACAGGTGATGTGTTAAGGATGGACTGTGTGCTACGAAGAATGTTTCTCTGGCTCTTAAGCCTACTTACATTGAGTGCCAGAGTTCATCGAAAACATTTCCTTTGACTCAGAAAATAGTTTGTAAATTGTGATGTTGGTTCAAACTTATGTACTTAATAAATATCTTTTTATTTTATTTTTTTTATTTACTTGGGGCTGTGCTGTGTTCGAAGAGGGATGAATATACTACATATACTAATATTTTTCTCCATGAGGCTTGACAGAAACTACAGAACGCCACCTGCTAGGATCCTATCATACTTCTTTTTAATTAATTCATGAATCCCCAAGCGACCACCGGTGGCCGCGCATCTATTGTCTTACTATTGTGTCTCTAATTGACGGTATCTGAAGGGTTAATTATTTAATTACACGTGTATATTTCAGAGTTAAATCGAGAAACATGTGCTTGGACCTGCCGGAGTCTGCGGACAAGAGTGCGATACGACTGTTCTCTTGCCACCTCGGGGGAGGCAACCAGCTGTGGAGGTATAATTTGGTATGTACACACGACAATTATCTATTTGCTACCCTTATATACTGCTAGGTATAGCTACTTTCACGTTTATTCCTCTATGTGAGCGCTCCTAATGTGACTTTTACATTTTGTATACGTAGTTTTATAGTCTACTAGCTTTTGCCCGCGGCTTCACCCGCGTACATAATCCCAGGATAAAAAGTATCCTATGTGTTATTCTGGGATATGGTCTACTCGTGTACCAAGTTTCATCGAGATCCGTTCAGTAGTTTTTGCGTGAAAGAGTAACAAACATCCATACATCCATTCATACATACAAACTTTCGCATTTATAATATTAGTAGGATAGTATTATAGTATTTAATAAAGCTATTCGAGGGGAATTGCTCTGATAGCCAAAATACAGGCCTTGCCTAGTTTGGCCACAGTTGCTACTATATTGTTTATGAATTTACTTACCGCACCACATACGATTGTAAAATTGGTAAATTTAATAAATCTGTAGAAGTTTTTAGTTGATAATTTTTATACAATAAAATTGTGTGTAACTTAATATATTACTTAGGCTTTGTTTCATTGCAATCGGTTGTTTATATCGAAAGATATGCTGCATTCATTGACTGTTAGACGGTACAAAGTTCGCCGGGTCAGTTAGTCGATAATATAGGAACATGGTATAGTCCATCCTTAGGCACCTACTTCGTGGAGACTCAGGGCCCACTGGTCAATATGCATAAAGGCTGACTAGACCCACCGTACAATTGTGTCAAAAATGAGAATTCCCACTTCTGGGCCTACGCGTTACAGTCAACTATTCATCATTCATCATCATCATTTCAGCCGACAGACGTCCACTGTTGGACATAGGCCTCCCCTAAGTGTCGCCACAATGATCGATCCTGTGCGTCTCGCATCCATCGGTTTCCCGCAACCCTCACCAGGTCATCGGTCCACCTTGTAGGAGGCCTTCCGACGCTGCGTCTTCCAGTACGAGGTCGCCACTCCAGAACCTTTCGGCCCCAACGGCCATCTGTTCTGCGAGCAATGTGCCCTGCCCATTGCCACTTAAGTTTGGCAATTCTTCGGGCTATGTCGGCAACCTTGGTTCTCCTGCGGATATCTTCATTTCTGATTCGATCCCGCAAGGAAACTCCGAGCATAGCCCTTTCCATTGCCCTCTGGGTGACTTTGAGCCTTCTGATGAGGCCCATTGTGAGCGACCACGTTTCGGCACCATATGTCATCACTGGCAACACGCACTGGTCATAGACTTTCGTCTTGAGACACTGTGGTATATTGGACGAGAAGATACCGCGCAGTCTCCCGAACGCCGCCCAGCCGAGTCGGATTCGACGATTGACCTCTTTCTCGAAATTAGCTCTACCCAACTGGATTGTCTGTCCGAGATAGACTCAACTATTACCTACCTATTAACTACTAGGGAAAATTATTTTAACACGTAAAAAAATCCAAATTACAATATATAAAAAATGCGTTTTATTCATTCATTAACAACTCTTATTGGATCAGATTCCTGCAACCTTTACCAGTTCATCGGTCTACCTTGTAGGAGAGACTTAACCCTACAAGGTAGACCGATTACCTGGTAATGGTTGAAGTAATCCGATGGATGCGAGACGCACAAGACCGTTCATTGTGGCGACACTTGGGAGAGGCCTATGTTCAACAGTGGACGTCTGTCCGCTGAAATGATGAAGATGGTGATTGGTTAAGCATGGATATGTGGCTAAAAAGACATTGTGACAGATTTTATAAATCATTTGTCTATGTTGTCAAATATGACGTTAAACGTCAAATCATTTACTTTGTGGTGTTTGCGCCAGTGAATGTGTTCTACTTCTATTGCAATATTTGTATTTTCTTTTCCAGGAAACAAAACAAATAAAGCACGGTTCAGATGACCACTGCATTGACTGGAGTCCATCCACTAACGATGTTTACATCTTCCGCTGCGACCCAACACAGGGCACTCAGAAATGGACCATAGACTACGTGGATGAAGAGATGCTGGCGAAGTGGGACTCCATGCGGATGAAAGTCACGGGGCCGGTTGAGGACCCATAGACATATGTATGTTTTATTGTATTTTTGTAGGCATTGGGTAAAAGATAGAGTGGTCATGTTATAAGAAATAATTATTGTATTAAAAATTTCCGTAGAAAACTGCCATGGTTCTAGGTCATGCTGTGTTAAAGGCACCAGTGTTCGTGTAATTAGACAAACCTGAGAAATTCAAGCTTTTTCTCTGTGTTAGCATCACATTTATAGTTTTTAAATGGTAATCAAGAGCCTTGTTATAGTTTAATTCACTGATTTTTATTCATTACTAGCTTTTGCCCGCACGGCTTTGTTCCCGCTTTTTCCTACTCCACCCTACTATTCGCTACTGCATCTTACTATACCCTACTCTACCCTACTATACCCTTCTCTCCCTACCCTATCCTACTCTACCCTACTCTACACTACTCTATACTACTCTACCCTAATATACCCTATTTCTACCCTACCAAACTTCACATAAACCATCTACTAAATAGTCCGAACAAAGCCTAAACATTTGGTTTGGATAGGTGAGCCCGTTTTTGAGTTATAAAATTACAACGAAAAGTGGTATTGATTTTTATATATTCATTACTAGCGCCCCCCACAGGTACAAATTATATACGCAAACCTTTTTCGTTTATTGTTCTACCTATTTGTGAAAACCACACAAAAATCTATTGCGTGGTTTAGGAGTTAGCGGATAAACCGACAGACGGAAAGTTATTTTATCTTATACCTAGTCAGGTAGTCAGGCTGTCACATGTTTAATATGAAATAATTGAGACAAGTTCATTCATTATGTAACCATTTATATACGAAAATGAACTAACAAAACATAGATTCTTATGATACGGTTGAAGTAGCGATACACGCTAGAGTATACCTGACAGATTTGCCTGTAAGTACAGTTGAGTTTACAGGTGAACCGGAGCGTGTATGTTGCAACACTGCGCAGGTTTCCACACAAGCTTACCTGACAGGTAATACTACAGGCAAACCTGTCAGGTATACCACAGCGTGTATGGCTTTACATTATAAAATTATTTCACTCTAAAATTGCTCGCTGTGTCGCTGCCTTCGTTGCCATTTCTGTCGATACTATTTATTTCTGGTAAATGTCGCTATCGTCTTAAAAAGCACGACGAGTATGATTGACTCTATCCTTACCCAATGTTTTATACTAATGTATTAGAGGTCTTGTAGGAATAAGCGCGTCAGACGAAAGGCGTGACTGGTCTGTTTCTATTGTTTCCATTTTGAGTACGCTCAGAGTTGAATCTCGTATTTTTTACTAGATGTCACTACTAGGCTTCCAAAGGTCGTAACGTGATATTTAGTGTCTCCAATATATATTAGAAAACCTAACCCCACAATGTCGAATATATTCGTGATTATGGGGTTTCGGAATAAAACACTTCATATTTATTACGATGTCTGGAGCTGGGGTCTGAGTCTGGGGTTGGCACGTCCGACTCGCTCGGTGGCTAGCTCACAACTGAGGGCTGATACCCGCCATCGTGCGGCCAGTCTATGCAACTCATAACTGCACTCTTTATTTGTATACGTCATAGTCATGAATCTGGCTATCCGACTGGTAGTTTCAGACATTGGCGAGTTTTAAAAAATAAAAAAGTATTATTAAAGATTACTTTTACTCTATCTAAAAGGTCAAATAGACAAGGCATTGCAGGCTAGCCACTGACGCTCATTGAATATTAGCGATTTCAACCGGTATACGACAGAATTACTTTCACATTTATAATATTAGTATGGATTTCCATTTGCAGTTCGTGTACTTAGGGTGTTACCACACCAATCGATCGATACTATCGATCGACATCGCTAGCTTTAATTGATCGACGGATACCGGTCGACAAACCAATCGATCGGTTGCCGATCGATGGCATCGATCGACGATCGATCGAATGGTGTAGTAACACCCTTATTTATGCTATATCTCTTCAATTCGGTCCCGTCTTTAGTCTGACGCGCTTTTGATATCGCTTAGTAGGCTGACTAACGTACGTAACGAAGGTACTATTAAACTTAATAGGAATGAATATAGGTAAGTAGATTCTGGCTGAAAGCATCGGTGTTTAGATAAAAATTAGGGCTTTTACAGACTGGGCATGTTTTAAGCGCATATCAATGTCTTTGCTCGGAGTTTCAACACTATAAGCGCTTGTGTCGCATTGGTCTGACGCGTGTTTTCATGTTCTATTCACCAGGATCGTCTGTTTATGATTGGGTACTCCATCTCGTTTAGCTCTTCAATCCCTATAAGTGACTAAAGAGCTGACAAGATGGAGTATTTGGTCGTGAATGTGCGATCCTGGCGGTAACTCTTGCGCGTATGCAAGAGTTTTGTCAGATATACAGGGTGTAAGAGACATCCCTTCGCAAACTTTAAGGGCATGGTCAGTAAACCAAACTGAACCACCTTCCATAAAGTTTTCTTATCTAGACACGAAAAAAAAATCGGCCTTACCATACAAGTTGTCCAATCAAGTTTATAATTTTGTACGGTGAGGCTGATTTTCTTTTTCGTTTTCTGAAAAAAATCTTATGGAAGGTTGTTCAGTTTCGTCTACTGAGCAAGACCTTAAAGTTTGTGGAGGGCTGTCCCTTACACCCTGTTTCTGACGAAGGCGCTTAAAAGGTTAATGTTTAAAAATATAGAAAACACGCCCTGTGTGTAATTACCTTAATGATAATAAGTTCCAAATAATAATATCTATGTTGTCTTCTCACTTATACATAACGATTTCTGACAAGTTAGGACGCTTTAACTATCTTCGATGTTGCTAACGATAAAAATTACCAAAAAACTTATGACATGAAATTTATTAATTGTAACTAGCCTAGACATGTAGGTATAAATAGAAAATAAGTAGGTATGTATTAAAATTTTTAAATGTTGATGCAATGTTGCCCGCGGTCGCAATTTACACTTGGTAGCTATATACTTGTTAAGGCCTTGGTTCTTATTTAACATAATTTTTAGTTTATGCGAAACCTGAACATAGTTCGTTCAGAATGAGTAACTGAATGGATTCCAATAGTTTTTACACTATGTTATATTTTTCTCATGACTATTTAAAAAGGTCAGTTGCATACCACCACAGTACAACACAGGTTACGTCAGGTCATAGCGGGCATAAGAAACCCAGCAAACAGCTGAGCGCAAGTATAAAACAACCCCTCAGTCGTCTGGATGGCTTGATGACTATGTTCTTTGGCTGACATAACTTTGTGATTTTTCATGATACAATAATGACATATTATACATAGACTCTTTTCATAAAAATACTAGATACGTATTTCAGGTTTTGCATATACTAAAAGTAATGTTCTATAGAAAAGGTCTGCGATGGGCTGTGTTGGTAATATGTAATTATTTTATATACAGAACTTAATGTTTCCTGCACTTCAAAATAAACAGTTTTAATTAACTTAAAAGCTAAGCTTCAAAAGTAATTCGGTTTTTTTTAATTATTAAAATGTAATTCTTAATTTAATTTTTAAAAGTTGATTATATTATGCTATTCAAATTATTTATCTACTGGTGCTATTTCTATGGTTCTGTGCTGTTCCCTGAATGCTGTCTTTAATTCCGTATATGAATATAAATTATTATGTTAATTTCTTATTTTAATAAGTATTTTATATAGTGTGTATAGTTTTTAAAAGTTTTATATTGTGCTTTATTGATGAGAGTTTAACTTACTATTGCTATTTTTTATGCTTGAATTCGACTGATTTTTAAATCGATAATATGTATAATAAAAACGTTATCACTTTGACATAAATGCATTTAAATATAAAGTGTTAAATGAACTGCGAATTCTCGCGTAAAGTGAAATGCCATTTCTTTTTATGCTTAGGGTTAATATTATACTTAATATTTTGTAAGTAGTTGCGATGTTCAAATAATGGAAAACCTTATCCGGCTTCTGATACGCTAATAAAAACACAAAAAAAAAGAAATTAACAGTTTTGTATTGGAAAAACTAAATTGAGGTCATTAGGTTTGATTTTTGCTTTGCGTAATATCTTTGACAACTTACAAGAATGGTGGTAAGTTAGATCGAGTTGTCTAAGCTACCGCCAAATTTGTTGGTTTAACAACTTGTCAGTTTGACAACTTGTCAATTTGACAACTTGTTACTTTTTTATTTTGAGTCGTGTGATTTGTCAAGGCTATCCAATATTAACTGCAATGTGTTTGTATCCTACAATAATCTCTAACATTTATTATAATAACGAGGCACGCATTTTTAGCAGCATAATAAATTAATAATTGTAGTAGTTAAATTGTGTGTTCGTAGTAAGGACATTTTATAGTCGAAATTAGTCATGGTCAAGTATTTTATTTTTATAAATTAATATATTCTATTATTATGTTAACCCTTCAGATACCGTCAATTAGAGACACAATAGTAAGACAATAGATGCGCGGCCACCGGGTGTCGCTTGGGGATTCATGAATTAAATGATATTTATTTGCAAATAAATATCATTTATCATTTATGTTATTCGAATTAAATTAGCTAGTGTAACTCCGCAGATGCCATGAGTATCGAACTCATAACTTCAAGTAGGTAACTATAATTTGGTTTCTAATTTCGAGTTTTGGTACGCTCGGGGCCGTAACTATCACCTTAATGCCTCTAAACTAAACTCTATCGACGAAGACATGACACGACGGCACGACGCTGCCTCTTCGTTTATAGGGTTACTTAGATTTGTATGTAAGCTTCACATAGGCGTACACCAAGCGTATAATGACGAATATGCGTCCATGGTCAGTAGGCCTAATAATGCACTGAGTGCGAGTTGTTTTTACGTTAACGCGATCAAACATTATGATATTTGGCTCTCTGATTGGTTTAGAGCTTGGAGCCGGCCAATCGGAGTGCCGAACGTCATAAACGTGTCGCTTTCTGGTATTTATTTTATCGTTATTAGATTTGATACCATATCACGTCGACCGAGTTTCACGAGCTCATTCAATTTGATCTTCTAAAAATAAAGGTGTATAATTAGGCCGCGCTCACACTTTATCGTGACGACATATCGTGTAGTTTTAAGTGTCTTGGCTTATACATTTTATTGGAGGTGTTCACCATTTAGGACGACACGATTAACTGCCATGTATGACTTTTTCGTGGTGACAACAGATTTTCATGACAGTGAGAAATGGTTAGCATGACAGTCGTAAAAGCGATAAATATTTGTCAAGACTAAAACTTGACGGTAAACCATGTCTCGTTGTTTCGACTATCTGTCATGGCCATGAAAAACAGTTGTAATAACGGGTACAGCTTGAGACGATAATCGGCCGACGGTAAATTAACCGTTACGACATAGTGAGAACGCGGCCTTAGAATCGATGTTACTAAAGTGATGATAGTTACACAATGTGTAGTAAAATTTTTAACATCACACAATTTGATAACTTCCAAATGTTTTTAGTGGTATAAATATTGTATTTTTCTAAATGTATGCTTTGTTAGAGGCAAGGGTGGGGCCTTGTATGATGCCATTGATTGGTCAATACGATGAGACGTGTTAATATATATACTAGGGCCGGTTTTTTAAATTAAGAATTTGAAGTTAAATGTCTATGATCTAAGATCCGATAGAAGAAATCTCTTCCCTCATCACACACACAACTTCAAATTCTTAATTTTTTAAGAAATCGGTTTATAGTTTGCGAACGGCTTAAAATCTTAGTAGTACGCAAAATTAGAGTGCTTAAATATCGTCGAAACCACAGAAAAGATGAAAGAGGTTCGAATGGCCTTGTGAGAAGGGCAGGCGTGCCTCTAAATATGATCATGCTCATAATAATTGACACAGCCAATAACAAATTTGCGATCTAAGTGTGGCGTGGTCTGTTAAAGAAGGCGCCAGATTACAAAAAAATAACGGTCATTTACCCTTCTACAATATTGTTGATACTATTAATTTCAAAAACGGAAACAAAGACAAAGCTATCTTCAATCAACATCTATCGTGATCCTTAACATTTTCTAGTAATGAAAAACAGTTTGTTGTTTGTTTTTAGGGTACCTACGCAGAGATATTACAAAAAGGTCAATGACCGTTATTTTATTGTTATCTGGCGCCTACTTTAGTTGCGTAATGCGCGTTCGTATTGATTTATTGCCCGTAGTGGGGTTAAAGGGTGGGAGACAAGCGGCGACATTCGTAGTACAAATCGGAAAGTATTTCCTTTCTAACCTCTTTCATCTTTTCTGTGGTCGAAACTATCCTACTGCTGTTGAATTGGGTGATATTTGCCAAATGAGGCAATATGTATTAGATAACGCTTTAGACGTTGTTACAGCCATTATTTCGCATTTTTGTACAACATAGGCTATCGTGTAGTCAAGTAGTTACGTCTGTTACTAAATATATTATATGTTGTGCCGACATATTTTTTGTATAAACCTATTGTTGATTTGTTTGTTTGTACGAGTCTATTCCATTGTGAAACATATCACTAGTTGTATATAAGCACTTTACTTTTATTTGTATATTGAAAATAAATTATTTTTATAAAGCAAATATGTTGGGTTTTTCTTTCGGCTTGACCAGTACCGATAACTAGCCTTGTATTCATCCCGGTGTGAGCTTCTATAACTTTGTTCCTAGAAAAACTACAATTTACATAAAAAGGCCTATATATAAAAATGTTTGCGCACTAGAACTTTAATAATACATTAAAGTTCTCCATCGACACGACTACATGCACTCCGTTAAAGTTTTGTTTAGGTACGGAGCCCTAGTTCTTTGGCTAAAATAGAAGTGGTCTAAGTTACTTCATATAGCAGTACTGTTGCGCTAGCGATAAGAGCAGTAAGTATGTTTATCGTGTTTTGAGTAATTGTCGCGCAGTTTTTGTTTTTCCGGACTTCTTTTTTTAAGTTATATTGTGATAGTTGAAACGTGTAGCCCAAATAAAGCGCTTTTGTATTCTTCACTCAATACAATTGTATATATTATGTTAGAATAGTTTTAAATGACGGAATGAAAGGATTTTCCTTTTATTCCAAAAAATCACTTACTGCTAATATCGCTAGCGCGGTAGAGTAGCTATCTAGCAGTGAAAGTCTCATCTAAATCGGTCTAGCTGTTTCGGAGACTAGCCGGAACAAACATTCTATATCGAATATCCTTTCATATGCATTTAGTCTGTAGGGTTCACCCCTACCATATAATTTATTTACGTTTATAATAAACTTCAACTTTTTGAGATGCGTGGGTAAGTCGAACATAGACCTCGCCGCCTACCGCCTGCGACCGCGCATCGATCGTACTCGCTAATATATGTGTTAACCCTTCAGATACCGTCAATTAGAGACACAATAGTAAGACAATAGATGCGCGGCCACCGGTGGTCGCTTGGGGATTCATGAATTAAGAGATTCTTTATTGTTTCACGTGGACATTCTATTGTATCGTGCTGTGACTATTGTGTGTTTCTTTCTAATTCATGTACTCCTTCTGTGTTGTGTTATATGTGTTGTGATGGACCGGTCGAGTAAACCGTAAGTACTTAATTCATGAATCCCCAAGCGACCACCGGTGGCCGCGCATCTATTGTCTTACTATTGTGTCTCTAATTGACGGTATCTGAAGGGTTAATTAGCAGTGACTTTTTATTTCCACGCACCCGCACTCACCGCTCACTACATACACAAAGACTTAGCTAAAAGTCAAATAATGCTATTTTATTAATATTACAAACAGAAGATGTATAGTCTAGGTTGTACTCTCCCACAGCTAAGCAGAGGCCTCCCTCAATACGCTTCAACGGTCACGATTTTTCGCTTCTTCTGTCCAATTTTATAGCAAGACATCCAGATCACTCCGCTATCTCCTTTCCCTTCGTGGTCTGCCAAGGCTCTGTGTCGCTGTGTTACACAGACACAAAACCCTCAAACAGACCTACGCCAGTTGCCTAAACTCTAAACAGTCTCCGCACCCAGGTTGGGCGCAGCAAAGACAATCTCCACAGGTGCCCCGTTCTCGGATGGTTCCGATCTTCAATGTTTGTAGCGTCACTCCGCAGACGATGTCCCACCTTCCATCTTGCACCTCGTGCCCGGTTACCTGCTCACGTAGGGACCTAATGACAGCATCAGCTGATGGCATTGCCGTGGCCGAATACTGGGCTGAGCAAGGAATCTGACTGGTTTTGCCATCGATACACTAAGAAGAAGAAGGGCATCAATCCTGTATTTTAAGGGTACATACTGTACACAGTTCGTCAGTCATGTGGAAGACCAGTACCCCTAGCCAAGTTGCAAATCTGCAATAGTTAACGCTAGTAGAAAACTTAAATGTACGGGAATGACGTTATCTCAACGCTCATTCACGTGGTCAGAACAAAACAATTGGCGGCAAGGTCAACTCGAAGCGTTAGACGCAAGCGAAACGGTTGTTACTTGGCTAGGGGGGCAGACCTGCCCAATGTTGTTTCAGTTAAGCAGCCTTTTGAGCCACATCAATGATTTGCGTATTGGTGTTTAGAACATGATCTGTCAATTAAGGCTACGCTCCCATAGCATGCTGGCAAGTTTTTTGTCAGTGACTGAATTTACGTTGCTGGATCAGGACATTTAAAAATTCGTATTTTTTTTGAGGGTGTTAATCATCTAAAAACTTTTTTCGCCGTGGCTGGGGCGAGAGGGATTGTCAAACTTGACTAAAAACCCTGTGTGCATGGTCCTGTATGTGTACTTCTTTAGTTGCCTTTTGGGTTCTTATGATGTGTTGATAAATTTTATTCTTTACAAACCTGGGTATAATTTTACGTTTTTACTATTAATTCATGAATCCCCAAGCGACCACCGGTGGCCGCGCATCTATTGTCTTACTATTGTGTCTCTAATTGACGGTATCTGAAGGGTTAATAGTTAAGAAAAGGAGGATCAAATGAAACCATTATATATTTTAATACTTTTTTTATTACATATTCCATTAGAATACTTTCTATTATTATCGTACATGCTTGCGTCTGATCAGCACGCACCCTCCCGACTAACAGAGTATGACTGTGGACTATCTATACACATTCAGAGTATTTTAATGGGGTCTATGCACCATATCTACATACAAATTAAATGCATTACGAGGAAATCAGTTCTACATGTAAATGCTTCGTGTGAAGATCGTACACTGTAAGCTCTCTAAAGTAATCTAGAAGCTGAAGTCTATGGATGTCAATGGCCGCACGTTATCTATGGAGCTGGTTCTCCCATCGATTTTCCCGCCAAAAGTTTGAAAACCGTTATACGCAACAGTCGGAAAATCGCTTGGATATAATTCAAACAGAATTCATTCCAATGTTCAGACTATATTCAAACGATAGATACCACTCGAAAAATCCTTTTCAATTTGATATATTACAATTCATCGTAATCCTAAGATCCTTATCGGGTTACATTATAAATAATTCAAGCGTAAAGATATGTACAATATTTTTACAGATTACATACTCAATTAAGTACCTATTTACAAATTAGAATTCTTTATACATCATAAAAAAGATAACATACCGCTCTAAATATCACCATGAAATCAATAACTACATTCACAATAGATATATTATTATATTATTAATTAATTTAAAATAAAAATACACCTTAAAGTTCTAAATAAAGAGTAAGACGTATTACATTACAGTATTGCTTCTTTTAGTCACATTTTCCAAAATATCACCAACGCGCGGGCCTTCAGCGCCCGTCCCGATAGATTCGAATTTTGAATTTTTTTCACCAAATCTATACTTTTTTTTTGTAAAAAATATTCTCATCCTATCACCGGCCACTCAGTCACCTATCATTAAAGTATCTCTAACACAGAATAGACACCACATTTTAAATGAGACACATTTATGGACATATACTATAAATATCTACTTTTAATTACAATTTGTGCTTCTCGCTGACTTATCGTTAAGGAAACATCCTACGAATCACAATAGTATTAACGTTTGTAACTGCGTGAGACTTGTCACACTGCGTATTATAGTTCAGGCGCGTTTTGTCGCTCAGCAGTTACTTCAGGGGAGTGGAAACAATAAATCAGTCTCTAGTAAACGTTTTGTTAAGTCAGCAAGAAGTTTGTTCCTAAACGGTTACGATAAGATCTACTGTTCGATTATTGCACAACACATGCAGAAAGTACGTATTACGTTGACTGTTTTTTTTTTAATTAGTTTTTTTTTATTTAGTCTATTTAATTCTTTTTATGATGTCATGCTACTTTTGGGGATTACTGTATTCTACTGAGAACTCTGTCGCTCCGAACGGGTAAAATGGTTTCACTACTTTACTGAAAACACACGACGTCTAATAGAAATAATTTTCTTTTTTTGGGGCGGTAAGATTTTTGTTTTTTTTTTCAACAATGAAGTTATGGAAAGAGTGAAAATGAAACATTCCATTTCTTTGACGTTTCGAGTGAAAGCCTAGTCAGTCTTTCTAAGTCGGCCATGTCAAGATTTGTTCTGTTTTCACCATAGTTTCCACATTTTGGCGGCACTTGAAAGTTAATCATCTGAACCACACCTACCTATATTACAAAAATCGCACATGATATTATCACACTTTGAATAACAAGATAGAAAGAAATACCTAGTCACTTTCAAGTTCACGCCAAAATATTGAGATCTGATCTCTACAAATTTTATGTTTCAAGCCAGTCAGCGATACGTGGCAAGTTCCCTAACAAGCAAAAAATATAGACGTCATTTAATTTGAAGAGTCAGATATATTAGAGGATATAAAATACAAAATTATTGCTAAATAGTGTTAGTATTGCGAAGTAAAAAGACCTTAGGTCTATAAAAGGAACAACTACAAGAATAAAATATACGTATTTTTATTTACAAATACCTAAAATATGTAAGGATAGAACAAAATATTTGGCTAAAACTTAATAGGAATACATGGATCTTGTGATAAATTATAACATCCTAAGTGATTTACGTATAGTATAATATTTGAAATAAAATATGTTAAAAAAATTCATTGAAACAATATAAAAAGTTAAAATTGTGATTGCGTATTGAGTATTTTGGTTCCATGAATTTTATAAGTATTATGCTCAGTTAGTCGTATTATTATATGTTTTTTTTTATTATTTAAGTTTATTTATTTATGACTCGGTACCCTGTAGTGAGTTGTTACGAGATTCAGTTCAGTCAAACGATGAAAGGGCATAAAGTATGTAAAAATAAAGTATGAGCTTTGTAACGCCTAAGTACGAAATGAAAAAAATAATTTACAATCTCGACATAGAATTTCTTTCGGTTTCCAGTCAATCTTAACCTAACCGTAAGCTTAAATTACAAAACTTTTATTTCCCACTCAGTCCTAGCATTAACTCCTATTATTCGTAACCATCAGTAACACACCGATCACAGGAGCCTCTTTTGTCTTTCCTATCCACGTTTATACACCTCAGTCCAATAAAAAAATAGTTAAGAACTAAATACCGGTGTTCCAAATTTGAAACTTCACTTTGACATAAAATGGCCAGTTTCAAATCTGGAAATCATAATGGCGTTGATTTATGGCACGTTAAAATTATGAGCGGTGTCGCGCTCTCCCACTCTTTCTCCGTTTTCTTCTGCTGTCGCGTACAAAGACGATGTTCGCGGGGTCATCGGCTAGTTGGGGGTACTTTGATACAGAATGGACGTCTCTGGCTACCCAACCGTCCACGATTCCGTGTGATATAAGTTCTTCTTTCTCTTCTTCTGTCCATGTCCCCCTGCCCTCCCAGCCAGCTGCTACAAGAGCCTTCTCTCGTTCCCAGGCCCTGGCAGCTGCTCGTTTATGAGCATGTTTCAATAGTTTGATACGCTCTTGGTTGGGATCTACACCGTAACGAAGCACGATGACCGCTTGCGCAGAGCCCTTTCCGACTGCATGAACTCGTACCTGAAATTGAAAATGAATATATTAAAATTAAGGTATTAAGTGGACTACATTTTTGCTAAATATTCAAATATATTTTGTTGTCACGAAAATATAAACGAAATATATTATATATACCTCTAAACCTTGATCGTTAGTTTCGTCTTGCGACACGTTGAATTTTCCTGAGAGCCTTCTGAGTTCTTCCAAGTCATCCCTGATCTTCAGCGTATTGTCCTTCACAAAGTAGAATACGTCCTGGTCGTGGATATTAAAGTGGACGTCTAAGAAGTATGAGTTATTGAACACTGTAGTGATCACATCTTCGACAACGTTGTTGGCTCCATCGACGACGCTTATTAACGCTTTTCCATCAACCCTTGATATTAAAACTCCTTCGCCAAACACTCCCCGTTTGTAAGACACTCTTGGTAGGAGATTCCTTGTGATCGGCTCCATTTTCAGTAGCGGTGTTGGGACAAAGTTCATATCGGCTAGCTTGTGGCTTATCTGGAAAACAAAGAAAAATTATTAAGTTTCGAAAAATTTTGTAAAGGCCTAGTAAATAGATATAAGTTCTAAAATATAGAAAAATACCTTTTCAATGATACATTGTAGTCCAGATAAAACTTCGAAATCAGGAGTCAATCTAGGCGCAGTCAGTTCCACTTTCGGTTGGAAGATCATGTCAGTAATGTATCGCGATCCCATCATCTTGTTCAGGTCGTATCCATACAACTGCAGCCAAGCGCTCAAATCCGTCATGTAAGGAGTGTTTTGATTTCTGTTTATTGGATCATTGTTCTTAAACCGGTAAATGAAGATGTCTGTGGGGAGATGAAGTTTACTCGCCAGATGTTCCCAGCTTGGAGTCATCCATTGACCAACTACGGGATCGTATAACCGACCATCTAAGTAAATCAGATTAGTATAAAAGTCATAAATGCCTCCTTGGAAATCTACAGGCACATAGAATTCTGGGTTCGTATCTTTCACGATCTTTCCGAATGGACTTCGCTTGATTTCTTTCACGATCTCACCATTTACATCGAATACCACGAGTGGGGATCCATTTTGATCGGTGGCAACATAGAATCGTTGGTCTTCTGTTTCAATGCATGTTAAGAAATCTCTTTGGTCATATAGATAACGTACAGTTTTTCCAGATTTTGTGAAGTGGACGTGCGTTACTAGATTCGGAGTTTGTGGGTTGGCGTAGAAGAACTGAGTGACATTGCTCTTGTCGTCTTTCCATGCTACCAATCTGCTCCTATCGTCGTAGTAGTACCACATTTGGAACTTGTCTCGTTCAGAGGCGTGGACAAATTGACCACGGGAGTTGTACCTGTATTTCTGTTCACCTCGCCTGATAACGAAACCACGGCCATCGTAGCTGCTGTACTCAACGTCGCTATATTGGACAACTCGGTCACCAATATCGTAGCCTAGATATCGTTTCTCTCCGTGTTCAATCACTCCGATCACGTTACCATTCTCATCAAATACGTACTTCCAGTCATCCTCAGATCCTACTACTTCCATCAAGTGTCCGTCGTAATTATAACTAATTCGTTCATTCGATGAGGTGTCGCCGATCATTATCTTCTTCGATTTTATCCTATTTCTTGAGTCATACTCTAATTCAAGCCGGAACACGTCGAAGGCTTTGATGTTCATCAGGATAGTCTTGACTCTGCCTCTGTCATCGTAATCAGTTATCGTGAAGTATTGTTTACTTGTATCCTGCATCACTGATCTGTTGAACGTGTTTCTATAGATTCTCAAATCACTGAGTGCTTCAAGAATACCTAGGTTTTGATTATACTTCATTCTTAGTTGTGGCATTTCCTTGCTATTGATATTAACATCAATTGTGGAAAGCCGAGCGTTGCCGTCGTACTGATATTTGAAATGAGCGTTGTTCAGATTACTCTTGGGACTGAATTTCATCTTCTCATCTTTGAGAATTCCGGCGTGATATTTGTAATCTTGCCTCAGTTCGTAGTCAGAGTCGGTTATTTCAACATTCTTTACAAGATGAGTGTTTTCGTGATAGACGTAGCGGATAGCAGAAGCGCCTGCTAGTACCATTTCTAGCTTTCCGCTGTTATCATACACGTACACAATTTTGCCAGATTGATGCGGGAATATTTTGGAAAGAATATTGCCATCATCATTGTATAAGATTTCGTAAGGGTGTCGGTTCATTGGGGAGAAATATTGGTATTTAAAGTAGCCTAGCGATGTCATTAGAGCAAACGTATGAATATGACCCCGTGGAGTAGTCAAATTTTGCAGTGCGCCAGAGTCATCGTAGTCCAGCAGATAATCGCTACCTCTAGGTGTTGTTACTTTTAGTGGCAGAGATGTGAACATATCCCTAAAGGAATAAGCTAAGGATGAACCATCGCCGTAACGAATCTCGTTAAGTCTGCCTGCTCGGTCAAATCCATATGTTTCATTTAGATCACCCCAACTCCATTTCGTCAATCTGTTGAACCTGTCGTAATCGAGTACTACTTCGGCAAATATTCCATTGCTAGGTCCAAATCTAACTGGTCTTGCTGTTCTGTCATAGGTAACATTCAAGAGTTCTACCTTATCATCCATGAACACAGCGATCGTTGACGAGTCTCTGTCATACTCCAGGGTAAGTAAGTTTTCACCGTTTACTCTCAGTTTACGTCCAACTTGTGCGATGGATTTGCCACTTCTCGCTTTGTTCAGAAGTTTTCGCAAGAAGTATCGCCATTCG
This sequence comes from Mythimna lalbum, assembly GCA_949319445.1. Taxonomy (NCBI): domain Eukaryota; kingdom Metazoa; phylum Arthropoda; class Insecta; order Lepidoptera; family Noctuidae; genus Mythimna; species Mythimna lalbum. The sequence goes on along the minus strand of OX439350.1, from coordinate 19,614,332 downwards.
AATCTATTAGCCAGGTCACCACCTACTTCGGTTCTCTGTTTTGCTGGAATAGGGAAGCTTTCTCCCAATATCGGATCAACTTCAGCCAAAACTGTATATGGAACTGTGTCCGTAGATATTACATGACCCCAAGGCATGCTGGAAGAAATGCTACTGTCAGATGAAATAATAGTTTTCTGTTCCGCTTCGCCAGTACGAGTGTTCACCGAAGATCCCTTAATTAAAATCGAAACCGGTTTCTTATTGTTTTCAGTAATGCGAACAGTAGCACCTTTGATGCTTAGATCGAAGTTCAGATTGATGATTCTGCCGGTGGGCGTCACAGCAGATGTCAGACGTCCGAATTCATCGTACTTGTAGACGTAACTTCTTCCTGTACTGTCGTACTTGGATTTGAGTAATCCACTTGGACCGTAGTAGTCAAATGTTACATTGAAGTTGTCTGGAGTCCTCAATTCTTGCAGCATCTTCATCCTGGACATCTTCAGTCTGCATTTTTGTCCCTTCGTGTTTTCAATAGAGTTAACTGAAGTGGAGTAGTCTCTAAGTAAAAACACTTTGTTGCCGGCTGCATCAGTAACCGTGCTGAGTTTGCCATTGCTAGTGTTGACGGTATAAGTAAAGACATAGTTGTACTCTCCCGTCAAGATATTTTTACTTGTGATGTGTTGGCCGAATCTGTTGAAGATGTAAATTTCCTGCGTGTCAGGTGAATAGATCTCGTATTCCCTTGCTCCACTTGCGTCCGGTATGCTTGCCATGACTGATCTAATCCTGTAGTTAGCTTGATCTGCGATATGAACGATTCCGTCGGGGCTGACAATGACAGCCGAGATAGTATTGAACTTCGAATTAGAGGCTAAGAAGTGATCAGCTTCAAAACAGTCACAGCCTCTTTCTAAGCAGTTGCATTTTGATTCAGCGCCAGCATACAGAGAAATCTTGCCATCAGTGGTGATTAATCGGACTCTGTTGATTCTCTGAGAGTCACTTTCAGCTACATACAGATCACCAGCAGATCCAAAAGCGATACTTTGCGGCATTACTAACGTAGCGTATGTTGCCAATTCAACATCGATACCGGTCATGGGTGACGGGCAATGGAGAGGTCTTCCAGCAATCACCTTCACTCTACCATCTGGAGCCATTTGTAGAATCATATGATCATCTATGATATGTAAGCTGTTGTCTAGTGGGTTGATAGCGAGTTCAGTTGGCCAGCGGAGGTGGACTTCTTCAACGCTAAGCGTGCCCTCACATGGAATAGGCTTCCAATGAGCTCTATGCATGTGGTTACCAATAATAGTAGTGATGATACCGTCTCTGTCTACCATTCTGATATTCGTTCCATCAGCGAAATAGACGATGTTGTCGATAGAAACTGCAACTCCTTTAGGGTAGGCCAGCTTAGCATCCCGTGCTAACGCTCCATCACCACAATGTGCTTCATCACCAGGTAGACATCTTTCTCCAGAACCGACAACAGTCTCCCAGTTGTGTTCGGGGTCAGTGAAGTCTTCCGTGTTGCGGACTCGTATGATCTGATGTGATTCTGGGTCTGAGATGTACAAGTTGCCGTCCAGAGGTGACAGCGCCATGTGGTATCGGTAGGAGACTCGAGTGGCGCTGAAAAATAAAACAAGTAAGTCGTTAGATTTTAAACTGAAGCGTGCATTGGTTAAAGGATTAGACATTACAATATTGCAATACTTACTTCAACTTGACCACTGTCCGCACAGTCCCGTCAGGACTGATCTTTCGAACAAGATTGAAGTCTCCTACAAAGATAGATCCATCAGGAGCTGCGGCTAGGGCTACTGGAGCTAAGAGTCGTTGTCTGGAAGCCACGCCCGTGCATTCATCCCCACATTCCAGTTCACGTTGACGGCCGTCACCCATTGTTGTGATGATCACGCGAGGCTTGTGTTTCAAGTATACGTTAGTTCCGTCTCCCTTTTGGAGAATACCTGAAAATTAATTAAAAAAATATGTAAATCTTTAATGAAATGTGGATTTGATCTTAACCAAAATTTGTGCCATATTTCTTACTATACCATATTCGCGATAAGATTTGACATTTAAAGAAATCTTTTTTATTGTTTGTATAACCGATTTTAACTTATATTTCGTAGGCATAAGGATGGTATTAAAAGCAAAAAAGTGGTTACAATACCAAATATTTATTGCAGCCGCCATTTATCATGCCATCAACGTAATAAAAGTCAAAATCGGTTGAACGGACAGTATCGAAAGGTTTTCATAAATGTCTAATGTTATTTTGAACAGAGTATTAGCTAATGTTATGATCACATTATTCCAGAACATTGTGTATTGTGTGTTCATCCAGCAAGATCGATTGCTGTCACTGAAGAGGTCAAATATCTGAACCACTTAACGGATTACATGGCTTTGTACTTAGGGCAGCAAAACGGTTAGATATACTAAATCCCGAAACGAGACGCTTTAAACCTCCGTGTCCGTGGTAAAGGGCTTTAGAACATCGGCCCGTGTAGGTTGTAGGTCCATAATCCTTACATTCTGCCCACATAAGATGAAATACTAAGTTAATTTACCTTCATGGAAGTTGTATCTATGATGTATATCCAAATTCCAGCCACCAACGTCAGATATACTCATGTCCTGTCCACTCAGTTTCGTTGTCTGCACGTTCCAGATGACATCTTTACAATCCGTGTACTGATACCCAACTTTCACTAAAGCTGTTGTTACTCCATATACTCTCTGCTTGTACACATTGAGGCGGTTCCACGGATACGTGAATTTGATGACTGGATCCGCTTCGAAAGTTTTCTTGAAGAGTATTCCTTCAATTGTTATTCTCAAATGGATGAGTGCTAACGTGGATGGGATTTTCTCAGGAGTGAGTTGTAGTTGGATGGTGGAGAGATAGCCAGCCGCTCTGGAGCTGTGATATACCAGATGTAGACCGGTTCCAGGTATTTCGAGACTTTCTTGGATGACCTATAAAGAAATTTTATTTAAATTACCGGAATAGAATGATCTCATAGATGACAGCAACATTGCAGAGTTAGAAGAAAAATATACTATCAAGCAAAGAACCAATCAACGTATTTTCCGAAGACGATTACCGATTACCAACATGTGAAAAAGAGTAAAGAGCCAGTTTTTTTTAAATCATACCTGTGATTCAGCCAATATAGCACTCTTGTCAGGACAAGCTCCTTGGAAGCCGTGTTTCCACGTTGCCAGTACTACAGGTTTCATCGTATCATAATCATGAGCAAGACAAGCCTGTGGTGGACCCATGTTGATCTTCTCATCCATCGTCGTCATTAGGACTGTGTCGATTATCACAACCTAGAATAAATTGGTAAGTATTAGTTAGTTCATCATCATCATATCAGCTGAAAGACGTCCACTGTTGGACATAGGCCTCCCACAAGCGTCGCCACAACAACCGGTCCTGTGCGTCACGCATCCATCGGATTCCCGCGACCCTGACCAGGTCATCGGTCCATCTTGTTGGAGAACTTAAGTGGCAATGGGCAGGGCACATTGCACGCAGAACAGATGGTCGATGGGGACGAAAGGTTCTCGAGTGGAGACTTCGTACCGAAAGACGCAGCGTTGGAAGGCCTCCAACAAGATTAGTTGGTTACTATGGAATATTTTGGAGGGAATACGAGATATTTGTGACATGGATGCTCTTCTACCCTTGGTTCTGATTTTCAATGGAGTTTATAAAGTGAACTAGATCATGGAGATCTCGATCACTTCTTTGGTTACTGTTCCGCTGCTATTGATCGTAGTGTGATGTCATATAGCCCATAGTCTTCCCCAATAAACGCTAGGGCTATCCAAAACCAAAAAATATTTTTTCAATTTGAACCACATTGCTTGTAGTTGCTAAGCGCGTTGAACCAAACAAAATCTTCAGCTTTATAACATCAAGTATTGGTACAGGTTAAAAATGCAGTTACTAAGTTTAATCAAGCCTGCAATCGCCATATCTTTATAGCCTCGGGTTTAAATTACGAATATAAAGTCTTTATAGGTCCTATAAATAATGCATTCATTAATGAAAGTCTAAGCAGAGGTATGTTGAGTAAATTATTGGATTTAAAACACTGCAAGGCATAAGCGTGTTTTAAATAAAGATTTGAGAAAAATAATAGAGTCATAACATTTTTAACGTCCTTACGGTTAATCGCTGGTTTGCATGTCTAGGAAAAAATATACCTAATCGCCTTGTGTGAAGTTCGGTTGAAAGTTGCTTGAATATTTAAAGACTAAATCAAACATGTCTAGGATCAAGCTAAGGTTTTTACGAGACACGAAATATATACAAGTTTAGGTATCCGACTTCGAATAAGCAAACGTCTCGAGGCGTCTTGAAAATTACGAACTTGTTGTTTTCGGGTTTAACTTTGTTCTGATATGCCGTTGTTTTAACAGAAGGCGTTTGCGACTAATCTGAAATATAGCTTCATAATTTTGCAATTCTTAATACAAGATGGTGACCTTGTTAAAACACTAGCTTTTTCCCGCGATTTCGTCTTTGTGAATATCGGTTACTGTGAACGCCAAGACTAAGTCGAAGACAGATAAAAAGTCCCTTTGACCTTAATTAGGGACCAAGTTTACTTCGTACTAAATTTCATCAGAATCGGTTGAGTAATTTAACCATGAAAAAGCAAACAGACAGAATTATTTTTACATGTATAGTATAAGTATGGAGGTTCAATTACCTCATTCCAAGGCACATAGACGACCTTCGTAGCTCTTTTAAATGGTGCCCTTCCAAAGTTCAGCGTAACGGCGCCTCCTCCATTCACCAGCAGATCAAACCATCCATCTTCTCTGGTCAAGGTGAATCCTTCGAGAGGTGTGTCAGTCGATACTCTGACACCGACCAGACCAGTTCCGAGTAATGTGACCACTCGACCTCTGACTACCGCTGAACGACTAGAAAATTAGGCGATAATTTCATTAGTTTAAAGTTGGTGGTAGAGGCCAATGTTGGTGATTGGCTTTGTTTGTGAACAGATCCAGTACAGAACTGGTGATTGGTAGTATTGACAAATGTTGGTGGTTGGTTTTTCTTTTTATAGGGATGTTATAGTTTCTATGAGTGAAAAACTAGTGTAAAATTACATGGGGCTAGTGACTTATATATTCATTACGTGTGTGATCTACGTTGACTATCATACAAATGGTGTTTGAACTAGGGGACTAGAAGTAATTCGATATATATTTAAAAAGAATGTAGATCAAAATACAAAGATTATAACTTGTAATTGATTCTAAGGGACTATTACTATTCTATGTTTTTACAATATGAAATTATGAATATTTTATAAAATATATTCAAATGGGGGTTAACGGTAACAAACGTGACGGAGACAGATTTTTAATTTTTTTTTGACTTTGCATGGTGTGTGCATTAAGACAGTGTCTAAAATACAGTCAGAATACAATCAATTTTTTCCATTAGAATGCGGATGTAACACATTGTAATGTTTTTGCAGTATTTGGCAGCAAATTTATCGAGCCAGCTTTCACGGCAAGCTTTACTGAGACAGTTAATATTAGAATTAAATTCTCAGCTCTACTTTACCGAGACCGAGCCTGTTTCAATTATTCCACATATTGTCCAGTTTGAGATGTAAAATTACACCAATTTTACATCACAAGATCTTCTAAGATTCAATTTGCGAATAATTAAAACCACCATTGAACTTCACTCGATAAAATCCCGCCAAAAACTCCAGGACAGAATATTATTACAAACATTTAAATAAAAAGCGAACACAAATTCACAGGACACAAAAGTAGGTAACTATTCACTATAGTAGCACAGCATGCATGACACAGATACATAGAATAAGTATAGTATATGTCGCCAATTAAATATATATGTATAAAATGTAGGATATATATATAGAACGCGTAGATAAACTCTAAGGTAAACAAACACTATCCTACTTTTTTTCACAAGTCTTACCTCGAATTGAAGTGGTTCCAAAACATACTGCGCAGCGTTAGAAAAACCGAGAGAAATGACAGAATGAGTAAGTATTATTATTGTGTATAATAATATTAATTTAGAAATAAGGAAGCTCGGAAACGTTAGTAGCAGCGACGTTAGTATACGGGTATCACATGCATGTGATGATCTTCTAGGACTTTTGTTCTCCAATATTAGTACAAATAAATATATTCTGTTCCATATAAGTGTAAGAAAAGAAAGAAAGCATTGTGGTACACTCTTATAATGTAAATAAAACAATGGGATTGACTGGGGCACAACATTGCGTATTTTATATAACAAATATTTATACGACGCTTGTCGACTTAGGATTAGCCGACAAACTAAATATTAGCTAGTTTATTAGTTAATGCTTAACCCTAACAGATAACACCGAACATCCAAGTACTCACCTTTCGTTGAAGTTCTCCTGTTTAGCGTAGTTTTGGAGACTACCTTCGTCTATGATGAACTTCATCCGTTCGAAGAAAGACGCTGTGATGGCTGGAGGTTGTTTCCTAAGGAGAATATCTGTAGGCTTTGGTGAAGACACGCAGAGCTGACTTCCTTTGCAGATAGGACTTAGACAGCACTCTGGATCTTCACAATCGACGAGGCCGTCTACAGAAATTAAACGGATGCAATTGTTATGATTTGGTCTTTTATGCACAATCCTCGAGTTTAATTGGAGCAGTGTATACCTTTATCGTTATCCTTGGAATCGTCGCAGATTTGTTCTTTGAGCGTCGTACAATCTGGTCCATCCCATCCATCGAAGCATTTGCAGGACCATTGACCGTCGTTAGCAACTTTACATTGCCCGTGACCAGCGCACCCTCGCGGACAACCTTCCAGTGTGCAATGCCGACCATTCCAACCAGACACGCAGAGACAAGTGCCGTTTTTACATTGTCCATGGTCACTACAGCGGGCATCACACAGCTTAGAAGTACAGAACTCGCCTGTCCAGCCGGGATCACAAACACAGGACTCGCCAACGCATCTTCCGTGAAGACCGCAATCAAGATCGCAAATCTCTGTAAAATTTATAAAAAAATACTTATTGCATTCAATTCGGTTGCACAGGTACATAATTATCCATTTTTGAAAAAATACATACCTTTGGAACAGTCATCGCCAGACCATCGCGCATGACAAGTACAGGTTTGGGTATCGACATCGAACGTTCCATGTCCAGAGCAGTCCGGAAGACATTGCAACGCATCCTTATCCATTGTGGCACAATCGATTCCTTTCCAGCCTTTCTTGCAGATACAGGAGCCTTCAATGCAGAAACCATGGCCAGAGCAAGTTGGATGAGGGCAGTCGATATCCGCACAAAATTTGCCTTTATACCCTCTGACACAAGAACATTTTCCGTTGACACAGTGTCCATGACCGTTGCAATCTGGGACTTCACATTCGTCATGTCGTAGGGAACATTCTTTGCCTTTCCATCCAGGGTTGCATTGACATTCGCCGTTGATGTATTCACCTCGTTGACTGCATAGGACTGGACATACACCTAAAAATTATAAAATGTGTGTTATTAGATAGGTACTACTTAACCTGAGTAACATGGTGAAAAATAAAAAGATTTGTTTACTTTTACTGCAATCGTCGCCACCAAAGCCAGCTTGGCATTGACAATGACCCATCAGACATTCTCCTTTCCCTGAGCACCCATTAGGACAGTTGTGCGTCATTTCGTCAGCGATCATTGCAATGAACGTGATCTCCTGTGGGTCGCCGTCGTCGTTGTATAGGGATAGGAACCAATGGCCTTGCTCCATATAGTGTGTTACTTCTTTCTTTATCGAAGGCTGTAAGTTAAAGGCCTAGTTTAAAGTGTTTGCTTTGTGTTATTTACATATAAATCATTTTAAGCTTGTTATAATAATAATTAATGCTTACATGTGAAGTTCTCGTTGTTCTCGCCTTGAAACCGCTGAGAACTTCCAAGATATGATATTGCGTATGTGTCGGTAAAGCGTTTCTTCTCGCGTATACGCCTATGGAAGCCCCTCGGGGTATCATGTAGTCGAACTTCACGTAACTGGCTTGAGTTTGATAAAACTGCATATTCCAGTAGCTATATGGAGGGATTTCTTTTGATAATTTTTCACCTAAAGTAATTTGTTTGAACGTTGTTCCATCTGGTGGAAATGTTTGCGCTGGGAACGTTCGCGCACCTAGAAGATATTAAAATGTTAGTTTTATATTAAGATTTTATATAATATTTAAACATGCGATAATGTGATGAATTTCGTCGAGGCATTGTTATGGAACTTATATTGCTAATTACTACCACTACCCATGTTTCTGTTATTAAAGCGCATGCAACAGAAAAGTATGATGCTATAATATATATGTATTTAATATCCTTGCAACCAGTGATAAGCATGCATATTAGTATGTTAGACACATTTGTACACAGAATCCCTAAGCGGTGATGAATTTGGTGACCGTTAGTAAGTTATCTCTGACTTTTATTGAAGGTCAACCTCACCTTCCAGTATAAGAATGGGTGGAGGCTGAATTTTTGGACAAACTAATTTTGGCGCTTCAGATGTTGTGAAAATTTCCTCTTCAGTTGTAGATTCTGGTGAGGTCTCAATAATGTCTGTAGTGGAAATATTTTCTGTTGGTGTCGACATTTCAGTTGTAGAATCTGTAGATGAGACTGATTCTGATTCTGTTGTACCAGACGATTCATTTAAATCCTTAGTCGTCGATTCTATCTGATCGAACTGTTTAGTACTTGATATTTGATCGGTTATAGTCGATGGATCAGATTTAGGAGATGCTGTCGTTGCTTCGTTTTCAGTTAGGTCATCGTAAAAATCATCAGTAGCATTGCTGGTGCAAGCTGGGCATGAACATTCACAGCTTCCCCCAGTCTCGCTATCATCTTTTGTAGAATTGGTGACTTTTATGGAACCTTCTAAAGTAACAGGTTTATTAAAATTGGAAGCTTGAGTCGGTTCTGAATCCATTGGAGTAATTTTAACAGTTGGTATCTCATTCATATCTCCAGCTGTTGGAACAGTCAATGTTAGAGAATAAAGCTGTTTAAATGATGAGCTCTCGGCATTATCCGCAGAAATCGTCAGGTTAATCAAAACATGTTTAGGATTAGTCACATCAGGGAATTTGGTATCAACAGTATTCACAGTGGGAACTTCGTCAGGAGTTGCCTCAGTAGTACTACTTGTAGTAAGTGTATCATTAGTAACGTTCAGCGATGGTGTTGTAGTCACAACATGCTCAATGTGCGTGGTAAATTTATTTGTGGTGTTAATTATGGCATTTCTTGTTATATGTTCATTTGTTACAGTGGCTTCTCTAGAGCTAGTTGTTGAAGACGTTTCAGTTGTTGGTTTAGCTGTTTTAGGAGTTTCAGTTACTATTACAGGCTCAGTCGTCATGATTTTAGGCGTGCTTGTAGTGCTTGTTGTTTTTGATCCACTATTTTCACTATCATAGTGAAACTTTTCGAGATTTTTATCCATGTCAGAAGAATCATTAGAATATATGTGAAGAACTTCTTTAATTTGTTCCAATTGGCTTTGGATTTTAAAAAACTGAAGTTTTTCTAAACCATACGAACGAATTAAAGGGTACGTATCACCTTGCATATTTTCAGGTTCATAAGCAATTTTATCCTTTTTAGTTTTTGCTGGAGCGTTAACTTGCTCATTGATTTCGACTGGATATTCTACATGAGTTCCTTTAATAATGTTAGGTGCTGTAGTAGTTGTAGAGCTGACGTAATTAGTTACTTTAGTAGTTATATCAGCAGTGGTGGCAGCAATAGTATTTGGTTTTGTTGCTATCATGTTTGATTGTTCAGTAGTTGTTGCTGCAACAGTGTCCGATGCTATTGGAGGCTCACTACCTGTCGCAATAGCTTCCAGTAATTTTGGAAGATCGCTACTTGTCGCAACAGCTATTGCTATTGGAGGATTGTTACTTGTGGTCGTAGATGTTCCGCGATTATTTGTTGTTAGATCACCAGTGTTAACCGATACATACATATTGCTAGACACAAAAGCATTGTTAGAACCCTCGTTTTTCTCTCCGTCCCGCTGAGTAGTGATGTCTTCTGCCACACCATGCATTAAGCTAACAGTGTTCACAGAAGGCTTGGTTATATCATGCATATTTACAGCGGTGGAAGAACCCTCGGAAGAAACAGATTGTGGTAAAGAAGAAGCATGCCCATCTACTACATCTACGCTTCTACGATGACGGGAATGATGTTCCTCTTTACCTGTGCCTATGGTTGGCAAGCTTTGATGCGGCCTTGCCATAGTTTTGTTGGCGAACTCCAGTGATGTCGCTTTTGACGCTGGAAACACTTCTGTTGGTTCACCGACGACTACTGTACATGATTTGGGGTTTTGATACGTCCAGTTAACAAAATATGACGCTGTGAACAAAACATAACAATAAGATCTAAGCATTATACTTAACGTAATTAAACAACACTGAAATGGGAATGTTACGTTACGATAATATTGTTGTTCGGAAGTTATAGAAAGTTTATAATCTCATTAATTAAGGTTCAAGAAATCGGCCTCTTTGATGGAAAATGTATTTCCGCAGCTGTCATGAAAGGAAGTTCATTTTAAGGCCCAATTTGATTACCGAGATACAGCAACGAAAAAATCAAATCAAAGATTTTTTTTTTAATCAATCAATAAAGAAAACCAAGTCATCGTGATAGTGGGCTTGGAGACTCACCTGTCATATAAGACGCGATGGCTAACAATACAACGAAGAGTATTATAAATACAATAGCGGTACACTTCCACGAGCACCTCGATGAAAGGCCTTTTCGGAAGTGAAACCGCGAACCGGCCGAAGGAAAGTTCGAGGACCGAAGGTTGTTCCGGACCGGGAGGACTGGAACAGGTGTACCGAAGGTCGGATGCGGCCTGTCTGACCGCTCCATTCTTTCTAACGTGCTTTTCTCTGGCTTGCCTGGACTACTACACGAAGAGTTCGACTTGTAGTCCATAGACGGATTCTTTTGAATGTCCCCTGAAATGAGATTTAGGTTAGTACGTGCTATTTATAACTACACAATAAATTTGTGTCTGTATAGTTACGGAGATATTAAAACAAAAAGTTTATTTATAGCAAGGACCTATGTAAACAAGGCCTGGAAGTACAAACTGTATCAATAGGGTTTAGACAATATTCTGTGTTCTGGAATAACTTCATACTTCGATTACTAATTTATTTGCTAATTTTATTATTACAGAAAAAGTCAACAAGTAGGTAGGTCCTTCAAATTGATATTGTATTGTTATATATGATCGAAATCATCAAATAACTCCTCCCGTTCCACATAGAGTGAACGGGAGTATCATGCTTTAACCGACCTTAATCCGTCGTCGTGTTTTTTGCCCTTTTTATTGGACCGCGCTAACTCTTTTGGAAAACCTAGTAGCCCTAGCAAGACCTGAGAACCTGAGTTCAGATTTACAGATTAAAGATTTTTTATGTTTTCAGAAACTTGGATTTTTATCTTATAAGTCTGGTTGCTTTAGCTAGGGGCTTTATTAAGGCCACCACAAAAGCAGTGAAGGTAGCTTACAACTTCGTAGGTTGACCTGCTTGATTATCCTCCAAGAAAAAAAAAATAACGCTGAGCAGATTTATTATATTAGATGTGTATGTGATGAGTAAATGTACTTAACCTAATAAAGAAGTCAAAAAAGGTTCTAACATTCACCTGAAGGCACGTAGAAGTTGCCTGAGGGTGTGCGCACGAGGCAGGAGGGTTCGAAGTCGCCTAGGTCAGCAGGGTTGCCGGTGATGCGACCGTTCAGGCGAGACATGGTCGGGTTGCGGGGCGGCACATCGGGCGGGAGACGCGAACCTTCCAAGAGACACCCTGGGGAAGAAGAAATGAGGGTTAGATACTCGTATGATATAAAGTTGTGAATACACTTGTATACTACCGAAGGTCCGTTTAGGGCAATGCAGGGATCAATAATATAGCACTATAGTCGGTATGCCAAGAGTGAAAAGGTTACTTCGAGGCAAGCGTGTTCCATCGTCGTCCACATCGTCGCTTTCCATCAGGTGAGATATTGGTCAAGAGCGAGCTTATCCACAATTAAAAAAAATATGTATAGAGTATATTAATATCACACAATTAATAATCAATTTAACCTAATGCTGGTAATGAAATCATAGCGCGATATAATTCGGAGCCAACGCCATCTATCGAGCTCTGAGCATACTCGAAACAATTATTCAATACAATGTTGATGGATCTTCTATGGTTACGTTCCCACCTACAACACTTGAGAGAAGTTGTAGAAGCGAGGTGGTGGGGGTGAATGACGTCACAAAAGTTTTCCAACTTTTACTTAGGTACAGTATAATCAATATCATAAGTTTTGTCCCTTTCGCAAAGGTAAGTATAAAGATTTAATCGCCGCAGGCATATCTTTTACTAGTTTAATTAACATAATTTCGAAAAGCTTACTCTTTAATATAAACCTTATTATCCTTATTCATAACTTTTGTTGAACTTTAACAAAGTCAATGCAATCAAACAAGGCTTACTCTGAAAGTCGTTGAAAACTTTGGAATACAAAAATAAGGCTCCAACAATAACGAGAATCGGAACAAACAAATGAAAAAATTCAAGCACTTGCAGGTTTATTGCTGTTAAAATAAAACAACCCTTTTAAAAGTTACGATAAATAAAGCCCAGCCTTTATCTTGGACGCTTGTGGCAGTTTTGCCTCGTCAATAAAAAGAAAAATAACGAATAGGACGGTAGTTTGATAAGAAAAAGAAAAAAATGACGAACTCAGCGTCGCTTGAACCCAACGACGGCCATACAATATTATCTCTTCGCATAAAACCTAAATTCCGTTTTGGAATTCTAGAAAATTAACGAAGCAGAACTTGCCCTTCATTATTACCAATAATCTGTTATCAAATGCCGTTATTTGTAAAGTTAAAGGCTTTTACAAAATTAATCAGCATGCTCCAGCGGTCGTGGCGGGGGCATTAGCACAAGGAAAAATTTAATTAATTCCATCCACGAAAATTTACAAGTTGAAATTCAATTAGGGGCGAATATTGCTCACCGTAATGGCTCGTAAACAAATAACCGTGGATAGGCTCATGCAAATGGATCAAAGATCGCGTGTTTCGGCTGTTCTTTATAAAGAAAATATATTAGATCGGGAGCTATTGGGCTAACCGCGGGCGCGGCGGACTCTCCCATCGCTAATATAAGCTAATGGAAAATCGAAGTATTATCTGTGGCCCCGCGCCCTCGACGCCTCTTATCGGCCCGCCATAACATCCAACTTTTGATCCTCTACGAATTTTAAGGATTCCTTGGAGCGTTAATTAATTTATTGTACCACCCGATGTAGCCGCAAGAAAACTCAATTAATTTTAAAAGGGTTTTTGTGTTGTTTTTTTCACGATCGATGTCCCCCACCCTCTCGATCACTACCGAAATGAAAATGGTGAACTTCTCGACAATATCGTCAGCCGCCTTTTGTGGTCTCGCCCTTTGAGACCATTCTTTTCTTAGCAATTAGAGATTAATGAGTTTCATTGAACTTTCTTAAAGCGCACTATAATCCGCAGCACTATACCTAGCACACAGTAGCTATAGTCACAGCTATTATTATAAGTAGTACTTTAATGTGGTCGTTAAGATTCATTTTATAAAGAAGATCTAAAACAGTTTAGTTCAATATTAATGTTATCAACCCTATACCTGTACTGGTGTACCTCCTATCCTATTATTCAATTACAAGCTTTAACACCGATACATTCTTCAAAGTCCGTAAGCGGACAGTGCATACTGAGATCCTGACAGCACTATCCACCGACTCCTATGTAACATAATCATGCGTTGTCGACAACATTTCATGGCGTGCTTTACAACTGGTACTAAGTACATTCTAAACGCAGTAATTTGTTATGAGGGCCGATGTTTAAGGACAAATGCGCCAAGTCGAGCGTACCGAACGGCCGATCCATCCTAGCCCGCCGCCGCAGCCAATGAAAAAACTAAATCACCAAATCCCTTACCTAATTTAGGAGGACAAGCATAGTCATTAATACACACGTCAGTCGTCGTGCTACTACAAAATGTGGCCCATTTATATCCCGTCTCGGGGCCTGGGAATTATGGTAATCGGACGAGTCGTGTCCTTTGTCTGTAATGGTTGGTAATTACCGACGCACCTCCGGGGCACTTCGTCTGCTGAGGGGCCCACGCTCGGAGAATTCGACACTCGTTACGCGAATCGTCTCAACTTTAAAAAGGGAACGCGATTTTGAATGCCATCATGGGATTTGTCGCTGCGCACCCGGAACAAACTCACTTTTTTCTCTCTTTTTACTTTTGCCAAAATTGGCTCCCACATACCGGCTCCTGATTGGTCCTTTTTGAGTTTGTTTACGCAAGGAAATCGGTATTTTTTACAACCAACCCAGACTTTTCGGCGCTCGCTTTTACTATCCCATATTATTTATTGAGACTACACTATGCATAAAACTGAATAACAATCAGATAGAGGCCACTATCCATATTCCGGTTCGTTTATTTTTATATTTTTCGAGCCATCTGGCATCCGATCTCCTATTTTTCGTTTAGGATCCGTATTTTCTTCCGAAGAAATCCAAAGCTCGCTTACTTATTGGAAGATAAAGGGGGTGTGTTTCGGCTCATTTGCGGCCGAGCTCGGCCCGAACAAACGTGATTTCTTATTGGAAACGGAAAAGAAACAGACCGACTTGTAATAGAGTAACTGCGGTTTACCCGCCAGTAAGCTTCGCTGGAGAGGTTAATTCCCTGTCCATTATTCCTGCTAAGATTAACATTCAGCTTTTTACTGTTTATTCAGGATTATTGATGGAAGAATCTTGTTACTTTATGACATAAGAAAGTAATTTTGGCGCAGATGTTGGTAAGGCACAAACTGTCTAGTATATCTCTCCAGGTAGTTTCATAACCTGCGACGTTGATGTATGAGACGTAAAGCACATTCACGTGTAGACGCACACCGATAGAAACGAGATACATTTGGGCAATCTCTGAAGGCAAGAGACGCGGCGGCAACACGTGCTCACAATCTTAAACTCGTTACACGAACATTCCCGAAGCAATTTAGAATTTACCCCTTAATCTTGATCCTAACTCGAATTGAGAACATACAAGAGAATCCTTATTTACGTAGATTAATATCGGAGAAATGTATGGAGATTCGAATATCGATAGTTTCGAATAGTTGCGTGGTAAAAACACTTACACCATACGTTCTCGATGGCGTCGATTCCCCAATTTCGATTTTAAATTTAGCACCGAAGTTGGACCCGTGCAATATTTATATGAGAGAGCAGCGCGCGCTGCGATTTATAGTTGGGAAACAATCGGGAACGTGGTCCGGCGTCGTCGTGACTTCGTTTTAATTAGTACCCATTCATCGTTGAACAATCGAGTGCTCGAACAAATCCATTATCGGGAACTTTTCGATAGTCGAAAGAGGTGTATTCAAAGTTTTGCGATTGCAAAGGGATCGGGCACGAGGGCTTTTGTGGATCTTACATTCCGATGCCCGGAACTGTCTTCCGGCAGATCTCGTCCATTATACGATCTATAAAATAAAAATCTTCGATATTCAATAGATTCGCTTTCAAAGCGTATTTTTATTATAACGGCTTTGAAGAATTGGGTTTTCTTATAATTTCCTTTACGTTTCGATATCAGAAGGTTTAGCAAGCATTATCGAAAAATTCGAAGGCATTAACGAAATTCGGCAGTTCGGGAAAGGAAGGCCTCGCTATCTCCCGCTACAAGTGGAATGGGCTTGCGTAATGACGTTACGCGTACATTTTAATCGATGGCTCACGGTTGGCCGGAGCCCAATGCTGTATACATAAGCTTATCTCTACAGTACATAGACGGATTCATTCTATTAAAATTGATTGATTAACTTCCCGCATTGGTTTGAATTTATAAAACAGTTGTACAAATAGCGCTTTAAGCACATTCGACACGTGTAGAGTTCGATTAAATCGTGATGGCCCGTTTGCATGTGCGTGCTGGTACGGGCTGCGAGCGGCGACGAATGTAAATGTATAGCGCGCGCAATGTATCATGTCAAGACGCGGCGGCCGGCTGCCATGCTGATAAGATTACCAGACAAAGGAAGTCCACCCATATCACTACCACCACGACCGCTAAATGCGAACCTTCATTTACTACCCCTTCTGCTAACCTAACTAATCTCAATTTTAACACAAAAGCTTTAGAGTCGACATTGTCTCGTACGGTCTTTATTAGTGTCCCGACGTCAACGTCTGCTTCGTTAAAGGACACTCAGCTTTATTTATGTTGACATACTGGCAATGTTGCCTTATTTGTTGTTGACTATTCCTATTGTCTTGAATAGGATTTAGACCTTACTGCTTCTAAAATAGAGTTGAGATTGGTTGTTTCGTTCTAGAATATAGTTGGTTGCATTAAGGGAATTTGGCTTCTTTGGAGTTGATTTTAGGGTTGTTTTTTTCAGTTGCTTGGTTGTACGTAGAGAGGTTAGCCGGGTGGTTTCCGGACGACGATAAGGAGACGATGTTGCTAAGTCGGTCCGTCACGCGACCTGTCCACTAATTTATGTTGCGCTGATTTTGTGATATAACAGCCAGTAGACGGAACCCTGCTCGTAGGCGCGTAGTGTACGGGCCTGAACTAAGGCTTTTTATGGGCAGTTATGTTAATGTATTGTCTAGCAAACATCCGCAGAACAAAGTAAGTTACTTTCAGAACATAAATTTACATTAATCTCATTAGGATTCGACGTGCGGTGGCCTAGTGCTTGGCAAAGACAACGGAAGATTATATTTACGGATTATCTTACTTGCGGTTGGAATTGTTATTTTAATAGAGCATGATCTATTGAAATTTTTTTAGTTCAGTGCAGTAATTGGGTCTGTTAATTTGTACCCGAGGTTTGTAGTTGGAGTACCTTCGGATGTTAGATTAGAGACTTGATAATAAACAGAAAGTGCAACGTTAGAGCTCGTTAGAAGGCTCGCTCGGGAGCCTTCATTAGTGTTTACAAGTAAATGGAGAAAAAATAAAGCGTCCGAGCGCAGGCGGCCGGGTCCGGTAACACGGCAGTACGGCACCCACGCCGCTGCCGGCGCGCGCCGCACCGACTCAATATCTTCACAACTCTACAGAAACTAACTAATGCTTAAAACAATATGCAGCGCCATCATTAATCTCACTATCTCATTGTACATATTTCTTTGTCTAAATCCATTAAATTAATTACAGCCATTTGGGGAGCCGACTCCGTATTTATTAGGCTCGTTATCATTCATTGAATCTTTCGATAGACGAGTACTCGGTAAATTGGAAGAAATGCCGAGACGTCGTGATAGATGCTCTACTTACACGTAAGTGGGGGGCCAAATTAGCTGTCTACCGAAGAATGCAGTTACCTCCGTGACGGATACCCATCGATGGGTGTGAGATCCTGAGCGCGACTTAGATTCATAGGTGTCATCGAGTCCGTTTAGAAGGGTGTTGAAATTGGGAAATTCCTGACGATATTACATGAGGTGCGAAGGATTGGTGGAACGGAATGAGTGCGCTTGTGGGAGATACACGTGCATTGTTGAGTGAGCTCGTTACAGCCGAGTGTACTGAGATGAGGCGCGTCTTTGTCAGCGAGTCCCGGCGCCGGTCCAGCGGGAACGTTTATTAGTGGCGCACAATGGGAGCCATAGCTGGACGCGGACATTTGATTCTAGTTGAGCCCGTCAGATGTCCGATAACCGGCGGTGGCTCGGCTTCATTAACCTTTACCCGTCCGCGGAGACATTAATTACGCTTAATAGAAACAAACAAAACGAAACTCCGACAGATAAATGGGCCGAGATAGTTATTTAATTGTCTTATCTGAGGAGCGGGCGTCGAGACGTCTCCGCTGGCGTGGGGCGCTGGAATAATGCAGATTCATTTGCCGTTTACGTCTTAACTTTTGTCAAAAGTTTCTATTTCTACCGATCCCCCTTTCCGCTAATGAACGATTCACAAACGAGATTGGGTGTTGTGAATTAATGTTTTGTGTAATTGCTTGTGTACGATTGTGTAATTTGATGCGCGTAATCAATGTGGAAGATAACAACCGCGGCGCCGTTACGGGGTACATGTACAGTGATTTAACATTATAAACGTGAATATATTTATTTCGACTTTTGATTTGTTGAGATTTAATTTAGTAGAAAGAAAGAATTGTAGGTCATACAATCATTTGTCCAGTACAGGAATTGAACTTGCAACAGACAGCGCAGCAATCACGTGTCGCCAACATGAATGAAGGTTTCAAAAAATTCCCTAAGATATTTGTCAAAGCTTAAACTTCATCCCCTTGTTTAGAGGGGAGCCACGCATATGTTATAGGAATATATTCAGGCTAGTCTCTCTGTCACACGCTCACATGTCCAGTATGGAAGCGGTCATATTTTTCGTCGTCACTTTTTTCAGTAGCGGAAGCGCGAGCTTCGCCGACGGCGATACCCTGATAGAGATTGATGATCGCACCTACCCCCCGCCACCCCCCCGCGCACACCCTCGCGGGTCATTGAGCTTACCCGATTACACCAGGCCAGAGGGGATTCGCATATATCCAAATTACCCCAGTGATGGACGTTTCTTACCCAGATAACTATCCTCCAATAATCCCCTTGGTACCGTATCAACGTATCGGTATCTACTCGTATGTTCTCATTTATGTTATAGTTAGTGATGCACTGTCGAATTTCATGCGCAGAATAATGCAGACTTTTAATATGGACACTAAAATTCGAAACCTTTCAGTTTTATCGCCGTTCCATTGTACGCTAACAACATTATTATACAGGGCTGCACCAATTTAATGTTAAAATTGCCATCCATAAAAGTCGTTTTCGAGAAAGGAGTTTTTACCGTAAAAAAAGGAAGTCTCAGTGTTCCGATTTGTAATTTAATCCCCCGTCACCGTCCGCTAATTATTTGGACTCTTTTGATGAAAAAATAAACAAATGACAGCAAAGCCGCCTGATGCGCATTTGTCAACGCGCGGTGCAGCGCCCGCCATCTTCTTCAATCTTGAGTGGCATTCGACACCGGCTGAGTGGCCTATCCACCCACCCAACCGCAGACAAGTGTCATTATAATAGTGCGTACAAAAAATGCGTTTTCTTTGCGTAATTGGTTATGAACCCTTCACTTTAAAAAAATGGTGTATAGCTAACACCTCGTGATACCACGCGGCAAGCAGAGGGCTCTCAATTGCGGCAAAATCATATCGCGTATGAAATAAATCAGCTGTTCCGGGGTGCCTCGGGACGGATCGCGTTACACCCTCGATTTGTGAGGTTATTTGCATTTCGATATAAAATGGCGGCCGCGGTGGGATTTGACGTGACGTTGACAGGTGCGCACGCTGTCACGCTGTGGACTCGCTTTTAAGCGGGTCGTTATGTTTCGCGCTTATTTAATTACTACCTACTGGTGTGGCGAGCGTATTCTTCTACATTTCTAATAAAAAGTGTTTAATTTACTTTTGATAGTTTGTTTGAAGACTGACTGTTTGATGAGAAGCTAGGATTGTTCGAAATAAAGAACCTAATCGTAATAGAAAATGAGCCGATAATAGTCACGATAATTAGTAATTACTCCTTTTATAAAGTCCCTAGACTGAAACTGAATAATCCTTTACAACTTTTCTAATATAAAAGAGACAAAACGAGTCTTTGGAGCAACTTTTACAAAGCGGATTACTTTAGGCTTCATGCTTTCAAAAGCATAAAATAACCTAATTCCACATAAGCGCTACTCGCACGATACGCGGAAACGGCGGGCGACCCATTCTATATGTACAGAGGTCAAGCATACTCAGCCCTTTGTACCCAAATAGATATAGTACTGTGTGCATTAGCGAGGGTCGCTTTTCTTAACATTTTTTCTCGACAAAGACGAGGCAGTACCCTCCAGCCTCTTCCGGCCGGGTTCGCGGGGGACCGCGATTAAATACATGTCATTTTGATTTATACTGGCAATTATTACACATCATAC
Organism: Mythimna lalbum; assembly: GCA_949319445.1. Lineage (NCBI taxonomy): Eukaryota > Metazoa > Arthropoda > Insecta > Lepidoptera > Noctuidae > Mythimna > Mythimna lalbum. The sequence goes on along the minus strand of OX439350.1, from coordinate 19,594,200 downwards.
ACTCACACACAATGATTATGTTTTTGGTCAGAGTTAGAACGAAGGGTTTATACTGAGTAATTAATTTAATTAAACACATAAGCAAACAATATTAATAATAAACTCGGCTGTTATGGTTTAGCACAAATATTTGCACAGGATACAATTAATTAATTAGTATCGCTTTGTGGCATTAATCTAATTGCGTATGTATGTAAATTACAGTGCGAAACATTTGTCTGAAAGCACACAGCGATGCGTGGACGTAGGAAACATATACCGAGCTCCGGACGGTCAAGCGAGCACTCCAGTTTAAAACCCATTTACAAATGTAAACGTTGCCGGCGTAACTCAAACAGTGCGGAGGCCCACGGTCCTTTCCGGGCCCATCCATCTTGCGGGCCTAACGGGTCCGAATGTTACATTGACGAACGATGGCCCCTCGATATGGAAGATGACACAATGCGATGACCCCGAATCCATTCCTTCTAAGACCCCAGTAATAGTTTTTCCCCACTATCCGTTACTCTCCATATTTTATCGGACCTTTTTATGAGGGTTATATTGAGAATGTGTCATGTTGCGATTCGTTCGGCGTCGCTGTTTGCGCTTATGTATACATATTTGATGCAGACGCGTAAAGGATTGATGACCCTTGTACCATTTTTTTGGGACTGACTCCACAATCTATTTATTTTCGGATTCCGGTTAAGCACATGTGTTAAAGATATCGCTGGGGCGACACGTTCAAGGGTCGGCGAGTAATTTCTCTCTTATTTGCATTGTTGCAACCCTAATGGAGGCCATTTTGTTTCGATCACGTGGGCCCATTAATGACGTCATCCATCACGTCAAGTTGACAAGCGAGCGCAGTTGCAATGGACGCAGATTTAGTGTTGCTATCCAGGAAAAAACGTACAATTAACAACGTAGAACTACCTATTATAAAACTATTACAACATATTTAGTAGCTTTATTTCCCGGTCTTGAACTAAAACCGTCGTAACAAACGTTCAGTAAGTAAGTTCGTCTGATTAATGGAGACCACAATTTACAGACGTAACAGATGTGTAATTCGTTTAGTTCTATCTGAGCTTATTTGGAACAAGATCGTAGGTACTTGAGTGCAGCTATGTCGGTAATCTCCTCAGACTCAGATTTCGCACTAAATTTAGGCTGGCAGCTCCGCTACATGCGCTAATCCAGGTTAGTAATCACACGGTAAACCTATTACCATTTCAAGTGTGAAGTGTGAAATCGCTCATTTGTAAATGGCGCCGGAACGCCAGCCTAATGCAATCGCACCGCGTTATTTTTAGTGAATAAAAACAATTAGGAGTTACCTCATTTACGACGGAAGAAACGAGAAACAAAACGGAGCTTGTTAGTCTTTATTTAGTGACTAAATAAAGGCGTGAGTTACAACCGCCCCCGTGTGGATTAAAACGGACTTTTCTATATAAAAAATGGGCAATAACCGGGTGTGGAGAGGGTATACCCAGCGGACAAGATCCCTCGCTGGCGGAATTTCATTTGCAAAATTTTCTCTGACCGAAACGCCATTATGAACTCCTACAACGTGTATAATATAAGTGTCCCAAATTGAATTTCTTGACATGAGCGCCGCCTAAACAGGGCTCTAAAAATAAGATTCGAAAATTACGCCGCGTAATTTTTACGCGTGAAAATGACGTACGCGTAATATAAGCCACGCGAAGATTAATCCTTCAGGAATGTAGACGGAAACGAATCAAGAAGACAGCGGTAAGCATCTACACGGGTATTCCATCAGGGCGCGCCTTCGCACCTCCGCATTTTTATGTTTTCATAAATTTCCGTTGAGATCAATATTTTATATTCGCACCGGCACCGCAGTAAATGGGGATTTTTTGCAAGTTCGCGCCGCACCCCCGGCTTTATTTATTCGGATGTGGCCCTCTCGAGATTCGCCACTTGTACCGTTCGATACATTTTTCACACGAATAATGTTATCACGTAGCGTTTGTATGCGTCTTCTCTATCACTTATGCATACACGGTGTTTTTGTGGAGTGTGCGTTGGCTCTAATTTCAAAATCGCAACGCGACGTCGCTTCGCGGTCGTCTTAAACGTGAGATTTGTCCGGTTATCCGGGAATCGTGAGAGACAAATCCAATCGCTGAGAATCCTTGTACGGGCGAGCGTTGATTGGTCGCGACATTTTATTACCTTAGCCAGGAGTTGGTTTTACGAGGCGGGCCCGACAGCCAAGAGGGTGGTTTTACGTGATAAGTATTTTTATTTGTTCGAGAGCTTGGATAAACTGGTAGAGGTGGTCGCGGATTACTTTACCGTAACACAATCTCTAAGCTTTTAGGGGCACCTGTCACGTCAGTGTCCTATATTCTGGAGATTTTTTTTTGTAAAGTTGTAGCTGTCAGTTGGTGAGAATATATTAGCGTGGCTTGATGGTGCAGGTGTTGTGTTCTCATGGCAGTGGTCGCAGTGGGTATCTTCGGGCCGCCCGTGGCGAGGAGCTTTGTCCGCGCGGCGCAAAAAATGACCCAGTATGCAGTGCTCCCGCTGTTAATCCTATTTACTCCGGCAGATAAATTATAGTGGCCACTAACATGTACGGACGGAGCCGCGGTGCTAACTGCTCTCCGTTACAACTGCAGTTATAGTGGGATTTGCCACTTGTTGTAAATTTATTATATCGGTTTCTATTACGACGATATAAGAGAATACTAAGTTTCCTTTTGTGTCATTTGATGGCGTAGTTTATTCCGCTATAGGGACGCAATGGAATTGTGTATATAATAAGCTTCCGGATAGTGGAGTTCGCAACTGTTTACATCGTAAAGTGGGCAAAAGAAAAATATTAAGTTATTTTTGGTGACCGGGAATAAGTCTTAGGCAGAGAAAGCAGGTATGTACTTTTCAGGGAAGTTTCACAAGTTACTTTTGTACTAGCCAGTATTTATGTCAGTTATTGTTAGTGTTAGAATAATTTACATTAATATTATAAAGGCAAAAGTTTATGGGTATATTTGTCACTTCTTCACGCTCAAACGGCTGAACGGATTTATATAAAATTTTAGCACTTGCATAGACCATGTCCAGGAATAGCACATAGGGAACTTTTTATCGCCGAAGTATGTTCGTTTGGGTAATTTTTCTACTTCCTTGGTGAAGGCGGCCACCAGATAGTAATGAAAAGTTTTTCGTATACAAGGATTCAAGAATACGTGTCTAAGAGTGTAGTTCCACATAGTACATCATGACGTGTAAAACTTATTTCAATGTTATAAAGTTGACAAAAAATAAAAGGCCCATCTTGACATTTGTGTTTCGACTACCTAACGGCTTGTCGGATGTAGTGTAGCTACTACTAATACAGCTAAAATAGCTACTACTACACCGCACCTCTAATGATTATTTTACTGTTTCCCTCAGTTTCCTTCCAAGTTACATTCTAGGGTTTTTCTCAAATGTCAAACTCGCTTTTAACGAGTAATTTTTAACGAGTTTACATACTTACATATAACACATTATATTACCAGCTTCTAAGAAAAAAAGGGATACTTTCAGTATTCTGAAACATTTTCTTGGAAACTAAAGGAATCTCTTTTCTCGTGTATTTTATGTGATACACAGGAAAATGGAACTCATTAGTTCCTGTGAGGCAAATCCAATCTCTAAATTCCTGCCATTTTTTTTTTAAAGTAATAGAGTGACTTATGCCATCACTAGCAGCTGCTACCGGCTTCGTCCACGTGGTAGTGGAACCTTATCGCAAGGGATCATACTCTTGCTACAGAGAGACTTGGTACACAGGTAGCAGTGCTGTTTGGTGAGCAGGACATGGTCTACCTGTGTATCAAGTTTCATCGCAAAACGTTCAGCCGTTCGAGCGTGAAGAAGTAACACACATACAAACACTCACAAACATTTTCCTTTATAATAATAGTGTGATGTGATACGTGTAATTGCATTCGAAACGAATGATTTTCAAGTAGGTTTAAATGCCTTAACCCTTCAGATACCGTCAATTAGAGACACAATAGTAAGACAATAGATGCGCGGCCACCGGGTGTCGCTTGGGGATTCATGAATTAATTTTTGTGATATACCTCCTTATGTCAATGTCAATCGATAGGAATTCGAAAAACGCAGCATTTGACGAACCAAATACGAGGGTTTTGAACACTAATATTATAAAAAGGTAAAGTTAGTTATTTTTTTTGTTTGTAGGATCTCTGGTAGTACTGGTCCAATTGCAATTTTTTTTTTTACCGATAGAAAGCTGCTTTATTCTTGTGTGAAGCCGCGGGAAAAATACGTATATTATTATTGAACAGAAAAGCTACAGCCAAACCACGGAACTCAGTTGTGCTCCCATAGCAATAATGCGTAAGTCAGTTTTTTTTAAAGCAAACGTACTACTAAATAGTTTATTTGCTTTCCTGAAAAGTTCCAAATTTTGACTTACGCGGTGTTAGAACTTAAGCGACGGTAATCAATCAAAATTACAATTTCTCTGTCTCATATCCATCAACATTCGATAGAGATGCGACATGCCTCTAGATTCTACCGACAATATCAATTAGGCAATCAATACAAGCCCATAAAGGGTTATTTGTGGCTCTTCGTCTATCACGCGGCGTGTGTGTTCATTGTGATTGTACGCAAACAACTGCCGGTGTTGCTGATAAGCGCACATTAGCATAATACAGCTCAGGTGATAACAGTACAGTTGCTGTACTTGTCTTAAGCTGATATCGGTTGTGGAACAGCCTTGATTATACTCAAACGCTTACTAATTAGAATAAATAAATCGGATATTAGCTATTATTCGCGATTTTTGGGTACCGTACCCAAAGGGTAAAATGGGACCTGTCTGACTGTATGCACGTCTGTATCTAAAATAGTTGAAAACCAGCGTCAGGCACTAGTTGTCTGGCAATCATGCTGAACTACTACCTACCTACCTACTATTTTGGTGCAGCTATGAGGCACACAACAATTTTATTTTTATTTTTTGGTATTGGCTTTCTTTCTTTCTATCTCATGAACCGTGATAGCATGAAACTGTCAGTTTCAATTTTCACAGATGATGTATTTTTGTTGCCGATGGTCGATGGGGCAGGAAGGTTCTGGCACCAGGAGATGCAGCGTTGGAAGGCTTCCCACTAGGTAGGCCGGTGACTGGTGAGAGTCGCGTGAATCTGATGGATGCGAGACGCATGGGACCGTTCGTCGTGGCGACCCTTGGAGGAGGCCTATGACAAAAAGTGGACGTCTTTTGGCTGAAATGATGATGATGAATAACGCTTTCATACATCAAAATGGTCTAAAAATAATTATTATACAACGTGTAACGTTAAATGCTCAAAACCTCAGACACCCCAAATGATTTTTAATTTAAAAGGCCTAATTCTGAGTTTTTTTTTTATAGGTTTTATGTGCAGTTTAACTTTGTTTAAAGTTAATACATATCTGCATTGAAATAAGAACACTACAACCATTTGTGTTTGTTCACCTATTTCGGCGGGTTTGCGCACGTGATGGCTTGATCTATTCATAAATAGACAAGACGACATTTTTAATTTTTTGAAAAATGTAACCTATATTAAAAAGTGGTTTAATTGATTCTGCTCGTTATTCTGATCAAACTATTTTCAGGTTTTGCGCATTTAACGTCACACATTGTACAAAAAAAAAAAAAAAAAATTGTCCCCTTGCTTTTTTATTAATCTTTTCTTTTTCATGCACTTGTCATGGTTTCTCTTTACCACCCTTGGTTGACTGGTTGATAGTGCCTAAGGCGTTAAGTCCGCCTTTGAACCTTTGTGTTGTAGGAAGTTTTAATGAATATATAAATAATACGTAATTAAAAAAAACTTTTAAAATTTCAGCTTTTTTTTTTTGTCGACGGGGAAAATCATCTTTGACGAAACCCGCTCTTGGGTGGAGCGGGAGACAGTGTCAGACTCTTACTGACTAAAAACCCCGCGCCGTTCCTTCTAGCCTTCATACCGGGGCACGAGCTCCCTTTCGGACAACCAACCCTGTCCCCAGTAGGCTTCGACCCAGCTGGGCCTCTCCTGGTGCTGACAACTCCTTGAGGCGCGCGGGAACAGTGCGCGCCGTCGACGTCTTGGACTTTAAAATTTCAGCTCAATTGGTAACTGCGAAGTGGGTCAAATTTAATTTACAGGATTTGATTACAGACAAACATCGGGCCAGGACAGGAACTAAATGAGAGCTTGTAATTAAACTATTCCACACACATTAGTCTCTCAGTACGTCCACTTACTCATATCTTCAGTGCGCGTTCAATGAAATTGTTTACAAACAACTGTGTTGCCAGATACACGCTCATTATCATAACACAACGCACAGGTGATAATGTAACCTCTGTGTGTGTGTAAATGAGAAACACGAGGTTTGTGTGTGTGTGTTTACGAGTAGCCTAAGGCTGTCATAGCTGACGTGTAAAGCAAAGTTCAATGTCAAGTTTAAATTAATTCACAGTTAAATATAGAACTAGTAATATGCTTATTATAGATATTATATAAACAGTATGATGTAAGCATCGTGTCATCTGTTTCGTTGAATAATTGTCAATACACTTACTCGAAAATTTGCTCTTATCCCACCGCTTTTAGGCACGCAATAGACTGTTTTCCGCACTAGTGCAGAAAAGAGCGCGTGCTCACCTCCACCAGAATTTTATTTAATTTTTCGGGCTAGGTGCGCGACGATTCCCACGTGTCGCCGATCAACCCCCGTTTATTCATTTCTTCGTAAGTGATCCATAACACACTTGCCTATGGCTCGTGCGATTGCCGCCTCAGTCGTAATGACAACTTTCTGCACTTGTATCAAAATGTACTACATATCTGTAGTGTGTAGTAGTCTACGAGTTTCGTAGCACGTGCTACGCAGGTTTTCACATTCGACTGCTACGCGGCTACGAAAATATCTATTTTTGTGGTGTTTTCACCGCAATTTTGGTCGATGAAGTACCTGGGACTCGTTCTCGACAGCCGATGGAATTTCGGAGAACACTTCCGACGTTTGGCTCCCAAACTCAACCGGGCCGGGGCTGCTCTCAAGCGGCTCCTGCCCAACCTTGGGGGTCCAGACGCCTCCTGCCGGAGGCTCTACGCGGGGATCGTTCGGTCCATGGCTCTCTACGGGGCGCCGGTGTGGGCGCCGTCGCTGGCAAAGCGACCGGCGTCCATACTGAACGCCTGCCAGAGGGTCATGGCAATACGGATGGTGCGGGGTTACAGCACGATCTCCCGCGAAGCGGCGAGCCTTCTGGCTGGCCTACCACCGTGGGATCTGGAGGCAACAGTCCTTGCACACATGCACGATAAGCGCGTGGAGATGCAACGCCGGGGTGAAAGTCCACTACCGCGACAGGTCGAGGTATGGCGGACAGAGCTCCGGCGGGATCTCACGGTGAAATGGCGTCAGCGACTATCGCAACCCAGTGCTGGGCACGCCACAATTATGGCGGTAAGTCCCCTCTTTGAGGCGTGGCTGGAAAGACCTCACGGCGTCCTTACCTTCCGCATGACGCAGGTCCTCACCGGACATGGCAAGTTCGGGAGGTTCCTGCATCGGATTCGAGCGGAAGAGACGCCCGGGTGCCGCCACTGTGCGGAACGCCCGGAGGACACGGTGGAGCACACAGTTGAGGTGTGCCCTGCTTGGGCGGAGCAACGCCGTGCCCTCGTGGGGGCGATCGGCGGCGGAGACCTCTCGCGCCGGGCCTTGGTTCAGGCCATGGTCCGGAGCGAGGAGGAGTGGCAGGCGGTCGCCTCCTTCTGCGAAGCAGTAATGCTAGCAAAGGAGGAGGCAGACCGCATCAGGCAACGGCGCCCCCGCCGCCGCCGCCGGGATTCCGATCCCGATTTCCAGCCACCGTAGACGCGGGCTCGCGGACGGCGAGCCATGGGTAGCTCGCTGTCCGATCGTCTGGTAACTGTCCGGACCGAGCCAAGGCGTCGACGGCCCGCACTGTTCCCGCGCGCCTCAAGGAGTTGTCAGCAACAGGAGGGGCCCATCTGGGTCGAAGCCTACCGGGGTCGGGGTTATCCGAAAGGAAACTAGAGCCCCGGTATGAAGGCTAGAAGGAACGGCGCGGGGTTTTTAGTCAGTAAGAGTCTGACACTGTCTCCCGCTCCACCCAAGAGCGGGTTTCGTCAATGATGACTTTCCCCGTCGACAGAAAAAAAAAAAAAAAAAAAAACCGCAATTTTGGTGATACTCGTAAATATGAAGTTTTAAAAGTATATAGAGCAGGGTGGGTCATTGTGGCGACGCTTGGGGGAGGCCTATGTGAACGTATGTGACATCTTTCGGCTGAAATGATGATGATGGTGAGTAGGGTGCAAAGCCCCGCAATACATAGCAGCGCTCCATTGAAAAGGGACCCTCCGACCAGACGGGTGTTATGTCTGGTCCGGACAACTGCTCGATAGTTAACACAAATAAAAAGTCGCCTAACTCAACATATGCTGCTCTAAATAACGGTTTAGTGTAGAATAACAAAAAAAAAAGAAGATAATTGAAAACAAAATGTAGACTGAACAGATAAACGCGTGAATTTATATATGTAAATTCGTAAATATCAAATAAACTAGCTATCCCCTTCGGTTTCATCCGCATCTTTAGTTACTGGTTTATTACTTACTGGTGGTATGATTTTTTAATTTGAACTAGTAGTTTCTGAGATTAGCGCTTTGATAAAAACAATCTCTTAGCTTTAAAATTATAATAAATATACAATTTAATAATTCATAAAAAAACAACTGATGCTCAAAAAGCCCGTAGGTTATTCTAGAAAGCTTTTTACAAGCAGCTTAACCTACTTTTAGTTTTAATACTAGTTCTTAGAAAACTTATTTCCTTCGCTATGTATACCAACTTTATTCGTAGCGAGTAGACTTTATTAAATATCTTGGTATAAAACATTCCTTGATAAAGTTTTAAAATACTCCATATGACGCTCGGCGCGGCAGGCGTGTCTGCATAAGCATTCTTCGAACCGAATCCGAATTGCCGTCATATAAATTACAAACTTTAGCGTTTGAACACGAATAAATTAATATTGTAAAACGTACGCAGACACCGCCACTATAATTCTAAATTAGAAATTCCATCTCACACATGCGGCGCATACAAAAAAGATAAATAATTTCGTGCCATTTCAATAAAGCCACAATTTCACGGGCGCGTTGGCGCGAACTCGCGAGTGTTACAATTTAATAGAACTTCAAAAGGCCTGCTGATTCCACCACAATTCTATCAGCTTAGCACGAGATCCCGAGCATTATGCGTATAAAAAGCGGTTATCGCGAACCCTCCCCCCCCCGCGCCCCGCAGCCGAGAGGAGGGGGCCCACAGCGAATAGGGGAACAAAACGGATACGGGGACGATACTACGCGAACTCTAGCGGAACATAACTTTTGAGTAACTTTTTAGGTTGTTTTAAGTACATTGCTGTGTTGCTACGGAAAGTACCCGCTAGTTTATTCGGATGCGCGCATTATAACGCTCCAATATATTGAGACGCAATTCTCCATCGATAGGTATACTTTAAATGGAACATATGTGTCTTCATTTCGTGCGTTTTGTTCGGAATTGCTGATGACGTTCCAAGTGAGGAAAACTACAGCGAAACTGTGGGAAATAAAGAAACTGTTGTTACGGCAAACAGCTACGAGTTCAAACTTTACAAATGCTGCCTTACATAGACCGTCCATTCAGGAGGTATGGAGAAAAAAAACTGAAATGAAAATAGAAGCGGAGGAAAATGTTGGGGGTTTATATTTATAGTTTCAATTAGCGGGCTCTGCACGCGCCGCCCGTTTTGCCTGTGAAGCTCGTTATTAGAATTTAAATAATATATAAGCCAAGTTTCTAGAAAAAATACACTTTCGAGCGTTCCAAACTCGAAAATAAATCCAGCTGTAAATTAGCGCGAGTATAAAATTCATTGCGCGAAAATTACGACAGTATAAAAGGCGGTCGTCAACAAAATTTAATTCGACATTCGTTGGAAAACGCCTCATTTGAACGACAATAATCAACGCATAAAACAGTTTAATGCGGTCACTTTAAAAAAGCTCGCGATACGCAGCCTGCGCTGTCGTTCGGAACAATTAAAATTGCGCACTGTCAACGCTTTGCGCTTTAACTGTGACTATTTAGCGACAATTACGTTACATCACTGTCCATTGTCCTGTAGCGATTAAGCTTCAACTACAATAGTCCAATCCCGACCTCTAACGAAGCGACTTCGGCTGTTTCCGCCCCCACTTCGGTTCGCTCAAAGAAGCGTAATTTGCGGTTACGAAAATTGTAGTCGCTACGAATTTTGACGATGTTCGCCGAAGTTTACCAACTGCAGTCGTTTGAAAGTCGACCTTCCAACGGGTTAAGTCGAGTTGACGAAGTTCCGGGTGTGTCAGGGTTAATTCGACCGGTCAGTTTAACCCCTATTGGCTCGAATGGGTTGCGATATTAAATAGCACGGGATAGTTCACTATTGATAACATTAGTTTTTATGGGAGTCCTTTTGTAGTTAGACCTTTACGCTGAGATTAAATTACACGTGTGTATTTCATTTAACCTTTCCGTGAAGGTACGTTTTAGGATTGCGTATATTTTATTCTCAAAGAGGGTATCATTGGGTCGATAGTAATACGACATGTGAAGGAACAAATAGGATTCCCAAAACGGTAAAAAAAAAAAAATCTTTCAAAACGGAACATACAAAGAAAAAGCGATTAGAGTAAGGCTTGAAATAACGGTAACTTTATCCGTCTATTAGCAATATTCTGTTCGCAGTGAGTGCTGTGCAATTATACGTTGACAAAGCTCGGCAAAGGAGGTACGGGCCCTTTGTTACAGCGACGCCAATAATGATGGCATAAACTTTACTAATTTTGCTACAGACCGCGAACGTTGCCGCTCCTAGGCTTGGTTCACATGACGCCTCCTAATTGTCACGCGGGGGTAAAAACTCCAGCCTCCTGGAGTGGACGAACGTTTGGTAATTCGTTCTGTTTGATGTTTCAAGGTGGTAATGCCGAAAGTAAGGTGTTTCCGTCATTTCGACGCTTGAGACTGTTCTTGGTAGTTGTGACTTCGTTTTTCTAATTTCTGCTGTTGTCAAAAATGGTTGTGTTTATGAAACTGTAACGTTACTTGGTAGTTTAACGTAGCTGATGAAAATAGTGTAGGGAGAAATGGAGATTTTATAGGGATAGTTTTATATGCCTGTTTACCCAGTCTTTTGTCAAACAGTGTCGGTGTCAGCTTCTAGAAAAACTGGATGCAATTTGCTATCAGTATTGGACATGAAACCTATCTGACATCCACAACTCAGTAGCTGGGTAATATACCCCTCGGCACGACTACCTCAGATCGTCAGATTACCTGGCTTTTACCTATCCATAACGACTACCAAAGATATACAGCGGAGCACGCCTGTTTAGAAGTTACCTTGCCTTAAAAAACTCTTGATTTTAATAATTCTGGTCATTTAGTAGCAGATAAATGTGGTGTTGTTTGTTTTACATAATATTGATTTTAGAAGACTTTCTAAGTTTCTGTCAAAAAACAATTCATAGGTTCAATGTGAAATATAAAATATTAATTCAAAATCTTTATATTTCGCATGGGTACTTATGACGTCAGAAATTAGTGCACGGTTCTAAATGGTCGTCTGCTATGTATGTGTTATAGCATCGCATAGTCGGCCTTATCATGTTCCCACTGTTGGGACTCAGGCCTCCACTCTAAGAGAGGGAATGGGCCGTTATCCACCACGCGGGTGCGGGTTGGTGAATGTCACATGTCTTCGATTTTTTGATTCTAGAACATGTCGGTGTGTATGTGCTATTTCCTAATAACAACATAAATACTCAAAAATCAATACCTACATTCTGTCTACTGCTTTACTTTGAATACAGTTTCAGTAGCTATTTCAGAGTGCGATATCAATTGCTCGCTAACTATGGCAGATAAAACGCGACGCCCTTTGACAGCACACTCGGAACTTCGCTTATCGCTCCTCTCGTTAAATTCTAACAATACAGCATCGTGCGTCTATATGTGCTTCTTGTTTAGAAGGGCAGCGACTTCAGTAATAGGTGTTGGCTGGTGTTTATCGGTTGTATATACAAAGAGCAATGGTGGCCGAGTGGTAATGGCCCCGACTTACGAGTCGTAGGTCGCAGGTTCGAATCCAGCCAGGCGCATTACTTTGTGTAATTTATTTCATCACCACTGCTCTCAAAACGGTGAAGGAAAACATCGCGATGAAACCGGCATGTCATAGAACCAAAAATTCGAAGACATGTGACATCCACCAACACGCACTGGGCCCGCGTGGTGGATTACGGCCCATTCCCTCTCCTAGAGAGGAGGCCTGAGTCCCAGCAGTGGGAACATTATAAAGGCTGATGATGATGATGATGATATACAATGTGGAGACTACAACACACACTATGAACAACTTTTATTCTGAGACTAACTCAATGAGTGAAATCGATGCTGCAGTGAACATAAACCTTAAACAATTTAAGAAGTTTACCATCGAATCGAAAAGGAGAAGATGGGGTTAAAACTGAAGTCACTGCGATATAGTCGACTGTTCAGTAGATGGGGCTATCCTCTGCTCTATCAACAACCGATCAGTACAATAAAGTATGGAGGTGTATTTCGTTTACTCTGTCAGGTAATTTAAAAAAAAATACGAATATTTATATCCAATTCATTGCCCTTTAATAACATATATTTTAAGGAGATTTCTTATTGCTTTAAAATAAAAGTAGATTGAGAAGCATGAAAAATATCAGCGTAAAAACGAGCGTTCCAGATACATTTTGTCCTATGTATGAGCAGTTGTTTTTTTAGTGTTGTGTAAGGAATTTCAATTTGAAATGTTAACTACTAGCGTTATGTAAGTTAGCGTTATTTCAAATTAAGTTAAGATGTTGTTTACTTTTTTTCACATTAGTTTCACTTAGGGGGAATTTAGTTGTAGTTTACTGTGTTAGTAACTTGATAAAGAATGTATTTAAAAAACCTTTAACTCAGGTATTTTTTTTAATCTTTATTATGGAGCTTTGTCACGGTATGGACTATCGCTCCATAATCATAATCATTTCTTTTGTTTGTTCCATCATAGCCAATTTTTTAATTTTAATTTATTTTAAATGATTAAATTGTGTATAGAACCCTTGCCTCGCCAGACGTAGGCTACAGGTATTGTTACTCTGTTTACTTATAAACTGCGGCACGGTTGGTGCAGTGGTTGAGCGATTGACTGCTGCGTTTTGTGTCGCGGGTTCGATTCCCCCACGGAACAAATATTTGCCTACAGATAAGTGTTTCAGGTCTGGGTGTCTTATATATGTAACTTTACATGTTTGTGAACGCACCTACGATACAGGAGTATTCCTAGAGTAGGGCTACATTTTATTAAAAAAAAAAACTTATCGCAGGAGTTTATTTGATACTATACACCTATACACCTGTATAATCTTAAACGAATTAACTACTAAACTGGCTACACTATACAATAATCAAACCGAACATCGCACTGTTTGTCAATAAACTAATAGCTGTTTCAACACACCTTGAAAAATCGCTAACACGAAAAGAAAAAGCCCGATGAAAACCAATCCCAATAAAGAGTCTCAAATTAAAAAGCACGAGCCCAACAACTGCAGCTCGTGATAAAAAATCATTAACGCCAAACGTTGTTCTGGCGGCGTCGAAAATCGCGATAATCGCTAACTCAAACGCGGGGCTTCGCGCCCCAGGACGCGTCAAGCGCGCCCGCTCTCCCCCGAAATACGGGCGCAAAAAGCCGCTCATAAGTAATTCACCTGTTTAAGCGAATGAAAATAATGGCCGACTACCAATTTCAGTTCTGCTTACTCGTGAAAAACGCTCGCCCGAATGAGATAATGGTATTAAGATAATAGATTTTAGTGCTTTAGTGCGTCGGCGGTTCACTTTTGCGAGGCAATGAATATGAAACTAAATTGAAATATACCTTTTTATTTTTTGGTTGGATATCATATCAGATAGCATATACAGGATTATTTATAAGTTATCCGAAAGGGAGCTCGAGCCCCGGTATGATGGCTAGAAGGAACGATGTGGGGTTTCAGTCAGTAAGAATCTGACCCTAACTCCCACTCCGCCCAAGAGCGGGGTTTGTCATTGGATGATTTTTGCCCACCATGAAAACAAATGGGTTATTTGTAAAACACGGGAAACCTCTCAGGACTATGTTACTAACATCATAAACAAAAACTTTTGTTCTTTGACTTTAAAAAATGTAGATATCATATTTTAGTTCATCAGATTTTCATACAAAAATACAAATACTTAGATATTATTTGAAGATAGTACAATAGTGGAAGTGGGGATCGGGTGGCGTGGGTGCTTGATGCGCTTGCGTCGCGTCATACAGACGTAGACAAGTATAGCAAAATACAGAGTTGAAATGTGTTAGATAGAACAACGAAATCTTGAAGGTTTGTTTTTGGTCAATGCATTATGTTTTGTAAAAAGTCATAGAACAATTTTTTTTTGTATATGATGTTAGTAATACAGTCTTGCAAACAAAGACATTCAACATAATACTACCAATAGACCGGACAAACCCAAAACCGTGGCAGAGAAATTGAAATATACCTGCAAGTTATATTTTAATTTCGATTCATTTTTGTGGATGCTAGACCATCTAAGTTAGCTCATAAATTCAGGTAATAACTACGTTACAAGAATGTAAGGAGATAAATTCTTAAATTCTGAACTTAACAGCTTTGTGGTATGAGGAATCTTTTCAATAATTTTTGAATATATTCTCCATAATGTTGGATGTCGGATGTGTGTTAGGAGTGAAAAGTGCGACATTAACGCAAATGCCTGTTGTAATGTCGCCGATGGAGAAGGTCGGGGTAAAATGTGACCCCACTAGACTTTACACTCATGTTTAGGCTGCAGAATTGATCGAATAAGTCAGCAGTAAGGGCTGACCGCATCAGGCAACGGCGCTCTCGCCACCGCCACCGGGACTCTGATCCCGATTTACGGCCACCGTAGACACGGGCTTGTGGACGACGAGCTATGGGTAGCTCGCTGTCCGACCTTCCAGTAGCTGTCCGGACCAAGCCCAAGACGTCGACGGCGCGCACTGTTCTCGCGCGCCTCAAGGAGTTGTCAGCAACAGTAGGAGCTCAGCCGGGTCGAAGCCTACTGGGGCCAGGGTTATCCGAAAGGAGGCTCGAGCCCCGGTATGAAGGCTAGAAGGAACGGGGTGGGTTTTATTCAGTAAAAGTCTGACTTTTCCCGGTTCTCTCAAGAGTGGGAAAAGTCATTAGATTTACAACCTTAAAAAAACCTAGAAAAAAACAAATTCATTTGATTCTGTGGGTGAAATCGTAAAACGTGAGTTGTGGCCTGTTTTTCACTTAATATAATAATAACAAATCAATCGTTGACATCTATTGGATACTATTAACTACTAATAAATACTTATATATCAAATCTGATGTTTATTGGCGCTGTAATTAATTAGTTTAGATTTGAAATTAACGTAAATCGGTTAACCTATTTGTTGAAATTATATAAACCCGACAATTTATAGAGGTTAATTTAGTATATAGAAAATACGTTTGATTTGGCGCTTCCGTCTATGTTACTACTGGTTGGTTATTTTTAGGAGTATTATATGCCTCCCATAGAATAAAGCAGCTTTCTCTCGGTGAAAAAATTTTTGCAATCGGACCAGTACTTTCAGAGATTACCTCCTACAAACAAAAAAAACTTTACCCCTTTATAATATTAGTGTAGGTAGATTATATATTTTTTTTAACCTTCACACAACGTCATCTAGTCCCAAGCTAAGCAGAGCTTGTGTTATGGGTACTAGACAACTGATAAACATACATATATATATTTCTAAATACATACATAATATAGATAAATCACATCCAGACACAGAACAAATGATTATGCTCATCACACAAACATTTGTCCTGGATGGGAATCGAACCCACGACCTCCGGCATAGCAGTCAGGGTCACTAACCACTAGACCAACAGGCCAGTCAAATTTAAACTTGAGTTATTTTTGCCCAACCCTATCAGGTTATAAGGCCCGAAAACATAAGTTATACTTATGTAAGTAAATAAAAACCAACATAAACAATTGAAGCATTTATTTCTGATAGTTTTTTATATAAAAAAAGCATGACCAAAACAAAACATCTTCACATTTAATTGCGAAAAATTCTCCAGACTTTGTTTTTAAACCGCATGCCATCTAACAATGCCTTCCTTGAATAATAAGACGCGCTGGTCTGGCTTCTTCGTTAATACCAGGCAGTCCGCAAGATTTGCTATTAATTATTTAGTATTCTGGTACGACTCACGATCTCTGTAGTCTAAAGAGAAAATGTTTAATGCCCATTGTAAAATACAAAATTGATATAAAATAATCATATTGACTGAAAGTAGGTACTTACTGATATTTTGCTTTAAACAAGAGAATTAATTTACAATAATATTGTAGCGACATCTATGACGCCACATAAGAACTACGAAGAAAAACACGAAATCCTGCATCGCGCAATCAGAGTTCTCCGCGCGATTTGAACATATACGACAGCCCGACATCAACTATCGGGCAGCCGCCCACCAGACTATAACACCCCGTCTGGTCGGAGGATCCTCCCTTTTCAACGGAGGTTTGTGGAACTTTACTTTCTGTTCCACATACCTCCAAAATATTATAAAGAAGTAAAGATTTTTTCTTTGCAGATTTTCACTAACAGAAAGCTGCTTTATTCCTGAGTGACATAGGCTTACTTTTTTTTACTATTTGCAAAATAAATATCATTTATAATAGGCTATATTTTAGGTACGCGAGCAAATTAATAAATTAATTGAATTCCTATACTTTACTTCCTTAAGGTTTGCAGTTATTTGAGGTAATTTTCACTCTCGACGTGTTTTCAAGAAAACTATCTTTTTCACAGACCGTACTAGGAACGAATAAAGTAAATCATTGTACAAAAAAGTATGAGACTTACTCCTACTAGGCATGGAACACACGCCGTACTATTATGCATACTATAACAGACTCGCACCTCAAAGAGATGTCAGCAAACCGTACTGGCCCAGCAAGGTCGAACTCCACTGGGGTTATAATATGGGTTCCCTTCTGAAAGGAAAATACGGCCCTGGTATGAAAGGCAGCGAAGAAACTAGGAATGAGTTTTAAGTCAGTAAAAGTCCCGCCCCGCCTTAGGGCGGGAGATGTCATTGGATGATTTCCCACTTAGAAAAAATAAAAGAGGTTATAACCGCGTATGATGACCGGTATGCTCGCGTCTGATACGCTGTTGATACATTGCTGAAGGCTTAGTAGTCCGTGTCGTATTTCTATCAGTTCTTGATACGTTCCTAGCCCAGTCACACCATGATACAGTGTACTAGACAGACTACTTTAAAGTTTAGTTCAAATGTTTACTGAACATTTGTCAAAGTGTACGTTTGCTTACGTAGCTCGCAGCGGCTACTAGGTCTCAACTAAGGCTTAGGCGGTCACTTTGCACGCTCGGCTGCACTCGACAACGGTCGGCAAGGCACTCGCAAATAAACAGACTTACTGATGATTCTATTATACTTATTTGTATCTTTAATATTATAAAACAACTGCCAGCGACTTTGCCCGCTTGAAAGTAGAACATTGTCCCAAATGGAATGCTTCAAATAAAGCAATAACAGGCACTTTTGAATTGTCAAAACGTCAGTCAGTCAAGAATTTTTTTTTTTTTGTCGACGGGTAAAATCATCTTTGACGAAACCCGCTCTTGGGTGGAGCGGGAGACAGTGTCAGACTCTTACTGACTAAAAACCCCGCGCCGTTCCTTCTAGCCTTCATACCGGGGCACGAGTTCCCTTTCGGACAACCCTGTCCCCAGTAGGCTTCGACCCAGCTGGGCCCCTCTTGGTGCTGACAACTCCTTGAGGCGCGCGGGAACAGTGCGCGCCATCGACGTCTTGGACTCGGTCCATTACCGGACGATCGGACAGCGAGCTACCCATAGCTCGCCGTCCGCGAGCCCGCGTCTACGGTGGCCGGAAATCGGGATCGGAATCCCGGCGACGGCGGCGAGGGCGCCGTTGCCTGATGCGGTCGGCCTCCCCCTTTGCAAGCATTACTGCTTCGCAGAAGGAGGCGACCGCCTGCCATTCCTCCTCGCTCCGGACCATGGCCTCGACCAGGGCCCGGCGCGAGAGGTCTCCGCCGCCGATCGCTCCCACGAGGGCACGGCGATGCTCCGCCCAGGCAGAGCACACCTCGACGGTGTGCTCCACCGTGTCCTCCGGGCGTTGCGCACAGTGGCGACACCCGGTAAGTGAAACTACGTTGCACGTTCTAAAGCGTAGATCTCTATGGAGAAGAACGTGCAAGAAACTCCATGGACACTCGTTTAAATCATCTAAGATATGGTTTACCCGTATGCTAAGTTTCATCAATATCCGTTCATCCAACCGTGAAGAAGTAACAAACATACACACTCATAAATTTTCGTCTTGATTTTAGTTAGGAACATTATGGATGCGAGACGCACAGGAGCGTTCGTTGTGACGGCGCTTGGGGGAGGCCTATGTCCAACAGTGGATGTATTTGGCGGAAATGATGATGATGATGATGATAATATTAGTGTGATGTCTCCCACTGCGTCTGTTTCGTATTCGTGATAAACTGAAAAACTGCTGAACGGAATTTCATGCGGCGCAGCAAAAGACAGAGTGACTCATGAGGTTTATGTGTATATTTTAGTAGAGAAAAACAGAGATTTTAAAGAGTTGTAACATTCTTGCGAAGCTGGGGAGGGTTGCTGATTACGTTATGAGTCTAAGTTTCGTAAGAAAATAAGCTACTCACGTATAAAATTGGCGACTGTGTGAGTACACCTCAGCATTTTTGAGCAATGCAAAAATCAAGGTACAACTGAAAGTTATTCAAAAGCAACAATGCAACATAAGTGCAATTTAAAAACTTTTCACAACGAAACATCTACATTTATCCCAAGTTCTAGATTCGCACACCAATTAATTATCACTTGAAACTTTCCTGAAGTGAGAAACTAAGCGACCGCTCAAATTGCTTAAATCTTTCACGGCAACAATGGGAGGACAATAATTGTTAAGGCGGTTCGTGCACCTAGCAGGGTGGGGAGGAACGCGCGAACGATTGCGCGGCTGAGCGGTTCGGTCCCACATCTAATATAGGTTCGAGACTCGCCCGCGCGTCTGTGCCGCTGCATCGCCCTCGGTGTGCGCCGCCCCTAAGCGCTTAAATCGCGATCATTTCAGTTGCATATTCTCAATTATTGTCGGCTCCCGACGACTTGCGGGACTTTGGGAGCGAAGGCTGAGCTCCTTAATTGCAGCGACGCCACCGCCTCTGATATAAATAGAAACACCACCATCAAGATGGAATTAAATTTCAGTATCGGTGTTTTCGTCGTCTTGATTGTCAAAACTCAAAACACAAGCATTACGAATACAGTATAAACTTTGTTTAGATGGAGTTTGTGTTCGAGTAATTTATTTCGAGCTAGTTAATTTTGGGAATACATTGACGTTTCATTGGTGGTTTCTGAGATGCTGGTTTAATTCATACCTATCGTCGGGATCATAATCTTCGTATAGGCATTACTGAGTGAGTGAGTGAGTGAGTGTGTGATGGGATGAGTGGTGATGGTATACGTGTTAGCATAAAAAGTATTTTCAAATTGGGTGGGTGAAGCCAAAAGGCGTATCAGACTTTCACTGATTTCTCTACTCTAGGGTAGAGCGGGAGAACGTGTCGGTGACTTAAACCACACCTGAGTCCTTCAGTTGCGTTCTAGGACCACGAGTTTCCTTTTCAGTAAATATCTGTGGTCTTAGCGGGCATCGGTTTCGCTGGGTAGGGGCCGAATCACTGCGGTTCTGGATAGGGACCAAAACCGCAGTGATTCGCTGATATCTCTTTGAGGAGTGCCTGGAAAACTACGCGCTGTCGACGACTTGGGTTGCATTCCAGGGCTATGGTAACTCTTTCGAACATTCTCGGACTCCAATTTTAAATGACCATGCAGCAAGTAACGCCCTCTGGCGCTATTCTTTAAATCCCCCTAATAAAGGTCCTCCCTTATAAACCTCTTTTTAAAACGTCAGCGAACTCTTCAATTTATCAATGGTTCATTGCAATTAAAGAGTGAAACAATGAAAGCGCCATCTAACGCCACGATTACTGCGTTATAGTGGATTTAAAAGAACAATTAAGGAGCGGAACTTATCGCCACTAGGTCAGGGTTACCCTTTGTGAGTCCGTTGTTAGCACCATTCGCTATTTTTATGGCCATTTGTGCTTTCCACTACAATTCTAAGCGCTAGCTGTATTCACTATAGGTATTGTTGTGAAAGTCGATGTTAACTACACGTTATATTCTAACAATAGCACATGCAAGTAAGTATTTAGAGAGGGTGAATTGATTTGTAGTTTGTTTTTTTAAGTAAACATTTAGCCGCCATTTTGAAAGCGATTAATTCGAATATAATTTAGTTTTCTTCAATGATACAATGACAGGCTTATAATAAACTAGTGCACCTCACCATCAATGGTTGCATTACTACTTATGATTAGGTGGGATCAACTCTTGTATCGTGAGTGCTTTCACAAATATGTAAACTCACATAGATAAGAAACCCAGAGCTGGAACAACTACCTTAAGGCTATACAAATATTGACCCGTGCGAGAATCGATCCCGCGACACTTTTTGCAGTAGTCTGTCGCTCAACCAATGCGCTAATAGTGCCGTTTTTAACTAATCTGGGATTCAGGGTTGAACACAAAATATTTAGTCAAAACGAGTTAAAAACATAGTTTTTTTTGGTCAAAATAATAGAGTTTTTTGAGGTGGGATTAAGTCATCAACTATCTTCTCTCTCTCTGGGTGGAACGAGAGGGAGACTTTACTTTTTTTTTTCTTTTCTCTTTTTACTTTTTTGACCTAAATTCCACCTGTGTTTTTTAGTTGCCTTTTGCGTTTCAACGACACGTCTTTCGAACAACACAGCCCGTACTTATGGGCCTAAAAAAGTTTGAATAAGCATTCAGATATCTTACGTTTTGAAGGCAAAACTGGATGGTGTAGCTACAAAACTTTACAACGTGTGACAAGTTTATGACGCTGTGTTTGTATGAAACACCTACATAATACTTATCTAAAGCGATACGCCTATCATTAGGCGACGTTAGGAGCTCAAAACTTCAGGATATTTGAGTTCAAGTTGAGAATTTTCTTCGCGTTTGTGTAAACGAACTCTGTAATACAAGTCGACGTTACAAAGTTCAAGAAAGGCGCAAAACAACTGTTCCGTATAAACAAAATATAAACGAGTTTCAGAATTTCATAGCTCAAAGAATTTCAGCTCTGAAATCTAGAAAATTGTTTCACTAACTTATATCTGAAATGTTTGTGAAGTTATGAAATTATTTTAAAGCAAATTAATTGATTTCGTTCCGATCTTAAGAGGTCATTTCTGAATTCTAATTGGGTTGATATTGAAAGTTTATGTTCTGTGTTAAAGGTATTTAATGAGCCTTGTCGAGTAGATGTTGTGATAGCCCAGTGGTTAAGGCCTGCACGAGTCTTCGGGTTCGAACCCAGCAAGTACCAATGAGAGTTTTTCAATTCATATGTACCTACTTTTCCAAGTTTAACTAGGATGTTACAGACATTCAGAGCCTTTGAAAGAACGTAAAGCTGTTGGTCTTGGTTGTTATTTGTAGATGTTTGACAGTTCTTAAAGACGCCAGAAAGTCTGACCATCAGTCTATCCAAGCAGTATCATGATGCCTAGTAACTGGGTTGTGGAGGACTGATATGCAGTCGCTCCATGTAAAAACACGGGTATTTACTGGCATCTGGCTGGACTGAAAAGCGACTGGTTGTCGTGAAAGGTAATTCTTTAATTACCAACAAAAAAAACTACACTGAATCATACTTTGACGAAGATTTTTACAACAAAAATCTGAATTGCGAATTTATCGTTTAGTTTACGAGAACACAATCTTTTCAGTCCAAAATCCGTAGACTCATAGCTAAACGCACACAAAATAAAACTATCAACAACTACAACCAATAAATAACACCTGGACATTTCAACGACAGATTTAATGACACCGACCATAAATATCACTTAAAAAAATTACTACAGTGTAAACCCATCGCCGGGACTATTAACTAAACCTATCATTAAACCAGTAGCACTTTCCCTCGCGGTATAAAAATTTCAGTTCCTAATAAATGTACAAAGTGTATTGGATAGCGAGTGCATTATCCGTGGCATGTCTGATAGCAGCTTTTGAAGGAAATAGCGCGCCTATGGAGAAGGCCAGTATTTCCGTTCGGGAGGGGAAGGGAGGGGGCGGAGTGGGAGGGTAGTCGGCCATTGCCGCTAATCGAGCCAGCGGTAAAACGAAGTATCTGATTTCTTTGAATTTTATGTTGGTCGATGTAATCATTTACAACGTTTTGCTTTTGCGTTCCGCCAATGGGGTTTCTGTTAACGTTAGAAATTAATTTTGATTGATATTTTAATTTTCAATTTGGCAGTTAAACGTTTCTGTTTGCTGTAAAATTGTTGTTAAAATTTTATGAGTTGTGGATTTAGTTGTTTATTTACTGGTTTGTAACACGCACTATTTACGCGGAAGTAATTGGGATTTGCATTATTAATTTCCTCAATCCACTTTGTTATAGCCATATACAAGTTCTATGCTGACAGGAATTATTTATATAACCCTAAAAACTTCACTCAAGTATCTAAACACCTTATTAAACCCCACCTAGACCTAAATAAAATTCAATACCAATTTAAATTAGTAATCAACCAACACTAAGCTAGCGGGGCTACTCTGTGTGAGTGTAATGGCCTGTAGCCTGTAGCCTCGCCGCGATGAAGGCATCCATCAAATGGCGTGAACCGTAGAAAGCTACCGTCGGCCACTTATCAGATTCAGCCCTATTTGCTCGCCTACTTATAAGTAATTTCCGCAAATCGATTTGTTTTCTGAATAGGTCGATAGGAAGGAGGTTTGATTGTGGGTGGGCTGTTCCGATAGGCAGACCTGGAGGTTAATAGGTTTGTATCTTCAGGGACGTTCGAAGCAATTTTGAATTTATACTCAATTTGGGTCGTCTTCCTCAATTGAATTGGATCATAACTCTATTTATTATTTAAGCTTAGTTTTTGCCGAAGAAAGTGTTAAATCAAAGGAGGGGCCCAGCAGGCTCGAAGCCTACTGTGGCCAGGGTTATCCGAAAGGAAACTCGAGCCCCGGTACGAAGAGGCTAGAAGGAACAGGGTGGGTTTTTAGTCAGTAAGAGTCTGACACTATCTCTTGCTCCACCCAAGAACGAGGGTTGTCATAAGATGATTTTTGCCCACCGTAAAAGTGTTAAATCAAAACTTGAATTCATGTTCTATAAAAATTTATATTTCAAAAAAAGAAAACCCGCCCTCACACGATCGAGTCGATTAAGCTGTCGATTTGCGGGAAAATGCGGACACGCCATCATAAAACGTAACGTTTTGTCGAGCGTTTGCGCGATGCCTAACGGTAAAGCAATAATTATATACCGTAGTAGTATTATTTTACCGCTAACTATATATAATTTTACCGCTAACTATATATAATTTATTATTGCCTGAGGGAGTTACTGTGCTTATTGCTTCTGTTATATAAATAATTGCAGCAAATTTGTGCTATCATGGATTTTTTAAACAACTAAAAATACAAAGAAATACGAGAGTCCCGTTCAAAATCGAGAACCTCACAAAAAAGCGCTATCCAACCAAATATTTACACAAAATAGGTACTCGAGAATTCAAGGGTTGAAGTACAAAATCCGTGCTCATTAAAAACTTTTCAACGCTTAATGAAAATCTTATTGAACCGGCTACGAGTGCATCGGGCCTCCCCTCTCTCCTCGTCGACGGGGAGAACCGCCTGAAATGGCCCGGCTAAGTGTATTACAGTCGGATCGCTGCCTTTCATTCGACACATCAAAGAAGATCCCGTTCGTTCGCAACTAAATCGAATCAGCAGAGCTTTGTTTCTAGACTCCAGTAGGTAAATTTGCAAAGGGATGGACCCGATATTGAGAGATTACTGCCTTTCAAGTAGATCTAGGCCGTTTGATTTGTAAAGCAGTTACGCAGAACAGGTGAATTAGGATTATTCCTATCGTCGAAATAGTTCGTGAATAGTTCACAGGTTTACTGAGTTTATTTAATCCAAAAGGGATAAAGAAAAAGGAAGAAAATTTTGAACAAAATAAAAACAATTTACATCATAAATGTACCAAGTTTAGTACGGTCTAAATGTTCTCAACGTAATATTATAAGAATTCACAAAATGCCGAATAAAATTCGAGTTTTGAAACATCAAGAGAGCGGGTCACAAATTACATTTTACAACAGGCGAGGCAGTAAAATAGAGCTGCGAACTTAATATAGAAGTTCAATAATAGTTACATTTAATATTTCTCGAATGACTCCCATTTGACCCGTTTCTTACAACTGGAACAAACTCACTCGCTTTGAAAATAAAACCTATGGAAGTTATGGAGTTAACATTTCGAGTAGGGACCGGTCTGTGGGACTGGTGGTGGCGGGTGGAGTAGTACGGCAAGCAATAAAGCAGGCAGGGTTAATTTCAGTCGCGTTGGCATCCGCACTGGCGTTAAAAACTAAACCAATATACTTCTTAAAATTACGGCCGCGCCGCCGCCGGGTTACGTAAGCGCACGTGACCGGCACATTTTGGCAAGCGCCGTCGACGGGTTAAGATGTACATTGACACGGATTTTTAAACTTGTACTCTAGGTACAGTTTGGCAGTATGTAGTCCCCAGCGACCTGTCCTCGACGTCCATAAATTGTTGACTTTCAACATTTTTGTAACAAATTTTATCAGAGCTCACTTTTCAAATCTTTTGAGGTCGAAACATGCCTTTGGGAAAAGCCTCATACCTCTTTATGTTGTCTTATAAAACTTTACATTCGAATACGATGCCAATTACATGAAAATAGCATAGAAATAGTTTCATTACATTTTGATCCGGCGCTTCCGAAGCCACTGCTTTAATTTTCCGCTGCGAACACGACGCATAAATGCATAGTAATCAAATCTAGTTAGATAACACTAAAAATATCCCATCAATTAAACCGAATCTAATACTTCCGCTCCAAAAGTCCAGTTCAAACGCGTTTCCCATTCGATCCGAAATTGTTTTCGCAATCGGCGCAGGGCTGGCGAGTTTCCCAGTCGCTACGTGTCTGGCCTGCAGATGGACGGCGAACGCAACCGTCGGCCTGATCCTGCGGAACTCTGCGGAAGCGGTCCCTTGCCAACTTGTCGTTATAACATCTCGTCCACATTACAATGTATTTAATTCCCATTGTTGGGAATCAATTGGGGGATTTCATATTCGTGCGTTTTATTGAGTGAAACTTACATGCTTGTTTGTGTCAAACCTTTTCTACATATGCACTGGGTATTGAACTACCTATGTTTCATTTTTAGAGACTAGATATAAATAGAGGAATCTAAAAATGAGGAAGAATATACATAAATAAGTGACGTTTGCTTTCCACTTAGCCCCGATGTCAATCTTGCGTCGTCTGTTGTGTAATTTTTAGATGAACAGCGGATTGGAGACTCGGATCTAGCGATTAAATACAACGGGGAGGTTATTCTCGGCAGTTCAAAATAGCCAGGCACCTGGGTTGAACTGTCCAGGAATACACATCTATTATTATTTTGTCTTCACTATAAACTTGGTTCTTATACATATTATTCATTACGTGTACAGCTAAGGAGTGGAATTCCCTGCCGGAGTCTGTGTTTCCTGATAGCTATAACCTTCACGGGTCTTTAAGTCGAGAGTGACTAGATTGCTTCTAGGCAAGCGTGTTCCATCATCGGCTACCTCATCGCTTACCATCAGGTGAGATAGTGGTCAAACGTGAGCCTATACATTATAAAAAAAAAAACTTGGAGGAATAGACATAGTGGGATCTAAATACTTGGGAGTCGGTAAATATCGCTCAGGGTGGTGATGAGTGCGAATGATAAATACTCAAAGCGAGTGCAAATGCTAAGCACTACAAAAAGGTTAAGAAACGTCTAATTTTAGCTTACGTTTGTCTTTTTCAAACTCCTAGAATCTACCTGAAACGGAATTCAAAACATCGGTATTATAAACTAGTAATTAAAATGGTATGGAGAATAGATATCGTGTTTTAATTATTCTCAGCAGGAAAAATGTACTGTTACCATTCTGTAACTAATGATACACAGATACACGTGTTTTGTTGTATCGATTTCTGTATTCTGGAAAAGAGGAAGAGTCATCTATTTTGTGTCCGTTTTGTTTTGAACAAACTCTTATAGTGTAAGCCAATCAAAATGGTGAATGTAACACGTGAGAACAAAGTGTGATAAGCATAAACTATAGAATGTTTTAAAAAATAAAAAAAATAATGAGGTGTCATCAGACATCGTTTTCAAATTACATATTTTAATATATGCCCGATGTAGGCAGTCTGTTCCAGTATCAAATTGCTTGTAGCGACATCTATGCCGCAACACAGAAATTAAACTACAAAATTCTGCATCGCGCAATTAGAGTTCTCCGCGCGATTTGTACAAATACAAAGGTACATATATTGGGTAGTTGCCCAGATCAGACATAAAAATCGTCTGGTCGGAGGATCCTTCCCTTTAATGAAGCTTTGCAAGACTAACCTCTAAATCGGCAAATGTTTTAATTTGGCATGATCTATTCGCCCAATCCCATTTTAGCCTGGCAGGCTTTTTTCATACGTCCACGATTCCAGTCTTTTGGCGCAATGTGGTGTTCCTTATTCTGTCGGCTCTTTTGAGACCAAGAATGCTGCTGGTGGTTCAAGAGAAGAATACATGAAAGGAGTTGGGAGAGGCCTTTGCCCAGCAGTGGGAATATATAGGCTAATAAAAAAAAACTTATTCTTGAATAATTGGTGAAAGCAGTGGTGGTCGAGTGGTAACGGCCCCGACTTACTTGGTCGCAGGTTCAAACCCAGCCAGGCGCATTACTTTGTGTAATTTATTTCATCACCACTGCTTTCAAAACGGTAAAAGAAAACATCGTGAGGAAACCGGCATGTCCTAGAACCAAAAATTCGAAGACATGTGACATTCACCAACTCGCACTGGGCCCGCGTGCTGGATTACGGCGCCCTCTCCTAGAGAGGAGGCCTGAGTCTCAGCAGTGGGAATATTAAAAAAGGCTGATGATGATGATGACTTCGTGATCATACAAGAAGTATAAAAAAAATAGAAGTATAAATCATTATTATTAAAAGAATGAAAAGCTATAATGTTAAACAAAGTAAGTAAGTAGTTATCCATCTACTGGCTTCCATGAACTAGTTTAAACCCATTTTCCAGGATTGATATCTTGATTGCGACCTGCGTGGGAACTAACAGCTGCTTCTGATGTACTTTACGGTTTCTTTCAGTTGTAAACCTGCATAGAAACTTTACCGTTGTGGATTTACAATGTTTCTTTTTTTATTCCACAAATATCACACAACGCTGTGTAGTCTCAAGCAAAGCAGAGCTTATGTTCTGAGTACTAGACAACTGATAACATATAATAGATAATTAGAAAAAGAAAAATGAAAAAAAAAGTCATAGAAAGAAGAAGATATATTTTAAAGAAATTATAAACTGGTTAATTTGAAGAAAATTGGTAATCCTGAGTCCCAGCATTGGGTACATTAAAAAGGCTGATGATGATGAGGTGATCTATTCCTTTCTTTGATGATATAAATATATTGTGGCAAACCAAATGTTTTTTCACAACATATTTATATCATCATACGACCGCGCACCGGAAGACACAGCGTTGGAAGGCCTCCCACAAGGTAGACCGATGACCTGGTAAGAGTCGTGGGAAAGCAGTGGATGCGAGACGGACAGGATCGTTCGTTTCGAAACTAGTCCCATGTCCAGCAGTGGACGTCCTTCGACTGAAATTATGATGACGACAATGAACCATTTAGGGATCATAATTGTTGCCAGATAGGGTTGTAACAATGTCCGAATCCAAAAACGCAGTACAAAGCTGCCAAGCAATAAACGCCGTAACATCGACCAAACTTAGACAGAAGCCGACAGAGAGTGGAAACCTAACATTCTAAAACAGCCCTGGAACGCGAATAGACTCGTGTAAGCGGCACAGCACTAATCGCGAGCACCGCATGCATAAACATGAGGGTTTTAAGACATGACTCGTCTTAACAATTCGGTTATCTATGCACTCTATGCAGTTTGCGAGTTGGCCTATTATTTTCGAGCTGACGCCGTCACGTCTAAATTCAGAGAGAACTAGCAAGCGTTGATGTTAAATAATTTCCTGTTTATTTGACGTCTGCTTTCGTAGCGGGATTTAGAGCCAAACTTGTTGGGAAGGTTTCAAACTTAAGTTGGGTTAGGCGACGATTTTTGCTCAGTAATATGGGGTCTCGGCATTTGCAGGATCGCGGATGGCGAGCCATGGGTAGCTCGCTGTCCGACCGTCCGGGAACTGGCCAAGACGTCGACTGCGCGCACTGTTCCCGCGCCTCTCAAGGAGTGGTCAGCAACAGGAGGAGCCCATCTGGGTCGAAGCCTACTGGGGCCAGGGTTATCCGAAACTCGAGCCACGGTATGAAGGCTAGAAGGAACGGGTGGGGTTTTCAGTCATTAAGAGACTGACACTATCTCCCGCTCCACCCAAGAGCGGGGGTTGTCATAAGATGATTTTTGCCCACCGAAAAAAAAAGGGTCTAGGCATTTATATTTAGGCTTGCGGTAGGCGAGCAATGAATAATACACCGGCAGGTGGTCCAGTGCCGTCCGGACCAAGTCGTCGATGGCGCATGGTATTCCACGTGCGCTTCAAGGAGATGTTAGCAAATTCTAAGGGCCCAGCAGGGTCGAAGCCTACTGGAGCCATGGGTTAAGTGAAAATGATCCTCCAGAGCCCTAGAACGCAAGACAAAGAAGTAACAAACGGGTAAGTTCTAGTCAGCTCAAACCCAGAGCCGGAGAAGTCATTGGATGAATTTCCCACCTTAAGAAAGTAATGTTTGTATTCTTGTGAAATGTCAGCGGTTACGGAAAGTCGCTCCATAACCGCCGTGTGTGTCAGTCGGACAATAAATTCAATATATGAGACAGGAATTTTATTTACCAACCCACAGAGTACCTAAAGTAAATTGAAGTGGAAGCAGAAAGCGTGGGCTTGCGAATGATGAGAGCAGTGGACGGAGGCACTTGTGGAGGAGTGGGACAGAATATACTAGCAAAGTCTTCTTTGTCCTCTCCTGTTCCCATTATTTGGGGTCGGATCTCCTCACAAATCGGTGCCAGGATATTCTATCCCAGGCTGTCGGCTTTGGCAAATGGGCTAAATCGAGGTTTTTTTCGATTCTAGATCACCAGGTCAATTGTGAGCGCCTCTACCTATCTTTTGTTCCGGTAGGTTTAGTGCTAGCCAAAAAGCCACAAGTTTAGTTGAAAACCAGCGTCAGGCACTAGTCTGGCACTCATGTTGAACCGGACCTATTTTGGTGCAGCCGTGAGGCACATAACAATATTTTTTTTGCTTCTTTTTTAATTTATGTTTCGTGTTACCTAAAATATTGCGTTTGAGCCCCAAATAAATTCCTTTTCTTTCTTTCTTTTTCTTTCAAAATAATTAAAGTAATTTATGCACTGTGTACCTCGAAGGCAGCATAATAAACGGATTTAATTTAACCATTCCAAACACTATTAAAACCATTAAATAAACATTGCGATGCATACGAAGAGCAAATCGACGTTGCAATGTTAGCCTCCGCCTCGCACCTCCACTGCCACTGATCTAAAAGAAAACAACAATGTTCTACACGAATTCGATAAAAACAAGCCGTAAATTACTTGTTTTTTTACTACTACGGTTTATTCCAGTCAATTAACTTTTACAAGCGCATCTTTTTTGTGCGGTGCTACGCCGTAGCTCCGTAGCACCGTAGCCCGTAGCGCCGTAGCATCTTTGTAGGTCGGCTACCGGCAACAATGTTTTTCTAAACACAATTCGGTTACCACTTTGTGATCATTTTTAGTGCCTACGAAGCCGTATATTTTATTTCTGTGTTTTTTTTTGGATTTACTCTGCTCGGTGTTTATGTATTTCCTTTTATGTTTAGGAGTACTTATGAAGCTGGTTTACTTAAACCTTTTATTGGCTTAATATAAATTTTTATATGCTTAATCAGGCTGGCTGAGAAATTAATTATTGTTGTTTTTTTTGTGCGATGACTATGTGTTGTGAAATAACTCTATTTTTTTTCAAACATTTCCCCACACTAAGAATTACTCTTGTATTATGGGTGCGTTCACAAATATGCAAACTCATATACACAAGATTCCCAGAACATCTATCTATAGGCCTTACAAATATTTGTTTCGAGCGGGAATCGACCCCACGATACGTAGCACCGTAGCCAATCGCATAACCACTCCGCCAAGCGACCCGTGTATTCAGATGAAATTTTAAACTCTCATAATCAAGTACACAAAAGAACTTTACCACCCAATACAATCAAGAGAAACAAATTTTCCGACACGACAACGCAGCTTAAAAAAAAAACAAAGCAACAACAAAACGCCAAGCAAAAAAAAATTAAAGAATAAATAAAAACCCGTTCGCACTGTACGCGACGTTCGCGCGAAATATCGTCGCGAGGGAAAGACAATAAAAAAAAATGAACAGCGGAAAGTAACTGCACACAGATGGCGCCACCGCGGATATATATTAAGTAAATTTAAAAAACGTATTCTCGAACGCGGGCAGGCAATGGCGCGTGGGAAATTTAGTATTGCGCTCTTTGAGATCTGTTGCCGAAAGGCGTGAGGGGAATCGAAATAGTCCATGTTGCTATACAGGAGAGCAGTCTTGGTTTATGCC
This sequence comes from Mythimna lalbum, assembly GCA_949319445.1. Taxonomy (NCBI): domain Eukaryota; kingdom Metazoa; phylum Arthropoda; class Insecta; order Lepidoptera; family Noctuidae; genus Mythimna; species Mythimna lalbum. The sequence goes on along the minus strand of OX439350.1, from coordinate 19,563,086 downwards.
TGTACTGGTGACACTAGGTTGAGATTTTTGGATATATACAAGCCTACCTTTATACAACGTGTAACGTTAAATGCGCAAAACCTGAAATTAGTTTGTTCAGAATAACGAGCAGAATCAATTAAACCACTTTTTAATATAGGTTATATTTTTCAAAAAAAATCTTCATTGAAAACTTTGACCTGTCTATTTATTAATAGGTCAAACCATCACGTGTGCAAATCCGCCCAAATAGATAAACAAACACAAATAGTTGTAATCCAATCAAATTTTCTCATACACGGGATAATATTTAAGGTCTTATTTCAATGCAGATATGAATTTTATCCAAACTAAATCTGCTCATAAAACCTTAATTTTTTTATGTTTTTATTTCTCACAGAATTAGGTCAATTGAATTAAAAATAATTTGGGGTGTCTGAGGTTTTGCGCATTTAACGTTGTATACTTACAGGCCTACCTTTATTTAGCCTATTTTTTTTGTTATTTACACTAATATTAAAAAGAGGTAAAGTTTGCTTTTTTGTTTGTAGGAGGTCTGAAGGTACTGGATAGATTGCGAAAATTTTTTCACCGAAAGAAAGCTGCTTTATTCCTGAGTGACATAGGCTAAGCTACGAACAAAAGCTAGTTATCTTTATTCTTGTACACTGACAGCCCAAAATCTTTTCCTTTCGTTCATTCCATCCAAAGGTTATCTGTAAAAATTAACCCTGCGTAATTCGCCAATTGTAAACTATTTTTTTTTATTGATATGCACTAGTGCTTGACTGCGATCCCACCTGATGGTAAGCAGTGATGCAATCATTGAGGGTGAGCCGCACTAGTCTATATTTTTTATAAATGTTTGTTCTGTCTTTAATTGAAGTGTGCAATAAAGTTTATATAATAATACTTATTTATATATTACCTGAATCTCTCTCTGAATACCAATATTGATATTTCCATCCTACATTATTATAAAGACTAATTGTTTATCAGTGTGTGCGTATGTTTGTTACTCTTTCACGCTGAAACTACTGAAGGGATTTGGATAAAATTTAACACATAGGTAGATCATGTCCTGGAATAGTATGTAGGATACCTTTAACATCGGGAGTATTTTCCCTTCGGTAAATTATTTACCTTTAACCTTTACACGGGCGAAGCCACTGGTAGCAGTAAGTCGGTAAAAGAAGAAAAAATAAATCACATGTTGAAGTCGAGCCGTATATTTTTAGCGAGGATAATCGCAGTCTTCTATATTTCTTTACAGCAGAGCGTCCTTGGTTTACGACGACACTGAGCCGAGATTTTAAAGGACGAACATCCTATTACCATACGCATATTCAGCTACTCTTAGATATATAAGGATACGCAAAAAACTCTTTAATCCTCAAATTTGTACCTCAAAAAACATTTTCCTTATTTGTTACTCAATTTAATAACATGTTTCCCTTAGAATTTAATTTCTAAAACCAATTTTGAAACAACTTCAAAAGACTGTATCTTCGAGAATCAAAACAGAAAACAAGTTTGAATTTTAACTAGTGGAAATTTTCCGATTGAAATCGATTCCTATAGGTTGGTTGGGAATGTTATCGAAAATTGAATTCTCTGTTTAAGCACCAATTATGGCAGCCTGGTAGCTTGGCCGGCGTCGGATAGCGAAACTCAACTCAATCGTAATTATTTCCCTCTCGGAAGAAAACTTGAAGCGCGCGTTAATTGTGGCCAAGGTAGACGACGCTTTACACTGGACGATACGATTTTGAAACGCCAGCGATACGATTCTACCAAGAGATTTAATGATGGAATGGATGGATGGAGCTCCAACATTTAAATATTAAAAATATAATTTTTGCATGGCAACACTAGCACTACTGTAAAGTTTCAACTGTCATCTGTCAAATAACTTGTAAGTGTCATACTACACGATACAAATAAAAATGTGCTTTTGGTGTTTCCTCCTTCGAAAAGGTCTTATTATTTAAACTTCACTTTCTGCTACGTCGTCAACTAGCGTTCACAACTGTATAGTACTATTATGAGTTGGTACTGGATTGCTAGTGACTGTTGTGTTGAATATAGGCTGTATGAATTGTGATTGCCTTGTTTACCCGTTTGGCCACAACTATTGCGTCAGCCGCCATTTTTTATTTAATTCATGAATCCCCAAGCGACACCCGGTGGCCGCGCATCTATTGTCTTACTATTGTGTCTCTAATTGACGGTATCTGAAGGGTTAAAACAAAAGTAAACTACTACCGACCACGTGTGCAAATGTGACAACAATATAAGTAATAGTGACTAACCCCAATTAATAAGTGATTTAAATAGACACAATTGTTTGTTTTTATGTTTGTTGGAGATCATCTTTGAAAGTACGAATTTGATTGTGAAAGTTGAGAGCGAAAATCCCGAAATAGATAGCATTAAAATGCTGTATTCTTTTTTTTTCTTTTATTAGTATATTTTTTTTGTTTATTTACAGCTGTTTTGTAGTCTAGCTGGTTGATTCGGATTTTGATTCATAATAATTGCCGTTGGCCATAGCCTAAATATCCGGTTTATATACTATGGTTTAGTCAGAATAGTCAGTCATTTTTCTGGCTTCCAAATATCAATGTATTATAAAAAACAAAACTAGAAATTTGTTTTTCGTTTGTTTGTTAGTTAAAAACGCTCAATCACATATTGAAGTAGAAAAGTTTATTTATTTTGTCAACCGGACATTGGAATATATCGATTTAATTAATAAAATTACATTTTGGATGGAACAAACAAAGTTTCGTAGTTCGTTAGTTGTGATTTTATTAAAAAACAAAGTGCAATGTAGCATCTAACCAAATTAAAAACACACACGTATAAAGCCGTACGTTTTCAATTCGTAACTCGATAAATTAATGGGTCTACAGAACACAGACTGAATATTGTTCAATGGGAAAAGTTATTATGTTTGACCTTTAAAATACAAACGTAACTTTCAAGGTATTAATTAAGAGGAGTAGGGAAATTATAATGGACTTAAAAACAATTTTGGGAAATAAATCTCTTAAAATACCTTTTGTAGGTACTGTTTTATTGCAGGGCAAAAAGTCCCCATCCTTCATTTCTTACAGTTTGACATTATCCAATGCTGAGCATAAGTATTTCTGTTCTTGTGTCAAGATCCATGTTTCTCTACCAGTATTATTCAGGTTTTACCCACAACGGTATAACGTCATCTACCCACCTAGCCACTGGTCGACTAAAATTTCTGCTTCCGATCCTTGGACGCTATTCGGTCTCCTTTCTGCTCAACCTATCATCACCGCGCCTAGCCAGGTGTCTTACCTAGCTCCATTTTCATTTCCAAATTTTTAGCGATAGCAGACCACTTTCGGTTAAATAAAGTTGTCAAAAAATAAAAAGCCCGTTTAGACATTTGTATTTTGACTACCTAGTGGCTTGCTCAGTGTAGTGTAACTACTACTAAAATAGCTACTACTGCACCGGACCTAATTTATTATTTTATTTTTTCTATCAGTTTAGTTCCAAATTCCATTCTAGGGTTTTTCTCAAATGTCAAAACGGGCTTTTTATTTTTTAACGAGTTTAATAATGATAAGTACTGTTCATAATGGTAAATACTTTTTCATAAATTTTGCCTAGTTTACATTTTGTACCAAAAATAAAATTACTTTTTGTCTTCCGTCTCTCGGTACGTGTAAATCGTCCTTCCCATGGACAAGCAGGAGGTGAGACTGTGTGACGTCATTAGCAATCTGCCACGTCGCTGTGCCTGCGGCAAATTGGAGCAATTATAATGTACAGTTTGTTTTGTTACAAACCATCGCTCTGGAAACAAGGCGTAATTTGATGGTGACGAATAGCTTATTTTAAACGGTTTTCTATTTAAACGATCTCAAGCATTTTTTCGTTTTTAATAAGCGCCTTGTTCGAGAGTTTTTCTATTGTTCTTGTCTGAGGACTGTCTTGTTTACCTGTGATCAGGGGGATTGCCGGCGATTGTTAACTAATTGCAGTTGTTTTGGGAATGCTGAGTGTCGTATAGTATTGTTTTTTCTGTATACTTGTTTAATTAAGTTCCTTCATGAAATGTAGTGAATTGTTCTAAACTCGTTAAAAAATAAAAGACTGAACGAAACTGAAAAAAACAATAAAATAATAATTCCCGAAATAATATCATATTGTTTCTTTGTTTATTTCTGTGTTTTTAGGTGTAGTAGTAGCTATTTTAGTAGTAGCTACACAATACTAGACAAGTCGCTAGGTTAGGAAATGTCAAAGCGGGCCTTTTATTTTTTGTTAAATTGAGGTAGTTGCACAAATAAAATGAGAATACATTTATTGACCTTCCTACGTTTATTTATGTTCTTTATTTAAAAAAATTAAATAAATACATAAAGCTGTCTGGACTTGACATCTATAGCGATCCCCTTTTCTAGTGATGCATATCTCGGAAATGTTCGGAAAAAGTCAATGTACTTTAATCTTAATTTATCTGGCATCTTGTAAAAACAGATTGCACGTGCCTTCCCGTAGTTTCTGACTTCGTCTGAAAAATCTAATAACGTAAAAACGGCACGAAAAATAATGACGACACAGAGCGTATTGACCTATTCATAAAAATTGCATCCAAATGTCCACCCTTAGAATCGAAGTTAATAAGACACGCGATAGTAGCAACAAATAGGCATAATCTAGGGATACCGAGATTTCCCGGAGCGGGCAGGGTTGCCCAGTAATGCCCAGGGTTGCCCAAAGCCAGTTAATTAGCAGGAAACTTTGCAGTCATCGGCCGTCCGGCTTCGGGAAAAGGAACCCATTTCGTAGGACGGCCGATTGTCTAGCCAGCCTTTGTAATGAGCGGATTAAGGACTATATGCGCGCTGAAGTTAAAAGACGGGTAGGCAGACATTTTTACGTAAAAATGAACAAGGATTGAATATGGTTTTATAGAATACTAGCTTTTGCCCACGGCTTCGCCCGCGTACATAAAACGTTTTATGCCTCATTCCACGGGAGCGGAATAAAAAGTAGCCTATATCTCCCCAGTTTTCAGCCAAATTGGTTCAGCCGTTCTTGAGTTATAAATAGTGTAAGTACAACTTTTTTTATAGGTAGTACATATAGATAAGTTTTTTTTCTATCTATAATTAGTATAGATATGCGATAAAAATGTACATATAATTAGTATTATGAAGCCTAAAGTTTGTATATTTGTTACTTCTTCATGCTTGATTGGGCAAAAAGATGTCGATGTAACTTTGTATTTGGTTTTTTTTTGTAACCAACGTGGGAAATCATACAATAACTTCTCTAGGGCGGAGCGAGGGGGTGTGTCAGACTTTTACTGACTAAAACCACACTTATGTTCCTTCTTTGGTTTGTTACAAGACCCTGGGTTTTCTTTTCAGAAACCAACCCGCCATGAGTTGGTTTCATTCGGTAGGCTTCGGCCCCTGCTAGGGCGAACAGTTTTGCTGACATCTCTATGAGGTTTATGCTCTCTTGCGATGTTGTTTTCTATCACGCGGCATTTTCTATCATGTTGGCAACAGCTAATAATATAAAAAAATACCATTATAGGTAGAACTAAGTGACCTATAACATGTATACAGCATTTAATTCATGAATCCCCAAGCGACCACCGGTGGCCGCGCATCTATTGTCTTACTATTGTGTTTCTAATTGACGGTATCTGAAAGGTTAATACAATCGTACTCATCACAAAATTCTTTTCATACTTGAAAGACATGTGTAATGCGTACCTTTCCGTCGAGTTGTTCCTACAAACAAATTTAATTTCGTATCCTACGGCCGGAATATGTAAAAAAGGCATTTTTGCTGTGTATTTATTTAAGAAAAACATAAAAATAATTAGACATTTCTGTGTATTAGCTTTCATGTTTGTTTTTTGTATTTCAATTACCTTAACAACGTTCAATGTGGTTAAATGAGGAAGAGGTTTGTAAAAAAAAAGGTTTATTTATATAAATTAATTCTACGTTTCTCGATTTTGAGGAAACAATAGCGAGTTTACGTAATAGGTACCTACGGTTCTCAGATCATGATTTGACATGACGGGCCTTTTCATTGATCATTTTGGCGGCCATTGTCATATTGGGCTATTATATATTATATAATATGTGATTATAACATATATTCATAAGAACCTGACACTATTTCCCGCTTCGCCGAAAGGTGGGAAATGAATGTCATTTGGATGATTTTTACACACCAAAAAAAATAAAATTCATTTATAACTTAGGAATTTTCTTATTTTCTATTTATAGGCACGCGGCGACAAGAAGAAAACGGTGGGACGACTTAGATATCTTTCTTGGGAATTGGAAAGAAGTTGCTCAAAATTGGAAAGAGTGGATATAATAAAATAATTATTATAGTCACGTGGTCCTGGTAAGTGACGATGGAGCACGCTTGCCTAAAAGTAACAAATTCACTCTTAATTTAAAGACTCTAAGGTTTTTTTTTTTTTATTATTGATAGGTTTGCTCCTGACCGCTATCTCACCTGATGGAAAGCGACGATGCGGTCGACGATGGAACGCGCTTACCTAGAAGAAACCTATTCACTCTCGACTTAAAGATTCCTGGGTTGTAGTTATCAGGAAACACAGACTCCGGCAAGGAATTCCATTCCTTAGCTACACGTACAATGAATGTGTTTTCAAAACGTTTTGTGCGTGTAGGCGGGATGTCCACCATGTACCGGTGGCGCATCGCCGTACGCCGTAGGTTGAAGGTAAATGACTCCAAAAGCTAACCACATTTCTTGCTCATTCAATAACTTCCAAACCGGCTATTTTTAACAAACCACATAATTTAATTCAAGCTAACTTCGTAATGAACACGAAATTCCTCGTAAACTATCCTAGGAGACGTCAATTACTTAAGTTTCAAATTAAACCACTAGTATCGGCCATATTATATTGTTCGTCGACGAAAGGGCTCAATCTTTGAACCGGGTAACAAAGCAACGTAATACTCAAGTAGCTTCGTTTACTACCATTCTGATCGTTATTAAAGGAACTATGGACGCTATTGATCGGGGAATTTACGATGGATTGTTTGAAGTCAAAATGTAAGTGCCTCATGCGGAAGTAAGTGCTAACTTATAACTTAATCTTCATACTTTGTCAAACGGAAACGTCAAAGTGTCAAGTGTGTGGGAGGCGCGCGTAGGTACGGAGATAGTGAGTAGGTACGTAACGTTATGGCACCATTTTGAATATTAAGGGTTTTGCGGAAATTAGATGGCTCGGTTGGCGCAGTGGTTGAGTCATCATCATATCAGCCGAAAGACGTCCACTGTTGGACATAGACCTCCCCCAAGCGTCGCCACAACGACCGGTCCTGTGCGTCAATCAGCCATCGGATTCCCGCGACCCTGACCAGGTCATCAGTCCACCTTGTTGGAGGCCTTCCAACGCTGTGTCTTCCGGTACATGGTCGCCACTCCAGAACCTTTCATCCCCATCGACCATCTGTTCTGCATGCAATGTGCCCTGCCCATTGCCACTTAAGTTTGGCGATTCTTCGAGCTATGTCGGTAACCTTGGTTCTCCTGCGGATATCTTCATTTCATCAGCCCTTTAATGTTCCCACTGCTGGGACTCAGGCCTCCTCTCTATGAGAGGGAATGGGCCGTAATCTACCACGCAGGCCAAGTGCGGGTTGGTGAATGTCGCATGTCTTTAAAATTTTTGGTTCTAGGACATGCCGGTTTCCTGACGATGTTTTCCTTCACCGTTTTGAGAGCAGTGGTAATGTAATAAATTACACAAAGTAATGCGCCTAGCAGGGTTTGAACCCGCGACCTACAACTCGTAAGTCGGAGCCATTGCGTCGACCCCAAACAAAACGGGACAAGGGCAGGAAGATGATATGATGATGCGTTTTCTCACTAAAATGTTTACCGAGTGGTTTTTGAAACCTACTGGACCACTAGCCAAATACTCGTGGCAGCCGCTAAGAATAGCCTCGAATAGCCTACAAAACGAACTTGGTCCACATTACTTAATTAATTAAAACAATTCGCCGTACTCCCCATAATAAAGGAAGTTACGTTGCGAAACTCGAGTTTTTTAATTTCCCTAAAAAAAAAACGACGCTGCTTTTAGAGATCCGCCATTTGTATAAATATTTACATGTTTATAATAGCTATTTTCTTTATTACGTGATTTTTTGTCAGAAGCAGCAGGAGCCCAGCATTGTCGAAGCCTACTGGGGCCAGGGTTATCCAAAAGGGAAGCTCGGCCCCAGCACAAAAGGCTAGAAGGAACGGGGTGGGTTTTTTAGTCAGTAAGAGTCTGACACTATCTCCTGCTCCCCCAAGGGCGGGGGATGTCATTGGGATGATTTTTACCCACCAAAAAAAAAACGAAGCTGTGGTGTCGTGGTGTGAAGGTCGTTCGTAGGATCTAAAATAAGACTTTAGAGTTTCTATATTTAGAGTTTTAATATATTTTGCACTGCATTTAAAAGTAGACTTCTTCGCGTTGCAGAATTCCCGCTAACAAAACTTCACCTTGTTACAAATAAAATCCGAAACAACAGAACGATTCGCGCTTGCCTTCTTTTTCTAAACAATAAAAACTTTAAGCATTTTACGTTTTGTGAGGGTTTTTGGCAAAAAATGAGACAGGTATATAGTTTCAAACCAGTTGAAAAGAGATAGCATCGAAATGGAAGGCAATAAAAATAAACAGTAACTGGTGAAGCTTACTGTGTACGTCAAACAATGTAACATTTTCTTCAGATGATGTTTTTAAAGTCGTTTTGAAATAAAAAAGACTTTTAATTGAATATTATCATGAAACGACTTTGTACGTTTCATCATAAGATAAAATTTCATTATAAATCCTTGACATTTTCGGTTTTTCTGTACTAAAATATGTATGTATAATATATAAAAAACTGTCTTATAAAGCACTTTTTCTATTGGTAAAAATAGCATGAAAAGTGGCTCAGTCGTTTTTGAGTTTATTGTGAACAGACAGATAGACACACGAGGTGAAGATCTTGGTTTTATAATATGTAAAAATTGTACATAATGCCAATCTAATCCTGGAACATTACGACAAAAAAAAAAACAACTAAAGTCTCCAATGAAACTTTTCTGAAATGAGTCGACTATTGCAACAGACAATATTATTTCTCAAAATTCATACCAAAAACCATTTTAAAACGAACTAAAATATAAAACAATACCAATTCTCCGTTTAAAATATAATTGGAAATCAAACTTCGACCATAAACGAGTAGAAACGCGAGTTCTACTGCCTTCCCGTCTAATTACGCGGAGGTACCAACCAGATAGCAACAGAAGATACCTATTTACAACGATACCAACTGAATGATAATATTATTTTATACAAGTTCACAACGAAGTTATCGCGTTGCCCCGGGCGTTCGCAGTCGCAAGATAACTGAAATTTCTCATTCCGACACAATAAAGTTTTCCGAGTATTTTTTTACTTCGCCAAATATTTCAAAATACTTTTCTATTTGCTTTAGGATTTTGCTAGAGAGTTTTACAAATTGTTTCGATGTGACTCCCCAAGAATAACGGCTGGACGGATTGATCAGCGGAATGAAATTCAGATGAGTTTCGCGATTGGGAACTCGTGAGAAATTCTTTTTTTTTTGTTTTGCATGAAAAGACTTTTTGGTGTTTTGCAACGGTCTGAGTGGCCGACGAGCTCTGTTTTGTTTCTTTTTTATTTATATAGTAAATAAAGCTACGAGAATTTTATTGAAATGAAGTTTTTTTTTCTTGAAACAAGAAAGAACACTTTGTAATAAGCACAAATGTAAATGTATTAATAATAACGTAAGTAAAAAAATGGTTGTTTATTTAACTAAGATATTGAATTCCGAAAAAGTACACAGCTTCATAAAAACTCGTATATTTACACAAGCATATCTTCTTATGCCGAATCCTAAAAAAATATCAATAAGCGAAAAAACGGTCAAACATTAAACATGGAGCCGGATATCAGCAGATCGGGATGGTCGTCCCTGGGAGGATAACAGATACTCGCAAATTATAAGTGGGCGTACGGAAAACGACTCCTTGGGCGATCATAATAATATCTTGGATGGAAAAATGGCGCGAATGCGGCGAGCAGGGGGATCGCCGATCGCGGTGTAAGGTATAGGCGGTCGTTTGATTTAGACGTCATCAACTTCATGCGAGTTCGTCTGGCACCTACCCCAAGCGAGCGATCTTTTTTTATTCTCGCATATCATCCTCAGGGGCATGTCAGTCTATTACAGAATGAACCACATGGAAGATGTATTAGGGACAAAAGAGGGTGCCAATGGAACACAGTTGTACCAATAAACGATCCTTGGGGTAGAATTTGCAAGTTGGAAACTACAAAATTTAACAATGTTTTAAATGGTAAAGAAACATTTGTGTGCCACTGCAAACTATTTTTGAATGACATAGTTAGATACATTATGTACACAGGTTGATGATTTTATTTATTTAATTCTTTATACTAAGTGCCTTTGTACTTTTAGCTTAGGCAGTTTCTACCAATCAAACTTTGGTCGATGCAGAGATAAATTGAAGTAGGAGCAGTATTGAATATTTAACATTAGTTTAATAAAATATATAAATACCTATAGAGAAAACCGTGCAAAATATCCTGTGGGCGCGTTTAGACTAGTTTAAGATTCAAATAAATATATCCATAGATTTGAAATACACAACAATTTTGTTTACAAGATTTTGATAACAGATTCACTATTTACTTATAACTCTAGATTGTTTGGTTCTTGTAAGTAATTTGAAATTATTGGATCAATAAATACTAATATTGTTGACATGTATTGTTTTATATCAGGTCCATGGGATACTGGACCTTTGAAAGACGAGGGACGTAAGCCAACATGTAGAGGTCCCTAAGACACTTCATTGAACGTCGTACCAATTACCAACCGACGATTACACCTATTGTTATTATCGATTAAAGTATCCTGGCCTGAATAAGCCATTACCTGATTCACAAAAAGAATTTTTAAATGGTTTTAATCCCGCCATAGGTCAACCATTTATCGCGGTTTACTGATAACTAATTATTAACACAATGGATGGTATTATCAAAGGGGTTTGACGGTACATGGGATACCGCATGTGGGCTTAAATATTACAGTAGTGAGGGAAGGGCCGATACTGTACACATTGTTATATAGTGCACACAATAGTGAAGGATAATTATAAAGGATTTACTGTCAATTTCACACTATGCAGAATGGCATATCGTAACTCTAAAAATAGGACTGGAACAATTTGTCTGCTGCGGTCTTTTCAAGGCTAGAGTGAATAGGCTTTTAATAAACTAGTGCGCTACATCATCAACGATTGCATCATTACTTTCCAACAGCTGGGATTGCGATCTGACTGCTGACTGCGGTCAAGCACTCGTTTAAATTATTAAGAAAGAAAGCCTGTAAAAGATCTGTAGCGACATCTATGACGCCACATAAGAACTACGAAGAAAACACGAAATCCTGCATCGCGCAATCAGAGTTCTCCGCGCAATTTGAACATATACGACAGCCCGACAACAACTATCGGGCAGTCGCCCACCAGACTATACCACACCTGTCTGGCCGGAGGATCCTCCCTTTTCAACGGAGGTATGTGGGACTTTACTCTCTGTTCCGCCTACCCTCCAAAGATCTAAGAATGTTAAAATTCCCATCTTAACAAGACATTGATGCGAATTGATTTTAAGTTTGTATAAGTAATATAATGAATGAATTTTGATTTTAAAGAATAGGTGCCACAAGAGTGTTGAATAATATATATTCAGCAGTCAAGAAAACTTAACAATAAAGAAACCAAAAACTAGATTCTTGTTGACGTCATTCAAAATCCAATATGGCCGACTCGTGAAGATTACGTGGACTAGTTATTTTTTCACGCACGATGAGATATGTAAACTAGTTATTTTTTCATGCACTCCCTATGATGTGGGTTTCTTGGAAAAACGAAAAAAAAAACGGACGGACGCTCGGGTCGGTAAATCTAATATGGCGGACAGTTTTTAAAAGATTATTTATTACTATCATTGGAATTGCGCGATTTTTTTTTAGGGTTTTGTAACTAAAAAGTAAAGCCTAGACCATATTGCTATGACTTCGCTGTCCGTCTGTCCGTCCCTAGGCTGTATCTCATGAACCGTGATAGCTAGACACTAGACAGTTGAAATTTTCCCAGATGATATATTTTTTTAATCTGCTGCAGCTATAACAAAAATACAAATGCAATACAAAAAACCGAATTAAATAAATATTTAAGCGAGCACCCTTGAAAAAACGTGACTTTTTTGCCGTTTTTCGCTACGGACGGTATCCCGAACCTTTCGTGCGCATATCCGACACACACTTAGCTGTTTTTTATTATTGATAGGGTCTTGCTTGACCAACATTTAACCCGATGGCAAGACTCGAATCTGTTTTGTTTTAGTCGTGTCTGCCTTAATATGGTGGCAGTACAGTAACAGTGAAGTCGCGAAACGCAGCATGGCTTCGTAACCTTTCGAGAAACACGCGAACGAGTCTAAATGTGTATTGTCACCTATTGTTCTTTGAAAATAATACATAGCAAAATGTTTTGTGTCGTTCGAGATTATTTTTATTCTAACCAATGTTGTCTTAGATATTTGACCTTAATTTTTTCTATACAAGAAGAAAAATATTTGTTATATTTTTAAGGTTTCAGGCACGTTCTTGTTGTAACAAATGTAAAAAAAAAACTGTAATGAACAATTAAAAAAAAAGTTGTTTTTACAAAATATTTTTTTTTTTTAATTTATAAAATATTTTTTTTCTTTTCTTCTTGTTCTGCATCTTCTGAAAAAAAAAACTAGTTGCTGCCAAAGGCTTCGACCGCGTCGATTTAGAAGCTTATCCCAAGAGAACATACTCCCGGAATAAAAATCATCCATCCAGCCGTACGAATGGAAAGAAGAAACAAACATACACACTGACAAACTTTCGCCTTCATAATATTAGTATGATTCTAAGTTTAATTCACTGATAGTAATCTTTTGACTTAACCCACGTTATAACAATTCCTCTTTATAGCGTGTCCACACGGTACAGATTTAGTACAGATTTATGAACATTTCAGTAGAATTTTGTCTTTGAAAAATAGCAGCGTAGGCAAATATTATCAATATATTGGAAAATTCGGAGAAATGAAAATAATAAATACGGTATAGATAATAATTTATTATTAGTGTCTTCAAAGCTCTTAATAAATTAAATTAGTGCGATTCACCATCAGGGATTGTATCACTGCTTACCATCAGGTGGGATCGCAGTCAAACACTAGTTTATATCAATAAAAAAAAATACATACGATGTATTATAGACATCTTTTTTATGTAAGATTTTAAATCTCAACCTCTATACTAGCACAAAATATATAAGTACAAAAGTCAATCTACATACAAAGCGCGCTTGAGCAACGCACACATAGACACCGCTCACGGACACGATGTCTCGCCCATTCGTCGAACAGTTCCGGCTAAAACGCTCATTAGTGTGCGTCCACCGAGCGTAGGTATAAAAAATGAAGTACATACATGAGATTGTTTTCAGTACCTTCTTGTGTGATACTAGTCGGTACCAGCTATCCTAGACTTTGTTACTTTAATGTTCAGACGAAGCCGATGTATGCTACCCACTGGGACTCGAGCTGATTACTCGCCGTCTGCTACAATCTCAGCCAATAGTGATACAGCACAATACTGTTTATAATTTAAAGGGGTTCGAATTGTTGGTTCGAATTGTTCGCAACAATAACGTATTGTTCATTGTCTCAAGTTTTAGAGGTTCTATGAATAGAGTACCTATCTATATTTTTCCAGAGGGAGCAGTGGTAACAATTACCTCGTATTCTGTGCGTCATCATATCACTTCTCTGCCCCTCATGTTGAAGGAAGACTTTTGGCCGTAGGGCGCGTTCCGTCACCTACGCAGACAGGTGCCACAGAACAGCACGAAGTATACTTAGAACAATGTGAAGTGTTCTTTTACCTAAGTCTTATTTACTAACAATAAGTTGTAATTAGTCTATGTTGGTCTGTAAGGTAGTAATCAAGCATCTATGAGTCCAGATACTTGATAATAAAATGATTTATTATTCATCATCCTATCAGCCGAAAGACGTCCACTGTTGGACGTAGGCCTCTCCCTTAGCGTCGCCACAACGACCGTTCCTGTGCATCACGCATCCATCGGATTTTATTTAAATATTATCTCTGTTTAAGGACGTCTACTAATGGACATCCCCCAAGTGTTGCCACAACGAATGGTCCTGTGCGATTCGCATCCATCGCATTTCCGTTCCTCTCACCAGGTTATTGGTCCACCCGCGGATAATCATAGAGGGTTTTCTATACTAATATTATAAAGAGGTAAAATTTGTAAGTTTGTATGTAGGGGGTAATCTCTGGAAGTACTGATGCGATTGCTAAAATTTTTTCACCGATAGAAAGCTGCTTTATTCCTGAGTGACATAGGCTATATTTTATGTACGCGGGCGAAGCCGTGGGCAAAAGCTAGTATATAGAAAAAAACCTCTCCGTATAGTCTCACTCTGTGCATAGTCCTATATAAAACTTAATACATTCGTCTGGTTTGTAAAATAATTATTTATTTACCTTTGTCCATCATTGACTTCAGTTCCACCGATCTAGGTCAAAACTAAATGAATATTGTTCTTTGTAGTTTCCCATTCCTGAAATCTGTTTGGTGTTTCCCGTATCGCTACTAATTAAATTCCAGCTTGATTTAGAAATAGGAGCATTAATGAATTTTGCGATTTAATTACGTCGAAAATCAAATATTGTTTTAGTGCGACAGGAGTGTGTGTTAGGATCAGTGTGTGATGGTGCGTGTTGTAAAACTTTCTTGGGACTAATTATTTTAGTTAAAGCCAAACAAAGATGGGACAGCAGGGTAAAAGAAACCTACTTAGGTTTTGGAGCGGCGATCGCGTTCCGGAAGATGTAGTTTTGAAGGACCTGATAAAGTGAACCGATGACCTAGTGAGGGTCGTGGGAATCCGATGGATGTGACGTTTATTGTGGCAATACTTGGGGAAGGCGTATGTTCTACAGTGGACGTCTTTCGGCTGAAATGATGATGATGATAAATTTGAATTTTTGTTGGTATTCAGTTTCAGTGTACTGTGTAATAATATAATAGTTACTATTAACATATTTTCAGTGAAAACCTATTTCTGCAAAAAACATTAATTGCCACATACGATATTCTTCCTGAAAAGGCTTGATATAAAACCCACCACCACCTCCACGGCTTGATTTAAAAATGTGTTAAAAATCAAGAACTCATTTAAGGGAGGGACGAGACCTAGAAGGACGACCGAACGAGATGGAGGTCGTCAAACGAATGATGGCCGATCGCGATTTGCATACGAAAGGTATAACAATAATCTTAAAATTTAAGTAGGTGAGATAGCTGAACGGAGTTTTATCTTAACCCTTCAGATACCGTCAATTAGAGACACAATAGTAAGACAATAGATGCGCGGCCACCGGTGGTCGCTTGGGGATTCATGAATTAATTGCAAGACTTTTAACGATTTTTAGGCTAACTTTTTTGGTTTTAAATTAATCGACTTTTGTGGAATGTTTTTAGAGATCTTGCGGATGCTGCGAGATTAATCGAAAAAGTGCCCTAGTATCTCACAAGGACCTAAGCCACAATATATCTTTTTTATGGTTATATTTAGTCATATTCATATATATCTTAACTATTAAATATTATAAAGTTATAATATGTACCAACGGGTAAAAAAAAAGGAACTTATTTATAGGGCGTCAAAAAATTCATCCACGTCGGTGTCAATGGGAAAAGCGCCCAGAACGCTGGCAGCATTGCCACGCTGAATCAATGCAAAAAAAAAAAATTGCAATGCTTAATCTTTTTTTTAGTTGGGAAATCATTAAATAACTGCTCCCACTCTGGATAGAGCGAGACGAAATGTAGACTTATACTGACTGAAACCCATCAGTGTTCTATAACCCTTTGCTTTCTAAGACCACAGTGACTTTTCGAATAATTTTGTCAGGCATCAGCTATCAGTATTGAATAGACAAAACACAAGTTTATTTATATATCTCTATTTACAAACTCACACCTTCACGCAGCCTTTCAAACCGAACGCTGATTTAGCTAAAATTTAATAACAAAAAACGCGCCTCCCCAGTGACAATAACAAAGTAATTTTTCATCCGCACATAAAAAAAATGGTTTCAAAACAGTCACTATGAAACGAAGACTCAGTGGAGCATTGTCACGTTCAACAAAAGGGAACACCGTAACGTCAAGTATCACAGTTTAAAACGATAAAAAATAATGCAAATTCACTCCTGAGCCGCCTTCGTGATATAACGTCCGATCGTTACAAAGATAACGGAGTTTTTCCGTGAAATCGCGTCTCTTCAGTACTTAACGACAGTGTCCTTAGTTAGAGGGAAGTGATTCAGGTAGTCGTTTGTGTTTGAGTGCTCTTTTTCATTTGTAAAAGTATTTTTAAGAGCGGATTCACAATGAGTTTTTGTATTGTTATTGTTAAATTTAAAGTGTTTGTTATGTCATCTAATAATAACAATATCTGATGGGGTGATGGTTAATGATGGGAGCTTTGAGTGGACGCTAAATGATTTACCTTTATTATAATTTTCAACAATTTATCTCATCTGTGAACCATCCCGTCATCCCGTGTGCTGTAATTCCTATGGGAGAGTGCAATTTATTTTACATTTATCATTTTTTTTCTGAAACTTTTACATAACGCCATCTAGTCTCAACCTAAGCAGAGCTTGTGCTATGATCACTAGACAACTCATAAACATACTTAAATATTTCTAAATTCGTATGAATTAAAAATTGAAGATAAATTACACCCAGACACAGAACAAATAATATTGCTTTATGCCTTCGGTGGGAATTAAGTCCACAACCTCCGATATAGCAGTCAATGCCACTAACTATTACTGTCCCCGCATATGGGACTCAAAAAAACGCCACCACAAAAAACGCTAGAATCGGCCTAAAAAAAAACTAGAAGCCGGCTTCTCCGGCCACGAGCTGTCGCGCGCTGAAGCGTGCTTCAAGCGTTTTTTTATGGCGGCACCGCCATACACGAGCCACAAAAAGAAGCTTGAAGCGGCGTTTTATGAGGCCCGTATGCGGGCACTTAGTCCAACAAGCCAGTCAGATAGGCCACTTAGGTTCAATTCAGTTCAACAAAATTTATTTCACATAACTCTACATGGGCACTTATAAAACATCAGAAGCCAGTGAACAGTTCCAGTTAGTCTTTTCCTATGGAGAAAACTTAAAGAATTTATGTAACTCAATCACTGAGAAAAGTAATTAATTAATTCACTTATTACCTAAAGAAAATACTCTGAATACATGATATGCAACATCTTAACAAAGCTGACAGCAATACTGTTATTGAAATCCAAGTAGGTAATGCCTAAAGTGCTTCTAATATTAGTAGAGCCACATAAACTGAACAATGGTGCGTATTTGCTTATAATATTGATACCATTAATCTTAGATAAACATCGCCCGGCGTCTCCGGTATATACCGGCACCGTATCGGGTATATATTACATATAGTACAAGTATACCTACTCTATTCGTCGTGGGCGAATATTGAGAACAATTTCGTTCAGTGTTGAGAGACTGTTTGAAATGTAATCTATATATTGAGGATTGGAAGTAGTGACAAGTTTTATTAGGCTATGAAATAGTCACCAATGTTCTTAAAAAAAAAACTTCTAATCAAAAAGTTTATCTACATCTACATAATGTTATAAAGAGGTAAAGTTTGTTTTTATGTTTTTTTTATTTGTAATCTCTGTAAATACCTACTGGTACGATTGCAAAATTTTTTTCACCAACAGAAAGCTGCTTTATTCCTGAGTGACATAGGCTATATTTTATGTAGGTATGCAAGCGAAGCCGCGGGCAGAAGCTAGTTTTTAATAATACAGTTATTGTTTTAGTGTAGAATATATTACGTTCGTCAGTATCCATTACAAAATCTTTGTTAAAAGTCATTGTAGTAGCTGACTCTATTTCTTTGTAACTAGTCCTAAATTTTGTATTCTCACATAGTCTTAAGTATCGAAAATTATTCTGCTATTTTAACGCTGTCATAATTCGAATTCTTCCTTCATCATCTCGGTTTCCTGCTCTATTTATGTTCTTTAGTGTCACGCAACACGTTTTTTCTTCTATTTTGTTCTATCAACCAACACGTTATCACTGACATCCTTTTCTATCATATGATTCCTCACACAATCCATTCATCTTTTTTTTTTTCGGCCTCCCTCTCCCTCTTCATCCATCCACATGTTTACTCATAACTATTTTAGTAACATGCGTTTCATCCCCTTTATTTACATGACCATATTAAGACAAACGAATCCCTTTCAGCTTTTCAGTCACTAAATTGCTCTAGCCTTAGTAGGTCAAAAGAAAAATGGTATTTTATTTAGAGCTTTTAAGATGGCTACTTATAGGGCAGCTTTTAATAAAGTTAAGAAAAGTTTCAGTGATGTTTTTCAGGAAAAAACCAAGACGGTTTATGTAAAAAAGCTTAACTAGATTAGCGTTCTAACGTAAAGCCTCCTAGCCGTAGTGTTCAAATCAGCAAGCGTCACTAATTCAATTAAAAATCGTAATAAAACTTTTGGGTACTTTCGTTAACGCCCAGCGTTTTTCTTAATACCCGACGTTTATATCTGAGTCGAAAGATGTTCAGATAACAGGTGAATCCAATCTAATCATCTCGGAACCTTTGACGAGTAAAACTGGGACATAAAAAAGTGTCGTAAAATCGACTGGGAAGCATCCGCAGCGGGCAACGCCGGGAAATGATTTACTTATATAGGGGAAATGAGAAATTTTACAAAGAAAAAAATTATTAAGATTCATCTATACAGAATGTTGTTTAGACGGATCACGAGCCTGTTAATCTTTCATTCAAAGCCGTCATTATTTTCAAAGATGTGAATATTTCAAGCAAATTTGGGAAAAGTTGCAAGAAGGTTCGCTTAGAGGCTGTTTTAATAAGATATTAGACAGGACAGCGCTTTAGATTAATCTCCGGAGTTTATGAAATTCCTGGTATTTGTGGCAAAATATATTGGTTAATGAAAATAAAATTGGGAAAATTCTTCCGGGATCGATCTATGGGATTGTGATTTCGCTTTTTGGAGGAAATATTTTCATAATCATCCTTCCACAAAAGATAGGAGCCATTCCGTTTCGTAACCCTACCCGTAAGGCTTCTCCGAACACATGCATACGTACATATATACATGTGCTTTTATTAAAGCATAGACGTATATCAAAAGGTTTCCGCAAGGATCAGGTGGAATCGTTCTAATTACCAATGTTCTACAGGATAATGTCTGTAATATCCAGGGAACAGGTACAAATTTCCTGTTTACCCCCACAAATGAAAAGGGTATTTAATTTCTGTATAAATCGTAGCTACGGGTGTCTTGTGAGAATAATTGCTTTAGAAATAAAAGTATCTTTTATCATAGTTTTCTTTTTGGTTTGTTGAGTTTCAAGAAGCTGGTATTATTGTGTTTAAACAACTTTATTAAGAAGCGTTTTTGTACTGCTTGGTTGAATTTTTAAATTTAAGATAGGTACCTACCTGGATATTTTTATATTTTTAGGTCAACTAAGAATGTATTTACCCAGATTTTGACCACGTTATGAAAAATGTTATATCACGAAAAACGGTTATGAAAAAATGCTGTTTGTTCTTAATGTATTGAATAAACTTTATTCTACACCAAAAAAGTAACACAATTTATATATAAACTTATTTATGTTCACAATGGCATTTTCGCTGATAACGATATCTACCAGACAACCTTAGGATGGATCGTAAGATTTTATTGGTTTGATTGGTCGTTTTTTTTTTGCTTATTAATCAAATAATATTGAGACATTATTTGAAAACTATTCATACTATAGGTAAATCGTTTTAAATACAATAGATTTAGAATGTCGTCACTAAGCTAAGCATGCATTGTCATCTAAATTAAACATATCTACAAAATGTCAGCTCAATCGGTTAGGGTTCACTATTTCAAAATTCATTTGCAAGATTCGACTTCAACAAACCAACAGTGCAAGGTTAATAAAACTTGCAAAAAAGACAGAGACACAACAAGCACTACTCAGAATGACACTACATCCCATACCCTTAGGGAAACTATTTTCACAGTAAATTTTCATGCAAACTGGAGTGTCACAGTCACCTAGATATCACTGCAACACGATTAAGTAAACAACTTGGTATAAAGGTACGCTTCCATTGAGGCAGAGCTGAGCGGAGTGGAGAGGAGCGGACTGTGAACTGGCCAATCACGGTGCTCGAATTTTTTTTTTAGCATACAAATATAGTTTTATATAAAGCTTCTGCCAAACTGCAGTGCTGTTTGTCATGAATAGTTATCTTGTGTAACTTAATTACTACGTAAACACATCGTTGTAGGGACAACAAGGTACGTACTTGCATTATAACTATACGTGTAGACAGCATACTAGACGTGTAGTGATAAGTGAATTAAAAAATCAAAGAAATGTCAGCAAAAGCGTTGGCACCCAGCAGGGTTGATGGCTATTGGGTTCATAGGTTGTCTGAAAAGGAACCCAGTGGTCCTGGGATGCAAAAAAAATAAAGAAAATAGGAGTAGGTTTTGA
This sequence comes from Mythimna lalbum, assembly GCA_949319445.1. Lineage (NCBI taxonomy): Eukaryota > Metazoa > Arthropoda > Insecta > Lepidoptera > Noctuidae > Mythimna > Mythimna lalbum. The sequence continues at coordinate 19,542,288 of OX439350.1, read as the reverse complement.
ACAGTCAAAGTCTTACACGCTCTAATTCTTGCTACCTAAAAAAAACAACCTTATCAACATTGTATAAGAAAAGTATATGAATATGATTCCAGTCTATCCCGTTTAGCTTTAATTCCGCTTCAATGGAAACAGTTGCTATTTTTCACTGCTCTTCTCCGCTTAGCTCTGTTCACTGTAAACGCACCCTAACCCTCGCAACGCTGTGCACACAACATGGCTGTTCGTTGCACATTTTAACCCGACACATTGCCTTTGGACGTTGCTCGTGACTCTACGAACATAGAACTTGTTTGCTTCTAAACTAAATTGTATCTGTTTCCGAATTTCGGTGTTCCCAAAAGACGGGGACAAATATCGTAATTGAAATTAGAATATTTGTTAAGTTCTGTATCTGTACTACTATTATAAAGAAGTAATGTTTGATTTTTTGTTTGTAGGACGTAATTTCTGAAAGAATTAGTCCAATTGTGAAAATTTTTCACTAATAGAAAGCTGCTTTATTAAGTGATATAGGCTATATTTTATGTACGCAGGCGAAGCTGCGGGCAAAAGCTAGTTTAGTAGGTTTGGTAAAAGGTTTTTATGCCGGTGGTTGCGGGAATCCGACGTACAGGACCGGTCGTTGTGGGCACGCTTGGGGGAGGCCTATGTCAAACAGTGGACGTCTTTCGGCAAAAATGATGGTGATATCTTTTGATACGATATTTTTTTCCCCGCACTAGGAAAAATTCCTGTATCTTGGTGGCGTTCATAATGAAGTAAGTTCACATACACAAGACAATCAGCCCCGGAACAACTGTCATTAATCATAACTAGTTAGTTGATAAATGTGCGGAATAAGTACATAATGTTATGACACAAATAATAATAATCCTTACTTTATGAAACTTTGTATACGGATAGACCATGGAATAGGACATAGGATGCTTTTTATCCCGGAAGTATGTTCCCTTGGGATAATTTTCTGCTATCACGCAGGCGAAGCCGCTAACAGCAGCTAGTATAATATAATGTTATGTTAACATTATGAACACGCAGAGTAGAAGACAATCGCTTAGCCAATGAGCCAACAGCGCCGACAAATAATGCTTCAAAATAAATTAACTGTAATATATATCTCGAATACTAGAAAAATTAACTGATTAAAGCTCGCTGTCCGACCGTCCGGGAACTGTCGGCGCACTGTTCCCGCACGCCTCAAGGAGTTGTCAGCAACAGGAGGGGCCCAGCTGGGTCGAAGCCTACTGGGGCCAGGGTTATCCGAAAGGAAACTCGAGCCCCGGTATGAAAAGGCTAGAAGGAACGGGGTGGGTTTTTAGTCAGTAAGAGTCTGATACTATCTCCCGCTCCACCCAAGAGCGAGGGTTGTCATTGGATGATTTTTGCCCACCGTGAAAAAAAAAAGTGAGTAAAGAAAAAATACAAAACAAAAATGAATAGATTATTCCTATAAGACCTATAAGCTTTGTTTCAAGGAATCGTTTGAAGCATTCTACAAAACAATTCCTAAATAAACGGTTGCATGCACTTGTCAACGAGAACAACGCAAACATGCTAACCCAGTTTAATCGAGACACAGAGAGGCACAGTGTCACTAAATGGAAAACAGCAAACACAGAGTTAGAGCTCGACAAGAATCCTAGTAAATGCACGCTCATTACACCATAACCGGGCAAATTACGTTCGAAGCGATTGTTTACCAGTTAGATAGCAAGTTAGTGATTTTCCACCTGAAGTTCCGTGTTCCGTGTGGAGTTCGCACCAGAACTTGTGCAGGTGTTTGATAAATTCACCTACTGAGGATGTACTTTAATGAAACAAGACTCGCTTTTAGCGGCTAGATTGTTGTTTTAAAGCGCTTTAGGCTTGATTGTGGAGGGTTTGTTTGAAAGAGTTATCGGGGCTATTAAACGCAAAGTAACTGTTCAGTGAAGGAGCACAGGCGGTTTTTAGTCAGTAAAAGTCTGACGCTTCTTCTTGCTTCACTTAAGGTGGGAAGCGTTATTTGATGATTTCCATTTCAAAAGAAAAGCATAATCAGCCTTGTGCCTAATGTTCCCTCTCCTGGGGCTCAGGCCGCCTCCTTAGGAGAAAGAAAGAGCGGCAATCCAAAACGCGGGCCCATTGTGAATCGCCATTTGAGCGTCAAAAAGTAGATATAATAATTATATTATAATAATGTATACATACAAACTTTTGCTTTTATAATACCGTTTTGTTCTCCCCCATCCAATGACTTCTCCCGCTCTAGGGCAGAGAGAGAGGGCGTGTCAGACTTTTACTGACCAAAACCCACTGCTATGTTCCCGCTTTGCTTCTTTCCAGGGCCCCTAAGGGTCTCTTTCGCACAACCCATGACCCCAGTATGCTTCGACCCTGCTGGGCCCCTACGGTTGATCACACCTACGTTCTATTTCGAAACCAATTCTTGTTAACTAAAGTACAATATAATTACATATCATGTAGGTACCTATAGAAAGGGCATCTGATGATGGTCCGTTCAAGTCAAAAGAATGACTTCACAATTATGAAAGCTATTATATCAAAATAATGAAGTACACACTGACCTATCACGGAAATATAATTATATATCAGAATAAATATATTATATTATGTATGTAATTGAACGTGGTGATTATGGGGACTCATTGTTGATGGTTTCTGATGGATAAGTCAACATATTAAGTAGGTTAAGGTTGCTTTAATATGTCAATACATACTGACGACATCGATATACGTATAACTAACTGTCCCCGCACACGGGCCTCAAAAAAACGCCGCCACAAAAAAGCGCTTGAAGCGGCCACAAAAAAAGCAAGAAGCGGCCGCAAAAAACAGCTGAAGCGCGCAACAACGCTTGTGTCCTGCGAAGCTTGAAGCCGCTTCAAGCGTTTTTTTGTGGCGGCACCGCCACACACAAGCTACAAAAAAAGGCCGCCTCAAAATGAAGCTTGAAGCGGCGTTTCTTTGAAGTCCATGTGCTGGGACAGTAAAATGTACTACGCACTAGATTAGGCGTGCCGAACACTCACTGCAGTCGACACAGGTGTAATGTAGTCCGTACACCTTAAATATAACATCTACTAGCTGCTCCCAACGGCTTCGCCCGCAAGATAGCAGAAAATTATCCCAAGGGAACATATTTCCGGGATAAAAAGTATCCTATGTCCTATTCCAGGACATGGTCTATCCTTGTACCAAGTTTCAACAAAACGGTTTTGCTACTTAGGCGTGCAGACGTAACAAATAAACAAACTCACTTTCGCTTTTATAATATTAGTAAGGATTTTGAACGAAACGCGTGTCACGAAATTCATGGCGCTTAAGACATTTTGGTCGCGAAAAAAGTATCCTCTAAAAGCTATTTCAGCGCTGCATGTTTTAATAGTTCTGTTAGACGATAGCCAATGTAGCGCTGCAGTGAACTTTTGTTTTAAATATTCAGTATTTTGACAAATAGTTTCCATGAACGCGTCTATATCTAGAATAGAAATCGATGGCTGTCGAGTATCAGAAAAATCATAACTGATTCTAATTTTAAAAGAGGGAAATGTTTGTTTATGATTTATTAGGCATAGATATTGCGATGGACGCTACGTCCAACAGAGGTATTTGGGATAAAGTGTAATATATAATATTCCACAACTATCACATAACGCCATCTAGTCCCAAACCAAGCAGAGCTTTTGTTATGAGTACTAGACAACTGATAAACTACTTCTATATTTCTAAATACACCCAAATGATTGTGTTCATCACACAAACATTTGCCCTAGGTGGGATTCGAACCCACGACCTCCGGCATGGCAGTCAGGGCCACTAACCACTAGACCAACAGGCCAGTCATAAAAAAAGGACCAGGGGCCCTGGGACGAAGGCAAAAAAGGACCAGGAGTGATTTTTTAGTCATTAAAAGTCTGAAACGACCTCGCGCTCCGCCCAAGAGCAGGGGATGCCATTGGATGATTTTTCTAGCTAAAAACGTACCTACTCTTCTTTACCAACAAACGTGGTAAAAGTTTAAAAAGGCAATTACTGAACGCAGTATAAGACATGCATGAATTATAAGCAAAATAAAAATGGCTACACAAACTTTCAACTCACTATCCTTGAAAATATCAATCATTCTGACATAATTACTGGCACTCCAACTTCCTAACGCATGTGAAACATACAGAACTGAACTTTAACTACTGGTAATAAGACTTGTAATGCATGCAGGGAAAACTTTGTAAAAAGTAGCCGCTAAGGCAAAGTTGTGTGGAAAAGTAGAAGTTTTTGCTAAAGAAGCCTGCCTAGTTGTAGGATGAATAAATTAGTTACTGGTGGCTAGACGTAGTTTTTAATAGAAAAAAAAAAAATAGTCTCTGCAGTATTGTGGACGTTGTCAGGACTGTGGGTTCTTGGAAAGAGTTATCGTGACTCCCGCTAAGGGTTACCGAAGAAACACTGAGGGTTTTAGTCACCACCGATTGTCTACACTAATAAAATAAAGAGGCAAAGTTTGTATTTTTGTTTGTAGGAGGTAATCTCTGAAAGTACTGGTCCGATAGCTAAAATTTTTCACCGATAGAAAGCTGCTTTATTCCTGAGTGATACAGTGATATATTTTATGTAAGCTAGTAAATTATAAATGGCGTGTTGCCAGTGATGACATATGGCTCTGAAACGTGGTCACTCACAATTGGCCTCATCAGAGTCTAGTCTCAATAAAAATACAGATGTTTTTCAAGTATTGTGTAACGCTAAAAAATGCGTTGCTTATTTTGCCGACTACATAGAAAAATGTACATTCACACAATAAAGCTCTTCACTGTCCACTAGTTATTTTATCAACAAAACAATATTTCTCCCAAAATAGCAGGAAACGTGTAAATTCGTTGATTTATGCGACGAATAGCGACTCTGTGTTTGGTAGTGAACCATGCGATTATTTATCTCCCTCCCCTACGATCGCTTCTCGATTATAACCCGACAAACTTATTGATGCAGGTGGCGTAATAGAGAACTAGCCTAAATTGTATTGAATTGACAAGCTTTCGACAGCTTTCTTGACAAGTAGCGCCCCCATTCGATTCAAAAATAATGTTTGTCGATCGAAAATTATGACGTTGACGGATGAGTTGTAATCTTATCGGTAACGTGTTTTGTTGAAGGTAAACGCAAGCTTTTGTTTGTGGGGAGTCAACGAAGATTATATCTTTTGATTGAATAACATTATGGTACTGTTTAAAGTTAAACAAATTTTATAAATATTTTGTGTATATCCGTGGTTATGTGATAGGTTACGAGTTTAACTACACGAATACTGACAAATGCTTGTATCTATTGACTGGACAGGTCCACTCAAATTTGTGTGGTTCTTTCCTTTAAAGAACGTCTTAGATACTAATCTGCATGCTTCTCATATGATTTGACCATGACGTCTTTGCTGTATGGTAAATGAAAGAGACTTTGAACTCTGAGTTTGTTTCGGTGTTTCTACTCAGGGTAGCTAGCTAAAAAACCGGCCTTGGAAGTTTTCTGGAAAGGAAACCCGTGACCCTAGAACGCAAAGAACAACAAAAGGATTTAGGTGTAGTTTTAGTAGTCTAACATACTTTAACTTGGAGCGTAAGAAGCCATTGGATGATTTCCGACTTCAAAAAGAAAACAAAAAAATGCTCCAACACAGTTACAAAAAGCCTACAACGACGTAGTATATTTCACAAACTTAAACGCAAATCCGAAATCAATTCGAAACGACTTTCCCAGAAAAAGAAAAAGCGCCGTCTGTATCGTATTATTTCAATTCTTTCGCAACTTAATCCTCGTCATATTCGTTCGGGAACAGTTCAATGGAACAAATGGTTATGACAGGTGGGCTAGCGTGTAAAAGTGACTGATCTGCTCAATACGCCGTCCGCGAATGGAAAAAAATTGATAGCTATTACCTACGTCAGTCGGCGCCCTTTTGTGTGCGAAATTTTTTGCCATTTTTTTCTTGTTTTGTGTTCAAATCTTTCATGCTAGGGTTTGAATTGTTGCCGTAATGTGGCCTAGAGTATGGGTTGTTTAGGTTTACTTACGTTCGTGGTCTGGTCGGTCGAATGTGGACCTCAGCATTCCTGGAACAAATAGACGGAAATGTTTAGTGGCGATAGTTTGGGCGGTAAAAGGATAATATGTGTGTAAAGCTAGAAATCTGTACTTTTATTATATTGTAAACCAGTATAAGTTTGTTTGTTTATTTGTTACGTGCTAATCTCAGAAACAAATCTGTCAAACCGTTTCGGATGAGTTTGATAATAAGATTTTTACATATTAGAAGAAAGATTTTGTTTGAATGCTCTAATTTCAGGAACTACCGGTTCGAATTGTAAAATATTTTAGTGTCGGGTAGCCCATTTACAGGAGAATACTATAGGCTATAGAACATCATCCTACGGTCAAATAGAGGGGAGCAGTAATCAAAGACGCATGTGATACCATAGCCAGCCGTAATATATAATAGATAACTCTATTATATATTACGACATAGGCTAGCATTAACCCTTCAGATACCGTCAATTAGAGACACAATAGTAAGACAATAGATGCGCGGCCACCGGTGGTCGCTTGGGGATTCATGAATTAAGAGAGGATTTTCCAAAATTCATCCCTTAAAGTGATGAAATGCGGATGTTTTGAGAAAACTACTTTCAAGCGAGTAAAGCCACTGGCAGAAGCTAGTTACTTTATAAGTTTTTAAGGAAGAGTTCTTTTATTCACAAATACGTTTCCTCCTACACAAATGGGTCACAAACATAAAAAAAAAAACATTTATCATTCACTGAATCGAAGGGCTGAAACATGAAAGGGATTTCCGATCCGATACCCAACCACCGCACAAACCTATTTAATAAAAACAGACATTTAAGTACCAACCTCCTATAAAATATACATTCATCAATATGGCTACTATAATTCATTCATCATTTTACATTCACACAACTATGGTACAACCACCGACAAAAGCGCTAGCCAATTAGTTTGTTTAACGTTGTGTGCCGAAAGCGCGCGTTGTCATAGCAACCGGTTTATGGTGTGCACGTGTTAATTGCTCGGCCTCTGTCTGAGCGACCAACATTTTGTACCATTTAGCACCCCTCAGCCACGTTCATACACGTAGATATAAGCACCTACAATCGACAATACACGATATTAATTCAAAACGCTTTTAGAGTCGCATTTCTAGATAATTTATTGCTTTTTATACAGTATGAACTTCGCGAAATTTACAGCAATTCTAATAAATTGACGTACCTACGGCAAAACGATGCGTCGCGTTTAACTTTGATTGTGTTTTAAATTTAAATTCGTTCATTACACGTCCATTATTACGATTTAAGTTCGCCATGAGCAGTAATTGCTTTAATTATTTCACGGTTGAATAAATAATGTAGTAATTAGATTGTGCGCGACTGTACCTTTGTTCTCGTGGTACATTGGGCTCGTTGTTAAAAGTTTGCGCTAACTTGTTATAGAAACGAAATAAAATTATTTGTAAAATACAAAAACTCAAACAAAAAGTGTTTTTTTTTTTTTAATATTATGATCAATCATGTTATTGATTTAGTGGCTAGTAATTGAATAACTAGCTGCTCCCAGCGGCTTCGCCCGCGAGATAACAGAAAATTATTCCAAGAGAACATACTTCCGAGATAAAAAGTATCCTATGACCTATTCCAGGACATGGTCTATCCGTGTACCAAGTTTCATCAAAATCGGTTGTGCCATTTAGGCGTGAAGACGTAACAAACAAACAAACAAACTCACTTTTGCTTTTATAATATTAGTAAGGATTTAGGCAAGATTATGATGGCTCAGTGGTCATGGTATCTGTCTCCTATGCATAAGGCTTCGGCTTTGAAGCCGAAAAAGTACCGAATGTAAATTTTTAAATCATATTTCTCTAAGTTTATCTAGTTAACTGTCTACCCGTGCCTCAAACAGCACGTAAAGCCGTTGATCTCAGTTATTATTTGTAGATTTTTTATAGTTTTTACAGATAGTTAGGCCGTTACAGGTAGTCAGACCCCAAAGAGTCTGAAGATCGTTGTGATCATCCCTATCCCTGCTAATATTATAAATGCGAAAGTAACTCTGTCTGTCTGTCTGTCTGTCTGTTACGCTTTCACGCAAAAACTACTGAACGGATTTAGATCAAATTTGGTAGGTAGGTAGAAGAGACACTGGAATAACACATAGGCTACCTATAATTCCACTGCTGAGCATGGGTCTCTGCCCGCGCGATATAAACTGTAGTATATGATAAAAATATGTCAGACTAAATAATAGTGTATTTATAATAATAAAAAAAGAACGTTAGCAGAATAAATAAAATAATGAATAAATAATTCGTACATAAAATAAAACAACATTTCGTTCCAATTAGGGAGAATACAAAATCGAACAGTTTTGTTCCTCGTTAGTGAAATCAATGTGTTATATACAAGCTATCATTTGTGTGTCAACGTGATTACAATCAATTCTTACATTTCAACGTTTTAGTTAAAACACGCATCACATAAATAACTAAGTGGACAGTTTTCTTTGTTTCAATAAATATTTCGTTAGTATGTCAAAAACATTATTTTGACATCGATTAACAAAAAGATATGTTTACTTTTTTTGATGAGTTTGTTTTTATTATGTTTGTCGAGCATTGTACTAATGTTATCACACTGAATTATATAGGTGAAATTTTACAAATGTCATTATAACTTAGTTACTTCTTCACACTTGAATGGATTTGAATGAAATCTAGCACACGGAAAAATGTAATTTATTTCATCACTACTGCTCTCAAACCGGTGAAGGAAAACATTGTGTCCCTCACGATGTTTTAGAACAAAAAGTTCAAAGACATGTGACATTCATCAGACCGCACTGGACCCGCGTGGTTGATTACGGCCCACTCCCTCTATTAGAGAGGAGGGCTGAGTCCCAGCAGTGAGAACATTAAAAGACTGATTATGCTTATGCTTATGCTATGGCACATGGATAGACCATGACCTGGAATAGAATATATGATACCTACTTTTTATTCCGGGAGTAAGTTCCCTTAGAACATATTTCTTCTATCACGTGGAAGCCGCTGGTAGCAGAGCAGCCAGTGTATTATATAAGTCAGTACCTATTATCTATATAATTAAGTAATTAAGCAAAACCAGTGCATTTGTAATGCAAATGGCAACTGAAAGAACATAGGTGGATTTTAGTCAGGAAAATTCGAACACTCCCTCTTGTTGCACTCTGAGCGGGAGGAGACATTTGATGATTTCTCACCAAAAAAAGCTTTATTTTATTGTTGATAGGTTTGCGCTTGGCCGCTATCTCACCTGATGGAAAGCGACGATGCGGTCGACGATGGAGCTACCCAGCTTAGCTTGCACATAATACAATTTTTTACTACCAAGAAAACAAATTTCACACATGTAAAATAGGTAAACTAAACGGTCTAGAGCCCTAACTCGTATATTAGAAAGATCCTGTACTTTAAGAGGCAGCGCCTTTGCATAAATAACATAAATATAGTTCCTCAAATCAATAAATTGGTTTATTTCTTAAATTCTATCAAAAATGCTCATAAATTCTATCGTACGTTTAATCTTAACAAACACCCGGTACTCGTAAAGAAAGAAGAACATTTTAAACCAACAACAAAATGGCACTTGCGACCGTCGGTTTACATACGAACGATTGTGTAACAAGAAAACTTTTTTATATAAAAAAAAAAATAACCGACTTCACAAAAAAAAATAATTTCAGGAGTTCCATCATCAGATCCCAACTTGGTGACTATGGGAAGAATATCCTATCCAACAAAAAAAAAAAACAAATCGGTTGGCAAGCGACGAAGTTATGCGCGAACAAAAAAAAAAAAACAAACATCCGAATTGAGAACCTCCTCCTTTTTTAGAAGCCGGTTAAAAAATAACTTATATGCCAGAAACAGATGTGGAGGGTGTGCGTACTGTTTATTATTTCATTGTGTTCGATGAACTCGCATCTTTCCGATATCGAGGGTGCTGAGTGAAAATTCCTTACAAAACGGTATTATTATAAAAACATTTTAAGTTTTTGGCGCATCACTACGTCCCCGGCGTATTGTGCACACGCGGTAGGTTATCGAAATATATGGACACATTTTGACGGTTTTATTATGAAATTCGAATTTATTTTTGGGATAAACATTTTCATATTGAGTGTCCTTTTTTGTAGAGCTGTTTTTATTTTTAGTTGCGACATTTCGGTAGTATACAGTTGTTACTCTTGGGTAAGATTACTTATCTAAGTTTTAAAAGTATTTTCATGCCTTGTAAAATATTTGAAAATATTACTCATATACAGTTATCTAACGAGTATGCCTATTCTTTTTTTTGAGGAAGAAAATCGTCCAACAATTTCTCGCTTTGGCTGGAGCGAGAGAATATTAGCGTTTTTCTGACTTAAACCCACCTGCGTTCCTTTAGTTGCTTTTTGCGTTACAGGTCCAAGGTACCTCTGTCAAGCAATCTTACAGATTTAAAAGTTTGAGCCATTAATCATTTATCGATGTTTTAATATAAAAACTATCAACATCATTCCAGCCAAAAGATGTCCACTGTCAGACAAAGGCCTCCCCCAAGTATCACCACAACGACTCGTCCTGTGCGCTTCGCATCCATCGTCCCACAACCCTCACCAGGTCATAATCCAACTTGTGGAAGGTCTTCCAACGCCGCGTTTCATGCTTACTGTATATAATCAGATTTTTATTTCAACCTAATCTCATTGAGCCACTTTTACAACAAATGAAAAAATATGGATGATGCACTCTATTTTTCTTTTATTCACATTTCGCATAAAAATGAAGGCAGGTTAAAGTGCATACTTAAAGTGGGCTCTAAAAATACGGTAATAAACACTCCCCTGTTTGGGGCGTGAATGTCTGTTTGCTAATAATCTTTATCCCTCTGTTTTGACGTATAAAAAGACGAGCCCATGATGTCGAAGGCGCGCACAGTTCCCGCGCGCCTCAAGGAGTTGTCAGCGACAGGAGGCCCAGATGAGTCGAAGCCTACTGGGGCCAGCGTTATCCGAAAAGAACTCGAGCCCCGGTATGATGGCTAGAAGGAACGGGGTGGGGTTTTTAGTCAGTAAGAGTCTGACACTATCTCCCGCTCCACCCAAGAGCGGGGGTGGTCATAAGATGATTTTTGCCCACCGAAAAAAAAAAAACGTATAAATATACTAGCTTTCACCCGCGCACATCGAATAAAGCCTGTCACTCAGGAAGAAAGCAACTTTCTATGGGTGAAAAAAATTTAGCAATCGGACCAGTAGGTACTTCCAGAGACTACCTCCGACAAAAAAAAAAAAAAAACTTTTTCTCTTTAAGTATAATATAATATGTATCAGAACAGAGAGAGATATAGATCATCATCATCATCATTTCAGCCGATATGCGTCCACTGTTGGACAAAGGCCTCCTCCAAGCGTCACCACATCGAAAGTTATTGTGCGTCTCGCATCCATCGGTTTCCCGCAACCTTCACCAGGTCATCGGTCCACCTTGTAGGAGGCCTTCCAACGCTGCGTCGTCCGGTACGAGGTCGCCACTCCAGAACCTTCCGGCCCCAACGGCCATCTGCCCTTTACCACTTAAGTTTGGCAATGTTTGTATGTGTAGATGTAGATAAGCAACTTCGTGTGCAGAACATTACAGTGACATAGAGATGCAACATATGAATGGTCTGTCTGTCTTTGTAGTCTATTGTCCATGAACCAACGATTACGGCCATAAAGAGCCACAAGACACAAATAAATCAACCAGTTTATTGAATAGTAACATCAAAACAATCCATTGCAAGTTAACCCTCAAATGTGAGCGTGACCACGGCAGGCCGATCACGACACCAATAAATAACTATTGGGACAAACACTCGCGACAAAAACTGACGACAAAGCGCGCGTCGTGAGTCACCAGTCGTGATCTGTCGCACGTGGCCGCAGTCCGGATAGATCGGAAGCCGATCGGCACGATAAGATCACGACTATCTAAAAATATTACTTCCAGTATAGGTAGATAGATAAAACATTTATTTGATGCAACACTTAAAAGTAACAGACAGCATAATAAAAGCACCACATAATTACAAACATGAAACTAATCACATAAATCAACAAAAAATAAATAAGTAAATAGAAAATGTAAACAATCACAGACATCAATATTGAATAACATACAAAAAAGAAAAAAAAAAGTTTAAAAAAATTATACTTTAAAAACAGCTTAGTAAAAGGCAAGGTAGGTACACAGTGCCTCAAGACGAAGTCTATGACCAGTGCGTGTTGCCAGTGATGACGTATGGCTCCGAAACGCTATGGCTTAAAGTCACCCAAAGGGCAATGGAAAGGGCTATGCTCAGGGAATTCCCTGCGTGATCGAATCAAAAATGAAGATATCCGCAGGAGAACTAAAGTTGCCCACATAGCACGAAGAATTGCCAAACTCCCACCGTCAACGTCCCCCAACAAGGTGGACTGATGACCTGGTGAAGGTTGCGGGAAACCGATGGATGCGAGACGCACAGGATCGTTCGTTGTAGCGACACTTGGGGGAGGCCTATGTCCAAGAGTGGACATGGTAATGATGATGATGATAGGTAGGTACACCCCCTAAGTTAATTGGTCATTTTTCCTTTTTAATTATAACGGCTCGTGACGTTTTAGCGAACGAGGGTTGAATTCCGATTCTTTTAATGAAGCTTGTTTTACGTTTAAGCAATTAATTCACACAGAGAAATTATTCGAGTTCCATTTCTTTTACGATTTGGGAATTACGTTCATTTTTCATTAATTTTTTTGGTGTATTGAGTAAACAATCGTTTATAAAATTTATTTCGTTATAAAATACGGGTTTAATTAATGGACCTGCTTGTTCATTATTCTTTTATCGGATACCTATTATAAATGTAATGACGCAGCATCATAAATTTTGCATTCGCATAAATAGTGATATAAATCAGTGCCGGTCAATGAAACTGTAGAATTTACGTATCATTATAATTGTCTGTTGCGTATTGATAATGTGTCAAAGTTCATCTGCATGGCTATTTCTGGCTCGCACTGATTGGCAGTAAGAATGTCCGTTGAGTGTTATTGGCACTATGAAATGCAGGAAATAATGACAATTTGACATACAGAAATGCGATAAGGGTACTTTGTCGCCTTGTATCTGTAAATAGACTAGCTTTTGCCAGCGGTTTTGCCTGTGTTAATGTAGAAAAATATTCCATAGAAAACTACTCAAAGTAGGTTTTTTTTTTTTTTTTTTTTTTTGTCGACGGGGAAAATCATCTTTGACGAAACCCGCTCTTGGGTGGAGCGGGAGACAGTGTCAGACTCTTACTGACTAAAAACCCCGCGCCGTTCCTTCTAGCCTTCATACCGGGGCACGAGCTCCCTTTCGGACAACCCTGTCCCCAGTAGGCTTCGACCCAGCTGGGCCCCTCCTGCTGCTGACAACTCCTTGAGGCGCGCGGGAACAGTGCGCGCCGTCGACGTCTTGGACTCGGTCCATTACCGGACGATCGGACAGCGAGCTACCCATGGCTCGCCGTCCGCGAGTCCGCGTCTACGGTGGCCGGAAATCGGGATCGGAATCCCGGCGGCGGCGGCGAGGGCGCCGTTGCCTGATGCGGTCGGCCTCCTCCTTTGCAAGCATTACTGCTTCGCAGAAGGAGGCGACCGCCTGCCATTCCTCCTCGCTCCGGACCATGGCCTCGACCAGGGCCCGGCGCGAGAGGTCTCCGCCGCCGATCGCCCCCACGAGGGCACGGCGATGCTCCGCCCAGGCAGGGCACACCTCGACGGTGTGCTCCACCGTGTCCTCCGGGCGTTGCGCACAGTGGCGACACCCGGGCGTCTCTTCCGCCTGAATCCGATGCAGGAACCTCCCGAACTTGCCATGTCCGGTGAGGACCTGCGTCATGCGGAAGGTAAGGACGCCGTAAGGTCTTTCCAGCCACGCCTCAAAGAGAGGACTTACCGCCATAATCGTGGCGTGCCCATACTCAAAGTAGGTTAGGTAGGTTTAAGCTATCTGCTATACCAGGACATAATCTACTCGTGTGCCAAATATCATCAAAATACAAAGAAATAATAATATTCCACAACTATCACACAACGTCGTCTAGTCCCAAGCTAAGCACAGCTTATGTTATCGGTACTAGACAACTGATAAACATGCTTATATATTTCTAAATACATACATAATATAGATAAATTACATCCAGACACAGAACAATGATCATGCTCATCACACAAACATTTGTCCTGGGTGGGAATCGAACCCACGACCTCTGGCGTAGCAGTCAGAGCCACTAACTATTAGACCAACAGACCAGTCTTCTACATAACTAACGTATACACACAAATACATACAAACTTTCTCCTTTATAACATTACTGTGATATTATTCTGAATCAAGTAACAGTGAATGAAGAAACATTTCTACAGAGTATGCCTAATGTAACTTATTGTTGTTAAGTTAAAGTTAAAGCACAATAGTTACATGGTTTACTGCTTGAACTAGTTGTAACTTTAGTCAAAATAACTTAATACCTCTTAAATAAGGCCATAACATTTCGCAACTTGCCCAAGAATCATAAACAATTTCTGTTAAGTACGATTTAAGTTATGACCTCTCCAAAAATCACTTGGTTGGTGTTCACGGTACGCCCAAATTCGACTTATTGTTAATAAAATAACATAAAAATCGGTCAAGTGCGATTCAAATTCGCGCACGAAGGGTTCCATACAGTCCAACAAAAAAACGGCAAAATAAATAACGTTTTTTGTTACTTAAATATTTATTTTATTCTGTTTTTAGTATTTTTGTTATAGCGGTAATCGAAATACATCATTTATGAAAATTTCAACTGTCTAGCTATCAAGGTTCATAAGAGATGAAGGAATGTCAGATAGAATTTACCGCGTACATTGAAGGACTAGAACTTTGCCTGCTGCGGTCTTTCCGTCCGGTTATAATTTAGGTGTCTTCAAGGCTAGAGTGAATAGGCTCTTAATAAACTAGTGCGCCTCACCATCAACGATTGCATCACTGCTTACCATCAGGTAGGATCGCAGTCAAGTACTAGTATACAGGGTTATTTGGAAAACACCAACAACCTTGCAGGACTGTATTACTAACATCATAAACAACAACTTTTGTTCTATGAATTTTTACAAAACATAATTTATTTACCAAAAACAAGACTTCGACGCGACGCAAGCGCATCAATAAAGCGCACATAAGTTATTGTATAAGATGTTAGTAACATAGTCCTGAGAGGTTGCTAGTGTTTTACAAATAACCCTGTATATCAGAAAAAAAAGATCGACAGCGGAATCTTAGCAATTTGGTCCGTTTTTACACTTAGGTTAAGGAACGCTAAAAATGTTGCGAAAACAAATTATACTTGCATTGAATGTAATATGGGAGTCGTCTCAATTATCAAGTTGGGTTTACAACCGTCTGTATAAGGAATTATCGTTCCTATCTCCTTTATTGCGATGCCATAAAGTATATGTGGTGGCCGCCGCAGCCGCGTTGGGCGACTTTCTTAATACCGCGGCACACAAATGCGAACTCGACAACTTTTTACTTAAATATTTTATTCACAACTTTTGTACGAAGCACGTGAAAATACTAAGTAATGGGTGATAAACAAATAGGTTTAAATACAGTTTCAGATCTAGGCAGGCACTTATTATTATTTTTTTGGGGACTTATCGTATGACTTCTGTCGCTCGAGTTGAGCTAGTGACTGAGTTAGACTTCTAAAAAAAACAAAAAATAATGGACGATAAACAAAAAGGTTTAAATACAGTTTCATAAGGTAAATTTTCTTTTTTTATGAGAAATTATAAAAAAACTTTTCCCGCCCAGGTGGAGCAAGAGTAAGTGACTTTTTCTGATAATAAGCCATCTGTGTTCCTTCAGTTTTTCTTTATTTTCCAGGGACGAGGTAACTTTTTCAAAAAATCCTTGGCAGATGTTAGTCCTAGTCCATCAATTAAGCTGGAATTTCTTTGAAGCGTACATGGTGGAACATAATTCAACGTGTGGTCCCTAATGGACGGCCAGCTACCCATTGCCACGGTAATTCTTTTGAATCATCCCGCAACCCGTTTAAGTGGGTTATCTTCATAACTTTCTAAGATGACTATTGAGCGACACACGGAAATGGCCTCACATACCAGAATACCATTATTGTACTATATGTACATATTCCAACGTCGCACTATTAGATCAACAAGTAGATATATGTCTCAACGTCACTCCTCTATGATTTATGGTCGCCGCGGACTAACTGACAAGACCACATCACTTTTTTGCCGTATGAAGTTTCCTTAAAGAGGTTCAGTAGGTTTTAGCCGAAAAGGATATTACTTTGCTAGATAGATATCTTTGCGACACTCGACATCTTTTATGGTTGTAATAACAGATATAGCGTTGATTCGATTTGATATAGACATCGGTTCTATCGTCTGCTTGATTGCTGCGAACATTTACTTAGAAGTGGCTCGTGAAACATTAATGGCGGTTTTATAACGCTAATAATATGATAAGAAAGGCACATTTGAGTCAATTGCAAACACATAAATAACAGAAACAGATGCAGAAAAACGGGCTGCGTTAAAACAATTTAGTCAACAACGACCTCTGGAACCGGTTGATACTAAGCATTCTTTTTTTGTCACCAAAGACGGATTCTGCACCCGACAGTGAGCGCTGTAAATTAATTTCCAAGTTCTACCACAATTGTATCGCGTTACAAGCGCAGAATGCAACTCTCAGTTCCATATATGGTACGCCGGGCCGGCTGCCATACCGGGCGGGACATAAATGGCCGGCCGTTACCAAACGCGGTGGCTCCGGACAGCCCGCAGCGAACGGGTAAGTGACACACTCGATTTTGAAATACGTATAAGAAAGCTTCGTGTTAAATGATAATTAAAAGTAAGAGACTTTGACCGCACACTTTGTTTCGTAGGGTTGTAACGAGATTTTTATTGATGTTAATTTATTCGTTGAGTGTCGATTAATTATCGACTTAAAAATCGATAATTAATCGTACGTAATTATCGTGCGTACTTTATTATGCCGTCGTAGTTGGTTAATGAGTTGAAGATAATTTGTTTAAAGGCTAAATTGAACTGGTTATATTATTATCTCATTCACAAAACTAAAACTCACTTTATTTCAAACCAGTCCCTTAAAATTTTTGAACAAAATTATCATAATAAAAAATCAGAAGGTAGGTGAAATAATCCATTAGCGATATTCCAGATTTTTTTTTTCATTAGAATTCATAAGAGACTTAGTTAACAAAGGACGGAGTTAGATTGGAAAAATTTATAACTTGCAAGATTTGCGCAACTCAAGTGGCGGGGTATTTGCATTTTAATTGTAGATAGGCCCGTGGTGCGACTGCGAGCGGGGAGCGGAAGCAGGCTACTATATATACTGATAAAAACATTACTGGATTAAAAAAATATATATATATAATAAAAACATCGTAGAAAAAGATTTCGCAATTAAAAATACCTCTAGCTAAACACGTTTTTACGCTAGACTAATCCGGACTCAATAATACGAGTAACTTGGTAGTATAACAGCACTTGCTTATTTCCTATGTATACATTCTATGCTCAGTCAAAAGATTTATAGAGCTATAAAAAATCTCTAATAAAGAAAACTCAATCATGAATAAAAATTAAATATAACAACCGTTATCAATAGACAATTGTCTAGAAAATATGCTTTTGAAATATGCAGTTCTACGCGATTGTAAAGAAAAGAGGTCTTACCGCTATCATTGAGAACTCAGCGTCCATAGAACAGCAAGTAATCTTCGACTATTCATTATAATACTTTTTGAATTCATGCATATTTTCATCACTACCGAGAATACGCTCTGCTTTTATTAATTAAGTCCGGATTTGTTCTGTTCCGATCGATTTTTACTGTGAAAATTATAATACTACGATATTTTGAACGAGAAAATGTTCTGATTTTCATACTGAATAGTTAATAATTTGTTTATTACTACTATTTTTCTCGGCGTCACTCAAAGGTTGCCGGCGTCACTCAAAAAAAAAAAAAAAAAAATAATAATAATAAATCATTTATTATCAGGCATCTT
This sequence comes from Mythimna lalbum, assembly GCA_949319445.1. Lineage (NCBI taxonomy): Eukaryota > Metazoa > Arthropoda > Insecta > Lepidoptera > Noctuidae > Mythimna > Mythimna lalbum. The sequence goes on along the minus strand of OX439350.1, from coordinate 19,524,070 downwards.
GGCCCATAGATATATACCTTACAGACTAACATACATATAGAGTAAATACAAGTTGTCGTTAGTAAATAAGACTTAAATCTATGTTAGTAACACTTCACATCGCACTACGTTTACTTCGTGCTGTTCTGTGGCACCTGTCCGCGGAAGCGACGGAACACCACGCCCTGCGGCCAAAAGTCTTCCTTCAACACGAAGGGCAGAAAAGTGTTCGGGACTCGCACCACGAACGCCTTGAAGTTGACGTTACGGTGCGACTCCAGCAACTGCACCCTCAGTGTGTACTTCAACTTTTGACGCACATACTCGACGATGTCCTCCACCTTTGTGGTGTAATGCAGGCGGGAGATATACACCGGCGTGTTCGGCTGAGCGGCACGCACACTCGCACTAGGAGTAACTGGTGCTTTGCCGCAGAGGTTTCGGTTGGCTTGCTTTCGGCGCTTCTTCTTTTGCACCGTAACAAAGCCATCTTCGTTACTAGCCTTATTCATCGCCTTATCAGGCAAAGGCTTCGATATATGAGCGGCAGAGGCGCTCGCGGTGACGCTAGCGAAATCCCGATGATGCGGATTCACTGGGGCTACGTGTACAGGTAGCGGGGCGGGGCGAAGGGGTCGGTCGGCGGCACATGGAGGAGCCGCGGTGATCGGCACGGAGTTGCGGGGCGCCCGGGGTGAGCACTCTGCAATCTCAGCAAACGACGGACGTACTGGCGACGAAACTGCTGACACGGAGTTTTGCGACAGTAAATCGAGGCTAGCTCCATGACGCATGCTTACATTAGACGCATCGGCTGATGACCTAGTAACCGCCGCTGTGTTGCGAAATTCACTGAACTCTTGGCGTAAATCGGCGACGATTTTCTGGGATGCATCTAACTTCGCTTGTACATCCGCAAGCCTGGCCTTCAAAAAAACAATGTCCTTCAAAAGGCTAGTGACATCGACGTGGTCGAAGGTGACTGGAGGAAGCTTGTGCAGCTCCTTCGCCACAAACGTGGGCACGTCGTCCGGGTCGGTCTCCTTGAACAGCGTAATAATGTCTTGCAGGCTTTTCTTAGTCCCGTCACGCCGGCGGGATGGCATCTGGTCGCGCTTATTCAGCACGCTGAACAGCAACAGCTTCGCAGCAGCTATGTCCTCCTCGCTGAAGTTCGTTGCGCAGATCTGGACTGCGGACACCTCGTCCATAACATCCAGCTTTTGCTGCAGGAACGCCAACAGCTCGTTCGCCACAAGATTTTCAGTCATGACGAGCACTTACTAGCGACAGCTTGCGCTGCGCTAATCGGTATAATTATAACGTAAATAACACGTCCGCATCGGAACGCGGCACAAGCGAAAAATGCCTCAGCTAATGCATTAAGTCCATCTGTGTAGTTTCACGTGCATAAACTCAGTTCAGTTGTAAACCAGCGTCCGGCAACTGCTACGTAGTGGCCTGGCATGCTGAACTGGACTTATTTGGAACAGCCGTGAGACATACAATGTAGATGTAACGTAAGTTTAAGTTTGTATACTATTGTAGCGACATCTATGACGCCACATAAGAACTACGAAGAAAATACGAAATCCTGCATCGCGCAATCAAAGTTCTCCACGCGATTTGAACATATACGACAGCCCGACATCAACTATCGGGCAGTCGCCCACCAGATCATAACACCCGGTCTGTTCGGAGGATCCTCCCTTTTCAAAGGAGGTATGTGGGACTTTACACTCTGTCCCACTTACCTCCAAACTATAATTATAATTGTTATCTCATTGTTTGTACCTGCGTGCCAAATAAACGAGTTTATTTCATAAAATATAAATTAATAATAAGATTTTCAGAAATTATTTAAGAAAGCAGCGTTATATGAGTCAAATCAATATCGCATATAAGTCAATTTTCACACGCGTAAATATTAAAATTTTACGGCAAAGTTCATTTGCTTTTCAAAAATGGGCTGACATTCGATTTATGAACCGCTAAACTAACAAACGCGCTCAAAAAAAAAAAAAAAAACAAATGGCTGTATATCACCATGTTGTTTGCAACTTAGTTCCAATTTCAAAGCAACGAAGTTAAAGTAAAACGCTGGCTGTTTACAAAAGTGTACTTACGTTACTTTGGCTATGTACTCGTATATAGAACGGAGTCAGCCAGCAACCGCTAAGTGTGAGTTGAGTTGGCGAGTCATTTATCTCTGTCGCCGTCGCGATGTGGCCTCGGCTTTACATTAGGCTTGTTGATAGCCGTCGGGGTTAAGTGAAACGTCTATCTAGGAGGGTGTGAATTCGTGAAAAACATGTCGCTTACGTTACTCTCAAGCGCAGATGTTAGGAGGAAGTTTTTGTATGACGCGTGGAATTGATGTCACCTGGGATTGTTTGTAGCTGACAGAATTTACCGGCGTAATCGACGAATTGATTCGATGTTTTGGTTTTAAATTGGATTGACGTATATGACGTCCAGCAAAATAAGTTTTTGAAAATATTAGAAGTTTATTTTTAACTAGCCAATCTACTTTGGAGCCCCGTTTCATCACTTTAGGGGATGAATTGCGGAAAATCCTCTCGTAATGCTCGCCTTTAATTTTCGTCAATGAAAATGATTACGAACGAAAAATTACAAAGAAAAACGTAGCCTACACGAACATACAAAATTTCTACCACCCGTGTACGTTATTCCAAATCTCAGCCATACAACCTACCCATTCGTTAGGTAAGCGACTAAAATAAGAATCTAATAAAGAAATCTTTTCCTAAAACTTTTCATATAAAAGTGGAGAAGGATTTTTATTACAACGGAAACGGTAGTTAATTTTAATGTTGCCAGTAATTAACAAATCTTAAGACCCTTGAATATGGGTAGGAGAGGGCTCCACGGCTTAATCGCGCCGGCCTTGGGTGGGGCTCCAGTGACACGCTACAGCGATTTGTTAATATTGATCGATTTTTGGTATTAAATTCGGTTTGACTGCGACCCGGATGGTAAGCAGTGATGAAATCTTTGATGGTGGGGCGCACTAGTTTATTAGGAGTCTGTTTTCTCTAGCCTTGAAGACACTTAAATTATAATTGGCAGATGGGAAGACCACAGCAGTAAATTGTTCCAGTTCTTCGATGTACGCGGTATAAGCAATGAGGCGAAATGCTCATAATAATAATAATAATAAGCTCAAGCATAGGTCCATATTACCAGTCCACTTAAGACTCCAAAAATCATAGCCCTATTATTTTGTTTTTCATATTATGTCGCAATAGTTTTTCAAACCGGGGGTTGTCCTTGGGTGCACTAGTATAGCGCGCACAGGGATAATCGTCGGTTGGTATCACGTTCCATTATAGTAACCAAAAGGGCCTCTGCGAGTTGGCTTCGGCCCCTTGTACGCCTCTCAAAGGCCCAGGACCTCAGGGTCCTGAGATTAATAAACAGATGAAAATAATAATAATTATAAATAATAATATAATAAAGTGCCCTATAATTGTCTTGTGTTCAACGTTGTTAGAGAGTTTGTTAAAAGGTATGTAATTTAATTAATAGATTGCCAACTTTGCAATTTAGCCACAGACTCACCTTGACAGAATAAGACCCTAATCTGCGTACTTTTTACAGCTGTTTCCTGAATCATATCCATGCCCACTGAAGTCATGCATTTTATAAAATTGTTACAGTACATTAGGTGTAGATAACATTTTTTAACCATTCTCCACAGTATGGAAACGCGAACTGTTTACAAACATGTACACGCACATGCTCAGGACTCCTAATAGACCATCAACAACTATCTATAGATAGTCAAATAAGACAGCCTTTGGACAATCGCTACCTCTCTCACTCGCACCACACCCTAACAACTCAAAAGACGTTTTTCTTGGATTTTTCGTAGCAAACGAGTAGAAGGTAAGGAAAATTAGATATTTTACCTTTCTCCTTAATGAGGAGTTATCAACGTACTTGAGCAGGGGTCGAGCACTCGCTCAATATCGAGCAATTACCTTTTATGACCCACTAGTGCCTTGTAATTGTTATTAAAAACTTTAGGCAGACAGACAAACTGCCGAGCTATTTTGTATATATATTTAAATTTTTGCTGTAATTTTATGCAAGTTGTTGTTTTTATCGTGAGTGGCAATTTTCTTGTTTTTTTTTTTTAAACGAACATTGGTTGTTTACTTTGAGGTCTTCGTCATAAGGAGCAGTATCATCACCATCATTCTTTTAATTTTTTTGGAGCAGGTGGAGTTAAAACAGTCAATAAAACAGTTTTTTCAAATAAAAAATTTTAAACAACAAACTGCTGGATCTTAGGCCTCTTCTCTACATAGAAAATGACGTGGACAGTTATCCACTACGAGAACCTCAGTACGGATTTGAAGATAACATATGTTTTTAAATTTCTTGTACTATAGGACCTGCCAGTTATCACATAATGTTCTTTTTCCTTCACCGTTTCGATAGCAGTGGTGATGAAATAAGATATATAAATCAAAGTGCCTGCCTAGTTTTGTATGTCGCAGCCATCTGGTTAAATTAGTCAGTTAATTAAATATCTAGGTCGTTGATGAAACGCTGGCATCTAACTAAATGGCTAGAAGTACAATTAGCCAAGTAACTGACCGCGATTTTTAACCAGATGGCTGAATATTGTGTAGTCATTTAGTTAAAATGGATGTTTATAAATTTATGTTAACGAGTTTAAAAATTATATAATATACTACGGTTACTTTTATTTTTTTTTCTTAAATTGAGCCACGATGTACAATTTGTTAGTCGGGGCCGCTATCACATCTCATTAACTCTTTATCGAGCTCCTCTTTGCTTTAATCGAAGTTACACTAAAAAATATTTTAAAATATAGGTCACTCGTCAAAGTAAAATTCATGTTAATGATGTTACCTATAAACCGGGTTCCCACAATTCGCAATACGCGCATATTTTTATGGCATTTACACCAATCATCCGCGCGTTTTAAATTTCAATACTGATCGGTCTCCAAAATGGATATTTGTATTCATGCAATCAACCAATCAACTCGTTATTCACACGTTTATAAGCCTTCATTTTGAAGCTACAGTGTGTTGTAATGTGTGCGAAAGAGTTATTGCACTCGTGCAGATTATAGAGGCTGTGCGGTAAGAGAATCATCGTGGCGTATAATGGAATTAACATGTAACTAGTCACAATAATACGTTAGGCTACTTTTTAATAGCAGGCGGAGCCACTGACACAAGGTAGTCTAACAAAATTTCTAAATACCCAATAGAGAACCCTGGAATGTAAGGCGAAAAAGAAACTTGAATATAGTTTTAGTTGGTAAATATCTAACACGCCGTCCCACTCCTCTGTGGAAAAGTCACTACATGATTTCTCACATAAAAAAAAAAACTATATGATATAACAGTGTTCTCAACCTAAGAAAAACGTTATTTATGCACAGCGCGCCCTCAAATCTTACGACGGTTCTCTTTCCGCACAGACTCTATTAAACTATCGATCAATGAAGGTTCAGAATACATCCAAAGAATATTCGCGTGAAGGTATTTAAACCGAATGAAAAAGATTTAGCAAAGGTGAAGTTATTTAATCTAGCGGAATATCCCCTTATTCACAATATTAGAATATGACTGCACACCGATGAGGGGGAGTTTCGACGTAATCAGCGTCTGATCACGTGTTCCTTTTGAAATCGGCTTATCCTCTACCCACCAAGACCACGAAACGTCCAATACTCAACTTTCAGTACAACCACATAGAGTTTGTTTTCGAACAGATAACTCGATACCCGTAAAATGTTCACCCTGACCACCCGGACGAAATTCGTCTTCAGCGTTACCTTTGAACAAGTAATTATGGCGGAATTCCTGAATTAATACTGAGATAAGCCGCTTCCGTATTCCTCCATTTTAAATAGCGTAAAAATGAAGCCTCAAACCATTATCGACGCGTATTTCTTTGGTAATTTACTTTTTTCGCTAATCAACGAGAGAAGCAAATTGCGTTTATAATACCATTTCATCGTCAAACTGTGGGGTGAAAACCTTTTGTAGGTGCATAAAGTTTGGGTGAATGTTGGAAATCAAATTCTATTCTGAATCGACAGGAGTGAACGACTATGTGTTGTTAAAAATTCACAAGTTTCGCCCCACACCGCTGCGGCGTACGTTTGACATGGAAATGTGCAAGCCTACTCGTTGCGATTTCCCGCGGAATTTATTCAAACGCCGAGCACCTCCCCCCCGCGCACTAGACCGCACGCATCTGTCTTCGCATTGATATGCACATTCGATTGTCGACAGTCGCGTGCAGCGGACGTGGCGCGTGGGTAACACACATCAGCGCTGAATGCTGGTGAATTCTTTTTAGGCCTAAATTAATATTTGGTTTCGAGTGGCATCAAAACGGTTCACCCTCTCTTTTGGTACCTCGATGCTTCACGGGTGATTGCACACCCCATAAGTATAAGTAACGTGACAGGTACCAATTACTTTCATTAAATTGAAACAGCATGAGGACAAGGTACATTATCAGTATTGATTTCCATGTTCACTTTCCAGCCCCATACCTTGATTGATTTCGGGCAATTTATGATGATATCATTACGTAACTAAATCGATTTATCTAAAACTGAGATATTAACATGTCAATTCAAGATGTGTATCAGAGGATGACTTGGCGTACCACATGAAGGGAACAAGTTAAATTAGGGGACGAGGCAAGATAAATGGCGAAAGCTGTCAATATCTACTTTTCATTAATGGTTCAAAAGTGTGTTTGCGTGGAATAAACGATGGTGTTTCTTGTAAAGTCACTGTCTAATGTAAAAGTGAAAAGTTTGGCGTTTTCTTTTACGAACATTTTCTTCTGAACATTCACCTTATTAAGTAGCGACTGTTAAGTATTTTCGTGAACAATTCCAAAGCGTCGACCTTTTGTGGTCAAGGCTCTTTGAGTTGTGCCAAGTCACGGCCAACAGTAGCTTGGCTCTAAGCGGCACAAAATGTCTATAAGTACTTGTTTCCTGTTCTATAATTATTATAATTTTCTTTTTTATTAATAGTTTTATAATCGGGCCATATTTTTTCAATTACAAGCGTAATGTAGTAGAGCTGAGTAATGACGCTTTCAGCGTATCGTTAAAATAATACGTCTTTACTAGTGAGTAAATATATTCATGAGGCGTTGTATCACGAAAGCGAGCATGTTTGGTAAGCGTTTCAGTGGTGGTGCACGGCTGCACACTGTGTCTTACAGTGTTAAATACGCAGACGCTTAGGTTTAAATGATGTGGGTACTTGCTTGTGTGCTGATTGCTGGAAAATGCTATGTTTAGATTCTTATCAATGATCCTATAGACTAACTCTTTGTTGTTACATTTAGTATTATAAAGGCGAAAGTTTGTATGTACGTGCACTCCTTTACATCCAAACGGCTGAACGGATTTGCATAATATTTGGCTCACGGGTAGACCATGTCCAGGACAATAGAAATTTTTATCCGAGGAGTATTTTCACTTGAAATAATTTTTGCGGGCAAAGTCACTAACAAAAATTAGTACACCATAAAAAATTGGGTAGGAGCAGTATAATTGATAGGGTGTAACAGTGGGCGGTTTAAAGATCAGGTTTTTTTCATGTTATACAATAAATCAGTTATCCATTAAGAGTTCTATTAGATCGTGACGTCAGGTCAATTATCAGCATGGCCTATGTTTTTTTATTAATTTAAACTAGTGCTTGATTGCGATCCCACCTGATGGTAAGTGGCCGAGTGGTAATGGCCCCGACTTACGAGTTGTAGGTCGCGGGTTCGAACCCAGCCAGGCGCATTACTTTGTGTAATTTATTTCATCACCACTGCTCTCAAAACGGTGAAGGAAAACATCGTGAGGAAACCGGCATGTCTTAGAACCAAAAATTCTAAGACATAATAATTTGAGAGTCATTCTATAGTCCATGCTTTCTCCTAGAGAAGAGGCCTGAGTCCCAGCAGTGGGAACATTAAAAAGGCTGATATATATTATGCTTAAAATGCTTCATCCAGAACCTTACTTTCTCTTATTGATAAGAGACCTGAAGTTATTAAATAATTAGTATATGATAGGATGGTGCGTGGATGTAGTATTTAGGTTAAACCTATACTCAAAGGTTTGAAAAAATAAATAGTGTAGCACAGAGTAATTTATTTTTGTTACTTTTCTCTATTTTTTCTAGCATTTTTTTCATAATATCACAATAACAACTTACCCTACCTTAGTTCAGAATACTTTCGAAGACGTACTATTCTTCGTAGCCTATCAGGACTCCCTCTCAACAAAAAAAAAACCCTCAAATATGTTTGCTAAGGGTTGATTATGCTAACGATTATTTTAATACAGATTCGAAAATCTCTGATGAAAAATTCAATCATGTACTCGTTCTATGGTATACGTTTATTTGTCGATGTCTGAGACACCCTGTAAAGTGTGAAAAAAAAAATAAGTTGAACAAAAGAAAATATATAACAAGTAAAAACGGTAACTAAACAATACACGGCACTGAGTTCAAACGTCACCTGATTGTCAAACTACCTGTAAAATGAAGTCTTAAGATATCGCACGAAACTTAAACACATAAGCTCCTTACAATCTAAATTACTTACGTTCATGTGAAACTGCAAGTTTAACAATTTTGTAAGATATTAAACTTACTGTACTTAAAGTTAAATGTGTTATTACGTTGGCAAACAATAATTTATAAGAGAAAACATCTTATTATTATAGTCAGACGCGTTTAAATTTTATCTCGCGCCGTACTTTACTGTGCTTAACTTAAGAGGAGCACCGATAGGTGATTTTAGACTCTAGTGATTACAATATAAGGTTGGTTATTGTTAATTTTTGTTAAACACCACAAAACACTGTGCAAATAGCTGGAAACATCTTTAGAATGCGCCGCAGTGGCGTGTGGAGTAAACGTACCAATTACAGCGCGAGAGACGGCTTTCCTAAATCCCGTTGCTGGTTTTATACCTCTTAATTCCTCGTTTTAAATAACAAAAGGCTGTTACTAGCGTTTTTCAGTGCCAGGCACCGGGTAGCCCGCCCTCGCACCCTCTTAGCCGATCTAATAGGTTAGGTGGCCGTCTGATATGAATGCGAGGTTAAAAGGGTTCCTTTTTTATAGATAAGATTTCCACTTTCAGTTTTATTGCTATATTTATAGTTTTTGTTGGTAAATGTGAGTTTATTTCAGTCTTTTTTTGTTGCATTTTAGTTTGGTTCAAAAATTATTTTTGTTTAAGTTTTTGGAGTCACTTGAAGTGGTTTGGTGTAAATGAATGCAGCCAAGTACGAGTAGTTTATTTTACTTTTAGTTAGAGGTTTCTTAATTTTATTCTCTATTATTCTTTTCATTTAAACTCACTGACTTTGTTGTCTATTCTAGATTTTTTTTACAGTTCTATAAAAAATAAATCAAATCATTTGCGGCTTGCAACAAAAAATATATTTTCTTGAAATGAAAAATTTTGACCAAATCTAAATTATTTTAACCAAAAAGAAAACTAAAATTTTTCTTGTTTTTATGTTTTGTTTGTTTGTAATCTCTGGAAGTACTGTTACGATTGCTAAAAATCTTTCACCAATAAAAAGCTGCTTTATTACGAGAGAGTGACATAGGCTTAAATTTTTTTTCTGTACGCGGGCAAAGCTGCGGGCAAAAGCTAGTCTACATAATACATTATGTCCATCTTGTTAGAGTAAGACCTTTCAATTGCAGTGACCATAGCGATCGGCTATTAACTGGAGTAATTACAGCTCTAATTATTCGCTGCCTAATCAATAGGCTGTGTACTCTAGAGTGTGCCTGTGTCGATAGAGGCGTTGGTGAGGCTGCCGCAATAAAATGAATAAGGCCCTTACAGCTTCATCTATCGTCAACGTAAGCATGGTTGACGTGGCTTTCACTACATCCCCGTCGGAAGACGTGGCAAACGGCGCCAGGGCTTCGCCCTCTGGCTGCGGAGTCCTGCCGTAGCCTGTGACAACAGGCTTATCATAGAGGTGCCTGCTGTGGGCGGAGACAGCAGTAGAGCAAGTAGCTCTATGTATTTCTGCCTGTAAGTGTGTACTATAGGCGCGTCGCGACGCTGGTGGTACACAGCGCCGCCTCTTCACGACATACCGGTCAGTCTCCGCCAGCTAAGCATGTTTATCAGCTGTCTAGTACTCATATCACAAGCTCTGCTTAGTTTGCGACTAGATAGCATTGTGTGATAGTTGTGGAATAAAAAAATACAGGCGTATTTTTTCCCGTTTTCGCTGTTCATTGTGGCGGCACTTGGGGGAGGCCTATGTCCAACAGTGGACGTCCTTCGGCTGACATCATTTCAGCTGATGATGTATTTTTTAACCTAAGCCGTGATGAAAGAAGTATGAAACGGCATACTGCACAAGAGAGGCTGTCTGCTTAACAATAAACCGCTTTAAACCGCTTCTGAACCGGATAAATCTAGAAACTAAAAAGACAGGACGGTTGGCGCTCGTTTATCTTAAGTAACCTTATAAGACAGGCTGGCACTAGATTCTATACAGATCTGGGAGAATAATGGTGCATATCAAGTCCCTACTAACATAAGTAGTATTTCAATTGAAATAGCTGACAATATAGCTGAAATATTCGAGGTGTATGCTGGGAACAACGATATAATTTACTGTTGTCTGTTCCTACGGACTATGTTTTAGAGTTATTCCATATAATATGCTTTGAATGTTACATTTTAGTTCGAGTGAGACCTAATCTATAATCACGGTTCTATTATATACTAGATTTGTGATCATGGTTTTAAAATGTAAAAAAAAAAAAACATGGGTTGTTAGTCTAGTAGCCGCCATGACTGCTATGCTGCAGGTCGTCGGTTCGATTTCCACCTAAGACAAATGTTTGTGTGATGAGCACGATTATTTATTCTGTAACTGGGTGTAATTTGTCTATAAATATTATACATATTTAGAAATATAAGTATGTTTATCAGTTGTCTAGTTGGTTAGTTAGTTGTCACAAGTTCTGATTAGTTTGGGACTAGACCGCGTTGTAGAATACTATTATTATTCCATTTATTCATGACTATTTATATATAAATATTTCAATAGCAAATAAATATAAAACAATTATTATTATTAAATTTTTTGTTGTTATTGTTGTTTTTTTTTTTATTTTTATTAACATACTTTTTACATTTCTCAAAAAAAACTAACTACAAAAGAAAAAGAAAACATTATTATTATTACATTCACTCCAATACACATCAGAAAAGATGGAGATGGAATAGTAGCCCACATGTATATCCATTTATTCATGACTATACATATATGAATTTTTAAATAAGTATGTATTTCAATAAAAAAATATAAAACATTATTATTCCTTTTTTTTAGTTGCTTTTTATTGTTATTAACATATCTACAAATTAAAAAAAATCTAACAACAAAAAAAATACATTAGTATTATTACATTCACTCCAATACACATGAGAAAAGATGGCGATGGAATAGTAACCGACATGTATATCAGAGTGACCAGCAGCCGATATCCACAAGCAATTACGGGTCGCTGCATTGTTCAATTTGACTTATTAGTGCGGCCCATGCATCTGTAATTGGAATTATTGGCTGGGAGGCCGACGTCCTTTACACTACAATGGACGTCTTGTAATCTGTTTGCTGTTATCTTGTGAACAAGATGATAGACGGAGGCTAAGATTTTGTCCTCATGAGGATTGAGGGTTGGAATAAGAACCTCGTAATGCCGGTTGCAGACTAAGAGCTAAGCTAAGTTAGTTTAGCTTAGCTGGCGCAGTTTTTCAACTTATAGCTTAGTTTGCATAGCTTGCCATCTGCACTCAAGTATGGAAAACTGCGTCGGCTATGCGAGCTCAGCTAAACTAACTTAGCTTAGTTTTTGGTCTGCAAGCGGCATTACAAGGTTCTCAAAATATTATAAAAAAGGACGCTCTACAATCTAATTTAAATAAAAAACTGGGGTTGGGGTAGAAGTGCAAAAGTAGCCTACGATCGATTCCCTGATCTACCAAATGTTACAAAAAAACAAATATCATAAAAATCGGTTTAGCGGTTTCGGAGGAATCTAATAACAAACACTTTGTTGTTTGGTTGATCGTGATAACGTCAGGGACTGCCTACTGGTTGGAGCTAAAAGAATTTTTTAGTGTTGGATAGTCAATTTTTCGAGCAAGGCTATAGGTTATATAATAGCATGCTACGACCAATTGGAACGGATAACTAACCAAAGACGTCAGTGTAACCGCAGGTGCGAGACAGTTTGAAGTCACTTGCCCTAACCGAAGTGTTTATTTAAGTACTCTTTTGCAGGTACCCATAATTCGGTACGGGCTTGCGGACGGTGAGCAATGGGTAGCTCGCTGTCCGACCGTCCGGTAACTGTCCGGACTGAGCCCAAGTCGTCGACGGCGCGCGTTGTTCCCGCGCACCGCAAGGAGTTGTCAGCAACGGCAGGGGCCCAGCTGGGTCGAAGCCTAATGGGGCCAGGGTTAGCTCCGAAAGGTAGCTCAGCCCCCGGTCCTAAAGGCAACGAAAAAACTGGAGTGATTTTAAAAACATTGGATACTATCTCCCGCTCCACCCAAGAGCGGGGGATGTTATTAGATGATTTCCCACCAAAAAAAGGTACCCATAATAGAATAACAGGTTATAAGTACTATTACTCTAAAGATCTGGTTTTCAAAAAGAACACCAAATCTTTTGAATTTCGGCTAAGTCAGACAAAACCATAGAAAATATCCGTTACCCCAACAATTGCACGAAGTTAACTGGCCCAACAGCTGAACTATAGCAACACCGCACTGTTGGGCGACACCGCTCAGTAGCGCGCACAAAGCCACACCGCCTCTGGTGCGAGCAACGAGCCGCCCATTCATTGTCAGCGTCCATTCACGACCTAATTCCCCCATACATTGCCTACTGAAAAATATGGCCGCTCTCCCCAATTAATTACCACATCACTGCCTTCAATTAGCGGGTAGATTTGATAAGGACGGACAGGTAAGTCTATCTACCTTCAAATAACATCGTACAAGTAATGTAATAATTATAACCTACCTCAATTATGCAACGTAATCTCGTATGTAAATATAATTATAGCCTTCAGCCATCAGGTTCCTACCAAGAAAATGTAGCTATATATACAAGTATATACGGTGGAATTCCATGTACTCCATTTATACACATATCACGTTGACACGCCTCAATAAAAACATATCTATTTTAAAAATCATTTCTATAAAGAATCGCGCAAACAATACAGAATAGTGTTGCGGCATACATCGTATTGTAACTTATCGATCTGTCGATGCATTATTGAGCAGACAAGCAGGAACTCGAGTCGATACCACGTTACGGGGCCGAACAACTACTATTTACCTGGAGCCGTTCTATTTCTGAACGCGAACATTGTTTATGGAATCCATAATGCACGTTGGTGCGGTCGAATGACATTTCAGAAAGAACAATCACTATTTCCCCATTTTGAAAATTTATTTGTCAAGTAATGTGTGGACATTGCAATTTTGTCGGCTTTCTCAGGAATTTTCATTAATTTATGGTATATTGTTACTTATTTATAATTCTTATATCAATACTTGAAAACTAATTGATATCACTGAATTGTAATTTAACTTCTCAAGGAGATCATTGTTAAACAAAATTGAAGTATTTTATTAATAAATTGCTAGTACAAAGCTTTCAAGTTATATCAAACAAGAATTCTAAATTCATTACGTTTATTTTTGGACTATTAAGAGACGAACGTGACTAACAATCGTGAAATATTTAAAAAATTATTAAGAATCTCATTAATTCAAGATTACATCGTTCAATTAAACAGAAATACGTCTCGTTATAATCAAGGTTTGTTTGAAATATGGCCTTCTTTCGTGACATGAGCAGTTAAAGTACTAGAGATAATAATAATAAAACCGTTGTTGAAGTTGAGACGGCAATAATTCATAAGTAGGTTGATGGCCCATTGTCTACGAGTACCGTATTAACTCATATATCCATTGACATTCACTTAAGCAGTACATTTTATGTTCCATTTTATTCTTATATCGGCCTGGATACAAAGCTTTATAGCACTTCAATATTGTCTTGTAACCGGAACGTTTATAATCGGGGCGATACTAGACAGTTATTACATTCTTGAATAATAGAGGGAAACTTTGCGAACTAAACTTAGTGAAGTATCACGAGGAATCTCATTATAGCGCGAGTTGATTTATTTACTAACGATGCTATGGGCATTAATTTCGGATATGATGTCATTTTTTATTATTGTAATTTATACCAGTCTGGGTATAAAATAATTACTCTGACAAGAGAAAGGATTAATCAAAACTTAATTATATTTTTAAAGTAATTATAAACATGTCATTAAGAACAAGGTTTTGTGCGATTAAGATAATTCTGTGAATCATGACAACATACCTGATCTTCTGAAATTACAAAAAAGGTTGAAGTTTTTACTTGGAATATCATAAAAATAAGTTAATTTACTCTTTTTCATAAATAAAAATTATTCAAAGTTCATTAAAAAAGTTTACAATATAATAATATGGGAGAAAAAGGTAATGTAATTCCGAGAAAATTAGATTTTCTGATCGTACCAACAACTAGTTATCTTCTAGATGAAATACACTTTGTTAGAAGTATATTTTTTCTGCGAATTGCGTATTACAATTATTATAAATTGAAATTAAATATTATTGCAAATGCATGTGAAGTAAATGTGAGGTTATGTTGATAATATCTATAAAATAGTTACAGTTCACTTTTATTAAAATAACGGTCAAGTAATGTACAGAGGGTTTCATGTGAACTAATAAAAAATTGTTCCATTAGTAGAAATTTTCCGAACAACTTTCAAGTCCCGATTGCTTCGACATATCGCCGCTCTAAATCTCACATTTCCACAAAATAATGACTTCATCAGCACCAATCGATTTCTGTAAAGCACGCTCCAACACCCAGCGTTTGATTCATGCATTATGCTGTAACAGAGAGCATTCAAATTGCTGTTCAACAACGAAACCGCAACGTCACGTGTCAGAGCCAATTCACAGGTCAGAGCAAAGGCATCGAGAGGAGTCAGAGAGAAAATTCTATCGATATTTCCAACACGGCGCCATCACTATCGATACGTTTCCGTGTCAGAATTTCGCGAATGCATTACGGCCTTTTGTGGAAGTGGGCCAGTCGGCGGTGCTGTTGCAATTATCGAATGGGTGCGAGTGTACTGATGCCACCGACGTTCTTTGAGCCGTGCTCGACTGTACTATTCGACTGACTTATCCTTTATTTTCTGCGCGATTTTCCCGCGTTGGGTTTAAGGAGATTTGGGTTCGCGTTTCGATACTTACTAGGAATTGAGGATGATTGTATTTCCGTGTTTTTAGAATTTTATTGCGCAAAGGAAAATAATTTTAAGGATTTCAGAATGAGTGTTTGTATCAATTTATTTTATCTAAAAGTAAAACATATGCCATGTTTTCCTCTTACCTTAATTTTACATTGAGCACACTGAAAATCTAATTCGGCATTTTTATTTGCAAAAAAAAAATTAAATGAAGGCTAAAACATTTTAATACGAACACTTTACATTTCGGCAAAACTTTGTAGCATGTAATTACAACTCAAATTACGTTCTCATTCAAAAGTAGATTTTTTCGTCGCACGAGGCGTCTAATTTACAATATAAATAATCACGGGCAATCGCGTTGAATCCGAGCTATTTACCTTTGAAATGTTCGCGGGGCGACAAAGGTGGCTTAACGAGCCACCGAGAAACGGCGGCTTCGAATTAGAAAAGTTTCAGAGAAAATAAAACGGAAAGTGTTCGCGAGGGGGCGCCACTAGGTGCGGGCGCGGGGGCGCCACTAGATGCGGGCGTGCCGTAGACAGACACTGTACAGTTTAAATAAATTGTGATTTACAGGGGGACGAGGTGTGGCGCATTTACGCATTTAGGAATGGAATTTTATTATTGTGTCGACAGTTCGAGCACAAAATATATAGATACAGAAGTGAATCTACATACAAAGCGCGGTCGAGCAACGCACACATAGACACCGCTCACGGACACGATATCACGGAGCGTCTCGGCTCGCTCGTCGAACAGTTCCAGAGCTCAAACGGTCAGTAGTTGGCTAGCTGGTTTGTTAGTTTGTAACAATATATGTACCTACAGGATAAAATGTTTCTTTGGATAAATAACTAGCTTACCAATGAGTCTAATCAGAGCATACATCTTTGTTTATATGTTGAAAATGTTGTAGTTATTACATTGACTTTTTTTATATATACCTACCTTACTGTTATATGTAATGTAATATCGTTTTTTTTTTCAAATAAAATAAAATAAAATAAAATAGTTTGCGTCCACCGAGCGTAGGTATAAAAAGTCGATAAAAAAGATAAAGAACCCGCTGGCAGAAGCTAGTTTAATATAAGTAAAATGTTATTAAGTTTTAATTCAAAAACAGATTGTCATCTAATAAAACCGTTTTGGTACATTTTGAATAAAGGCAACTATCAAAGTTTCGGTTTCAAAATAATACTTAGTCCCTAATCTAAAACGCAAGAGAAAGTCAATCGTTGAAAGTAAACTAATATTAAAAACTTAATTAAAGTTCTGAAGTAAGCATAGTTAAGTTACCACAACTTTAACTAAATGTACCGGGAATTCTTTATAAAAGTTTACTTACTCAGTAATATAGCCTGTGCGAGCTAGATAACACAGGCGGTCTTATTATGTTCCCCTGTTGGAACTCAGGCCTTCTTTCTAGGAGAGGGAATGGGCCGTAATCCATCCGGATTGATGAATATTTGGTTCTAGGACATGCCGGTTTCCTCACGATGTTTTCTTTTACCGTTTTTGAGTGCAGTAGCTATGAAATAAATTACACAAAGATTGCGCCTGGCTGGTTTTGAACCCGCGACCTACAATTTGTAAGTCCGGGCCGTTACTACTCGGTCGCCACTGCTCTCTAAGCCCGACTATGAGCTAGATAAGAATGGCCGCTTAAGATATGGCCAGGCTAGGCTAAAGAAATCTGGGTTCTTTCTTAGTGGAAATCATCTAATAACTTCTCCCTCTTTAGGGCGGAGTGGGAGGACGTGACAGACTTTTATTGAAACCACACCTATGTTCTTTTAGCTGTGCTTTGCATTCTAGGACCATGAGTACTGCCTTCAGAAGGCATCCCATTTTTTTTTGTCCCTTGAGCGGAGCGGGAGATAATGTCAGACTCTTTTTGACTAAAAAACCCGCCCTGTTCCTTTGTGCCTTTCATACCGGGGCAGTGCTACCTTTTGGAGCTAACCCTGGCCGAAGTAGGCTTCGGCCCAGCTAGGCCTCCACGAGTTTTCCACGAGTTTCGAGTAAATACGACTACTTTGTGGGACCAGAACCATGTGTAGGCATCTCGACGTGCCTCGTGAAGGCCGCATTCAGGGAGTTTGTAGATCATAGCCAAAAAACACACTGGCTGTCTATTACGGGTCTGGAACAGTCCAAAAAATTCCTGGGCTCTACGTTCAGGGCACGGGAATGTATCTGGAATATGAGCAGGGGGCAAATCCACTACCTGATGGGTGCCTTTACAGGGCACTTTGGAACCAACGACATGCTCATGAAAATAGGTCTAGCCGCGACTCCCATGTGCAGGTTGTGTGAGGAACATACAGAACGCATGGAGCACCTGCTGTGCACATGCGATGCTTTGGCTAACAAGGGAATGAGTCTTCTAGGGGTAGGATATCCAAGACCAGAGGATTACAGGCTCTTATCCCCGCATCTCGTTGTGAAACTTATGAAGGAGATTTTCAGCGAGGTTGGGGAGGAGTAAGCTATCTAGGGGACCACAAAAGATCCACATGGGTCGAAGTGTCCGAGTTGTTTCTCGGCCCCTCAACAAGATAAGATAAGATAAGATAACAGTAAATAAACTATTCTTTAATTATTTTATTTAAAAATTGTTTCCAGAAATTAAAATAACAGTAAATAGCTTTGAACAAAGTATCAGAATTATATTTATTAATCAAATAGCTAGAACAAGTCTGCTACAACAAATTAATTTGTGAAGAGTTTCACTCTATAAAATGATTAAATATTTATGAGATTAAGTTTGGTTTATAATAAACTAATTTTATATAACACTAGCGACCCGTCCCGGCTTCACGCGCGGTTTATAAATATAGCCTATGTCCCTCTCTTAGAGAGGAGGCCCGAGTCCCAGCAGTGGGAAGATTAAGAGGCTGATGATGTTGATGATGATGTTACTCAGGGTGAATGTAGCTTTCCAATGGTGAAAGAATTTTTGAAATCGGCACAGTAGTTTTTGAGTTTATTTATTAAATTTTCCCTGTTTAAATCATCTAAATGACATTATCCGCCCTTGGGCGGAGTGGGATATCAGACTTTTACTGACTAAAAACCCACTCCTGTTCCTTCTTTGCCATTGTTCCAGGGCCCCGGTTCTCTTTCACATTACCTATGGCCCCAGTAGGCTTCGACCTTGCTGGGCCCCTACGGTTGCTGACAACTCCTTGAGGTGGAACACTACGCACTGTCGACGACTTGGGCTCGGTCCGGACGCATCACGACATCATGACTTGTCCGTGTAATATATATCGGTACTGACAGACACTCCGCCGATGTCAGTCCCAAGCCCGAATGAGAAAGGAGGAGGGTTGGTATGGAAGAGACCTACCCATGCCGCAAAACAGTCAACGCCGAGTATCGGGCGGCGGTAAACTAACCCGACAACCCCGAAAGAACCTAGCGTCCTTGGCCGCCCCAAAGACGCTAGGTTCTAACCAGTGACCGTGGGGCCCTAAATACCCTCTAAAAGACTGACGTAGAAGGACGGTGGGAACCCACTACGATTATCTTCCTATGAAAACCCCCTATGGAATCAGATACAAAAGTAATGAAGCAGGGAGGTCACGACCCTCAGCATTGAGGAATACGACGCAAGGAGGGCTGGGGAGACAGCGGAGGATGCAAACTAATGACAAACTGAAAAAAAAACCGGTTAGCCAAGCAGTGTCTTAAACCATGTAAAATAGCGGTTACTACGCCGATAATAACGTTATTTTCCCATATATGTATAATAACGTTCATTACAGTAGCTCGTCGTATAATCACATAGCTTGTTATTATTGCGTTGATAAACAGCGTGACTGTAGTTTGACGGGTGACGTCATCGCCGTTGCGTGGCGTGAGGTATTGTTTGTAGATGATATATGTAATTAATATGCGTTTGAATCTGTGGCCGCCTCATTGACG
Source organism: Mythimna lalbum (assembly GCA_949319445.1). Lineage (NCBI taxonomy): Eukaryota > Metazoa > Arthropoda > Insecta > Lepidoptera > Noctuidae > Mythimna > Mythimna lalbum. The sequence continues at coordinate 19,504,724 of OX439350.1, read as the reverse complement.
TTGTGGTTGCAAGCTGCTTAGTGTGAAATCTTGATTTTCGCGTCAATAAACATGGCTGTTTATCCAAGGTTATTGATGCGAAAATCAAACATCTTAATTTGAGGAGCTTAGGAGTCTGTCTGTGTGTTTCCTGATAACTATTACCTAGGGTCTTTAAGTCAAGAGTGAATAGGTTGCTTCTATGTAAGTGTGCTCCATCGTCGGCTATATCATCGCTTTCCATCAAGTGAGATAGGGGTCAAACGCGAGCCTATCCAAAAAAATACACAGTGTTTCAACCGTTCATCATTTCAGCCGTAAGTAGTCCATTATTGGACTTATAAGCCTCCTCCAAGTGTTACTACAACGTACTGTACATTCATCAGATTCCTGCCACCCTTTGCAAGTCATTGGTCCACCTTGGTATGCGGTCGCCACTACAGAACCTTTCAGTTCCATCGACTACTTGTTCTCGGAGCAATGTGTCATGTGTTTTATCATTTAGTTTATAGTAAAACAAGATCATTATGGGCTCATAGTTGAAAGATTTTCTGATAGACATAGATGTCTCAAAAGCCTCGCTTACCGCCTGGTTACTTGGTCTACAATACCAAGGTTGCTCCTTGCCAGGTTTCGGTCTCCTAATAGGCCAGTGCTGGATGTACTGTGTACTATCAGAGACACTTCCGCCTGACCACCGCAAAGTTCATATTTGCTTGCACTCGAAACGAAAACTTTAAAGGGTTTGGTTTGGCGCCGCGCCGCAGGATTCAAGGGATAATTTTTTTAAGTGATCAGGTAGAAATGGCCGGGATGCTACCTTTAGTTGACTTTTGCGTTTTAGAACCACGGTAAATCTTTCAGACTATCTTATAACCCTGGCAAGACTGTTAGAAGCATAAGGGAATAAAATTCAGAAAAAAAAAAATGATTTACCGGACTAACACAAAATGGTAAACACAAACAGATTCAAACCCCAATACTTTTAACTGCACATTACAATTTAAATCAGTATCTATTTGTCGAGAATATATAAAACAGTACAGCAATGTTAAGATATAAAGAGGAACCGTCTGCGAGTGTCGTTCCGTTCCCGCAAACTTCTACAGTAAACATGGCCGAAGGGATGCGCCACCTTAAATATAGATACGCGATTATGTTATCGATGAAGCGAACGGAATAAGTTGTGGGTAGAAGTTATGTTTAGGCTGTTTCTTTCGATAAAGGTGTTGTGGAATTTTGTGATAAAAGTTGGCTTTGGGTAGTGGTGCGAAGAGCATTGAATATTTTTACTGATAATATTTTCTTTTTATACAAATCTGGTTTTAAAAATATATTGTACAAATCTTATTTCTAACCGAATGCTAAAAAAACGAATCTGTTGGAATGTTAGGTAATCAATCAGCGTCGACGAACTCTGGACGATATTTACATAAATACGAGTAGACTATATATAGCATGGATGAAAACAAAGGATACTTTCTATATCGCTAGTATTTCCTTAAAAAGAATAATTGTGTAAACACCTAAACATTCATCACTTCAAAGTCAAAGTCAAAGTCAAAGTCAAAGTCAAAACACAACACACACGACGACAGACAGACGTCCACTGTTGGAGTTTTTTGGGTGGCCAAAGAACTCAAGAATTTGGATTGCCAGGAAAAATGGCCACAACCTTGAACTGCTCATCTTAACTGGCATGGTTGATGGCAAAATACCAAGGGGCCACTCGGTCCACCATGTAGGAGGCCTTCCAACGCTGCGTCTTCCGGTGCGCAGTCACCACTTCAAAGCCTTTCCGGCTTCACCGGCCATCTGTTCTGCGAGCAATGTGTTCTGCCCATTGCCACTTAAGTTTGGCGATTCTTCGTGCTATGTGGTTCTCCTCCGGATATCTTCATTTCTGATTCGATCACCCAAGGAAACTCCGAGCATAGCTCTTTCCATAAAAAACAGTAAATACCTTTAAAGAACACGTATAATAAACTTATACCTATTTGTAAACATGAATGCCCTTGAACTTTTCAATGCAGACTTAATCACACTTCTGTGAGGAACATAATAAACGAAAGTGAAAATGATAATAAATGTATGTGTGAAAAGATCGTAAACATTGCGTAGGTGTTGACAGCGACGTAAGTCTACTCAGAAAATTTTGTTTGTCAAAGATAGCCAAACTGTGTTTTGTGTGACAAGGGAGGAACTTATTTTGATTTGTTCTTACAGAAACAGTAGAGTATTTGACAGGTTATTTACAAGATTCAATAAAACCTTCAACAATAACTATAAGCAGCAATAACAACAATAAAAAAACGCCGTTTCAAGCTTCTTTTTGAGGCGGCCTTTTTTGTGGCTCGTGTGCGGCGGTGCCACCACAAAAACACGCTTGAAGCTAGTTCAAGCTTCTCCAGCCACAAGCTGTCGCGCGCTACAGCTGTTTTTTGCGGCGGCTTTTAGCTTTTTTTTCTGGTGTCGTTTTTTTGAGGCCCGTGTGCGGGGACAATAAAACATTAACCCTTCAGATACCGTCAATTAGAGACACAATAGAAAGACAATAGATGCGCGGCCACCGGTGGTCGCTTGGGGATTCATGAATTAAAAAACATATGGTAAACAGAGATAGTACTGCTATCATATTATGATTTTCCCACCAGTATTTTTTTCTGTTTTTTTTTTGTCAGTCAAATCTTCCAAGTAATGATTTCTTTATTTACATACTCATCATCATCATCAGCCTTTTTAATGTTCCCACTGCTGGGACTCAGGCCTCCTCTCTAGGAGAGGGAATGGGCCGTAATCCACTACGCGGGCCAAGTGCGTTGTCCTAAAGGGAGCTCGTGCCCCGGTATGAAGGCTAGAAGGAACGGGATGGGGTTTTTAGTCAGTAAGAGTCTGACACTATCTCCCGCTCCACCCAAGAGCGGGTTTTGTCATAAGATGATTTTCCCTATCTAAAAAAAAAGTGCAAGTTGGTGAATGTCACATGTCTTCGAATTTTTGTTTCTAGGACATGCCGGTTTCACGATGTTTTCCTTCACCGTTTTACATACTATTTAACAGTAATCAAAGAACCTATTAATTTTAAAATTGTCTTTTCCTGGTGGTTGTAGCACATCACTACCGCAGTTGAGTTGTGCCATTCAATCGCTACGTCATTTTGCTGAGCCTCGCCGAGCGCGGTCTCACTTAGGATTACGTATTGTTTGCTATCAACTTAATTTCTATTTCTATTGATAGAACATTCCCGTAATTGAATCTTCTGTCTCCTTCGTTTCTAGAACTTTCATTCGAGTTCTTAGTTTTGTCTCTTTCTTTTACAGAACTTTGATTCGAATTCTAAGAACATTGATTCAGTAGATTAACTTTTAATGTAATCGAATGTTGAGATAATTAATTGCGTGAACTCAGATTGTAATTTAGATTAAATGGTTGTGTACTATTTTTGGTTTAAAATTATTTTGAGGATGAACCAAAAAGAGAAAACTTAGGGTACATATAAAAGAAGGACGATACCATACAGAGACATAGGCTCCATAAAGAGACGAGACTCCCTAAGAAGGGCATTGTAGCTACAAAGGAGGGAGAGGTCAACATTGGCCTTGTTGTTGGCTAACCAAGCTCCCCTCCTCCATAAACACAGGCTGTTACAGGCTTAGGCTCTAAACAAGGGACCATTGAGACAGACGGGCGAAGCAACATCCCCAACATTCTCACCTTGTAGTTAGCACGACTGAATGACTAAACAGGGTGTCCATATTTAATCTGCGCGCCGCGGTCGTATCGGTTTAATGTGCGGCGAATGCATGCATAATTCAGAGCGCACCGAGCAACTTGGCATGGTGTGTTCCGCGGCATAATGCGATGTCTGAGTTACGCTTCCACGCCGCAAATGTTGGCGCCAATGCGCTGTAATTTTCGGTTGAAGACGACTGTTGGTTGCTTAAGCCAACGTTGGCCCAAGTCGAGGTGCGATGTTTGACAGCTGAACAATTTTTAAACAGACGGAGAATGTAGATGTAGATGCCGATAGTTTACATGGTTAAGCATTTCTGAGTTAGGTATGATAATTATGGATAATAGCTTATTCGACTGGCTTGTCAGTGGTTAGAGGCCCTGCTTGCTATGCCGAAGGTCATGGGTGATTTCCACCCAGGACAAACGTTTGTGTGATGAGCAAGATCATTTGTTCTATAACTAGGTATCATCATCATCATCATCATCAGCCTTTTTAATGTTCCCACTGCTGGGACTCAGGCCTCCTCTCTAGGAGAGGGAATGGGCCATAATCCACCACGCGGGCCCAGTGCGTGTTGGTGAATGTCACATGTCTTCGAATTTTTGGTTCTAGGACATGCCGGTTTCCTCACGATGTTTTCCTTCACCGTTTTGAGAGCAGTGGTGATGAAATAAATTACACAAAGTAATGCGCCTGGCTGGGTTCGAACCCGCGACCTACAACTCGTAAGTCGGGGCCATTACCACTCGGCCACCACTGCTCTAACTAGGCCGAAGGTCATGGGTGATTTCCACCCAGGACAAACGTTTGTGTGATGAGCAAGATCATTTGTTCTATAACTAGGTATCATTTATTTATAATATGTATGTATTTAGAAATTATATAAGTTGTCAGTTGTCTAGTACCTACTCATATCACATGCTCTGGTTAGTTTGTTTTTCTGTATTGTGTGATAGTTGTAGATATTATTATATTATTGAGTGGGATGATAATCAACATGTATGCATATTAATATCTTCTTCGTCCTTACAAAATTACTATCTCCAAAAATACTTTCTGCTTTACTAAATCCACTTCACTTTTGTGGATATATCAAAACAAACAATTCCTCCTAGATCCTAGTTTTTTCTTTAGCAATCGACTCATGTCCCTGGGTAGCGATAAATCGTGGTCATATTGTCCGTTCGCGTTTTTTCACCATCCCCTATTCACCTGCGAGCCACGTATTTAATCTGGCTGTACTTCGCTACTTCGCTTTGGCATGCATCCGCTCTCTGGAGGATTCAAACTTTAGGGCCCAATAAGAATACCTTGGTTTTATGACTTCGCTCTGCTTGGATGGTTTTTGAGCGACAAATTGCTTAGCTGGAGTCTTGTGAGATTTTTAGTAGATTTACGAGTTATAGGTTTTCGTTTTTGATCTTTATTTAGGTACTAGCTGCTGCCGGAGACCTTGTCTGCGTGATAGTAGAAATTTATTTAAAAGGAATATACTCTCGGGATAAAATGTATTTTATGTGCCATTCTAGGACCTGGTCTACTCGTGCGCAAAATTTCATCCAAATTCGTTCAGCCGTTCGAGCAAACGTTAAAGAAGTTCAGAAGTAACAAACACAAACTTTCAGCTATATAATATTTAGTTGGATACAATATCTACTTATGTACAGATAAATATGACAGTACAGGGCATTTGTTTTAAGTAGAGTATCGATGGGCTGCCAAGCAAATGAAAGAACACGGGTCTGACACTCACTCTCGCACCACCCAGAGTGGGAGAAGTTCACCATAAAAAAGTAGTGTATTGAAACCGGCATGTCCTAGAACAAATAAATTCGAAGACATGTCATGACATCCATTCACCAACCTGCACTGGGCCGGCGTGTTGGATTACGGCCCATTCTCTCTCTCTCCTAGAAAAGAGGCTTGAGTCCCAACAGCGGGAACATTAAAAAGGCTGATGATGGTGATGGTGAGTATAAGGCCAACTATGCTATGCTATGCATGCTTCTTAACCCTTCAGATACCGTCAATTAGAGACACAATAGTAAGACAATAGATGCGCGGCCACCGGTGGTCGCTTGGGGATTCATGAATTAAGGTCTTTCCACTTAAGCTAGATCTGCTAAGTGTAGGTAGACTCATGTTAACTGCAATTAAGGGGGATTAAAGTAACATTTTCTCGTTATCCAGTTCCACTCCTGACCGATTTACACATGGCCGCTTTACAGCTTAATTTTAAAAACAAAATAAAACGGACTCGATCGTCGGTAGGTCAATTTTATTCATATCGTTTTTACGAATATACATAATTCCCGAAGTGGAATCTCGAGGGTGATATTGTGAATACTGTTGCAAAATATTGAAAATGTTTCCCTTTTTTCCAGTAATTCCTTTGAGCCTTCCCTGACCTGTGAAACTTGGTTATATCCTTACTTTAAATTAGACCCGTTTACAATGTAACACCCGGTTAAACTGGTGAACAGACGTATTTTTAAGTACTTTGGCCATATTTGTCGACGTGGAGGTGACTCCATCAAACGCCTTGTTATACAAGGAAAGGTAGATGGAATGAGGCCGTGTGGCAGATCGCCGATGCGATGGACTGACCAAATAAAAACGGCTGTTGGCGGCCCCTTGAACAAGTGTGCCCGGATGACTGCCAGCAAGCAAAAGTGGCGGGAAGTCGTGCGGCATACCCTGACGGTTTCCGGAGAGCTACCTTCATGATAACCACGACCACTCTAGCAAGATTGAAACGACCAAGAAGAGACAATGTAATAGTTAAAGCGGTAATTTCAATTTAAGCTTGCAATTATCAATTCAGTGAAACATTCCCAAACTAATAGCTACAGCGTGCCAAAATGTAACACTCAGGTGCATTTACATTGTTAAACAAACCGCTAAAATTTATAAATATAGCAACCATTGTCAGCATTAAAATAATTGTCGCACACCCCTTTAACAACGTCGCGTTATTTGTGTTTAATTCTGTACACATTAACGAAATGAACATCGCTGTTCGCACAGTCCTAACTCAATTTATATAATGAATGCCATACATTACCCGTTTTCTGTTAACAATTCGCTATGAGCACTCCACTTGCAAACTTTGTCTACGTAGTGTCAACAGCGGCTGAGGTGGCATTCGTTGCTCCGACGCCGCGCCGCGCGGACGTCTCATATTTATTTTATTAATAAATATGTTAATACCGAGGTAAGTAGCGTCGCGTGCATTATTCATCGGGAACGGTGGCTCAGTTGACACAGCAACGGATAGTCATGCAAATTCAATCCGCCGAGATGCGGCCAAAAATTATCATAATTGTGACGTTTTTGTTTCTATACCTGCGCTCAGCTCGGGAAGTTTAATCTGAAGTTTGCCCGACACTTTTAGTTTTGTATAACGCCGTCATCACATCCCCATTTGCAATTCAGATGGTCGGAAAAGGCGGACGCGGCCGGATCCGTTTCGCCTCAACTTCTGCCGCGCACTGCGGGGGATTTGTTTGAAAAATACGCAGGTCCTCGGTTGAGGGAACTCTTTTTCGTCTTTGTACACTGCTTTTCAGCGTAACGACAAATTGAATAATGTTGTAAACGTAGGAGCGAGTTTTCGAAACTTTCGCCTTGCTGATATGAAAGTGGATTTTGGATTTTCTTAATTCTTTTTTGTCGGACAGTGGGTCAGGGCGGGCCGGGCGCGGGTGTTTCAGGAAAGGTCGTGTTTAGTAGACAAAGCGGAATAGCGTTGGAACGTTAATGCATGTAAGATCAACTCTGATTAACTGGGGTGACGTCAGACAAAGGACGGACATCATAATCTATCTGTGAGATGTATTTAAGTGAAACCAGAGCAGGGCATCACTGCGAGAGGCTTAGTTTAAGCGACGTAAATAACTAGCTTTATTTGCCCTGACGCAGGACTGTTGTAAACTGGGGTTATTAAACGTAATATTGTTCTGGACACTGATCTTTAGAAAGCTATAAACGCCTAAATTGAGTTGTTCGTCAGGTTCATTAACTTGAAGTCGTTAAAATCTGCTTTTACATTCTTAAATAAGCTAAATTTACAATTTCCATGCCTCAATGGCTTTGCCATTTAGGTGAACTCCGTAATTTAAAAAATATTAGTTTTCTTTTTTGAGGTTGGAAAATCATCAAATATCTTTCCCGCTCTGGGTAGAGTGAGAAGGAATATCAGTGTTTTACTCACTAATACCCATCTGTTTGTGCTCCGGGGCTACGGTAACTAGCTCTTCCGATCAACCCTGCAGTACCAACCAGCAGGCGTCGGTTTTAATGGGCCCCATACATCTGCTGGCATCTCTTTGAGGGGAGGATGGAATATAACACGATCTTCTCGGGCTTGTTGTTACCGGACGGCCGGACGGCACCGGTGGCGCCGTGCGTTTCCCGACGCCCGGCGAGGATCTTGTGGAATTTCAAGGCCCTGCATTTTACTATCTGTCCTCTTACCCCACTCACATGACATAATCATTTGAATACTACACGTAATACCTCGCAAACGAGCTTCAAACATATAAACAGTGTTTAAATCGAGTAATACCCGGTCGTAACCGGATATAACCAGTTTTATTGCGCCTAGATTGGAAGTCAAACGTTTACAGATATTATGTGAGTTTTTATAGTGTCATCATCCTGTAAATACCTACAGGGTGTTAAACTTGGCCCTTGAATCGTAAATGTAGGGTGTCGGATCGCTTTTAAGCCTACCGATCAGACTTTATGTCGTAACGAAGTGTCGTTTCGGATTTATGACGCGATGTGAGCCTGTTAAGTGGGCCGTAAAAGTTTATGTTAAAGAAAATTTTACATAATCAGCTCTGTAGTGGACAATGGTTCGCGAACGCTATATTAAGTGGAGTTGTTACAGACTTTAGTACCTGTGTAATACCTACGTTCTAAGTACGTATGTGCTTTATGCCTAACGCATTAAGTCCGCCTGTGTACTCAAGGCATTAAGTCCGCCTCTGTAGTCATGTGTTCATAGAGTATTAAAAAATAACAGACAGAAAATAGTTTTATTTGGCACAACACAAGGCTAGTGTAAGTGTGCCTTGTGTTGTGCCAAATAAAACGGGTCATTGGGTATAAACGAATCGAAAAAGAAGCATAAATAGGTACCATTGCGTGCCTCACGGCTGCGCCAAAATAGATCCAGTTCAGCACGAAGTAAGACAACTAGTGTCTCAAGCTGGTAGTGATGTACTCCATTTTACAAAAAAATAAATAATTGGGAAAATACTTGATGCGAAAGTGTGTGTGTGTCTATGTGACTCATTGTCTCTTCTGAACCGCTATTTACATTCGTCTAAATGTTTTTGATCAAATTTGGTTCATGGGTAAACAAATATCTTTATACCGGACAACAACTTTTTCCATGTAGCAAGTACTCATGCGATAACAAAACATTAAAGAAAGAAAGAAAACTATTTTATTTGGCATACACACTCGTAGATACTCACAATGTATTAACAACATGTAGACACTAATGATACAAAAAAATAAAAATAAAGTAAAGTTTGATTTTGACACTAAGCTAGTACTTATTCTAGTGTTATTATTTGCTAGCTCTTACCAGTGGTTTCATATGCATTTCATATGAAAGTAGAAAATACATTCCTACATATATGTCACTCAGTGATAAAGTAGCATTTTATCTACTGGTGAAAGAAGTTTTAAAAACGGCCGAGTAGTTTTTGAGTTAATATTAATTATTTAATATTTTATTCGCCACAGACACAGCAACACGGTTATAAACACAATGGAAACAAGAACAAAAGTACTTTGTGTGTGCAGTATATAGTATAGATTAAACCTTCTAAACGCTTACATAATAATCCATTTTATTGCTCAAGTAAACGCAAATAAAGTCCCACTTTGCCATATTTTTATAGGACTGCGATGTTTCGCCGTGTGGTCTGAATGTCCTGCCACATTCCGTGGGTGTTGCGTATGGGCCACTCAGTACTAATAATAGCAATAACATCATTTGCAATAAATTCAGAATGCTTTCAAATGTATGATTATTATTGAACGTGATATTTGCTTGGCCTCACACGTAGTCGACAATGTTTAATAAAAATAGAGAATAACCAAAATCATATTCAGCGAATAAAGCGTTTATCAGACTTCTCGTAACATACACAAATTACAAAATCAAAAAAAAAAAAACAATGAGTTTAAAAACTTATCTATTGTCTAAAAAGACCACGTACCAAAACTGTGGAGACGTTGACAAAGAAGTATAATAAAAATATAAAAAAATACATTTCGAAATTGACGTTCTATTTCCAAAATTCCTATTCAATTTTCGTAGGTCTCCGTCTGCCAATCAGCGCGAGGGCGCGTGGCTCGCTTATTTCCGTTACGGTAGTGTTCGTGATTTTTTTTCGCGGCTTGACGTGGACAAACTTGGTGCATTCATCACTACGTCGACAAGTAGAGCTAAGAATGTTTGGAATTGACTTTTTAATTTATTTTCTTTTTCTATTTACGTTTCTTATACGTTGGTATAATTTGATGAAAAGAGTATTAATCAGTCTGTAGTCGAATAATACTTTTATGACTGTCAAATTTTACTTAAATAATTTTGAATGGAACCGATATTGGTTGCTGAAAGAGATCATGAAATGAACAGATCTCAGTAATAAAATTAAACAGAAAAGCTTTAACTAAGATGGTCATTAAACTCCAAGATTTATTTTTAAATCAGGAAAGAGTATGACAACAATAAAACTAGCATAATAAAGGATTTTCGCGATAAAAGGGCTATTGAAATTGAACATACTCACTATGTAACACTCCCAAAATTCAAGAATATAAATAACAAGATAGCTACTTCACATCTATACATTCGTAAGTCTACCCGAAGAACTTACACAGGGGGATGTTTTAGCAAATGAGCGTTGGCTCGAAGTCGACGAGGCGCCAACTGAAAAATTTGTACCACTCGTACTCATACAATCACATCCTCTAGATTTATACATATGTGTGTGTGCGGTGTAAACGGGATATTGCCGTTTTCAAAGTAATTCGCATATAGAGAAGAGTGGAAGAAAAACACGGAATGTAAATTGTAAGCCAAGGAATTCGCGATTGGATGTAATGGTTTCTAATAAGGAAAGATAAAGAGATTTAGCAGAGATTTCGTCTTTATTCTCAAATTCACAATAATAAAATAATATGAGTGTAAAAAGTAAGTTTTTCGAAGAATACAAAGCTCAAGATTATCCTCTTGAGAGGTAAAACGCTTTGAAAATATATTGAAAGTTGCGTCGACTAACGCAAAATCTTTTTGATATTATCGAGCTCGATCCAAGCTTTGTTAATTCAACAGTTCGAAAGGCAACAGAGGAAAATTTGTAAAGATATAATCCAACCTCGAAAACCAGTCGTTTACTGAACGTTTTTGTATAATCAAAGTTTTAATTGGAGTATTAATACGCAGTACCTGCTAGTACAGGATTTGAGAACTCTATAGGCATACGTATTGTGGGGGATTTACGGGACAAGCTTGTGTTTGGGAACGTGACGAATGGTGATATGGCACCGTTTTTTTATTGAATGTGAAAAAAGTTGTACCTACTTTTTTTGAGGCAATCATCTAATGACTTCTACCTCTCTAGAGCAGAGAGGGCATGTCAGAGTTTCGCTAACTAAAACCAAAGCTATGCTCCTTTAGTAGCATAGCATAATCAGCCTCGTAATATTCCCGCTGCTGAGACTCAGGTTTCATCTCAAGGAGAGGGAATGGGCCTGCGGATTGGTGGATGTAACATGTCTTCGAGTTTTTGATTCAAGAACATGCCGGTTTCCTTACGATGTTTTCGTTCACAGTTTTAGGTGCAAACGGTGATAAAATGACACAAAGTAATGCACCTAGCTGGGTTCGAACCCACGACCTACAACTCGTAAGTCGAGGCCGTAACCTATGCGTTTAAGAAAGTGTAACATTTCCATTTACTTGTCATTAAAACAAATATCCGCGCAGTCACTACTGTTGTCATGAGCATGACCTGAGCAGAGGTCCCGTCGCCCTCAGGAACAGCCGAGCTAGGAGGTTAATGGATATGATAGCCCCGCAGTCCAACCCTAGAATCATTAATAGGTAGTTCACGCTATGCCTATGACAATTACAGATAGTAATAATACCTGTTTGTTTTGTTTTTATGCACCTGCCATGTTTAATTTTATTTTTTTATTGTTGTTACACTACTTTTTATTTTTACGTGTGATATTTTCTAAGGTAAAAATATAAAAGCGTTTTATGTTAGTCTTAAGTTAGCGCCTTTTCGGACAATTAAATTTTCTTTATTTCTTTCTTCTTCTCTTCTTCCATATTTTCTCTTCACCACCCTAGGTAGACTGGTAGAAAATGCTTAAGGCATTAAGTCCGCCTTTACTTTGGTGTTGCATGAAGTTTTAATAAATAAATAAATAATACAATACCATTTTTTCAAAAAAACCCGTAACGTTACGATACAAAACCTAATTTCGTGTGTTTCCATATAAACTTCCAGCTAAAACCGTTTAAAGAGTTTACTTTCATTTTGTACAAAATAATATTAAGAGACTGATTGAGTTGAAAACTTCTTAATTACGTCAGTTGTAGCAACATTGTTCTGATTGGTTCATTCCGAACGGCGCGTGCGATACGGCAAATGCCATTGGTTAAAACATTCCTGAATAAAAACTGGTTACGTTTTCAGGGAATATGCGAACTATTTGAAGTGTTTGTATTGTTACGGGTATTTCGTGTTTGTTGTAAAAATTTGATCAGTTTGAGAATATGATTCACTAGATTTTGCCCGCAGCTTTGCCTGTGCACATAAAATATAGCCTATACTACTCAGGAATATAGCAGCTTTCTATCGGAGACGAAAAAGTTTCGCAATCGGACCAGTACTTTCAGTGATTACCTCTTACAAAGAAAAAACAAATTTTACTTCTTTATAATATTATTAGTGTACATTGTATTGTTTTTTTATGGTCATTGGTTATTTTTTTATAGACCGTATTCTTCGAAATCTTTCCAAGATATTATTTAAATGTATTTTTCCATTATATGAGGCTCATGCTTAACTGTTATCTCATCTGATAATAAACAATGAAGTTCTAGTTTCCAGAAGAGAACTCGTCGCTCTTAAGTACCTCCAGGCCCCAGGTTGTAACTATCCGACTTTAGCGATGAATTCTACTTCTTGACTGTACGCACAATTAATGTGTCGACAAAACGATTTGCGCGTACTGGCGGGATGACTATCATGTACCGGTGGCGCATGACCGTCTAGTGGTCCAATGGTGCAACGGGCTTAACGAGTATAAAGTGATGCAATTCCAACGCACACATTCCGTAATGCAATCGATAGGCGTAATTCGGCGTCGATGCTCAATACTTCTCTTCGAGCTTTTGAGCTTTGTCTCGTCATTTTATAGTGTATGCATATCTTACCCAATTGGTGATCGATTAACTGCTGCACATAAAACTGATGCAAACTTACCTGAAACAAGAAATAAATAAGAAACTTTAATACATGTTTATATACCTCGTATATATAGGTGTCGATCCACAAATACAGCTTAAAATCGATAGACTAATTAACAGAAACATTGATATCACTCGTATATAATCACGACTTAATTTCTAGGAAATACATAAATATTATACCTACGTATTCTAAAGATAAACCAGTATATAGAAAATCAAACTTCTGACTCTCTGACTATCAGAACAAATAATCTGATTCAATACTAATCGCAAATCCGAGAAATGTTTTATCTCAGCTTATACAGGTTGTTGTCATAAACAACATCAGATATATCGTATCATTTTCACCAATCTGAGCAGTCCATTTATAAGGGGATTCGAGTGAAATGAAGTGGCGACAAATACCGGCCTTCCATAACGTAAACATCAATACATAACTAAAATAAACTCGGCCCGATATGACGGATGGGATGGTGTATTTTCTACACAAAAATACAGAATTATTGTTAGAAAAATATGAGATATGAGCATTTTTGTTATATTGAGGAATTCCTACCCTATTCAATAAGTGTAATTTATAGTTGTTTATTATACGAAAAAAAGTAGTGAAACATGTTTTAGTGATATGAAAAGGTTTTTTACCTACAGCGGTGTTGAGAATAAACAATTTGAGCGGTATTCATATCTGTTGCTACACTACGGTAAAGATATTTCTGATGTTATTTTCGAGTGTCATTTCATTGTTGAAATGTTTGTTCGATAGCGAACGTGTTCAATAGAATATAAAGGACTGGGAAATACAAAGGACTTAAAAGGAAATTTTAATTATGTACCGTATACAACCCTTGTTGGTTATCAAACAAATGAAATAAAATGTTTTTAAATATTGTTCTATTTAATTTTTAGGTTACCAGTTGCTTGAAGCTTCTCAATGCGGTTGTGTTTTTGTATTTATTTCAAAACTTCGTCATTTTTACATTGAAATATTTTTTAGAAGATTTCTGAAGATTTAATCCATGAGGTTGAGAGAGATTTACAAATATTCTAGCGTAGACTTATATGTATATAGCGTTTTCGAACAGCTTTGAGCACTGGTGGCCGAGTGGTAATGGCCTCGACTTACGAGTTGTAGGTCGCAGGTTCGAGCACAGCCAGGTGCTTTGTGTAATTTATTTCATCACCACTGCTCTCAAAACGGTGACAGAAAACATCGTGAGGAAATTGGCATGTCCTAGAACTAAAAATTCGAAGACATGTGACATCCAACAACACGTACTGGGCCAGCGTGGTGGATTACGGCCCGTTTTCTCTCCTAGAGAGGAGGCCTGAGTCCCAGCAGTGGGAATATTAAAAAGGCTGATGATGATGATGATGATTTCAAACAAAGAGTAAAAATCATGCAAATAAATATATATATTCAGAGAGTATCATTTGATGCAGTGGAACTTTCTAGGCACATATTTTTTTTTCATATTTCTTTTAATTTTTAATAACAGCCAGTCGCATATTCTTTTTTACCAACCAAACAACAAATAAAGTCATAAAAATGGAACACACTGTAAATCGTCCATCAGAAACATCACTTTCATATCGGTCGTCTTACATCGCGCGGGCGCTGGGGTAAGCAAATATTTTTTTCTAACAAACTCATCAATGTAGGTGTTTTCTTTGCATCGTTCAGAGTGCACCAAGCACCTCTTAAGGCGGCGTATCGATGTTTTTTTAAGGCGAAACGCACACGTACGTGTTTGCGTTCGATCATGAGTTTCGAATAAAATGGTGCCAAGACTTTTTGAAATGTGTAATGTAACTCTATTATCAAGTTATGTTAGACACTTTTGAAGACGGTACTCAGGTTTTTAAGAGACACTTAGGGTCAGTTTTTTGATCCGTTATCTAAATTAATATTAAAAATAGTAACTTATTGTTAAATTAAACTAAAATCCGCTTCTTTTTCCTTGATTAATGGTTATTTATTTGACCATTGGTCAAGCTAACAGTTGATTGAATAACGCATTTTGCCGGACAATACATTTTTGAAATGTTTTTTTTTTTTGGTGGAAGTCATCCAATGACTTTCCCGTTCTAAGGTGGAGTGGGAGGGTGTGTCAAAGTTTTACTAAAACCACACCTTTGTCCGTCATTTGCCCCCTTGCGAGGATGGCGGGTTTCCATTTCAGGAATTTCCCACAGTCATCGGCCCTGCTGGGACCCCATGGTTCTGCTGACATTTCTTTGACTCTCCGTCGACGACGCGGCCTCGGTATGGACGGTTACCGGACGGTCAGACGGCGAGCTATGCATTGCTCATCGTCCACAAAACGGTGGCGGTAGGAACTGTTATAACACTCAACTTAGACAATAGTCGAAACGACTACTGTATATAAACTATCTTGTAGTAAAATATATTTATTTATTCAAAGTATTCACTCAGACAGATAATTTAAACCTTTGATAGAGAAACCTGATTATCTAGACTTCACTCAACGTGGTACGATTCTAGTTTCTCGAAGAACTCAATGTTATTTTTAATTTTTACTGTAACAATGCTAACGGTGATCCAAAGCGCCTTTTCAACAACAATTAGTTAAATTATTACTAAATTGCGTGCTTGTGTTATATTAATTTATTTTTATCATAGAGTTACAAAATATTTTTGAAAGAAAGAAAGAAAAAGAAAGAAAAAAATATTTATTTGGCGACTCTCACCAGGATCACACAACTTAAATAAAAAACAAAAAAAAAATATGTAAAAAATAAATAAAAACAATATCATTGTGTGTGCCTCACGGCCGCGCCAAAAAGGTTCATTTCAGCAATGTTGCCAGACAGAAAAATACTGTCTGACGCTGGTCTTCCAATGAACCTTTAGAGATATGTGACGGAGCAAACGGTTTCAAAGATTTGCTCATATGGTCACGAAAATAACAGCTGTTAGGTTAGTTTTTATTTTTTTAAACGTAGGAAATCATCAAGTAACTTCTCCCGTTCTGGGTGGGGCGAGAGGGCGTGTCAGACTAAAAACCACCTGTCACCTGTGTTCCTTCACTTGCTCTTTGCATTTAAGGGTCAGGGTAACCTTTTTGAAGTTTCCCGCAACCCAAGACTATTATCACACTAATATTATAAAGTCAAAAGTTTGTGCGTGTGTGTGCGCTTTTTACCTCTTCATACTCGAACGGCTGTACACATTTGAATGAAATTTGGCCCACCAATAGACAATATTCTGGATTAGCACATAGGATACTCTTTATCCCAAGAGCATATTCCTTTGGGTATTTTTTTAGTCGCTGCAGCTTATGCATAGCATATTTACATAAAGGTATAACAAAGTTCCGACCAACCATAAAGCTAGTGCACATAAATAACAAAACAACAAAAACGTGCATTACGTTAAGTAACCGAACACATTGTCCGCACATTAAAACAAATGTAAATTAATAAGCACACAACTACTAATTAAGTTTTAATGAAGTAATAAATTAATTTGTTAAAAATTCATTGGTAAAAACCGGTGATGGGGCTTATTTGGTCCGAACGCTGGAAAATGGCCGAGTGGCCGTTAATTTTCGTAATTGTTGTATACTTGTTATAAATTCAGGAGATTAAGCCATGCTGGTCCGGCGTTGTGTGCTCACAGCTTTAAATTAAGACTGTATTACGATGATATATCGAAATTGAAATTAAATATTCATTTGGTTTTTGCTGTGGTCGATGGACGGGCATGGTTGGTGAGCTGATGAGAGTGGTCGGCGATGGAGATTGGGATACATATTACGATATTTTCTGTACAACTAGCGACCCATCCCGGCTTCGCTTGGGTGCTATATTATACATATAAACCTTCCTCTTGAATCATTGTATCTATTAAAAAAAATCCGCATCAAAATCAAAAAGATTAAAAATTTAAGCGTACATAGGGATATAGGGACAGAAAAAGGGACTATGTTTTATACTATGTAGTGATAAAGCTGCTTGCTTATTGGCTGTCATCAAACTAAGGTGAAAGATGGTCAACAGGGCTGGTTTTGGAGTGGCTACCGCGTACCAGAAAATGCAGCGTTTTTTTTTTGTTTTTTGAAACAAAAAAATCTTGTGGAAGGTTGTTACACCTTGTAGACAAAGTTTTAATTTAAAAAAAAATTGTGGCTCACACAGAAAATGTTTTATAAATGTATAGGTTACATTGAAAATGCGTGGGTAAATGTGATCAGTTGTTTGATAAAAAAAAAAACAAACTAGATCCATCTATCATGAGTTTCAAAAACATTGTCTGTATAATGTCGATTGACATGCTAGTTGATGACGAATAGAATAAATGCTCAAAGTAAAATAAATACATAAATGCAGCTGTATAACGTATTTTGTTTTCCCTCCGTCTATGTACCGAACATTTTTCGTGCATTCAACCCGTCCAAAACAAATATACGAAAATAAAACAGCGAGTATAACATCAACGCGATCAAATAAAAAAAATTAGATGTCATTCCACCGTGCAATCGTCGTAATGCAATCGTCCCGGGCGATAAAATAAAACGTCAATGCCTACGTTTAAATAAAAAAAAGAATAACGTAAATTCTTACAGGCTGTACACAAACAAAAGCGGACGCCTTTGCCTCACATGAGGAGTGTTTGCAAAAATTTCGATCGTCTTTTATCCCCTGCCTCCTCTTAACCCCCTAACGCCCGTCGCGTACAATCATAAGTGTTTTCTTTGTGGATAGCGGAGCCAACAGCACCCTTTAACGTGTTTATCCTTTTCGGTCGAGCCTCCCCTTTATAAACGAATATTTTGACCCTGTTTTTATTTTTATACTGTGTTATTGTAACTGAAATGTTTGTATGGAGGTATTCTGTTTACAAACATAGGAGTTAATGGACATATAGTACTTAGTACACGAACGGACGGAACTGTGGAAGCAATCAGTGGCGAGCCATTTTTAATGAAAAACGAACTGGAATTTGTGTCTGCGTTTAGTTGTACCAGCAAATTATTAAACGATATGGTATGCTACACCTAATGTTCAATGTGTATTGGTCCTTTGGTTGGGCAAACAAAAAATATTAAAAAATAAAGACGTCACAAACATAATACACACGTTATACTAAAGTCAATACCCATGGGTTGTGTGAAAAGTGTGTCTGATAAGCTATCGCGCCCCGCCCACGGGCGGGAAATATCATTAGATTATATCCCATCTAAAAAAAAAGCTTAACATAATTCATGAATCCCCAAGCGACCACCGGTGGCCGCGCATCTATTGTCTTACTATTGTGTCTCTAATTGACGGTATCTGAAGGGTATATTAAGCATAATCATTAATGCCACAACAAGTCGTCAAGTCAATTTTGGTCTCAACCACAACTATTAATTTGAAAAAATATTTTTAAGGAAGGTAACAGCATTTAAACTTAAACCTATTTTTCTATAACAAGTAAACACATTTAGCACCTATCTAGAGGCAAGACATTTCCTAATTCCGTAATAGAATTTCGGTTTGTTAGTGGACCACGCGCCGGGAATACGTACCTCGTACGTGGTCGCTGCTGGCGATGTGTGGTCGGACTTGCAGCGGGGAATGTTCATTAAACGTCTAGTAGCCATTTGTAATACTACTGGGACATTCTTAACTCCTCGACAGCGGCACTATTTTTTGTATTATTTCCATTTCTGCGGTACGGGGCGTTTAAGACCTCGTTTGTAGGGGCATATTAGACCCCGTAACGTTTAAGTAACTAAAATCTTTTTTGTTTAAGTGCAGTACGAGGTCAAAGAAACCCCGCATTAAAGTAGATACACCAATGTATTCTGTTTTAATAGGGCATTTTAGATATCATATATTTATGTATGTCTTTCCTAACTAACTAACCCAAATTGATAAAGATAAGCACGGTAAAGAAGTCAAATCGCACCGCAAAAAAGACATACGAGGCGTATTAGACCTCGTTCCGCACTGAATGTGTTAAACGAATGTCTACAGAACACGCTTTTCGATTTTCAACCTTCATCGTCGAAATTAAAGTTGAAAATCCATCACGCTTTAGGCGCCTATTTTTATCAACACTAGATGTTCATAAAAATAGGCATTTGTACTTGTATTTAGGTACCGGAGTTAAGTGTTTAATTGTCCAATATTTGCCTTTCGAAGACTTTTAGCAGAAGTTTTGATCAAAGAAATATCGTTATATTTCTAGAAATATCTTGGCTAACAAAGACTTGTTGTGACCTCAAGTTTTTAAATTGATTAAAAAGGTTTTTGATCTAATGGAATAAAGAAATGACTGAAAATATAAAGCTCCCTACTTTTATAGCTCCATAAAGTATAGCAATATTATAAAGAGAAACGGTTTCTATTTTTGTTTGTAAAGAATAAACTCGAAAACTATTGGACCGATTTTAAGAATTATTTCACCAGTAGAATGAGTAGCATTCCCAGTAGAATGAGTAGCATTCTACTGGTAAAATAAATTATTATTATTACTAAACGACATAGGTTTTATAACTTCAACTGTCATGAGGATAAACTAAATGGCAAAAGACGAAAAAAAACACAAAATTATTTTTCTCTTTTTTTTTCGCAACCTAGTACAAAACATTTTTTTTCTATATTTCGCAACTATATAAAAAAAAATGAAAGACGAAAAAAGATGTATTATAGCACTAGTAGTTGCTAGATATTTCACCCGCGTGAAAATATAAAATTGTCCCAAGCTAGTGCATTTACAAGACATAGTCTACCCGTGTACCAAATTTAATCCAAATCCATTCAGCTTTTCGAGCATGAAGAAGTAACAAACATACACACACACTCACAAACTTCGCCTATAAAATATTAGTGTGATTGTTGGCCGCTGCAACTGGCACCACAAACTCCGTTGTTGCACGTTTTGCCGGAGGCGCCGGTGGATTAAACGGATTACATACCACGGGATACGCGTGTTTTTATCACGTAATAGCTGCCAAACTCGACGGTTCATATTAAATTGATAACATTTTATTTGATATTAATTACACCTTTTAGTTATTGATCATGTTAGACGAGATCGTGGAGATGTTCTTTAAGGATTAACGAGCTGATTTGATCATTACATTTTGTTTATTCAATAATATTTTTCTTACATTCATTTTAATGTTTTTGTTTTTCGATAACAACCATCACAATAACAAATAAAATAAGCTAAAAATTACAAAAAAATACAATGTCAACACAAAAGGTGGGTGAGTAGAGCAGTGGTAGGGAGTAGAGATGTGCCGTTGCTGGGAATATTTCTGGCAATATTGCCACCAATATTTATACATCGGGCAATATTCCCATCAATATTTCCACTTCACGGCAATATTGCCGGCAATGGCACATCACTAATAAGGAGTAACTAAACTTTAAAAACAGACCATCTTAACATATCTAACTACTGTGTAGACACAAATATGAAAAATACCATAAATGGGGGAGCATAATAATGATACAATACATAATGAGCATCCCCGTGTGCGGGGACGTAAAAAGTAGGTAGGTACATCCGGCGTACTTTGGTCAAATAACCTCAGCAATTAAAATGTGGTTGACTGAAAATAATTTTTGCAAAAACTGATCTTTTAAAAAAATTAAGTGAGTCAATTTGAAGTTGTGTACATTTGAGTAATACAAGTAAACGGGAGCGTGTATGTTGCACTGTGCTAGTGCGCCTCACCATCAACGATTATGCATCACTGCTTACTGTCAGGTGGGATCGCAGTCAAGTACTAGTTTATATAAGATAAAAAAAAAAACTGTGCAGGTTTCCACACAAGCTTACCTGACAGGTATAACTGTGCAGGAAAACTTGTCAGGCATACCCTAGCGCGTATGGCTACCTTAAAGTACCTAGGTACCTTTAAAATGAATAAAGTAATGATTTTTATCAGGAACAGAATATAGGTAAGGTAAAAAATATTAGCTCGCTGTCAAACCGTCTGGTAACTGTCCGGACCGAGCCCAAGACATCGACGGCGCGCACTGTTCCCGCGCGCCTCAAGGAGTTGCCAGCAACAGCAGGGACTCAACAGGGCATCGAAGGCTACTGGAGCCAGGGTTATCCGAATGGGAGTTCGAGCCCCGATATTAAGACTAGAAGGAACGGGATGGGTTTTTAGTCAGTAAGAGTCTGACACTATCTCCCGCTCCGTCCAAGACCGGGGGTTGTCATTGGATGATTTTTACCCACCATAAAAAAAGATAAGGTAAAAAATATGATAGTAACATTTAATGTAAAACCTATTTGGATGAAATACTTTTTTTTTCTCAGATATGACACAAGGGTTCAGACTTGATTTCAAAACGTTTATCAGCTCATAGTGGGGCCCCAACCCCTGTGCTGTACGTCTCGCCCGAGGCGTCGTGGATTAAATGGATTACAAGCGCCGAGACACGCGTGTTTTTATCACCTTATCATTACACCTAGATGCCCAACACAGCGTCCGGCACTTTTATTACACTGTGGCAAAAAAAACAACACATTTTCTTTTTTTTTTTACTAAAATAATTTTAAGGCCTAAGTTGTTTCTTTTTTGTAGCGTGAGCATTGGAGGGTTGGATAGAGGAGGTGTCATGTTTAGTAAACTATGCATGGAAGGATGGATGGAAGGGGAGAGGGAGGCCAAAGAAAAGATGGATGGATTATGTGAGAAGTGATATGAAAGAAAAGGGAGTTAGTGATAGCATGACGAGTGACAGGACAGAATGGAAGAAAAAAACGTGTTGCGCCGACCCCAAATAAAACGGGACAAGGGCAGGAAGATGATGATGATGATGATGCATATTATTGCACTTGTATTTTAATGATCCTCATTTTTAACTGACTTAAAAAAGGATTCTCGTTAAAAAAGGGTTCTCGTTGTATTCTTTTTATTTTTAATTGTAATATTACAAAATTGATTAAATAGTTCCAAATATTACATCCTACAAAAATACTCTAAAACTTTACCTCTTTAGGATGAATTATATTTTATATTTATTTTGCATATAGGTTTCAAAAATTACTTTTATACGTTTTTTTTTGTCAGTTTAAACTGGATGAGCTAATGATTATGGTATTAGTATAAACATATTATAAACATTTACATACATATGTATAATAAAATAAACACACAGAACTATCGATAGTTTTTTTTTCTTTTTGTGTTTATTTTTGTAATCTCTGAAAGTACTGGTCCGATTGCAATTTTTTTTCACCGATAGAAAGCTATTTTAATTCTGGGTTATATTTTATGTACGCGGGTGAAGCTGCGGGCAAAATGTAGTAGTATATCTTTACTAATATTATAAAAGCGAAAGTGAGTTTGTTTGTTGTTTGTTACGTCTTCACGCCTAACTGGCAAAACCGATTTTGATGGAACTTGGTACACGGATAGACCATGTCCTGGAATAGGATTTAGGATACTTTTTATGCCGGAAGTATGTTCCCTTGGGATAATTTTCTGCTATCACGCGGGCGAAGCCGCTGGGAGCAGCTAGTAAAATATAAAAGTTATAAAGTTAAGATTATGTTATTATCAACCATAAAGTTTCTTGTGCTATGCTTTAGTGATTTCACTCAGAAATCCACATCCACTTTCAATTCCATCCTTAACGTCCCGCTAGCCTCGATATCAATTTAATTAGCGCAAAAGCGTTATACTTCGAAAATTATTATCTACTTTAAATTTTAGTGAGGATTCCTGAAACTATAACAGTATCAAAGTTTACTATAGTTTGGGTAAGTAGTGCTTGAACCCGCATTAGTTCCGTAACTATCCGTAGCTGAGGATTGAATAACAGTGAACACTTCAAGGAAATGACGTGGAGAGTAAGTACTAAGATCCAATAAGTAACTGTAGGAATAGAGGCTTTACCACGACCTATTAACGCGATTGATTTGACGACCTAAACTGAATTGTTAAAGTTTACTCTTATTTTTTATTTTTTTAAGCTATTGCATAGCTTCTATTGCGGGCCTTGAGCGTGGAGACTGAATCCAGAAATTCCGTAACGAAAAAAACCTAACACTCTCCACTAAATGGTTGTCATGGCAACTTGTCAACTTCAATCACAAATAATATTTTTCTATGATAATTGCATAAATTGATAAAATGCTATGCAATAGCTTTACCGCGGCAGTCTCCGAGTGCCACATTATTTTTTAATTATTGATAGGCTTGCGTTTGACCACCATCTCGCCAGATGGTAAGCGATGATGTGGTCGACGCTGGAACACGCTTGCCTAGAAGTAACCTATTCGCTCTTGACTTAAAGACCCCTAAGTTGTAGCTATCAGGAAACACAGACTTCGGCAGGGTATTCCACTCCTTGGCTGTACGCACAATAAATGTGTTCCCAAAACGCTTTGTGCGTATGGGTGGAATGTCTACCATGTACCGGTGGTGCAACTTCGTACGTCTTGTGGTCCGATGATGGAACGGACTTGGCGGAATTAGATTGTGTAATTCCAGTGCACACTCCCTGAAATGTAGGCGATAGAAAACCGACAGGCCAGCAACTCGACGACGTACATTTGTACAAAACAATGGGACTCTATATATACCCGTTACTGATTATGTTTGTGTAGTCAAAAGTAAAAAAAAAAACATCATCATCATCATCTTCCTGCCCTTGTCCCGTTTTATTTGGGGTCGGCGCAACACGTTTTCTTCTTCCATTCTGTCCTGTCACTCGTCACGCTATCACTAACTCCCTTTTCTTTCATATCACTTCTCACACAATCCATCCATCTTTTCTTTGGCCTCCCTCTCCCCCGCCGTCCATCCACATGTAAACTCATAACCTTTTTAGCAACATGCGTTTCGTCCCTCCTTTTCACATGACCATACCAAGACAAACGATTTCCTTTCAACTTTTCTGAAAAAAAGTAAAATAAAAAAGAAATCCAAAAATTGATTATGAAAATTTGTCATAATTGCATAGCATAGCATAGTCAGCCTTATAATGTTCCCACTGCTGGGGCTCAGGCCTCTTCTCTAGGCGAGGGAATGGGCCGTAATCCACCACACGGGTTTAGTGCGGGTTGGTAAATGTCACATCAGAATAGTTTAGCTTAGTTTTAATGACAACTTATTTCAAATATATTAAATATCAATTTATTTCAGTGTCAGAGTCCAGGGGTGAACTCAAAGTCAAGACAGGAAAGTGTGCGTGCAAGCACTAGGTTCAAAACCAGTCATACATCAAAACCTGGACAAGCTAAACTCCGTAAAGACTCAAACTACATGCCCTTGTTAAAAAACCGGTCAAGTGCGGGTAAGACTCGCGCACAAAGGGTTCCGTACCGTCCTTAGCAAAAAACGAGCAAAAATATCACGTTTGTTGTATGGGATCTACCTTAACCCTTCAGATACCGTCAATTAGAGACACAATAGTAAGACAACGGATGCGCGGCCACCGGTGGTCGCTTGGGGATTCATGAATTAAATATTTATTTTAATGTATTAGTATATGTTAAGTCTGACTCGCGCAAAGGGTTTTTTAACGTCTTAAGCAAAAACGAGCAAAAATATCTCGTTTGTTGTGTAGGAGCTCCATTAAAAAAATATTTTTTAGTATATGTTATCATAGCGACAACAGAAGTACATTTTCTACGAAAATTTCACTTATCTAACTGTCACAGTTTATGAGATACAGTCTGGTGACAGATAGACAAACAGACGGACGGACAGTGAAGTCTTAGTAACAGGGTCCCGTTTTAACCTTTGGCTTCGGAACCCTAAAAACACTAGCTCACCCACACTTATCTGTGTCAGTTAATCATTTTTATTTGTTTAAAGCCACCAAAGCTATAATATGCATAAATTAATACTGAAGTACTTACTTCGATCTTGTTATAGCCGAGTAGCCATTTTTATCATTACGCGTTTTATAAGGGCTAGTCACGGCATGCGAGCTTCGTAATTATATTGCCACTTGACTTTATAGCATTTTATGAAGTCATTATACCTTTGAATTTAATGTTTGTACTGTTAAATATAGATTTAATGTAATGTGATTTGTGTAATCTCTTTGATAAACTGTAGGAAAATTGGTTTTAAATTTTCTAGTGAAATATAGATGTAAAAAGTCAGTTCGAAAATGTGCTACGAGCTACGCTTTGCTACGGCGTAGTACGCGCGTAGCACTGCAAGTTTTCTTTGATAAGGTAACATATTATGCGACCCACCAACGGCTTCACATCAGTGCAAATTATATACTTTGTTTATTTCAGTATTTATCATTCTTATTTGTGAAAACCGCATCTAAATCTGATGCGTAGATTAGGAGGCATTAGCGGATGAAAAGATAGACGCAGAAAACCACTGGGTAGAGATAGCCAGGCTCGGAAAGCTCGCAAAGCCGTTGATCTTTGCTGTCATTTGTAGATATTTGATAGTCGTTAAGGATAGTCAGAAGCCAGGAAATATGTCACCTGTCTTAAAATCAAGGGTATCGTAAGGGTAACCTGAGGGGTACCATGTTACTTAATTACTGGATTGTGGAGGTCAGATACAGACGGAGGATGGAGACAGTCGCTCCGTGTAAAATACTGGTACTTGGCTGGTTAAATTGGTAATGTACATAAAGAAACTTTATTTCCAAAAAAAAAAACACTTTTATGATAAATGAAAGATTAGGTTAAGCGGTAGTGGATAGGGCTATTGCTTGCAGGATGCTTATTGGATATTGCTCGCAGAACAGATGGTCGATGGGGCCGAAAGGATCTGGAGTGGCAACCATGTACCGGGAGACACAGCGTTGAAAGACCTCACACAAGGTGGACCAATAACTATGTTTTTTTGAGATTAGGGGGAGGTCAACGTCTAACAGTGGACGTCAACGATAATAAAATTTTATAGTGTTTTAATAGCCTTTTAAAAGTTGGAAGAGATTTAAATTTCTTTATGTCTTTAGGTACCTAATTGGTTATATACTTCAGCTCCACGTACAATAATCCTGCCATATCTCTAAAGTATAAACAAACCAAAACGGTCAACTTATGTACTAAACAATACAGAACTATTTCCCAACACATAGTTTGGTATAGTTAAAGCCAGGTACAAGAGTTCCTTCTTTTAGACGGAAGCAAGGAAGGAAATCCTCATAATCGTCAGAAAAACGTTCACAAAGATTCCTTTTAAGCCTGTCAGTGAGAGGTGATCATTATACATTTATAGACGACTGGCTGTGAAAGATTTCTTCGACATGCAGACATCCTTAGGATAATTTTCAAAAGCCCGTCGCCTTAGAGAGTTACCGCACCGTGCTAATATAATGGTCTGCCCCTAAATGTTTTGAAAGTCGTCTCAAAAGAACATTTTATGTTTTTGTTGAGGTTCTAGCGAAAATGGAGTGAGATCAAAGGGTATTGTTGCAAAATGGTTGAATTTTAATTATGATAATATTTATTTTGAATCGTATAGCAAAGGTTTTCATGGAATCGGAAACTGGCGCAAATTTTACGCTGGCTGGGTGTGTGATTGCAAAATATAGGTTGGGACGTAAGCAAATGTGGGCTACAAATAATGGCAGTTTGTTTATATACTGGCTGCTACCAGCGACTTCACTCGTATGAAAGTAGAAAATTGTTCCAAGGGATAAGAAGTATCCTATGTCGTTTCTAAGATATGGTCTATCTATGCGTCAATTTCTATCCAAATCCGTTCAGCAGTAACGAACTTGAAGAAATAACAAACATACACACAAACTTTCGCCTTATTAGTTTATTTTTTAATCAACTCGATTTTCATTTAGCCAATTTCGCCACTTGTTTGTTTCAAAATAGTAAATGTGTTTTGTTGCGTTTATTGGCGTGCGTTTATTAAAATATTAATATTACCTAAAGCGATTTTTGCTTAAAAACGATGCGACAACGCGTTAAAATAAAATATTTTACTGATTAGGGCCATTTCTATGAAACGTTGAACGTTTTATGTTGCATCGTGCCTGTCAGCTGTCTGCAGATAACTAAAGGTCTTTGAAATTTTAAATATATTTCATATACACAGAAAAGATAACAAAAACGTCCAGATTAAAGCTGAACAGGCGAATAATAATAGACGAAAACATTATAATCCCCCACCACCCCGTAGCCCTCTCCATTACCAAGCGTTTTACTTGGCGCGGATAAATTACACAGTTATGAATAAATTTCACATAAAACTCGGAACTGCACCTTTACATGACGAAAGAGTAAGTAAGATGGACGATATCGTGTGTTAGAGAGGGATAGGCGAACCGGCAAGTCGTAATACGAAAATTTCATTAAGAAGTCAGACCATCCCGAACAGTTTTGCTGATATCTAGAATATTCGGGCGCACTTATTAAGACGTGGAATATCTTCAATTTCTGCAGATGATTTTAATATAGTAGCGTTCGCGAGATGTAATTATGTTATGAACGATTTCTCGAGTTGGTGAGGTTGGTATAAATGTGATGAAACTTTTTTGTTTTGTCATCGATTTCAGAAGTTATTATGAGGTTAGATGACGAGGGGGAATTTATAGAGCGTGAGTAATGATCGTTAAATGGATAAGATTTCTTTTTGGTGAAAATTTATTGCTATAGTTGAAGCTACTTTTTAAATTATTCACTCACTTAAGTAAAAACTAATTTTATTTCGTTTAACCATGTTTTAGATACAGCATGATTATCAAAAATATTTACTTACGAAACTTTTTAAACAAATTAGGACCATGATACGATGATTAGCCGTTACCAATCAGGGTCAAAATTTTTAAAAAATGTTCGAAACACGCCCTCCATTTATTACGGTCATGACGTAAATTTTTCCAGTTAATCAAAAACTGTCGGAGTTTCCTGAGGGTTACGTTGGTATCTGCGTGACGTCATTAGCGACCTACCGAAGCGCCGAAGCACCTAAGTTGATTTCCGAACGAATTTAATTTAATTTACAATTAAACCGTGGTCCTCTGTTTATTTTTTCGGAGCACTGGCTTCTAATTTTGAATTTCGATGGAAGTTTGTTTTTCTTATTTTTGTTTCGTTTGTTTGTGTTGCTGTTGCTGGCTGGGTATAATTTATTATTTTTAAATTCAATGTGTGTGTCTGTGTTTGTCACAGACGTTAATTGAAATAGACATGTCAAGGTAACTTTTGGTTGCTTTTTACTGATTTAATAATCAATAAATTTAGGTTATATACTTTTTTTTGTCAGGCAAAATTATGTATTGAAATTTTACATCGTTTTTGACAGATTGAAGTATAATTTTATCATAAATATTTCCGGAACACCTACGACCAACCCAGTTTTTATCACCTATTAATCTTACATCCCATACAGTATCAGAACCCGATTGACATTCAAACACCCTCAAAAATTAGCCGCAAAAATGCGTACACACGATCACACACCCTCTCATCCTATTACACGAATTATCATATCAAACGGTAACCGAAGCATTCGCCATGAAAAAAAAAAACAATCATTCAAAACCTTTCATCCTCTTATTACAGAGAAAGGGTTAGTATTCGGCGGACAATTTAAATTTTGCGGCTAGTGTACACAAAATTCAACTTCAACGCGTTGTGATAAGGTCGCTTTGTTCGGCAGCATCACGTTTGTTATGATGTAACGAGCTTACCTCGCATCGCAATCAAAGGTTCGCCTATTTAAATAAATCTAGATTGAAATTCACAATGGAGTTTAAAGGGAGCCGTCGTCAGACGTTATCGGGGACGCACTCGGGTCGCTAAAACGGGTGCAAACGGCTTACAATTTATTGGTCCTCGTTTTGCATTCTCGGGCAAATAATGTTGTTACAGACTTGTGTATTCGTATGAATGGATACAGTTAGTGAATACAGTTTGCTCGTTGAATAAGTTACCAAGTGATGTATTTTAGTTTGCAAATCCGTGGTACCCTGTACTTATTAGCTGAAGAACAGTTGGGGCCCAGTAGCAACGGCCTTGCCTTACGAGATGTTTGCGCTTTATTTCGTGTGATTAATTTTCATAAGTCCTCTCAAACTGGCAAAGGATAACATCGTGAGGAAACCAACATGTCCTAGAACCAAAAATTCGAAGATATGTGAAATCCAAAAACCCACACTGAGCCCACTTGGTCATTTACGGTCTATTCTCTCTCCTAGAGAGAAGGCTTGAATCCTAACATCCTACCTTATAAGGCTGATTAGGCGAGTATAAGCTGGTCTTTTCCAAAATACCTAAACGTTAATTAGTTTTTTTTATGATGCAAAGAGAAACAAAAAAAAGCAAAAAATTGGTCCTGCCATCCGCCGCCGGCCCTGGCGGGTAGCTCCCAAAAATTATGGACATTACTTTTGCCAGCAAAATTGGGTTACCGATGGCTATGTAATGAAGTGCTGAACTTTCAGGTCATGTGTAGAGGCTTCCTAGCGTAATTGCCTCTGATATACTGTGCGACCGAATCCGACCGAGCGGCCCCAATGATAATGGGTTCTCCCCATAGTTTTAATCTTCTTTATAGGTGACCCTTTGGCTAAGTTTCGAAGCCGTTTCACCCCTATTATTTTATGTTTGTATGCGTGCTTGCTTGTGTGTGTAAATTGAAACGGATACCGTGGTTTTAGGCTTGTTGATGTCTGTGATCGTTAGAAGTTAGTGCTTAGATAAACTGATTTGATAGGGTTTAGGAGCCGCAGCTCTGAAAGTTTTGTAATGGGTTTGTAACTAAAATAAAGGGCTGGAATAACGCGTCTGAGTTTTATGTTGTAGTTTGAATAAAATGTCTCAGTTTGTTGTCTATATTTTTCTTTTTACTGACATTTAAAAACACTGTTAAATGCAATCTATTTTATTTTTGTAATTTATGTGAATATTGGCTTTAAAAACGTGTTGCGCCGACCCCAAATAAAAACGGGACAAGGGCAGGAAGATGATGATGATGATGTGAATATTGGCTATACTTATATGGGGACATGTATTCTGGTATTTATAATTAACTAGCTTTTGCTCATGGCTTCACCCGCGTACATAATCCCAGGATAAAAAGTACGCTATGTGTTATTCTGGGATATGGTCTACTCGTTTATCAAGTTTCATCGAGATCCGTTCAGTAGATTTTGCGTGAAAGAGTAACAAACATCCATACATCCATCCATACATACAAACTTTCGCATTTATAATATTAGTAGGATTACAGTGGTACATATGGTATATATGAGAATGTGAAAAACATAAAATGGTAATTAACTTGGTACATAATGACCCTACCCTAGGTTGACTGGTAGAGACTGCCTATGGCATTAAGTCCGCCTGAGTACTTTTTTTTTTGTTGCATGAAGATAAAATAAATAATGTAATAATAATAAAATAATAATAAAGATAAATAAATAATGTTTGTCTTGTTTTTTTACATTTAAAAATAAACAAATATTTTTGTACAAATCTTTATTTCACTGAGCATTTTGCATGAAAATAGTTACTTGTTCTGTAGTAGATTCAGCTGATGAATACGAAATAACTATTTCCTCGTTCATTGCCGTAAATTAAGCTCCATTGTGCCCGCAACTGTTCAGTATACATCTACCCTTAACAGCCCATTTTACAATAACAATGCAATCTTCCCCTCGAGCACTTGATAGTAACAAACAGGTAGTTTCTTAAGTTATAAATCTCATACCAAAAACCCAATGAGCGATGATTTTTCAAAGCGAATCGGGGTGTGCGAGCGACATAAGCGCTACAATTAATTTAACAGCCGTCTCCGCTTGGGGTACTGGGGATGGGGTAAGGGAGGAGCGGGAGCGATTTTGTCACTGTTTGGTGTAACATGGATTAATATAACACATAGATTATTGAGACCTTCAGTCATTTATAGACCCTTTTTAACATTTTTAACACCAAAAATAAGTTTAGAGTTATAAACGTCGAGAATGAATTTTTATAAAAGTTTTTTTTAGCCGCGTGGGTACTTTGTTTATTTTTGTGATATTGGAAGTTTTTAACAGGTTTTCAGATGTAGTCAGATAGTAAGGAAAAGTCTTGAAAATGATGACGATCGAAATTAAACTCTTCCAACTATTATATTATTTATTTCTTTTTATTCTATATGTATGTACATAAATCTACAGAGGCGAATTGTGGTAGGTGCTATATGTTTGGCTGTTGCGGTCTTCGTGTCCAATTATAATTTTATTTAGGTGTCTTCAAGGCTAGAGTGTAGGCTCTTAATAAACTAGTGCGCCTCACCATCAACGATCGTATATCATGCATGCTTACTGGATTTGGGATCACAGTCAAGCACTAGTTTATATCAATAAATAAAAAAAGAATTGAGAATATTTGCGGTTAATTTGTGTTTTTTGTAATTATGACTGTTAGGTAGTTGACGACTATTGGTGCAATTTTTGTACCACACAAGAAAAATAAACTTAGGCGAGTTTTGGTAATTAGTAGCTGCAACGATAATGACGTTCCAAGGCTTTAAGAAACTAGGTAAGAAGCAAAAGTTAAATGGATGTTTATACACAGGACTTTGGTGAGAGCTACTACACTGCTATAATCAATAAAATGGAACAACTACTCGAAGTCCTTTCAACCTTAGTTCGGTCTTCGTCATAATTTGACTGGCCTGTTGGTCTAGTGGTTAGTTACCTTGACTGCTATGCCGGAGGTCGTGGGTTCGACAGATTCGACATCCAGGACAAATGTCTGTGTGCTGAACATAGGCATTTGTTCTGTCTGGGTGTGATTTATCTATATTATGTGTGTATTTAGAAATATATAAGTATGTATGTATGTCTAGTACCCATAACACAAGCTCTGCTTAGCTTGGGACTAGATGACGTTGTGTGATAGTTGTGGGTTTTTTTTTTATTGATGTAAACTATCGCTTGACTGCGATCCCACCTAATTTTACCTATATTATTTTTTAGTCGCAGTCAAAAATCGCCTATATTTCTTAACTTAAAGTAAGTCGAGAGTAAACTGGGGCAAAATTGTGAGACATTAATCTTTAGCTCACGCGAAAAGTATTGTACAGATAGCGGGGGGACTAAGATGTTTGTGCCGCCTTCGAAGCCAGTCAAAGTGGTATACAATGATTACACGGGGTGCAGAATGAGCTGTGTTTAAACATGGGAGCCCAAATTACTTACAAGTATTCCTAACTTACACTTTCTATGAATAAATCATTTCAGTTTGTTTTTTCAATGGACGATATCGTGTGTTAGAGAGGGATAGGCGAACCGGCAAGTCGTAATACGAAAATTTCATTAAGAAGTCAGACCATCCCGAACAGTTTTGCTGATATCTAGAATATTCGGGCGCACTTATTAAGACGTGGAATATCTTCAATTTCTGCAGATGATTTTAATATAGTAGCGTTCGCGAGATGTAATTATGTTATGAACGATTTCTCGAGTTGGTGAGGTTGGTATAAATGTGATGAAACTTTTTTGTTTTGTCATCGATTTCAGAAGTTATTATGAGGTTAGATGACGAGGGGGAATTTATAGAGCGTGAGTAATGATCGTTAAATGGATAAGATTTCTTTTTGGTGAAAATTTATTGCTATAGTTGAAGCTACTTTTTAAATTATTCACTCACTTAAGTAAAAACTAATTTTATTTCGTTTAACCATGTTTTAGATACAGCATGATTATCAAAAATATTTACTTACGAAACTTTTTAAACAAATTAGGACCATGATACGATGATTAGCCGTTACCAATCAGGGTCAAAATTTTTAAAAAATGTTCGAAACACGCCCTCCATTTATTACGGTCATGACGTAAATTTTTCCAGTTAATCAAAAACTGTCGGAGTTTCCTGAGGGTTACGTTGGTATCTGCGTGACGTCATTAGCGACCTACCGAAGCGCCGAAGCACCTAAGTTGATTTCCGAACGAATTTAATTTAATTTACAATTAAACCGTGGTCCTCTGTTTATTTTTTCGGAGCACTGGCTTCTAATTTTGAATTTCGATGGAAGTTTGTTTTTCTTATTTTTGTTTCGTTTGTTTGTGTTGCTGTTGCTGGCTGGGTATAATTTATTATTTTTAAATTCAATGTGTGTGTCTGTGTTTGTCACAGACGTTAATTGAAATAGACATGTCAAGGTAACTTTTGGTTGCTTTTTACTGATTTAATAATCAATAAATTTAGGTTATATACTTTTTTTTGTCAGGCAAAATTATGTATTGAAATTTTACATCGTTTTTGACAGATTGAAGTATAATTTTATCATAAATATTTCCGGAACACCTACGACCAACCCAGTTTTTATCACCTATTAATCTTACATCCCATACAGTATCAGAACCCGATTGACATTCAAACACCCTCAAAAATTAGCCGCAAAAATGCGTACACACGATCACACACCCTCTCATCCTATTACACGAATTATCATATCAAACGGTAACCGAAGCATTCGCCATGAAAAAAAAAAACAATCATTCAAAACCTTTCATCCTCTTATTACAGAGAAAGGGTTAGTATTCGGCGGACAATTTAAATTTTGCGGCTAGTGTACACAAAATTCAACTTCAACGCGTTGTGATAAGGTCGCTTTGTTCGGCAGCATCACGTTTGTTATGATGTAACGAGCTTACCTCGCATCGCAATCAAAGGTTCGCCTATTTAAATAAATCTAGATTGAAATTCACAATGGAGTTTAAAGGGAGCCGTCGTCAGACGTTATCGGGGACGCACTCGGGTCGCTAAAACGGGTGCAAACGGCTTACAATTTATTGGTCCTCGTTTTGCATTCTCGGGCAAATAATGTTGTTACAGACTTGTGTATTCGTATGAATGGATACAGTTAGTGAATACAGTTTGCTCGTTGAATAAGTTACCAAGTGATGTATTTTAGTTTGCAAATCCGTGGTACCCTGTACTTATTAGCTGAAGAACAGTTGGGGCCCAGTAGCAACGGCCTTGCCTTACGAGATGTTTGCGCTTTATTTCGTGTGATTAATTTTCATAAGTCCTCTCAAACTGGCAAAGGATAACATCGTGAGGAAACCAACATGTCCTAGAACCAAAAATTCGAAGATATGTGAAATCCAAAAACCCACACTGAGCCCACTTGGTCATTTACGGTCTATTCTCTCTCCTAGAGAGAAGGCTTGAATCCTAACATCCTACCTTATAAGGCTGATTAGGCGAGTATAAGCTGGTCTTTTCCAAAATACCTAAACGTTAATTAGTTTTTTTTATGATGCAAAGAGAAACAAAAAAAAGCAAAAAATTGGTCCTGCCATCCGCCGCCGGCCCTGGCGGGTAGCTCCCAAAAATTATGGACATTACTTTTGCCAGCAAAATTGGGTTACCGATGGCTATGTAATGAAGTGCTGAACTTTCAGGTCATGTGTAGAGGCTTCCTAGCGTAATTGCCTCTGATATACTGTGCGACCGAATCCGACCGAGCGGCCCCAATGATAATGGGTTCTCCCCATAGTTTTAATCTTCTTTATAGGTGACCCTTTGGCTAAGTTTCGAAGCCGTTTCACCCCTATTATTTTATGTTTGTATGCGTGCTTGCTTGTGTGTGTAAATTGAAACGGATACCGTGGTTTTAGGCTTGTTGATGTCTGTGATCGTTAGAAGTTAGTGCTTAGATAAACTGATTTGATAGGGTTTAGGAGCCGCAGCTCTGAAAGTTTTGTAATGGGTTTGTAACTAAAATAAAGGGCTGGAATAACGCGTCTGAGTTTTATGTTGTAGTTTGAATAAAATGTCTCAGTTTGTTGTCTATATTTTTCTTTTTACTGACATTTAAAAACACTGTTAAATGCAATCTATTTTATTTTTGTAATTTATGTGAATATTGGCTTTAAAAACGTGTTGCGCCGACCCCAAATAAAAACGGGACAAGGGCAGGAAGATGATGATGATGATGTGAATATTGGCTATACTTATATGGGGACATGTATTCTGGTATTTATAATTAACTAGCTTTTGCTCATGGCTTCACCCGCGTACATAATCCCAGGATAAAAAGTACGCTATGTGTTATTCTGGGATATGGTCTACTCGTTTATCAAGTTTCATCGAGATCCGTTCAGTAGATTTTGCGTGAAAGAGTAACAAACATCCATACATCCATCCATACATACAAACTTTCGCATTTATAATATTAGTAGGATTACAGTGGTACATATGGTATATATGAGAATGTGAAAAACATAAAATGGTAATTAACTTGGTACATAATGACCCTACCCTAGGTTGACTGGTAGAGACTGCCTATGGCATTAAGTCCGCCTGAGTACTTTTTTTTTTGTTGCATGAAGATAAAATAAATAATGTAATAATAATAAAATAATAATAAAGATAAATAAATAATGTTTGTCTTGTTTTTTTACATTTAAAAATAAACAAATATTTTTGTACAAATCTTTATTTCACTGAGCATTTTGCATGAAAATAGTTACTTGTTCTGTAGTAGATTCAGCTGATGAATACGAAATAACTATTTCCTCGTTCATTGCCGTAAATTAAGCTCCATTGTGCCCGCAACTGTTCAGTATACATCTACCCTTAACAGCCCATTTTACAATAACAATGCAATCTTCCCCTCGAGCACTTGATAGTAACAAACAGGTAGTTTCTTAAGTTATAAATCTCATACCAAAAACCCAATGAGCGATGATTTTTCAAAGCGAATCGGGGTGTGCGAGCGACATAAGCGCTACAATTAATTTAACAGCCGTCTCCGCTTGGGGTACTGGGGATGGGGTAAGGGAGGAGCGGGAGCGATTTTGTCACTGTTTGGTGTAACATGGATTAATATAACACATAGATTATTGAGACCTTCAGTCATTTATAGACCCTTTTTAACATTTTTAACACCAAAAATAAGTTTAGAGTTATAAACGTCGAGAATGAATTTTTATAAAAGTTTTTTTTAGCCGCGTGGGTACTTTGTTTATTTTTGTGATATTGGAAGTTTTTAACAGGTTTTCAGATGTAGTCAGATAGTAAGGAAAAGTCTTGAAAATGATGACGATCGAAATTAAACTCTTCCAACTATTATATTATTTATTTCTTTTTATTCTATATGTATGTACATAAATCTACAGAGGCGAATTGTGGTAGGTGCTATATGTTTGGCTGTTGCGGTCTTCGTGTCCAATTATAATTTTATTTAGGTGTCTTCAAGGCTAGAGTGTAGGCTCTTAATAAACTAGTGCGCCTCACCATCAACGATCGTATATCATGCATGCTTACTGGATTTGGGATCACAGTCAAGCACTAGTTTATATCAATAAATAAAAAAAGAATTGAGAATATTTGCGGTTAATTTGTGTTTTTTGTAATTATGACTGTTAGGTAGTTGACGACTATTGGTGCAATTTTTGTACCACACAAGAAAAATAAACTTAGGCGAGTTTTGGTAATTAGTAGCTGCAACGATAATGACGTTCCAAGGCTTTAAGAAACTAGGTAAGAAGCAAAAGTTAAATGGATGTTTATACACAGGACTTTGGTGAGAGCTACTACACTGCTATAATCAATAAAATGGAACAACTACTCGAAGTCCTTTCAACCTTAGTTCGGTCTTCGTCATAATTTGACTGGCCTGTTGGTCTAGTGGTTAGTTACCTTGACTGCTATGCCGGAGGTCGTGGGTTCGACAGATTCGACATCCAGGACAAATGTCTGTGTGCTGAACATAGGCATTTGTTCTGTCTGGGTGTGATTTATCTATATTATGTGTGTATTTAGAAATATATAAGTATGTATGTATGTCTAGTACCCATAACACAAGCTCTGCTTAGCTTGGGACTAGATGACGTTGTGTGATAGTTGTGGGTTTTTTTTTTATTGATGTAAACTATCGCTTGACTGCGATCCCACCTAATTTTACCTATATTATTTTTTAGTCGCAGTCAAAAATCGCCTATATTTCTTAACTTAAAGTAAGTCGAGAGTAAACTGGGGCAAAATTGTGAGACATTAATCTTTAGCTCACGCGAAAAGTATTGTACAGATAGCGGGGGGACTAAGATGTTTGTGCCGCCTTCGAAGCCAGTCAAAGTGGTATACAATGATTACACGGGGTGCAGAATGAGCTGTGTTTAAACATGGGAGCCCAAATTACTTACAAGTATTCCTAACTTACACTTTCTATGAATAAATCATTTCAGTTTGTTTTTTCAATGGACGATATCGTGTGTTAGAGAGGGATAGGCGAACCGGCAAGTCGTAATACGAAAATTTCATTAAGAAGTCAGACCATCCCGAACAGTTTTGCTGATATCTAGAATATTCGGGCGCACTTATTAAGACGTGGAATATCTTCAATTTCTGCAGATGATTTTAATATAGTAGCGTTCGCGAGATGTAATTATGTTATGAACGATTTCTCGAGTTGGTGAGGTTGGTATAAATGTGATGAAACTTTTTTGTTTTGTCATCGATTTCAGAAGTTATTATGAGGTTAGATGACGAGGGGGAATTTATAGAGCGTGAGTAATGATCGTTAAATGGATAAGATTTCTTTTTGGTGAAAATTTATTGCTATAGTTGAAGCTACTTTTTAAATTATTCACTCACTTAAGTAAAAACTAATTTTATTTCGTTTAACCATGTTTTAGATACAGCATGATTATCAAAAATATTTACTTACGAAACTTTTTAAACAAATTAGGACCATGATACGATGATTAGCCGTTACCAATCAGGGTCAAAATTTTTAAAAAATGTTCGAAACACGCCCTCCATTTATTACGGTCATGACGTAAATTTTTCCAGTTAATCAAAAACTGTCGGAGTTTCCTGAGGGTTACGTTGGTATCTGCGTGACGTCATTAGCGACCTACCGAAGCGCCGAAGCACCTAAGTTGATTTCCGAACGAATTTAATTTAATTTACAATTAAACCGTGGTCCTCTGTTTATTTTTTCGGAGCACTGGCTTCTAATTTTGAATTTCGATGGAAGTTTGTTTTTCTTATTTTTGTTTCGTTTGTTTGTGTTGCTGTTGCTGGCTGGGTATAATTTATTATTTTTAAATTCAATGTGTGTGTCTGTGTTTGTCACAGACGTTAATTGAAATAGACATGTCAAGGTAACTTTTGGTTGCTTTTTACTGATTTAATAATCAATAAATTTAGGTTATATACTTTTTTTTGTCAGGCAAAATTATGTATTGAAATTTTACATCGTTTTTGACAGATTGAAGTATAATTTTATCATAAATATTTCCGGAACACCTACGACCAACCCAGTTTTTATCACCTATTAATCTTACATCCCATACAGTATCAGAACCCGATTGACATTCAAACACCCTCAAAAATTAGCCGCAAAAATGCGTACACACGATCACACACCCTCTCATCCTATTACACGAATTATCATATCAAACGGTAACCGAAGCATTCGCCATGAAAAAAAAAAACAATCATTCAAAACCTTTCATCCTCTTATTACAGAGAAAGGGTTAGTATTCGGCGGACAATTTAAATTTTGCGGCTAGTGTACACAAAATTCAACTTCAACGCGTTGTGATAAGGTCGCTTTGTTCGGCAGCATCACGTTTGTTATGATGTAACGAGCTTACCTCGCATCGCAATCAAAGGTTCGCCTATTTAAATAAATCTAGATTGAAATTCACAATGGAGTTTAAAGGGAGCCGTCGTCAGACGTTATCGGGGACGCACTCGGGTCGCTAAAACGGGTGCAAACGGCTTACAATTTATTGGTCCTCGTTTTGCATTCTCGGGCAAATAATGTTGTTACAGACTTGTGTATTCGTATGAATGGATACAGTTAGTGAATACAGTTTGCTCGTTGAATAAGTTACCAAGTGATGTATTTTAGTTTGCAAATCCGTGGTACCCTGTACTTATTAGCTGAAGAACAGTTGGGGCCCAGTAGCAACGGCCTTGCCTTACGAGATGTTTGCGCTTTATTTCGTGTGATTAATTTTCATAAGTCCTCTCAAACTGGCAAAGGATAACATCGTGAGGAAACCAACATGTCCTAGAACCAAAAATTCGAAGATATGTGAAATCCAAAAACCCACACTGAGCCCACTTGGTCATTTACGGTCTATTCTATATCAGGCCTTCTCTCTCCTAGAGAGAAGGCCTGAATCCTAACAGTGAGAACCTTATAAGGCTGAATTGGCTAGTATAAGCTGGTCTTTTCCAAAATACCTAAACATTCATTAGTTTTTTTTATGATGCAAAGAGAAACAAAAAAAAGCAAAAAATTGGTCCTGCCATCCGCCGCCGGCCCTGGCGGGTAGCTCCCAAAAATTATGGACATTACTTTTGCCAGCAAAATTGGGTTACCGATGGCTATGTAATGAAGTGCTGAACTTTCAGGTCATGTGTAGAGGCTTCCTAGCGTAATTGCCTCTGATATACTGTGCGACCGAATCCGACCGAGCGGCCCCAATGATAATGGGTTCTCCCCATAGTTTTAATCTTCTTTATAGGTGACCCTTTGGCTAAGTTTCGAAGCCGTTTCACCCCTATTATTTTATGTTTGTATGCCTGCTTGCTTGTGTGTGTAAATTGAAACGGATACCGTGGTTTTAGGCTTGTTGATGTCTGTGATCGTTAGAAGTTAGTGCTTAGATAAACTGATTTGATAGGGTTTAGGAGCCGCAGCTCTGAAAGTTTTGTAATGGGTTTCTAACTAAAATAAAGGGCTGGAATAACGCGTCTGAGTTTTATGTTGTAGTTTGAATAAAATGTCTCAGTTTGTTGTCTATATTTTTCTTTTTACTGACATTTAAAGACACTGTTAAATGCAATCTATTTTATTTTTGTAATTTATGTGAATATTGGCTTTAAAAACGTGTTGCGGGACAAGGGCAGGAAGATGATGATGATGATGTGAATATTGGCTATACTTATATGGGGACATGTATTCTGGTATTTATAATTAACTAGCTTTTGCTCATGGCTTCACCCGCGTACATAATCCCAGGATAAAAAGTACGCTATGTGTTATTCTGGGATATGGTCTACTCGTTTACCAAGTTTCATCGAGATCCGTTCAGTAGTTTTTGCGTGAAAGAGTAACAAACATCCGTACATCCATCCATACATACAAACTTTCGCATTTATAATATTAGTAGGATTACAGTGGTACATATGGTATATATGAGAATGTGAAAAACATAAAATGGTAATTTAACTACATAATGACCCTACCCTAGGTTGACTGGTAGAGACTGCCTATGGCATTAAGTCCGCCTGAGTACTTTTTTTTTGTTGCATGAAGATAAAATAAATAATGTAATAATAATAAAATAATAATAAAGATAAATAAATAATGTTTGTCTTGTTTTTTTTACATTTAAAAATAAACAAATATTTTTGTACAAATCTTTATTTCACTGAGCATTTTGCATGAAAATAGTTACTTGTTCTGTAGTAGATTCAGCTGATGAATATGAAATAACTATTTCCTCGTTCATTGCCGTAAATTAAGCTCCATTGTGCCCGCAACTGTTCAGCCCTCTTAACACAGCCCATTTTACAATAACAATGCAATCTTCCCCTCGAGCACTTAGATAGTAACAAACAGGTAGTTTCTTAAGTTATAAATCTCATACCAAAAACCCAATGAGCGATGATTTTTCAAAGCGAATCGGGGTGTGCGAGCGACATAAGCGCTACAATTAATTTAACAGCCGTCTCCGCTTGGGGTACTGGGGATGGGGTAAGGGAGGAGCGGGAGCGATTTTGTCACTGTTTGGTGTAACATGGATTAATATAACACATAGATTATTGAGACCTTCAGTCATTTATAGACCCTTTTTAACATTTTTAACACCAAAAATAAGTTTAGAGTTATAAACGTCGAGAATGAATTTTTATAAAAGTTTTTTTTAGCCGCGTGGGTACTTTGTTTATTTTTGTGATATTGGAAGTTTTTAACAGGTTTTCAGATGTAGTCAGATAGTAAGGAAAAGTCTTGAAAATGATGACGATCGAAATTAAACTCTTCCAACTATTATATTATTTATTTCTTTTTATTCTATATGTATGTACATAAATCTACAGAGGCGAATTGTGGTAGGTGCTATATGTTTGGCTGTTGCGGTCTTCGTGTCCAATTATAATTTTATTTAGGTGTCTTCAAGGCTAGAGTGTAGGCTCTTAATAAACTAGTGCGCCTCACCATCAACGATCGTATATCATGCATGCTTACTGGATTTGGGATCACAGTCAAGCACTAGTTTATATCAATAAATAAAAAAAGAATTGAGAATATTTGCGGTTAATTTGTGTTTTTTGTAATTATGACTGTTAGGTAGTTGACGACTATTGGTGCAATTTTTGTACCACACAAGAAAAATAAACTTAGGCGAGTTTTGGTAATTAGTAGCTGCAACGATAATGACGTTCCAAGGCTTTAAGAAACTAGGTAAGAAGCAAAAGTTAAATGGATGTTTATACACAGGACTTTGGTGAGAGCTACTACACTGCTATAATCAATAAAATGGAACAACTACTCGAAGTCCTTTCAACCTTAGTTCGGTCTTCGTCATAATTTGACTGGCCTGTTGGTCTAGTGGTTAGTTACCTTGACTGCTATGCCGGAGGTCGTGGGTTCGACAGATTCGACATCCAGGACAAAT
Source organism: Mythimna lalbum (assembly GCA_949319445.1). Classification (NCBI taxonomy): domain Eukaryota; kingdom Metazoa; phylum Arthropoda; class Insecta; order Lepidoptera; family Noctuidae; genus Mythimna; species Mythimna lalbum. Next base: position 19,462,941 of record OX439350.1, on the reverse strand, counting down.
GTCTGTGTGCTGAACATAGGCATTTGTTCTGTCTGGGTGTGATTTATCTATATTATGTGTGTATTTAGAAATATATAAGTATGTATGTATGTCTAGTACCCATAACACAAGCTCTGCTTAGCTTGGGACTAGATGACGTTGTGTGATAGTTGTGGGTTTTTTTTTATTGATGTAAACTATCGCTTGACTGCGATCCCACCTAATTTTACCTATATTATTTTTTAGTCGCAGTCAAAAATCGCCTATATTTCTTAACTTAAAGTAAGTCGAGAGTAAACTGGGGCAAAATTGTGAGACATTAATCTTTAGCTCACGCGAAAAGTATTGTACAGATAGCGGGGGGACTAAGATGTTTGTGCCGCCTTCGAAGCCAGTCAAAGTGGTATACAATGATTACACGGGGTGCAGAATGAGCTGTGTTTAAACATGGGAGCCCAAATTACTTACAAGTATTCCTAACTTACACTTTCTATGAATAAATCATTTCAGTTTAATAATCACATTACAAAGGCTAACGTTTCTGAGCTGTGTATTCTGAAACGAAAATACTCTACGGATAATTTAGAAATCTTTTCTTTTATTTCAAAACATAACCTACTCGTGTGCTAAATTTCATCCAAATCCGTTCAGCCGTTCGAGTGCGAAGACGTATCTTTAACTCTTACTATGTTTAGGACACCAAGAAAAAAGATATCTTTGTACACATTTTGTTAAAGTGTGTCTTCATAAACTTATGTGTTTTGTTTCCAAATTCTGGCACTAGTGGCGCTGTTGCATTCCGTTTGACATGTCATCATACAAATATTCTCGTTTGTGTTTATGGATCTGACGTCTACATTTTAACTCAGAACAAAAACAGCTGAAACTCATAGGGGTGGCTTTGGTCTCACAAGTATGACATAAAATGACAGTTCCAAAGACTATAGGTATGATTTTCTTATGGTAAAAGTTCCCAAACAATGATGGAAATATGGCTCAACGAAAACAAACAAAACTCTCTTCATAAAATTAAGTATCGTCGTAAATTCCCGCATACCAGTGTGGCGCTACCTTTACCAGTATTAGGGATCCGTAGCCAAAAGATTAATCGCAGTGCTCCGTAGCTACACATTAAGTAAATTTCTAAGCAACACACATATAAATCGCGCTTAACGGGCGTCGCTGAGAAAACTGTGGAGTTTGGCCCGTTACAGTTGAGTTCAGAAATGTTTACAGTTCAATTGTTGATATTAATTGTTGGAAGAAAGTTTGTGTTGTGCCTTTGGTTTAATGTTAGTTGGTTTTGTGAATAAGGCAAAAACACGGTTTAGTATGGGTTATCTTAAATATATCGTTTGGCCAAATAGGTAATTTTGTTTTTATGTTGGAAAACATACAATGACTTCTCTCGCACTTGGGCGAAACGGGAGAGCGTGCTAATCTTTTACTGATTTCTCTTTGTCGGGACAATCATCCAATGACATCTTCCATCTTGGGCGGAGCGGGAGGTAGTGTCAGACTTTTACTGACCAAAAATCCACCCCGTTCCTTCGTGCCTTTATACCGGGGCTGGGCTGCCTTTCGGAGCTAACCCTGGGCCTAGTAGGCTTCGACTCGGTTGGGTCCCTACTGCTGCTGACAACTACTTGAGGCGCGCGGGAACAGTGCGCGCCGTCGACAACTTGGGCTCGGTCCGGACAGTTGCAGAACCCGGGGCCCTTGCGTTCCAGGGCCCCGGGGTTTCTACTCAGAAATAAACCCATGGTCCTAATAGACTTCTACCCTGCTGGGCCCCCAACGGTTTTGTTGTCATCTCCTTGGGTCGGATGTGGAACACCACGCGCCGGTTATACAGGATAAGTAAACCTGTCAGTAAACGTGTGTAATCGATCAATTTTGAGTCATCTGTAGCCCATCACAAAATTACAGATGACTGTTCCAAAACACAGAAGAAACACAGTTAGGTTTTAGTCTGATAATCTCTCTCGGTCTACCTAGAGCGGGAGTAGTTATTTGATAATTTAATCTAAAAAAGGGGAAGGAAATACTCATGAATCACTCATGGACCAATTTTCAGTATAGCATCAACGTTTTTACATTTCACGACTGTGCTGGGCCTCTACGGAGCTGACATCTTGAAAAAAAAAAGAGATGTGTTATAAAATACATTTAGCATTTTAATATATGTCAAGAATCTATTCACTCACTAAGATAATATAGAAGTCATAATAAGCGTCGAAGATGTCAGAGCCAAGTCCAAATAACAACTCCACTGTATAGAAGACAAGTGAAACGGTTTCAAATCTAATCCAGCGTCAGTTGGCCTGCCCAGTTACAACTTGGCACAACTATCCAGGTCACTCAAAATATCAGACACACACCATACAAAACGCTTTCCAACTACGTTAAAATACATTTTTACATCAGATTGTATTACTCTAACTCCAAACGTTTGCATAAAGAAACTTGGCTTGGAGTAGTTCAAACAAAAGTGGAGCACATTCCAGCTGCACTCGCCAATAGCATATAACAGATTGCTCCAAAATACACCAACCAACTTTTGAATTAAAAGCAATGCGACAACTCAGTGTGCTGTTATTCTGCTATTTCTCATTTAGCCAACGACTAAACGCGGATGCGTCTGACATCGTGGCTTCGTAATATCCTGTCACTACATTGACCTATTTCTCGCCCAACACGACCCAACACAGTGTCGCTCCGTGCACACCCTACGCCTAAACTTACCCGCTGAATGGCCGTAAATTAACACAGCAAGCTTCTGTGGCGCTTGTTGGAAAACTTACACTGTAACATTACTTAAATCTTTATTACGAAAGCAATAAAGGCCATATTTAACGCTGTCAAAGGTTTCGTCGAAATTAAAGCGTTGAAATGAAAGTTCGGTTGTCTTTTTGGGGTGGCACTTGGGGTCTTGAAGAGTTTACTTAATGGAAAACGCTCTTTTGCCATTTTAACTGGAATACTGTCTTGCGAAATTAATTTATCAATCGATTAAAATATCTATTTATCTTCTTTGAATAAAGCGAAATGCTTATAAAGAAAATAGTTAAGTAACCCTAAATTAAAAAAGAATTCCTCGAATAGTATCCAAAAATAAAGTACTTAAAAATACTTAAAGATAAGGTAACTTCTTTAAGAAAAACTTCGTAGAATCATTTTAGTTAAAACAAAAATAAATTTCTTCAAAAGTACTTCAGGAATTACTAGTCCTTAAAAACCAAGCATTCGCAACGATGATGAAGTTCCCAAACAAAAATACAGATGGCACCACTGCCTTGCTGAATACCGTCATGAAAAAAGAATAAATAATTCGTTCCAGCTGTAATATGTTAAGTAAAATAAATGTTTCTTATCACTGTGACCCAAATACACGCGTATTAACCTAAAACCCAAGTTACCGGCGACCAGTAACTACTCGTAGTTCGTAAATTTATGGGAACAGGTTTTTTTTTACCTGTCGTACTTTTTGTATGGGAAATCCTCCAATGACTTTACCCTCTCTAAAATGGTGCGAGAGGGTGCATCAGGGTTTTACTGACTATAACCCACTTCTGTTCCTTCTTTGCCTTGCGTTTCAGGACTCGAACCCACGTAGGCTTCGGCCTAGGTCGGTCTCTACGGTTTTGCTAACATTTCTTTGAAGGGCGCGTTACATTATGCGCCGTCGATGATTCGGGCTCGGTCCGGACGGTTAGGTACCTAACGGACGGCCGGACGGCGAGTTACTCAATGCTCGTCATCCGCAAGCTCAAGTCTACAGTGGTTGGAAATCAGGGTCGGGATCTCGGCGACTGACGTGAGGATGTCAGTTCCTTCACGCGTGCGGCCGCCTCTTTCGCTAGCAATCTGACGTACTTAAACCATCTTTGAAGATTTCCAAGAATATAATATATAACTTTATTTTTAGTATATGCGAAATCTGAATATTGGTTCAGAATCAATAACTGAATCGATTCCAATAATAATTACACCATGTTGTATTTTTCACAAAAATATTTAAAAAGCTCACAAGTTGGACATCACCGACACTAAATACAACACAGGTCACGGCAGGTCATATCGGCTAGCGTGCAGCTGGGCTTAGGAGCAAAACCACTCTTCAATCATCCGGATGGCCCGATGACCATGTATTTGTGCGTAAGGTACAACCAGTTAACATAACAAGCTTATAACTTTGTGATTTTTCATGATACAGTTACGAAATTTCGTACATAGATTTATTACATAATTATACTAGACACGCATTTGGGTTTCGCATATATAAAAACTAGTTTTGTAGGTATATGAGGAAGCAAAAGTAGATTGTTGCTACCCGCAATATGTATGACAGACTGATTTAGTTTTTCCTCGAAACAGTTTTATTAATTCCGGTCGTAACGTTGTTTGCTTATTCGAAAGTAGTTCTTAGGAAATTCAGATAGTTGTATGTTTATTGCTTTAGGCTTTTGTATTTCTATAACTGTAACTCTATATTGTAATATAGAATTATTGTAAAATCATTACTTTTTTTTGTTTTTTTATTTCCTTTCTTAGGAAAAGGCCAATTGGAACCGTGAACTAGCTTTTGATGACAGTGTTAAGTGCCTACGTGAAATAAAAAAAAAAATTGTTTATTTTTATATAAGTATACTAGCGACCAAAATCTCATCTTGGTCGCGATTCTTTGGAGGAGGCTTTTACCCTGAGGGGATCCACAAATTAATACGCATGAAAATTATAATTTTAATTATGTATATAACTATGAATTGATTATTAACTATTTATTTATTAATTATGAAATGATTATTAATTATTTAAATTTTTATTTGTGAAAAAAAAAAATAGTAATTATTTAACTTATTTTTTCTCATTATTTTTATTATGAAATTATTATTATTATTGTATAGTGAAATGATTCAATTTTGATTTTATCAATGATTGGCAACCCTATCATATATTGCAATGGATTTCTTTTTGTGGAATAAATAAAGCTATTTTATTATTATTATACTAGCGACCCGCCCCGGCTTCGCTCGGGTGCAATATTATACATATAAACCTTCCTCTTGAATCACTTTATTAAAAAAAACCGCATCAAAATCCGTTGCGTAGTTTTAAAGATTTAAGCGCGCATAGGGATATAGGGACATAAAAAGCGACTTTGTTTTATACTATGTAGTGATTATATTTTTTAAATTGATATAAACTAGTGCTTGACTGCGATCCCACCTGATGGTAAGCAGTGCAATCTCTGCTGGTGAGGCGCACTAGTTTATGAACCTATTCACTCTTGCCTTGAAGACGTTAAAATTATAATCCAATCCTTCGACGTACGCGGTATAAACGACGAGGCAAAAGGGTTTTTTCTTAGGGTTTTCGATATATGAACTATACAATGACTTTTACTGCTCTAAGGCGTAGCGGGAAGGCGTGTCAGACTTTTACTGACTAACTATACCTATGTTTCTTTTTTACCTTGCGATTCAGGACCTATCTATCATACTTGACTATGGCGGAAACGTTTTTGACGAATTTTCTGACCAGAAGCCCAGATATATTTTCAATGTTGAGCTAGAATGAAAAGCTTTCTATTGATAAATAAATGGCAATCTATTAAATAATTAGTAACAGCTGTTTCGTTGGAAATAAATTATGGACGCGACGGGAACATAAATATCCGGGTGTCATATTACGGTCATTAATACTCGATTATGTATCTCTGCTGACGTCACAAAATTTAATGAATACCAAGTTTTTGCTCACGTGACATAGGTAGGACTAGACTAGTAAACATACATATTTTGAATAAAAAAATGTCATAAAGTGATAGAACAACTTTCTATCCGTGAGTACGTCTCACCATCAGGTAGGTAAAGTATTAAAAAAAAGAATAAATCTGATGGTAGAAAAATTAAAATTAAATGTGGATACTGCCACTTCTAATTATTTTTTTTACTATCTTTTATAAAACAAAGACGCTTTTCACAATATGGCAATATCATTAAACGAGAAGGGTTATCTATAAATAAAATAAAAAAAAAAACAAAATCTAAAAATTTAAAATCTTTTTGTAATATTTTTTTTTACTAAATGCACACGAAAGTACATTTGATCCCTTTAACAAAATTGTCTTCCTGTCGGTCTGTAAAAAACAAAAGAGGTTACTTTTAAGCAAGCGTGCTCCATCGTCGGCCACATCATCGCTTACCATCAGGTGAGATAGTGGTCAAACGCGAACCTATCAATAACAATAAAAAAAAAAACAAAATTAAAATTATGATCATATTTCATGTGCTGTTTTACGATTCTAAAGTGGACAAGTCACTTGCATCAGCTGGCCAAAGCCGGGGCCGGTCACTAGTCAATACTGTATACTTCTTTACAAAAAAAACTCTATTCGTTTATCCTGATCCCGTAAACATACTCTCACAAATCCTTATTACCATTAACTTAATGAGCTCTAAGCCCCGATTCATAGAAACAAAAATAAAATAGAAAACAGTACACGAAATTTATATTAAGGGCAATTATAGGAAGAGGCCCGATTTCAGAGGTACAAGCGTAGGCACAATGAGAGGTATTAGGACCATTGGAGGGCACAGTCCATAAAATAAGAAGGTCAAGCCCCGTCCTAGAATGGGTTCACGAAGAAAGGCATCGGCCAAATTGGTAGTTAAGACTCCGGAGCAGACGTGCGACTGGATTTGACGCAGGTGAGAAAATAATGAAATGACCGCTGTGATCCTTCAAGGGCTTACGAATATAAATACTCCAATACCTACGTATTCGAATATTTATCATACTATTACGAGTAACATAGGTTCTTGTAAGAATATCACTCTTATTAGAACAGCTTTTTCATCTATTTCAGAGGCACAAAGATTTTTTGGAGGTATTTCTACGCGTGATTCCCATTGGTAAACCAAATTTATTTACGACTTTTATTTGTCCCTTAAAATTGCTAGTACTTTTTTTGGTTGATAAATCATCCAATATTTTTTTCCACTATAGGTGAAGCGAAAAGCTGTGTTCCTTCAGTTGCGTTCCAGGGCCACGGTTACTCTTTCAAATTGAACAATCTTGCAGAAAATCGCAAGTCTGCGCTCCCATCCTTCGGGTGCGTCGAATTTTTCGGTCGGTCATTCGCGTGACCGGTTCGCATTAGTGCAATGAATCAAATTGAATAAGGCCGCGGCCACATCCGCGATTGGAGGAAACGCCCGTCGCTTTCCTAATAAATAATCATTGTAACTAGTCGCTACTGAAGTCGTGTTAATGGAGTTTTCAGGCGCACCACTTTGTTTAGATTATGAATTGATTAGAATATACCTAATTAGAGCAAGGTGTGAGCTAATGGGCAGGCATTTGCGGTAATTGATACAGTTGCTTTATGTCTAGATGTGAGCTTGATACTCTGTGTGTGGCGTAAGTGATAAAAAGGTTTTACACAGCTATTAATTCATTATGATTCACAGAAAATGCCTTACGTAGTTTAGCTTTACTTGCTTTTAGTTGAGCTCAACTATTTGTAAGGCGTGAGCAAAGCCTTTTATTTAAATAAACATACTAAGAAACGTTTAATTTCAGAAATGTTCATCATCAACTTAAATTATTACAGTTATAAATAGTTACAAAACGATACGACGGACAGCCATTTCATTATTGACAAGTTTCAATTCACGCCATACCATTAACAATTACTTTTGTGCTCAAACCGCTAACCCTAAATTGAAGCTCGCACATTTCAAACAATATTCCAGCCAACACTTTCGCCGCTGTCATTATGCGAGGTCGTAACGACCCCACAGTGCAAGGATTAGGGCGCAGTCGCACACAAGTTCAAAGTCGTACTCTGAATTAATAGGGTTATTGTGGCAATAAATACGGGAGGCGCCTAGTTTGTGGTGGCCTGTGGTCGGATAAATCAAGTGGGCGAATGCCGCAAGATGTCCTGTGCTTCTACCCTTCCGTCTCTCACTGGGATGTGGCCGAGGGGTAAGGAGATAGCGAGAACGAACTGAGCTTTTGAGACTGTATTCATACCTACAGAAACCACTAAGTGCAGCATTAAGACTGTAACAACACCGGAGATGTTTATTTAATTTCAAGTAACATTAATTTTTGTTTTTACCTTTTGTGATATTTTTTAACAAACCAATAGTTTGTCGTCGCCTCGTCATACTGGTGTAGTTACAATAGGATAAACTTTATTGTACACCAAAATAGTAACAATTTTACAGAAAATAAAACATATAGACGGCAATGGCAGTTTTATCGCTGACAGCGAAATCGAGCAAGCGACTTTAGGATAGACTAAAATAACTTAAACTAAAAAATGGGGTAAACTGCTCTGTGCTGCTAAGAAATATATAAACACAACTTTACATTTAAAATCTACGATACATACTCGTAGATAAACATATACAACTATGCAAAAGGTAATAGATAAACTTACAAATATATAAATAGCATATACATACAATTATGTGTTACACAATTGATACAAGCTAGCTTGCAAAATTAATATAAAATATTATATTATGTAGAAATATTGATATTTTTTTCATGGAAAAGCCGCTGGAGTTATAAACTTGTGGCAAACTTTCCACCGAAACAGCAACTTTAAAGGCCATACTAAAGTGAGCGTAGCAGTGTATTGGCCATGTTATATTGTTGAATGTACCGAGTTCATGATACCCGTATCACGTATGTACCACTCTACTTATGTGGGTAGTCGAGCAAAATGCTCGTATAATTTTTGATACTGTTGAGTTTCTGACGAATTATGTTAAGGATTGAACTCTATTTTGAAATGTAAAAACAAAGTAATATTTATACAAAAGTTATTGTTCAACTCAAATTCTGAAACACAAACTATTGTTACGAATACGCAAATTCTGAAAATAATTATATATAGCGTTAAATTATAATGAAACAAAGAGAATAACATTAAGTATGTACTACACAAAGAGCTCAAAGAGTAATTCATTTCAACTATTTGTACTAAAATAGACTCGCACATAATGAAAATGATTTCCAATTTACAAATTACGGGAATTAATTGACGAATTTTTGGTTCAAATGCGTGTCAATAAGGTTGCTTATGCACTAGCAATGATTTCCAATTGAGCGGCTTCCTTTTAATTTCTTATCCGACCAGTTCATCAACAATTGAAATGGACCAAAGAGGTCACAATTTATGCGAGGACCAAACCACCTGAGGCCCCTAAAAGCTAGGGGTGACTAATTTATTGCAGCTTAATTTACTGTCCATGTTTTATGTAAACCCTGAGGGTCCAAAAGAATGTTCAGGCGTGATTTGCATGTGTTCGCGTCTAAGTGGCCTTTACAAGTGGACAGGGCTCACTGGTTCCTGGCGTTGATGTATCGTGGCCGAGAGTAGTGTAGCGAATTAGGAGTGTGTGTGTCGCCTTAATAGTTTTAACCCTAGCCTGCTTCGGTTTTAATGTTTTGGAGAGGTTATTTAAAGTAATTGGCTCGTTCGTTGCGTTTGGATGTAAATAATTTAGTGATATGGTAAAGAGAAGTGGCCCCTTAGAGTAATTATACTGACATTTAAATGCATTAAGATAGTAGAATAATGATTTTATTTATTATCTCGTATTGAGTATTAGTTATCAAACTTCTTCAAAATGCGTTGACCGATCTTTATGATTTTTTTACCCTCCTACCCCCTTTTTTCTCCTCTCCATTTTTTAAGTTGGGATACTAAACCGCAGAACAGAGTTTGTCCGGTCAGCAAGTGTAAGTATAAATAAAAAATACCTACCTAACAATACCAAAAAAAAAATACATTACACTACAAACTACGAGTACTATTATCTAGATATTATTGCATAAACGTATTTTTTCATATTACAGTATATAAAATTATTAGTTGGAAAATAAAATAAATATTACACCGTTCTATTTTTGAAATTTGAATAGAGTAAGGAAGTCGATAAAACAAAAGTACACAATTATTTAAGGAAAGATACAATATTATTAATACCACGACGGTAACAGACTTGCTTGATTTTCCTCCAGTCTGTTCTTGACATAAATAAATTTAGCTCAAATTCCCGCCAAATATTTTAACTTTGATAAGTGGTCGTACATTTTTGTTGGAGTTTTTAAACAACACTCGCTGCGGTAAGCTTTTGAGGGTTAATGTAAAAGAAAAAATCGTAGTCTGTACGACTCTGTATTGTGCAAGCGAAGTTAATTTATTAATTGATCTACAGACGTATTGGTACTGTGTTTTTAAATGGAGTTTTGTTTTTTCCACATTTTGGGTCATGGGGCTTTTTGGACCGGGGCTGTGGTCCCAACTTCACTACATAGTATAAAACAAAGTCGCTTTTCTGTCCCTAAGTCCCTATGTACGCTGGAATCTTTAAAACTACGCAACGGATTTTGATGCGGTTATTTTTAATAGATAGAGTGATTCAAAAGGAATAACATACATTAAATAGTGGAGAAATACTGTTACCCGAAGCCTAGGCAGGTCGCTAGTCCACCTATAAAATAAGTTGTATGTGTTGTATGTTGTTGAAGAGTGAGTAGTATTTTGTATTTTAATGCCTAGTTCCGTGTTCCGGTGTTGTTCCGTAATGTTGTATCTTTTTTCAATGTATATGTGTGTGTACATAAATAAATAATAAGATAAATATTCGCCTTTTTTACAAAATTGATTAATTGACAGATTTTACAAATTTATTTTTCAAATATGAAAAAAATAAAAAAATAAACCTGCAAAATCATTATAATTTCAGAACAAAACTTAGTAGGTATAAAACTGAAAGGTCTCTCACGTACCAAAAATAAGTTTCGACCTTTCCGACCTCACGTGAGGTCCCTCACGATCAAAAGCCAAATAACACAAGATCACTGAACAATCCACGTGGCAATTCAATTTACCAGAAATATCTCCGAGATTGGCAAGTTTAGGCTAAACGCTTCCGTGGGCCGTCACACCCTAAATTATCTCGGGCCCAAATTGGACGTCCGTTAATTATAACTTTCTAGCTGACGTGTCCAGTAAAACTGTGCACTTCAATTAAAAGTATTTGGTATTAGATAACCCCCGGTCTTGTTGTGTAATTATAAAGCGCTATGGGGTTTCACAGTGTTGCCAACTCCGGACTTCATTTTGCTACTGTATTCAGAATTAATGATGAGTATTTTATTTTGATTTTAAATCGAAGTGTATAAGGTGACTGGGGATTTTGTACCAGGGTAACATAATAGGCTGGTTCTTTTTCTGAAACAGGAAAATCATCTAATGAATTCTCTCGCTCTAGAGCAGATTGAGAGAGCGTTAAAACCACATTTACGTTTATTCAGTTGCTCTTTGAGTCGCAGAACCACGAGTAACCCTTTCGGAAGTCGACTCATAGGCCCATAGGCTTCGGCCCTGGCTGGGCCCCTACGGTTTTGCTGACATCTCTCTAAGCCGCGTGTGGAACACTACGGGACCCGAGCTCGGTCCAGATGGTTACCGGGTGGCCAGACAGCGGGCTGCCCATTGCACGTCAACCGCAAGACAATGGCAACAATGGCTGATAGCCAGGGTCGGGATGCCGGCAGCTAGGCATTTGGTTGCTTCTTTCGCTAGCATTACCGCTTCGCAGAAGGAAGCGACCACCTACCATTCCCCTTCGCTCCGGACCATAGCCTGCACCAGTGCCTGGCAAGAGAGGTCGCCGCTGCCAATTGATCTCACGAGGAATAACAGGCCGTCCGTAAGCTTGATTGCTACTCTTAGTTTTTATACTTAATTAGGGACTTGTCCCATCTTTGCAAAGATGCTAGAAATCTTTGAAATTCAAGCAACATTCAAATCTTCCTCATGAATCACACTGTCTTTTGGTAAAAACCGCATGAAAATCCATTCAGTAGTTTTCGAGTTTATTGCGAACAGATAGAGACTTTGTTTTATAATATATATGTAAGGATAAAATAAATACCAAATAGCTAGTTGATTCAAAGCAAAATAGACCCTGTAAAAAAGGCTATAAATACTAAAATGGAACAAGGCCCACATTCTACGTATTCCGCACAAGCGAACATTGGAAACGAATTTAATTTTTACTTAATGGGTAAACAGACGTTACAAAAGTACGCACAGCTAAAGGTTGTATTTTCAAATGGATGCGAAAAACCAACACTGACAAATGAGAGCTCTGATTTTACATTCACAATCCTGTTCGCATTAATTCAAAGATCGATCCAATCAATCAGTTTGTGAAAAGGCTTCCAAAAGGATTTTTTATTCCATTCATTCGAGGCTATTCAACATTTCAAGATTAAGCACTTAAAACATTAAGTACGAGTTTAAAATATGTGAGATTTTATTTAAGTGCGAACACGAACCGTAATGGTTCGCGTTTGAAATGAAAAATTAATTAGAATAGAGGTATTTTTTGTAAATTATTGAGTGTGTCATTATTTTGTACCAACTGAGATCAAAAACAAATCAATTTACAGGGCGTCTTTTTTAATGCGATTTTAATATTGTAAGGGACGTTACGTTCTGTTTACGAATTTGGTCCTAGTGAGCGGGGCGGCGTCGGTAAGCGGAGAACGGCGTCTACTGGCGTGCGCCATACATTTTCATACTTTTGATCTTACCGCTTGCCGCTCCGCGCTTAGCTACTGCTCTCAGCGGCAAGGTCGTGAACTGAGAGATTGTACAAACAAGTTACAGTGGTCTTGGACCGCAAAGGGCAACTGATGGAACACAGGGCAAAGATGAAATATTAGTGAGTTTTACTCAGTAAAAAGTCCTATATTTTGTCTCGGTCTACCCAGATTGGGTGACGTTCTTAAATGATTTATCACCTGAAAAAGGGGTTGAAAGTACTCATGAATAGGGCCAACTTCCAGTATGAGATTCTCAGTGATATCTGAAAAAAAAAACAGCATTTATCACGGATCATCGACTGAAGCAAACAGGCGCTTATCGGCTGTTTTTTTTTTCATATTTAACAATAATGAAGTCACGAAAATTAGAGACTTTTAGTTCTAATATTCATGAATAAATAAAGAAAAAAAAAATAACTTCATTATTCTTAAACTTGCCAATGGATGAAAAGTTACTCAGTATATTAAATACCCATCAAGTCCTAATTAAGACCAGTGACGTAATGAGCGCCCAAATATTTGAAAATCGAACCCTAGTCGCAATTCAAGCTGCCATTAGTAAGTAATTACTGCTTACTTTGGTAATTGCAACGACATGCGAGTGGTTGGCTGTGGTATTAGGATTTTCTGAATTGTTACTGGCTGATTAGAGTACTAAGCTATCTAAATGGCATCGAAATACATCAAAAGAACCTCATTATCTAGAAAAAAAAAAATGTGATTTGTGCATTGCATTTTGTGATTAGTCAGAATCTTTTGTTCAGTGGTTAAAAACCTGTTTTGAAGCAGACAAATGATTAATCTAGAATTTTATTCTCTATTTAAAAATAAAAGTCTATAGCATTTTTTTTTATAAAAAAACTGTTTTCATAGTTTTATAGTTTTAAGTTTAGTGGCTGTATTAATAAATTATTTTTTAATTATAATTTTATTTATTTATTCATAAATATTTAAAATATTCGCAAATTGATTTCTAGTGGATATTGTGATGTAATTGGTGTCGTTTTATATCTCAAGTCTCTGCAATGAGTGTAATCGATGAAACAGGTGATATATCGGTAAAACAGCAATAAGAATTTTATTGTAGTGTTGGTTAGTTAACCGAAGTTTGCAAAGCAGGCTAACTCGATACATTTGCCGTCAAATACTATAAACGCATTAAAATGTGTTACATTCAATGCCACTACGAAAGACAGAAGGGTCAAAAACTTATTACGAAAGAAAACATGGACGTACGATAAGGCGATAAGGTCCAAAGACTATATAGCCTTTTCTTTTGCGGTAAATAAAAAAAAAATTAATAGAATGAACATGTTAAAGAGCAAACAATTAAAAGAGCATAATCTAGAGCAATCTACTAAATGATTTTACGTCAGATTGCGAGTACATATCTTAGACTAGAAGATATAAAAAAACATCTTAAGCCCAAGTAACCGCCCACATACGCACCTAAGTAAAAAGTATAAATACGGCTTCAATTTAGGCGTAACAAATGAAAAAATGCTTTTAGCAGCGATGTTTATTACACGTGTGATTGGAAATCCGCCAGTATTTGCGGATTGATTGAAAATCAACACAAGATTGCGCGACGCGCCTTAAAATCAGAATTACATTACGTCGACATTGGTCGACTTGGATTCTGGAAAAGAAAATAAGCACAATTTATTAGAATATAGGAAAAATTTGGTGTTCAAGGAAATAGCTTTAAATTGCTTGGATTGATTTCCGCACAAAAATGACAATATTACTCGATTTTTTTTTTTATAATTGATAGGTTTGCATTTGGCTATTACACTTGATCAGAAGCGATGATGAGACCGACGATAGACCCCAAGGTTGTAGTTATCGGGAAACATAGACATTCATGGTAGGAAATTCCACTCCAAACATCAAGATTAGACTATTAACTATCTGTAATCGCAGAGTGCTAGAGTTTTTTGGCCACATAACCAGGAAAAATGGCCTCAACCTTAACCAGAAGACCGCAGCCCAAAATATAGAGAGATCCAGAACCACTCCACAATGGACATCCAATGGCACGTCATACTACATGATGGCAAAGACTGATACAGATGGCAAGTGACCATCACTAAGAGGCTGATCCAATGGGAATTTCACGACCCTCATTAATGAGGAATACAACGTGAAGAGGAGGAGGAGGAGGAGGAGGGAACATATAAGTTCCCAGTTAAATGTTTTTTAAAGGAATACGAAAGTATTATGTTAGATTCGAATTCTGTGAGCAATAATGCTGACACAACAACATAAACAATCTTTACATATTATAAAACCAAATTCCCACACCGCGTCTGTCTGTTTGTTCGCAATAACCTCAAAATAAAAAACTACTGAAAGGATTTTCATGCGGTTTCCTCCAAAATACAGTGTAATTAGTGAGGCGGTTTAAGTGTGTAATACATGCATATTATAGCAGAGAAAAGTTGAGAATTTCAAAGATTTCAAATACCTACGTGAAACTGGAGCTTGTATGTTATAAATAGATTGGCAGGGAGTGTTCATTTTAAAAAGAACTTGTTTATAAATTGCTTCAGGCTACCTTCAACCTTAGCGCCAACAATCAAAATAAAAGTAACAAAAAACACGACTAGTGCACCCTTGGAATAAAAATAAAACAAAACAGGTTTTAAGTCCAACTCCGAGTTAGCCGAAGTTCGAATGAAGAGGACTTTTTTAAAGAATCCCGTTTGTTCCTTTATATAAGAAAGTCGGGGGCAAAAAGACGAGAATTTGACATACGCGTCAGATAAAACCAATAAAGGACTTGGAGTGAATTGTTTACAGCCGATTCGGTGCTGTCCTTTTTTTTAATGGGAAATTCTTTTACCTGGCCAATGTTTTAGACAAGTTTAAGTAACAACTGCCGAGCGAACTTCAAAAGAAATGAGACAAATTAAATACTGGAACAATCTCACATAAACTGGTCTTCTTTTTTTGCTCTGGCTTGGAAGGTAAAGTTTCCATTAATTTTCTTGCCGAAAATTCTGGCTTATTTTCTTTTATTGGTGTGTCTATCTATCCGGCTCGAAGGACCATGTATGCGGCTCTGTTATATAATAGTTATCATAAGACGAGAATGCGCTAATCTCAGGAACTATTGGTCCGAATTGAATGCGTAATAGGTAAGGGTTGCGGGAATCCGATGCGGGACGCACAGGACCGTTCATTGTGGCGACACTTCAGCTGAC
Organism: Mythimna lalbum; assembly: GCA_949319445.1. Lineage (NCBI taxonomy): Eukaryota > Metazoa > Arthropoda > Insecta > Lepidoptera > Noctuidae > Mythimna > Mythimna lalbum. Next base: position 19,447,111 of record OX439350.1, on the reverse strand, counting down.
TTGGCTTCAATGATGATGATGATGATAAGCTGTATAACATCACGATATGAACAAAAGAAGCGGTACTTTCTCCCGCTTCACCCAAGAGCAGCGGTTGTCATAAGATGATTTTTGCCCACCGAAAATAAAAACCCTAGACACGAATGAAACAGTGGAGGATAGTTAGTGCATCATAAAACTGTATGTTGCTTTTTCATATACTAACTTAATCTTCCTTTACTAAGTAAAATATAGACGTAATAATATAGGGTTGCTACAAAGTTGGGGGTAGGTAAGAGCTGACAAAAGGGTCCGTCCCTCTTCATATTTACACGGTTTTAGGTTGTCTGTCAGCCCTTATCTACGAGTGTTGGTATAACTTTTCACCAGGTCAAGAGGCAGATAATATTTCAATCTTTTTTCTAAGCTAACAAAGAAACCATGTTACCTAGACTTATTTTACTCATAGGTAACAATCAGGACAAGCAAGGAGGAGACTGTGGCTAAAATATTAACATTCACGGGACCATCTCTAAGGTTAAGTAACGTTCGCCGAGGTAAATTTTTTGATGGGTGACCTTTTTAACATAAAGGAGATATCAACAACACTGTAAAAGCCCCAGCAGGACAGAAGCTTACTGGGGCCCTGGGGTCTGAAAGAGAAACCCGGGGTTCTCGAACACAAGGCAAAGAACATGGGAGTGGGTTTTAGTCAGTAAAAGTCTGACACGCTTCCCGTTCCACCCAAGAACGGGTGAAGTCATTGGATTATTTCATACCTCAAAAAAAGTTGTATCCGAATTGATTGGAAGCCGAGAACCGAAAAAGAGAAATTGATTGGCTCATAAGTAGCAATTAACATTCTACTTGACAAGTAATCTTTACCAAAATATCTACCAAAACCAGAAAACTCGGAATTCGTTGTCGATTCTACAGCCAACTAAAAAACACCGAAGTTGACCATTACTCACGGACATTCCGAAATCTTCACTTCGGATTCCGTAAATTCCGAACTGACAAAAAACTGCACAAGTTGAAATTGGATTCGGAAAAACTAATACTTTTAGAACGGCAACGTACACAAAGGGATTCTTTTCGCGGGCCGCGCATGGCTGGTACGCGTCGTACCGTGTGCGCTGACCTTAATATCTCGGCATCAAGTGTGTGTTTCTTTATGTCGCTCGTTGTTTACCAAAGTCGGCTTCACTTTGAATATGGAAGCATTTTTTCAAAGATTTTTTTTCTTTTTTGTGGTTAAAAGGTTATATGTTCTTTTTTTAAAAGTCAACTTTTTGCTGAAATAAATATAGACGTTGGTTTTTGGTCTTTTAGATACAAAAATATCTGCTGTCAGCGAAATTGACGTCCGCTAGGACCAATGCCCGCCAAGGTTGTAAGATTGTTTGAAATATTGTTATAGTGAAGGTTGCGGGAATCTGATGGATGCGGGACGAACAGGATCGTGCATTGTGGCGACACTTGAGGGAGGCTTTCTATCGGCTGAAATGGTGATGATGATGATTGTTATCGCAGCCCTGGAACGCAAAGGACAACTGAAAGAACATGGTGGGTTTTAGTCAGTCCACCTCTCGGTGGTGAGAGCGTGAGAAGTCATTTAGTGACTTCTATTAAAAAATGACTACGTTTTCTGGTCATAATACTTCCTTGTAGCCGTTAGTAGGCATAGGTACCATAATAATTCCACACAATCTTAATTAGTACTTTTTTCGGTAAGTTACTTTTATTGCTTCATAATCATTTGACCAGTTTAATTACTTGTCCTCACACACCTCAAGAGACTGGCGTGCCGAAGCCTTTGAAAGTCCGCTTCGAACCATTGTTTCGTGCCAACGAGAAAAAAACGTAACAACTTCAGAAATATAATTCATCTTGAGGTTACACCTAACGTTACGACTAGTTCGCCCTTGCGTGTGAAAAGTCAAAAAGGTGAGTTTTTTTTTTATATTAGATTAGGTCACTTGAAATAACCTCTTTGTTTCCATCTAGACACCAACTTTTATGACCACATTCCACCAAATAAAAGCCCCTTTCAGTACCCACAAACTTTTTAATAATCGTTCAGATGAGCAACTCCGTAGCAACAGTTCGGCCACAAAAAGTTGTTTGATTTGTTTTTACGGTAATGCTCATGGGAGTCGTTACTGATTTCACTTTCATAGACGTTTTTTTGGAATTGGGAAAGTTTTTTTTTATGAAACTTTAGATATTTATTTGTTCCTTTACGATTGAAATTTTAATTGTTATGGGGTTTTGAATGGATCTCCTGATATTGCTTATTAACTCAGTTTTAAATGTACCTACAATATTTAAGAGAAATCACAGATTTTTAATCTAATATCCTGGTAATACCAAATTAGAGAAAAACAGAACATTCGTATTACATAATAGGTAATCAAAAAATGGCACGCTTGGTTTTCATACAGATCATGATACTTGCGTTATCTATGTCTATCTATATCTGTAAGAGAAATCCTAGCCAACCTTGTCTTTGTATTTCATAAAAGTTTCTTGTACTCAGTAGCAGAAAAAAAAGCTTGAGTGATGTGTAACATAAGCACAGGTGTTACGTCACGAAGCACCAACGGCATACTCACACAATGTGTCAATTTAAAAGACGCACTCGCTCTCCATCGTACACATACTGGCCCATCTTCCCCGTACGTCTATACTAAAAGATTTCTGCTGTCTATAAGCCGTTTCATCTTTCCCTTTTTGAGAGAACAAGAAAAGTTCACCAACTCCTTTAATACTGGCAATGTGTTTTGTCGCGGCGAACGCCCATTGTTGCTTTGAAACTTTTTTCTTTTTTTTTACCTTTTTTTCTTTAATTTTATTTCGGCCTCGCTGTGTTATCTGCCCTTGGAGTTTACACGCGACGACTGGTAATCGTAGCCGTGTTGAATAAGTTTATTGGCGCTAAATTCAAAATGTTGTGCGGACATAAAATGTTAATAGTTTTGATACTATATTTAGTTGGATTTACACGTGTTGTGGAACTGTTTTTAGGCTTTTAGTCTAATTTCAGAATTAGGTAATTGATGTAGACATGACACACTTTTGTTTCTAGATTTTACTTTGAAAACGATTACAGGTACACTAAAAGCGTATGTGTCAACATAAACAGTCTATATAAAAAAAGCGTTTACAATTCCACATTGATTTATTGAAAAGTTCTACGTTATTTCAAACTCAAAGTAAAAAGCAATCGTAAACTTTAAACGCATCTAAAGTCGTGTCGCAGTCGTATCGCACAATCAAAGTGAGACGTCAAGAACACTCACTTTTGAAAATGAATTAGGGCCGCTGATTTCGTTATTTTTATTCAGTGCCCCAAGTTTCTATTGCTTTTGTTTTGTGTCCAAGTTAACAGTCTTTTGTAAGTTAAGTTAGCCCACAGTTGAGATAATGTTCGCCGAATGAAGCACCATTTTATTAAGAGATTTCTATCTAGCAGATTCATTTGAATACTTTTTTTCTTGTTATCAGTAAAGCCTCTGTTTTGATAAATAGTAACGTGCAAAGCAACTGTGAAAGTTTTATTAGTTGTGTGAGTAATGTTTTCGTTCTTTTACGTAATGAAGTCTTTTGAGTTGATGTTTATTTATTTATCTGTCTCGGTTATTTATTGTTTACAGTTTGCGAGTGTTAAGATTGTTGCGAGTGTTGCTTTAGCTAAGATTACCGAATTCGTCCTGTACAAAATGAGCGTAATAAAACTTTGATTTTCACGCAAAGTGATTGCTGGATACCTAAATGCGTATTTATTCATATCGTCCTAACTGCTACTTAATGTAAAAATAAACAGAAAAAGTTTTTTTTTTATTAGAAAACAAACTGTATATCGTTGAGATTATGAAAAATGTAGTAATGAATTTACATCTGAACGCCTTACTGACACTTCGCGAAATCCAAGGACTTATTTTTATCTTGGACGGAAAATAACCATTGCCATGCAGCGTGGTAATGCCGCCAATCTGTTGGGTACATTACTATTCAATATCGATGCGGATGAGTTTTTTGACATCATATTTTAAATTAGTTTTAGTTAGTTTAAATTAGATACGGGTTTTTATTATTCCTTTGTTTTAGAGTCTATATTACTGTGCAGTTAGTTCAGATTTTGAATTAACTAATTTGAACAGAATTGGTAGAGCTGATGAATGAATTGTACGATATTAACTTCAAGCTCCTTATGTATCAAAATATATCAATAATAGAGTATATTTATTATGAAATTAATACCCGAATTACAATAGGTAAGTACACCAGTCAATCCTTAATCAGTCTAAGCGAAAGGACGCAGACATCTTACGCACAGAATAATCAACGAAAAAAAAGGGAATCCTTCCAGACGGATTTAAAAAGAAAAAATCTTTAAACCTGAAGCAAGTGACTCGTTAGACGAATGGTCTGAACCCGTGTGTCGAACGCAGGATGCTACCTCCCCCTCCCTAAGGATCCTCCCTGTTGACCTCTCTCGTAGTACAGGAAGGAACCAGAAGGTATAGCCCTGAACTTAGTATGATAGATAAAAAATACAGTGGAATATTTAAAAAAAAACAAATGACACTAATATTATAAAGATCATACTAAAATACATATTTACTAAGTTTATCTAGAACTCGACTGATACCCCATGCCTTGCACTTAAAACTATTGGTCCCGGTTGTTATTCGTAGACCTTTGATAGTTGATATTGATACAGGTAGTCAGATGCCAGAAAGTCTGACCACCGTTATGGACGTCTGATAGACAGTCGCTAGTTGCTCCAGGTAATACACGGGTATTCATCCGTATCCAGTTATGACTGGGAAAAGGCTAGGGAAATAATGTCTTTTACTATAGAGCTCGTAGTCTCGTGAGATTATTTGACTCGTTTGGACCTTCTGAATCTTTCCTGTTTACCGGACCTGTCGAACACAGCCGATGCCTTCGTTAAAATTGCGATAAGGACTTCGATACGTTACGGTCTAAGAGCCGGTGTGATCTTTATGATTGTTCGACGATTTTCACCACATATTTTTTTTTTTATGAAGAAGATATTGTGACCCACCTGTCAATAAGATTTTGAACGAGAACTTGTGAGGGGTCAACGAAGAAAGAGAATATTTTTTGTGTTTGCATGTTTACGTTAAAAATGTCATAGTGCGAAAACTGATTGCGATCAGCACATTTTAACTGTGTGTACAAAAGCTGGTTGTGTCAATATTTCACAGTAACGATGACATTGACAGCCCATGAACGTAATTTTGTTGATAAAATTGTCTCTTTTAAACCTAAAATTAAAATATCCGAAATTGATGCTCACATGTCCGTGGTCCTTTTATAACTCTGCGTACAGTCAAGATTACCATAACAATTCAGGTGTGTTGCCATAACCTAAGGAGCACGTCTTGATTGCATAAAGCCAACGGTCGAGGCAATTGTGAGCATAGCCTTTGGCAAGTACCATGTCAATCGGAAGCCTGAGGCCTCAAGCCATCGCTCCAATAAAGACATGAGTCCCACTTACGTGTGTACAATGGAGCAAGTAAACACAATATGCTGGATAACGGGAGAATTCCATAAAATGTCTTTGTCAATGTAAACAAACGTTGTACTAAAGTAAAGTTGTGGCAGTTTTCAACAACAACGCAATGTACTATCGCTTTGAGCTATCTTTTGTTTTTACTGGTTCCTTTTGTTTCAAGAAATTGTGTTGTTTTTCTTATGTGAGGTTCTGCGATTGATGTTGATTGAATAAACGTTTTGATGCCCTGGTTTTCTTCATGTAGTATGTCATTTACATAGTTAAGTTGCGTAAATAATTGTATGTAGTACTAGCTTGTGTCAGTGGCTTTGCTTGCGTCTCTATGTAACCCTGTCATAAAGTAGCATTCTATTGGTGAACATTTTTCTGCGATTATTCGTTACAAACAAAAAATAGAATCGTACAAATCTTTCCTTTTACAATATTAGAATAGATTAACAGCAATAAAAATGAAGAAAATAAAAGCAAAACACTTTCAGTGTAAGTAAATTCTAAAATGTTTGAATCAGTAGACTTCAGAGAACTGTGAAATGGACATCATTTCATCACAAAATCGAATTTCCAAGCCCCTTGAAAGACGATCGATCGACGAAATCCCCGTCTTATCTACTTGCTTATTCAATCCTTTTATTATCCAAAAACATCATTATACAAATTCAAATTCCGAATGTAACCCTCTCAATTTGCGGAGGTAGGGTGACTAGAGGGTACGTTCTGAAACTTCTCTTATTTAATAAGAAAGGTATTTTAAAATAAATAGAATGTTAGGATTTTGGCAGTGTATTTGAAGAGCCTGTGTCTATTTTGGAGCATGAAAAGATTTAGATCGACCTACTTCTTCTATTTTAAATCTGAAGATCCAGGGTTGCCAATATTAATCAACACAAAAGAAATAATAATGATATTTTCTAACTCATAGACATAAGTCTTTTACAGAACAAATTAATCACAACTTGTCTCCATCACAACATTCAGAGCAAAACAAAATCATACTAATTACCCTTGCTTGCCAACCCTACGTCCAAAATAGAGACACCCGTACATTTATTTCAGTCAATAATCAGGGGAACCGAAGCAGTAATAGCTTCAGGGCTGTCACCAGCATGCGAGTCAATAGAAATCCTCATATCGGCCAACTTTCGATTCTTCGACGAAACAAAATGAGCGAAGTTGTAACGTAAAAGAAATTGGATTTTCGTATTGAATTGACAGAGGGGTCGGGAGGTGCGGTGAGGGATGGAGGGGGGGGGCAGTAGAGGGAGGCAAGTAAATACAGGTGAAAGTACGTGGTACGTGTCAATACGATCTGTCAAAGATCGCGACGTCAGACTTCGTATTGCAGTTTGATTGGGCTGAAGTCAATTATTATTGTTGGCCTTGTATTGATGTGTGTAACTGCAAGTGAGATGTGGAGGGTTGGCAGATTTTGTATCATTATTTTTTTTTTTCAAAAATGGCAACATATTTTTTTCTTCCTTACTTCTTTTTTTGAGGTGGGAACTCATCAAATAACTTCTTGGAAAGAGTGAGAAGGAAGGTGTCAAGTTTTTAGGAACTCATCTTTGCCTTCCAGGGGCGGCAACGCAGGGTCATTTCGAACAGACCCGTAACCTTAGCAAGCAGCGGCCTTACTGGGCGCCTTTAGTTTTACTAACATCTCTCCCAGACTTCTCTGAAGCAAGAAAATTATGAACCTTATAAATATAAGATCTGTGATTATTATTATAATATATCTGGCGGTTTTTTTTTAGTGGGTAAAAATCATCCAAAGGGTTTTTTAGTTAGTAAGAGTCTGATACTATCTATCAGACTCTTACTGACTAAAAAACCCACCCCATTCCTGCTTGCCTTTCATATCGGGGCCTAACTTTTCTTTCGGATCAAACCCTGATAGCCCCAATAGGCTTCGACCCAGCTGGGCCAACTCCTTGAGGGGCGCGGGAACAGTGCGCGCCGTCGACGACTTGGGGTCCGGACAGTTATCGGACGGTCGGACAGCGAGCTACTCATTGCTCGCCGTCCGCAATTCCTATAAGCGGTCACGCCGGAATCTTTCGGACCTATCGACCATGGTTTGTGAGCAATGTGCCCTGCCCACTGCTACTGTTCAGCGATCCTTCAGGCTATCCACACCGAGCGTATCTATAGCCCCTTTTACTACAAGCGAAATTATTGCAAGCGTAAAATATATTCGCACAGACTTTAATCAAAGTAACAACGAACGCTCAGAAAAGCAGAAATAAACTATCTTTCTCAGCAAGAAGACATTTACATATAAATTCAAAAGACAATTCATTTCGAGTCGGAATCGAACTGGTTCCCCCGTGGAATGAGTTCTTGCGAAGTTTCCGCGCTGCAAGTACTTAATGTCTAATTAATAAATTGAGCAAGTTTTAATTACAAGATGTTTGAAGATATTGTATGAGGGATTGAGGAAGTGTGTGAAATTGAAACGTTTATGATTAAAGATCAAAACGACCTTTTTTTTTTTGGTGGGATAATCACTCAATGACATCCCCCGCTATCGGCCGGAGTGGGAGATAGTATCAGTATTTTCGGACTAAAAACTCGAGTTTTCCTTTTAGAAGCAAACCCTAGGCCCCAGCAGGCTTCAACCCTGCTGGGCCTCTACGGTTTGCTGACAACTCTTTGAGGCACGCGTGGACGCGCCATTGACGTCTTGGGCTCGGTTCGGACGGTTATCGGACGGTCGGACGTCGAGCTACCCATTGCTCGCCAGCCCGCGCCTTCGATGGCCGGAAATCTATTTACGTTCCAGGGCCACTTTCAAATGTTCCCGTAATCTAAAGTTAGGTTAGTTGAAATGACCATACTCAAAATGAATCGATGGAATTGAACATTCACTTAATTTCATGCATTCCCATGATTCATTCCAATAAACGTAAGGTCACAGACGCCCTTATGCTCTGCAACAATTTCAAAAAAGGATCACCAATGGAGCGAATCCTTCGCCTCTAAATTAGTATCAAGAATAGACTCGTATGCAGCAAGGCTCAATTCCGTATAATTTCGGGCCCGTTTTATCGACCTCTCCTATCCTTAAATCCGTAGGGACAAAGCATTTCCGTTAGGAGCCCAGACGGTGAACTTCCGAAGGCACACTATCGCCCTCTATCTGGCCTTATCACGACCTTACGATCTTTTGTATGACGGGTTATCTAGTTTCATATGACGATCTATTCATTTTGATAACATCGCTCTTTGTATGGCTTCGTTTTGCAATGTGGTGAGATGGATTTAGATTGGTGGAATGTGGCGAATAAATAAAATTATGTGGTGTTGGAGGAATCCACGTTTTATAATGAACTTATAGCTCCTCTATTTCGTCTTCTATTCCTCGGGTTTTGAGAATGTTTATAAAAGTTACCATGGCTTTGGAATGCATAAGTAAGTGAAGGGATACAGGATTTTATTCGGTATAAGTCTGACATACAGAACGGGAGAAATTATTTACTGATTTCCCACATTAGTAAGAAAAAATCAATTTTTCGAAATAATACTAAAAACTAATGAAATTACAGTTTGGAAACAAAACAATAAGAAATTTAAAAAAAAATTAAGTAATACTTTGAACATTCAAAAATTGTTTTGAAATTTTACAAATTGTTCAAAAATTGTTGAGAAATAAATCTTTTAAAAATAAAAATACATTACACCTCTAATGGTATTTTGTACCCGACACCATTATTTTAAATTCACTGTCTCAATCAGATTTAAGTCTAGTCCAGTTCACCCCTAATTTGAACCCCATTGGGGCTATAAATCTTTGTGGTCACGAAAAAAAACACGCTAGAATAGATTATGTGATCAAAATAAAACACCTTCCTTACAAAACACACGCTGTTTGTATCTACAGCGTGAATTAAAAAAAAAAAAATGATTATGTTATTATAATAAATGCCTTTTTGGACTAATAAACCCTAACTATATTGAACATACCTGAAGAATAGAAATTAATCTCGCTTTTAATAAGAATTCTGAAAATTCTGGCTGAAGGATCTTTTTTTAGTCATTTTGTTAAGGTCACTTGTAAGGTCATTTGTAAGGCTTAACAAGTTAGACTTGTTAAGCAGACGATGACTTCATAGGTTCATCATCACCATCGTTTCCCGAAAGACGTCTAATATTAGACATAAATAGGCCTCCCCCAGGTGCTGTCGCAACTAACGGTCCATGATATTACCGCAACTCTTATCAGGCGTTGGTCTGTCTTCTTGGAGACTTTCTAACGCCTTCTCTTACGTGTTTACTATTTCAGAACCTTTCCATCGACCATCTGTTATGCGAGCAATGTGTTCTGCCCGCTGCCACCGTTTGGCAATTCTTCAGGCTATGTCAGTAATCTTGGTTCTCCTGCGGATATCTTCTTGAGGCGATCACACAAGTAAACTCCGATCGTAATCAATTCTATTGCTCTATGACTGAACTCAAAAAAAGAAAAACGTCACACATAAAAAAATATCATCTTCTAAATATCCCATCTGTTTTAGATTTAACAGACAAATAAAATCATCTGCCATTAAGTAACTCGTAACATACATTATCTCAATTACATTCCAAACGACTTTTTACAACAGTATGGGATTAGGTATCAGTCCAGTACACTAACGACTCGAACCCTTGCATTTACCAATTTACACCCCCGATTTGAACCCCGCCGGGGCTATAAATCCTGGTGTCCGACGAACCACTTCCGTTTCGTACCTGCTTTCGGGTTAAACAGGGGGTTCTAATCGTCGAACGAAAATATTGCCGTATCACAACTTCTCTTGGTAATCATGAGATTTTTTTAACAAGCAAGTTGGTGGTAATTTATTGGTGATTGTCACGCGTATGCGATGTTAACTCTCTATTTGTAATCCTTGGGGGGCAAGTTGGTACAAGTGTTAACATTGGCTACGTAATTGCTGGATCGAACGTGTCTGCGTAAATGTTAGTTGGTTTTAATTTTATTTTTGCTTTTGGAATTAGGAAATCGTGGGTTTGATTCCCACCCAGGAAAAATGGTTATGTGATGAGCATAATCATTTTGTTCTGTGTCTGGGTGTAATTTATCCATAATATGTATGTATTGAAAAAAATATAAGTATGTTTATCAGTTGTCTAGTACCCATAACACAAGCTCTGCTTAGCTTGGGACTAGACGACGTTGTGTGATAGTTGTTGAATATTGTTATATTATCATGAGATTTTTTCAACAAGCAAGTTGGTGGTAATTTATTGGTAATTGTCACGCGTATGCGATGTTAACTCTCAATTTGTAATCCTTGGGGGCAAGTTGGTACAAGTGTTAACATTGGCTACGTAATTGCTGGATCGAACGTGTCTGCGTAAATGTTAGTTTGTTCTAGTTTTATTTTTGCTTTTAGAATTAGGAGTCATTTATGAACCTGGACTGAAGCTCTGGACTATTTTGCATCTTTGTGTAGAATTAAGCTTTTATTTTTCAGGTACTTTATAGGCTGGGGCCAGGGTCATCCTCTGGGGCCAGGGTTATCCGAAAGGGAAGCCTGGTCCCGATACGAAAGGAAAGAAGAAATAGGAGTGGGTTTTTAGTCAGTAAAAGTCTGACATTATCTCTCGCTCCGCCTAAGAGTGGGGATGTCATTGGATGATTTCCCACCGCGAAAAAAAGTTTCTTTATAGGGAAAGTCTCTGAAAAAATTCTATTCCTATAATTTCTATCTTCTAAATATATAAAAATCTCATATCACGGTATTTGTGGTCACACTCCTCCGAAACGGCTCCGACTGATTTTAATTATTGTTTTTTGCCCTACCACTCCCGCCCCCTATTTTTTAATCGCAATTTTAGGGGTTTTATTTCGATTTACACTTACTTATGATTTGCCGGTTCTACTAGTCATATAGTAAAGTTTTAATTTTTTTTATAGAAAATGAAAAAAAAAATACATTTAAAAATCGCTCCAATGCAAAAGAGGAGTTCAATGACATTTACAGAAGAATGATATCTATGTATAAAAATAGGTGTATTAGCACAGGGCCATTCACAAATATTAATTTAACGATCTTCAAAACAGGGGTTTACAGCACAAATTTCCCAAATAAACGTCTGTTTTACGTCTATAGACTGTAATTATAGTAATTGTAATATAAATAACAGATACAATATACGTCTTTCCAATGAAATTTTGATTGGTAGCTTCCATAGTGACAATTATTTTGGTTTGTATAAAGAAAATTTCCTTTCATGGAAAATTCTGTTTCATTTCATTTGGGAAAGGGGCTATTTATTTCAGTGAATATTCTATTTTCTGTGCTAACATACAAAATTAGATGAACAGAATCTATTTAACACCTTAATTAGAAGCTCAATTAAAAAAAGAAGGCTTGACTCACTCATCAACGCTCAGCCTAAGCCCTCGGACCTAGAAATCCGATTTTTACGATGGACGGGGAAAAAACAGATTTTTCAAAATTTAACTCTTAAAAGCGTGAAAGAAGGGCTCAAAGCTTTGTATGCCAGCGAAACTGGCAACAGCTAGATTTCTACATACACTTACAATATACTATTACTATTTGTTACCCACCTGTTTCATAGATTCTGTCTCTCTCAATTGCCCCAGAAGAATGGTATTTTAAATATTAGATGTTATTGACAACACCACAGTTTAATGTTTGTGATAATTATTATTTCATTACTAATACTCTGAAAGTAGGTCTGAAGTTGCCTGAGGAGCGGGCTGAAAAGTATCACACTTTTCATCCCTAGGGAGTTTTACTTTCAGCTAACAGCTGTCAAAAAAAAAAAAAAAAAACTAGGTCTATCTTCTTGTATTCGTAATGAAAAGCACAGTGCTTACCTCGGGGTTAAAGTTACTTATTTAGTCCCTCGAATTAGCGACCTCGCTGCGCTCGACCGCCAACTCCTTCTCGGGACGAAATAAGTAACTTTTACCCCTAGTGTAACAATGTACTATTTGTCATCGTTCTCACTTTTTACGCATCAGTTACATATTACAGTATAATAATACTTTTATGTATTTTTATTACTTGTACTAGTAAATTTTAAGCTGTATGTTGTAAAGAGCAACCCGGACAAACTTAGACACAGAGAAAGATTGCTCATAAACAAAACTCATTGCATCGTTTATTTCAAACAACTCTAGGGAATACTTCTACTCATGAATTGGCCTCAATCTACACTGTATAGCAATTTTAAGAGCACAACACATACATACCTATAGTAATACCCTATTAATTTGATTTCTCTAACTAACAAGGGTAGATACCCTCTGTTTATCGTTCACCCCCTAAGTAATATGCAGTTTTTTTCCATTTACGTGCAACGGACAGTTATTAGTGAGAAAGATTGTTTGTTTAAATGAATGTAAAGTTATACCTGTTGGTAATGAAGGGTTGGTACTAATTGGATGCCGAGGTTTGAGAAGGAATCCTTACCTGAAACAAATAGGAAACAAAGTATTAGTATCGTTTGTTTGTTTTCGTACAAGAATAGTTTCCATACACAGTTTTAGTTTGGAACGGATTTGATTTCACAATTTTGATCGTTGGGCTGTGTTTATTCTGATCTAGTGACCCGATTTAGTTTTTTATAGGCTTAAATTATACACACAAAGTGTATATTGTATTGATTATTATCATTGAGGCCATTTTAAATTTTTATTTATTGACTTATTAATTCATGAATCCCCAAGCGACCACCGGTGGCCGCGCATCTATTGTCTTACTATTGTGTCTCTAATTGACGGTATCTGAAGGGTTAAATTATTGACAATTGTAATTTATATTGTAAATGTTGTAAAAATGCTATTTGATTTGATTTGTTTTTTAATTTATAGACTTATAGCTTATTTCAGGCATTAAATAACCCATATTAATATTATTAACATACACACACATTACATTTATTGATATATTTTATTTATATATTTTGAAACGTCTGAACTAACGTAGAAGTAAGTTAAAATATATTAAATTATTATAAATCTAGTAAGAACTGCATCAAAATCCGTTACGTAGAAGGTGATAAGGAGTAAACAAACAGACGCTGACATTTTGTTTTATACCATGTAAAAAAAGATGAATACTCATGAGTATTCTACATCAACAAGCAGTTTACCGTTCATGTTTTAGGCCCTATTATTTCTAATATAAAAAAAACAATCGACGCATTAAAAGAGAAGACACTAAACAGAGTTTTCTTCCTTACCATTTCCCTATTAATAAGGCCATTGAACTATAGATTAAATAATTTCGACCCTCAGTGCGCCCCTATTTTGATTGACGATGCGGTTGATTGAAAAAATGAAACCCACGCACTCCGAAATTGATCCCCAGCTATGCTTAACGCTTAGGGTGGACGTGATTTAAAAAAATAAGTTTAGGCAAAGGCAGGAAGTAATATTAAAAAGTAAATAGCAATCAGGAACAGAGCGCGCGGCCCTACATTGTAAAGGATTTCTTTAGACCGAATAAGAGTCTAAATGTGGAAAAAGGAGTCTCCACTATAAGCTAAAAGTTTTTGGTGATTTTTTTAATGATGATCTGTGTAGGTATACCTATTATTCGCTTAAAGCCTCAAGCGAAGGATAGCCAGCGTTTCGGTGTTTTACAGGATGCAATTAGTAGACTGGGCGCAGGAATTATATGACTTGATTCCACCATCTCATTTCTACCATCGGACCAACCAACAAACGGCGAGTATCCACCCTTACTTTGTTGAAACAACTACGGACCGGACCTCACTGGTGTCCCGGTGAAATAAATCCCTAAGCTACCAAACTAGACACCAAAGTCGCCACACGTCTGAGCTGGTCGCGCCACCAAATTGGTTGCGCAAGCAAACTGACACCAGGTGAGTAACTCTCTTTAGAACTATATTATAAATTTTGTTGTTTTTTGATGTTATTATATTGTAAAAAAGTATCTGCATGAAAATAATGCTTGCGCGATGTAGGATTTACAGCGTCATCTATTGGTTTTAAATGTAACTTTCAACTAAGTAGTTAACGAATGGGAACATAGATGTCACTACGGGTTTTTATTTGCTTATACCTTACTGCTTTAGCGGTCATAAGAACGCTTGTGTTTATTAAAAATCTAAAGAGTTCGTATAGTATGTTGCCAATAAGAAAATGTTCTATCTCGCCGGTATGACTACAATGAGAATATTGGAATACTTTTATAACGTAATAAAGGCTGTATTTGATCAATTTGCGTCTATAAACCTTTTATCTAAAATGTTTCTGTAAAAATAATTGGTTTTACGTTTAAGTGCTCTTTTATTATTATTGATAGGTTTAAACTTGAACACTATCTCACCTATATAGTATGCAATGGTGTGATCGACGATGGAGCGTGCATGCCTAGAAGTAACCTATTGACTCTTGACTTAAAAACTCTTAGGATGTAGCTAATTTCATTCCTTAGCAATATGCTTATATACCCCGTTAAACTTAAGCATATAAAAGCCATCGATATGAATAAAAAGTTCATATTTAAAGTGTTCAAGTTGCATTAAATTACGATACCATCATAAAATATAATTATTTATTTATTAATAATTTTTATGATGGTATCGTAATATAAATCGATATAAATCTTTATGCATACAAAACTGTACAAAGACTGTAAAATTTATAAAAAATCTTAACTGATATACTTACTTAAATATAAAAACGTAAATTTAAAAACGTTAAAATTAAATCAATTTATGCTACGGTGCTCTGCACTTGCGATACATATCGCGTGTTGTCCTTGGTATAATATTTAGGTCATGAAAATTATTCATGATGCCGATTAACTATTAAAGAAAATTCGGTAATGCCTTGCTGGTCAGGGCTGTGGGATGGTTTGATAGAGTCACCGCACCAAGGATCACGATATTCCTTTCAGGAAATCTCCGTAGCCCATGGGGACATTGCTCCTGCTGGGCTCCACGGTTTTGCTGTCATCTATTTGAGGCGGTCGTGGAACACTACGCGTAGTCGACGACTCGTGCTTAGTTTATACTGGATGGTCAGACGGCGAGCTGCACGTTGCTCGTCGTCCGAAAGAATTTTTTCTTTTTTATGTTATTGATTATCTTTTTTATAATTTTACTAACAAAATTCACTCCTATGTTCGTTCTTTGCCATCCCGGAACGCAAAGCGTTTAAAAACTAGTTTTTTAAAACTTTAATTTTTTATATAGCGTTCCTCAACCCCAGGCCTGTCAGAAGTGAACCCATGGCCATAATAGACCTCAGCCTTGCTAGGCCTCTATTGCTGACATCTCTATGACTTTCAAATATAAAGCTTGCTCAATCAAAACAGTTTATATTAGCAAACGACAAATATTCCGAATATCCTCTTCATATAATCCATACGAGTTGATCTGATTTACCGAAAACCACTCAACCAACTTATTTATCTACCAAATTCTATACACAAACTGTTCGCATGTTAGTCAACAATGCTCTAGCACTACCTACCTTAATAAAACAATCAAATTGATTCGATTGTCACTCACAAATTCAACAGTCGTTCATTAACGGGTCTGTTGATCCATCGATCGGGTTGTTTAAGGCGTATAGTCCCATGAATCTGGCCGGAATTAAATGCACACATACTCGTACCCCAACTTTGCAGCTTTGCCTGCAGAGAGCTGCAGACTTTTAAAACCATTTTCTATGCGAAATATTGATTGATTTAGATATGTTCTGTATATTCTGAAGAACACTTAATCAGCTATTTTTTGTGTAAACATATTTCTAAAGATCAAAGTCATTTGGAAGGAGGAGGGAGAACAAGCGAAAAAAATATCATGTTGTTAATTTTTTTTTACAGTATTAAGTAGTAGTCATACGAAAAAATCATATGTTGATAATGTTGAACATGAATCTATAATAAACATATTTTTTTCAAACCTATTGACCAACTGATATTTTGACAATTCAAAAATGCCTGTAATTTTTAATTTTTGACATTTTATTAGAGAGACCCGTGCTCAGCAGTGGAATTATAGGTAGCCTATGTGTTATTCCAGTGTCTCTTCTAGCTACCTACCAAATTTGATCTAAATCCGTTCAGTAGTTTATGCGTGAAAGTGTAACAGACAGACAGACAGACAGACAGACAGACAGACAGACAGACAGACAGACAGACAGAGTTA
This sequence comes from Mythimna lalbum, assembly GCA_949319445.1. Lineage (NCBI taxonomy): Eukaryota > Metazoa > Arthropoda > Insecta > Lepidoptera > Noctuidae > Mythimna > Mythimna lalbum. The sequence continues at coordinate 19,430,424 of OX439350.1, read as the reverse complement.
CTTTCGCATTTATAATATTAGTAGGGATAGTAGGGATTGTATTTTATTGTTTTTAAAATTTTTGACTTTTAATAGGTATTGCTATGATTTTTAATTTTATTGTGTGTAAAATTTGTTAAACTTTTATAGTTACCTGAAATGAATGAATAAATGAATTGAATTGATTGGTCTATTTGAAATAAAGTTTTCTGAGACTTACGATGTACTGTTTTATGGCACACGCTCGGGCGCTAGGACCTTAAATACGGATTTGATGTGCAAACGACAAGGTCCCATGCAATTATCTAATTACTCGCAGCTCTCGAATGTAGAAGCCAGCATTCTCAAACATGTAGGAGGCGCCAGGATTCTCAAACAGTGGTGAAGGTACCACTAGGATTACGTTGTTTGCGTAAATTGTTGGAGTTCAAGATTTCTCTTGTTTACTTTCATACTGTGACAGTGTTGTTATGCTAATTTTCGTTTGTGTTTTGTTACTGTTTCGAATTTGAGTGGGGTTTTTTGATATCTATAAGATTATGGTGCAGTTGGTTTCGGTGAAAAGGGTTTTCTACTGACAGTGTTACAGTAAATCGAGGCGTTAGTTTCTGCGAATCCTAAATTTTCCTTACGCTTTTATGTGTTCCGGAATATTTTTATCAGGCTTGAAAGGGGAACAGAATCGTTTAAATATAGACCCTTTGTTGAATTTCCTTAGTCAACGTGACTATGGTAGGCAATTTTTCGTTTTGTCGGTTATTTTGGGTTTAATCAGTTTATTTAGCTTGTCCTGTTTGTTGTGGATTTTTGTTTGTTTAAGTTTTTAGTCAAAATACCACCGAAATTGTTTTCCCGCAATTGTTTTTTGGTTTCCGTGGTGGTGGTTTGGTGTTTTTGTTGAAATTCTGCTCTCTTCTAGGGTTTAATTTTTTTGTCTAATCAATGCCCTAGATTGATGAGGAGAGTGTTGTGATGACTAATAGTTACTTAAAACCTATCGAATTATATTTTAGCGTTGTACAGTAAGTTGTTATGTCGCTAAACTGAAAATTTTCGTGATTTCATTCGGGAATTCAACTTGTTTCTTTGGTAAGTTTGTATGAAAACCTCAGCGTGTGAGTCCGACTCGCACTTAGCCAGGTTTTTTTTATGCGTCACCTTTATATGGGTATCAATTAAAAGTTTTTTTTTTTAGTATTAGGACAAAATAAACAACAGCACAATATATCTAATATAGCGGCGGTAATTTTAAAAAAGATATGGTTTTAAAAATGTGTTTTTTAATATTGTCTTGTCACATTTATGCCTTTCTGCTGTGTCACAAAATATTCTTGTATTCCTGAAGATGAAAGACGCTAGATGAATTGTTAGTTTTTCCCGCAATGTACATTACGTATAGTTAATAACACGTAAAACAATACTGAGCTAACATTTATAATATTTTCAGTTGTCTGTCTGTTACGTTTATTGCGAACACGAGTTATTTGGTGATGAATTGTGATAGATGGCGATGTCGGCTAAATGTTTTGCGTCTGTTATTAATTTACGAAACGAAATAATAAATATTGTTAATTATTTTTTGTTACATAACATGGATGAAATGCGAGAGTAATGTACTATGTTTAACGTGTGAAACAGTGTACAGAGACGGGTGGTTGTGTTGGCTGTTACACCTGGTGTATTTAAATCTTTAGATAAATTGCTGCGAGTACGTTTAGCTAAGAAAGTTTTTGAATGTTGTAAGTTTGCGGCTAGAAGAAGAGAAACATTTGAATGCGTCTCGCATCTAACCAACAAAAAAAAAAAAAATGTTAACTTCCTTTTTGTTCCGCACTACGAATTACTCTGTATTGTAGGTCTCACCTGCCCCCCTAGCCAAGTTACAACCATTTCGCTTGCGTCGAACGTTTCGACGTTCGCGAAACGGTTGTAACTTGGCTTGGCTTGGTTCGTTATCCAGACCCGGAACATATCGTTACCGCAAATAAATATTTATTTGATACTGAGCTGCAAATTGCAAAACACTCTGGAAAACTGTGAATTTTGCAGACTGTTCTTTTATTTTATTTACTAAAAAAACGATGCCTCACAACAGAAATTACTACTGTGTCATGTGGATGCATTCACAAACTCGTAAACTCACATACACAAGCACGCTATGGGTTGTGCAAAACAGAACTCCGGTGTCCTGGAACGAAGGAGAAGTCATTGGATGAAGAAATGCCTACCTATATAGTTTATTTAGTCTCCGTGAGTATGACCGTGGCATCACGGCGGGCCCTAACAGAATACTAGCGCTGCGTTATTTATCTTTATAGATATCGCAGCATATGCTGAGTTAGGTGCCTTTTTGACCTTGCACAAATTGTTCTGTATTTATCGTATTTCTACTGTTTTTTTTAATTTGTGTGAGGTTCAAATAAACGTTTTTCTTTCTTTCATTCTAAATAAATAAAATAGCCATTTATTTCCAAACTTTAGGGTGATACTTTTTTTTTTTTGTGTGGCTGTAATACTTTGGATATTGATTGGACGATTATACACCTAAAAAAAACATACGCAAGACACATTCACCTCAAAGTGGTGGTTAAAAGACGTCTTGTTCGTGTAGCCACCTTCTCTTGCAGACACATTCATCTACTTATCTCCCTCAACGAAAACTCCGGATTATCCTTCAAATTTGTCATGAAAATTAACATATTTTCAGCAAATTCGCAAACGCAGGTGTTATAGTAACAACTTATACCGGATCGGGGGAAATAGGGGTGTTTGGATACCGTACCTGTATCCCATAGGGGCAAGGCGGGGTAATTGCATAATATTAACATTTATAACTTCTGGCGTATTGTATACGAGACCGTTATTATACGGAAAGCTTTATTGCTTGGCTATAGAAGTTATGTGGGGGACGACGGGAAAATTAGACCGTTCCTGAATATTTCATTTTTTTTTCTTGAAGACAGGGGTTCGGGAAGGTGTGGTTAATATTTTGGATAAATATTAGCTTTATATTGTACATACATCAATTAAATTTACATTGTTTTTTATTTTATTTTTAGCCTGTTTTAAAAATAAATCGTGATTTAAATTTTTTGTACAAGAATATCAAAGAAATACTAACTATGATATACTAATAATAAGTATGTATTAAACAAACTAGCTGCTACGACTTTACTCTCGTGAAAGTAGAAAATGGTCCCAAAGGAACATATTCCAAGGATAGGAGATATCCGTATCCTATGTGCTATTTTCCTTAGAACCTTGTCAGGACAAGGTCTATCCAAAAATCTATCCTTATCCATTCAGCCGTTTGAGTGTAAAGTAGTAACAAACATACACCCACACAAATACAAACCTCAAAATAAAAACTTGTTTATTAATAGTAGAGCATAATATTAGATTCTTTATGTGTGTGACAATAGTAAGTTTTTAATAGCCAACAAAACACCTTTACAACTGTTAGGGAAAACGACATAAAGAAATTTAATCTAACACACACAGGTAAGCTATAAAAATAGCTCATAACTACGAGTTTTTTATTAGATATTTCCCTGAAAACTTGTCATACAAGTTTCTTCCTAATTTGACACCCAGTAAGAAATAAAATCGTCCAAAAGTAACGATAAAAATATATCTGAATTAAGGCGTATAGTCCCTTGAAAATCTGGCCGGAGTTAAATGCACACATACTCGTACTACCACCTGCGCCCGCATAGAGCCTTACTCACTTTTAGGACCAATATCTTTGCGAAATATTGATTGATTAACATATGCTATGTACATTCTGAAGAATACTTAACCAGCAATTTTTTGGTGTAAATATATTTCTAAAGGTCAAAGCCGTTTAAAAGGAGTAGGGAAAATAAAGGAAAAAAATATCACGTTATAATTTTTTTTTATCATAGTTTTAGTTTTAGTCTTATAATCATTTTTTTTCAAATTTATTAACCCAAACTTCACCGAGGAGTAGAATTTAAAAAGTCACTGTTTTATGGTACTAAATGGGAGCAAGAGCCTTAAAATACATATCTACTAGATCGTAAAAAAAAAGTTATGAATCTTAGCACTGTTAGTAAACATACTTTCATAAAAACCGGGTCAAGGTGATTCAAAAGTTTCGTCGATAAAACTTATTAGATTGCATGTTTAGGCTCAATATGACATCCTGCCTATTCTATCGGGCCCACTTTCCTTGGCACTAAGTGTAGGCTTCTCAGTTTTATGTTACTTTATGAGGATTGTTCGGTCGTATTCAAGGTTCCCTGTGATTTCTACACATTTCTTTTTACTGGAAGGAAATTATGTAGTGGTCTTCATAAATTACATAGTTATGCGAAAAAATTACGCTCAATTGCCTACTATAAAAAATAATTTGAAAATTAGGTTTATTGATCCGAAACCTAAATATATTGAAAGTAAAAAAAAAGTTTTAAAACACGTATAGTAAACCTGTGTTTATAAAAATCAAAGTAATGACTGACTCACTAACTTATCAACGCCTAAACCAAACTTTTGGACCTAGAGCCCTGAAATTCTGTACAGATAACACTTTTGTGATAAATACTAAACTATCTAAAGAAAATATAAAAAAAAAACCTTGTGAAAAGTCAAAGGTTGTTCAATCGCGCTTGCAACCACAACGCCAAACAAAGAAACAGTCAAAAAGTTTCATGCAGGCAAAACCGATGACGAAAGCTAGTCGAATATGACCTCTTCCGATCCCTTGCATACTTTAAGACACTTCAAATGGAGGATGGTTACGTACAATTATACGAACGAGGAGTCGTAGCTGATACGCTGACGTGAAGCTGCTCAAATTGCCGGCGCATCACGACCACTCGTCACGAGGAACCGGGTGTTTTACTGCCATATTGCCTACTGCGATAAGTTTGGTCTTGGGTAAATTATTTAACAGATAGACTAAACATATGTATGTAAAGAAAATATGTATTTCTACACTAATATTTTAAAGAGGTAAAGTTCTTTTTATGTTTTTACAAGCTTTTATTTAGTTTCACCTATCCCGATGTTTGTCTGTAATCAAATCTTGTAAATAAAAACCCACTTCCTGGTTACCGATTGAGCTGAAATTTTGCATGCATGTGTAAATCAGATGACAATGCAAAATTATTATGACAAGAAGCTGATCTGATGATGGAACCGGAAGGTGGCTATAGAAACTTGGTAGTTAAACGACACAACCCCATCGAGTTTGGGCTCGTATGATTCGTCTTGACGAGTATTAATTATATACTTAGGTATTCCGAGCTATAAAAGCTGGCTATAAAAAAATGATTTTCATTAAAAACTTGTTTATGTACAGAAGCAATGTCAAAAATATGATCACCCATTTTTGTTACACTCTGTATTTAACTGTAGCTACAAATGTATCTTATTATGTATACTTTGATTCTCATTTTACCTTGTTATCAGAGATAAAACAGCTTTAGTATCGCGTTCAAAGAAACCACATAGAAAACATAATACAATAACGTTGAATTGGATAACCACAATTAGGAATTTAGCGCTTATTTTCTTTCTGATACGGATAATATTTCCGTAATAACAATTACGGCAAATGTGTACTGTAGAAGAGATGTGAAGGATTGTATGCTTTGTTTTCAAAATAATCTGGAAAATTATTAAAAGATAAAATATACTCGTATTTTTAGTAGCTTTTGGTCATGGTTTTATCCATGTTTAATGACAAATAGGGACATGTGACATTTTATAGATTTTGTTTACATATCATAAAGAAGTAAAGTTTTTTTGTTTGTAGGATCCGATTGCGAAAATGTTTTTACTGATAGAAATCCTGAGTGAAAGAAAGAAAAAAAAGAAAGAAAGAAAAAGTGTTTATTTGCGCCCAACATGACGCATATCCCAAAAATAAATAAAAATAACAAAAATACCAATATCCTACTTAAAACTATCAGCTAGATAGGATATGCGTCACATCAGCGCAAAGAACAGAAACAGTGACATAGAAATCTGCATATTTTATGTATGCGAGCGAAGCCGCGGGCTAGCTAGTGTTATATAATTATAGTTTTCTTTTTAATATGCAGAAAAAATACATTAGAAAAACAAAGTAGTCCACTGGTAATGAAAGCAGGGTCAAAGCTACTGGTGGTCAAGGCTTTAGAGAAAGAAATGTCCGCACAATGCAAGCCGTATATAATTGAGGAGTACTGGTGCCTTCTGTATCAAGGCCTTGATCCAACGACACAGGCACAATGGATAGTGGAGTCCACAATTCATATGTCGAAAATCTTGTGTGCTATATGATCCGTCATATTCGTTTAAACAAATAAATATAGTTGAAACCTAAGCTATTACTTAAACATTTTTTTTAAATCCTACATTTTTAATATCTTCAGAGGTTTTTAGGCAATAAACATATTAATTTTAAGTTTCTTATGTAATTTTTTATTTTTGGTGTAAAGAATTTATCTAAATATCTATCTCAAACTCTGAATTTTCGAACACCTACTATGATCTTCTAAGTAAGCAGTTTTTTATTTATTTAGTCTTCATGTACACGATGTGCTACAATAGTGGGCTCTGCAACAAAGCATTATTCAAATTTAATTTCAAGCTCAAATAAGCTAGCATCAAAAATTTCTTCCCACCTAAACTCCACACGTTTTGTTGTGGAACCGCTGTCGAACGAGAGCGGAGGTCGCCGATCGCTGTTAAGATTGTCCGGCCACAAGTTCACCCTTCATTGTCCCGGCGATGTTGGCAAATGTTATTGTCTGCACTAGGCTTTATTATAATGTTGAGATCTTACTTTGTGTGTTAGGATAGGAACAAACTAAATAAAAGCTTGTAAAAATAGCGCGAGTTTAGGTTTGGTTGGAAAAATAAATGGGAATTAAAATCTGAGTTGGAAATTTGTTATTGCAAATGGTCATCTGAGAGCAGTGGTGGCCGAGTGGTAAGGACCCCGACTTACGAGTTGTAGGTCACGGGTTCAAACCCAGCTAGGCGCGTTACTTTGTGTAATTTATTTCATCACCTCTCTCAAAACGGTGAAGGAAATCATTGTTAGGAAACCGGCATGTCCTAGAAGCAAAAATTCGAAGACATGTGACCTCCACCAATCCGCACTGGGCCGACGTTGGTCTAGTGGTTAGTGACCCTGACTGTTATGCCGGAGGTTGTGGGTTCAATTCCCACCCAGAAATCTGTATCTGGGTGTAATTTATGTATACGAGTAACATGTATGTATTAAGAACTATATAAATATGTTTATCAGTTGTCTAGTACCCATAATACAAGCTCTGCTTAGCTTGGGACTAGACGGCGTAGTGTGATAGTTGTCGAATATTATTTAGAGAGTCAGTAAAAGTCTGACACTCTCGCTTGCTCTTCCAGAACAAGAAGTACCTAGTATAGAAAAAAACCAGAACAAGTTATTTCATTAATGATTCCCAACCTTAAAAAAAATACCAGGAAAACCATTTCAACTAAATATATCCCTATCCTATACATACGTTCAGCTAGACCGTTTTACCGTCTAATCCAGTCTTTTAATTGTCGGGGGCAAAGTCAAACGGTATCCTATTTTCCGAAAGATATCTTCGTATTAGTTAGGCGAGTTCCCGCTAAATTGTGAGGATAAGATGGAGGTCACATGACGCTAGATTAAGTCGACTGGAAGAAATGACTAGTGATGTTACAAGGGTTTTTATATTCGGCAAAATATTTGTCTCTATTTTTTGTGAAAAGTGTTACTCTCCGTGTAATAATGGTATGTTTTTTTTTTGTTATGCTCAATAACTTTTTATGTTGATATGAGAGATATTTTTCTGGACTGTGGTTGGTGTTTTTGGGTCATTTATATAAATCAACAGGAAGATGTTTTTTTTTTCCGGTGGGCAAAAATCATCTTATGACAACCACCGCTCTTGGGTGGAGCGGGAGATAGTGTCAGACTCTTACTGACTAAAAACCCACCCGTTCCTTCTAGCCTCTTCATACCGGGGCACGAGTTTCCTTTCGGATAGCCCTGGCCCCAGTAGGCTTCGACCCAGCTGGGCCCCTCCTGCTGCTGACAACTCCTTGACAGGAAGATGATGATGATCAACCAGTGCTGACTGAGTGGTGTAATCAACACACCAGTCAATGCAAAACTGTAGGCGCCGATCAGGATCGAAAGAAGGCAAAGCGGAGGGTGTATCGGAGGGGTGGGAGTGTGTGTAAAGCAAGTAGACTTTAGTCACTAAGATTCTGATACACCCTCCGCTCCGGCCAAGGGCTGGAGATGTCATTGGATGATTTTCCCACAAAACAAAAAGTTTTCCAGTTTAACCAAATGCAGATGAGCACCAGTATTTTACATGGAGTGCTGCCTATCTGTCCTCCACAGTCCAGTATTTGGGTAACACGATTTGGAAATATGACTGTCAAACCTGGCTTCTGACTATCCGTGATGACTGTCAAAGGTGTACAAATGACAGCCGAGGCCAATGCTTAACGTGCTTTTGGAGTCGTGGCGCAAAATTAAATAAGAAAAAAGATGGTCACTGGTCACCCATCCATAGATTGACCTTAGCAAGCGTTGCTTAACTTTAGTGATTTCCCCATACGACAGTTACTATTCTACCCACGAGTTCTACACAAAACAATATAACTTATATAATTGCATCATCGTACCAAAAACCATAACTGTAACCTCACCCTATACAGTACTTGTAAACCGACTAAACACAGGCGTCCCCGCGGGACCGACCTATGTTATCTTACGAGCTCCAGTTAGATTAGTTCTCGCTCTTATTATTGGAAATATCGTCTGCCCTATTATGTGCCGTTGATTTGTCCGGATAATAACGTGTCCGGGAGACTATAGCTGATTTATTAACGTCTCTGGAATGTTTTTGTTACTCGTGAGAGTTGAGAAGTCCGTGTTATTGGTGTTTGTTACGTAATTCAGAAGCTTTGTGGAACATTCTTGTGACTAAATGTTAGTTTTTTTTTATCCGACTGCGCCAAAGGGAAGGAGGAAGTTTGTCGAGTGTATGTAGGTATGTAAAAAAGTTGACAGTGTCAAAAAACATGACTGTAAAAAAACCTCTGCTACTAGAAAGAAAGAAAGAAAAGAAAAGAAAGAAAGAAAAGAAAAGAAAGAAAGAAAAGAAAAGAAAAGAAAGAAAAACGTTTATTTGTACCTCACACATACATGCATTTAAATTTAAAAACAGTAGAATTAGGATACATTAAAGAAAATACCATACAATTTAGTGTGAAAAAATAAATAAAAGATAACTTTAAAATCTGTGTAAGGTCAAAAAGGCGCCCAACTCAGTATATGCTGCGATGTCTATAGAGGTAGATAACGCAACGCTGGTCTTCCGTTAGGGCCTGCGGTCACACTCACGGAGATTAAATAAACTATATAGGTACTACTACTATTTTAGTTCATAACAGCATCTGACTTGATCCAATTAATTTTTTTACTTTTTTTTAACGGTCTAGTTTTTTGACACTCTACTTTTTGGAAGGCTAAATTGGTATTACGTGAAATTAACTTCATAATTTTTCCAAGAACCTTCCTATTTAGTTGACAAAATCTTTGATTTTCTTTTTCACCCTGATTAGCATGAAAATACCCAATTTATTTCATTCCACGATCACAGTTACTTATCATTCTAAAATTCAAATGAGCTCATCTCAATAACTGAACAACTTTGATCTTAGTAAAACACCCACAAAAAATATCAAACAAATAAAAGGAAATTGGAATTCTTCAAAAGTCCCATTATATCAAGACAAATAAAAATTTACAGAATTAGCTCCTTCGAATATCGATGATGGTGGAATTGAACGTGAAACGGAACGTAAAGCAAACAGTTCTCGATCTTAGGGTATTAACAAAAGATTCCCCTATTCGATTAAAGCGAACGAAATAAAAAAGGAGCCACCCCATCTCTATTTCATAATTTGCATCGTAGACGCAAATAAATTTAAAATATTGCTCTGTGAAACCTTAATTTTCCCTTTCTGATGTTCCAATCAATCTTCAGTGTGCTCATGGGGTGGGTTTCCGATGTTTTTTCTGAACACATAGATAAACTTGATGGTCGTTTGAATTGGAAAAGTTTGGTGCTTTACGTCAAAAATTCAAGATCACCCCTGAATGAACGATAATAATAATAATATTCTTTAATATTAAGCTGATGATATGTTTGCTTACTGAAATGACAACTAAATAAAAAACACATACGATGTTTTTGAATTAGAATTGCTACAGTCTATTGCAGTAGAGCTGCGGGAATGTTCGAAAGAGTTATCATGGTCCTAGATTGCTAAGGGCAGCTGAAGGACTTCTGCGGACTAGTAAAGCTAGAATTACATTAGACCGACGCACACGTGCAACACGCCTGATTTGGACGTAGAATGACGTAACGTGGCGTGGATCAAGTGTAGCTCTACAAGCTTAGTTTCCATATAACATGTATAGAGGCCGACGGGACCAGATTAGCGTGTGTGGTACACGTGTGCGCAGTGTACTTCTATCTTAATACTAATGAAGGAGGAGGTCGCACGCGTGAGGAAACAAACTAGCCCACGCCCCAACCGCTGTGACCCCGATCCCGGTTTCCAAACGTTGTAGGCACGTGCTTGCGGACGATGAGCAATGAGTAGATCACCATCCGATAACCGTCCGGACGAAGCCCTAGTCGTCGACATCCAAATAAAATTGTTGTTGTAGAAATTGGTGTTGTTTCCAATGAACTACGAGTATTTTGGTCATATCGATCAGTAAAGCTTTCAAATCAGTTTTGACTGAAATTCCCAGCCAAACTTCACACAATACATTGTTTGGAACAATTCACTTAACAGCAAGTCCCTATTCATAGATATGCTTGATTGTTCATGTATTGGTACTTTCTATAAATAAGTACCTAGACACCCTTGATAGCAACAATGTTTAAAATAGTTTCAATTGTTACAATTTCTGTCGCAGGGTTATTTTCTTTCAAAGGTGTACCTTTTCACTTGGAACTCTTGAAATAGTAATGGTCAAAGGGGATTGGCCATTACTATTTCAAAACTTCATCATCATCACCATTTCAGGGAAAGACGTCCAATGTTTGACATAGGTCTCTCCCAAGTGTCACCACAGTGAACGGTCTTGTGCGTCTCGCATCCATCGGATTCCCGCAATGCATTCCAGGTCATTGGTCCACCTTGTAGGACGCCTTCCAACGCTATGTCTTCCGTTACGTATCGCCATTCCAGAATCTTTCGGCCTCAACGGCCATCTGTTCTGCGAGCAATATGCCTTGCCCATTGCCACTTAAGTTTGGCGATTCTTCGTGCTATGTAACATCATCATTATCATCTTCCCCGACCGGTCCCATACGTCTAGCACCCACCGGATTCCCACGATCCTCATCAGGTCATCGGTCCACCGTATAGGAGGCTATCCTATGCTGCGTCTTCCGGTACGCGGTAAGGCCTTTAAATCATTTTAAACCCAAATTATAACAAACTTGACGTGAAAATATTTAACCTTTATTTGCAAAAATTGCTTGCTGTATCAAACATTTTGGTTGAGTGCTTCCATTGAACACCTCTTTTGTGTTAAAAATGTCGTGTTTCAATGGTTTTGTAAAATAATGTATAAATAGCAATTTTTGAGTTTTTTTTTGTTGTAAAGGCGCAAAAAGTTTCCATTTCCAATATTACTCGTATTATAATTTTCTAATTTTTTTTTAAAGAATACCTTGCCCTGCACTAATTTTCTGAATTGGACCTATTTGGCGCAGGCGCGAGACAGACAATTTCAGTTTCCATTTTCACAAGGTTTTATTTAGTTTCACCTCTCCCGATGTTTGTCTGTAATCAAATCTTGCAAATTAAATTCGATCCACTTCCCGGTTCCGATTGAGCTGAAATTTTGCATGTATGCGTGAATCAGATGACAATTGCAAAATTGTTATGACATGAAGCTGATGATGGAACCGGAAGGTGGCTATAGGAACTTGGTAGTTAAACGACACAACCCCATCGAGTTTAGGCTCATATGATTCGTCTTGATGAGTATTAATTATATAAGTATTTACACCTATGTAAAGATTGCTATGAAAAATGAATTTTTTATTTTTATTTATTGAAAACTTGTTAATCTTGAGTGTCTACATGTTGTGTGTGCATTGTGTGTATTTACATATGTGCTCCAAATAAAATAACTTTCTTTATTTCTTTCATTTTATTATTTGGATTAATCAAGGATTGGATTCTATGCCGACTAATATGTTTTTACACTTACTGTATCACGACTATTCTTTAGCATGGGCCATACATAACCACATTTAAGTATACCGATGTAAACGATTGCCAGAGCCTCAGGCCAGGGCTACCAACCGATCATTTCTAGCGATTCTATCCTGTGCCCCTACTTACACTGTCACTATTTATTCATTATATCTTTAAGCTAACACGTTTTGCAGAACATGGCTTCCGGCTGTACTGATTGGTACCTATAAAATGAAGGGTGGTAGATAAGGACACGCTACATTGTATACGGTTATACTGGAGAAATCGAGTTTGAGATTAGAATCGATTTTGAATAGTAAACATTGTCAGGTATATTAGCTAAAAAACCATCAACCCTAGAAAAACTGTTTTATTATACCTACTTTAAAATTGTTTTTTAGAAAATCATTATCATAATCATTTCAGTCGAAAGACTTCAACTATTGGACAATAGTTTCCTCAAGTGTCACCATAATGACCGGTCCTGTGCGGCTCGAAAGACGTCCACTGTTGGACATTATTTTTTTATGGTGGGCAAAAATCATCCAATGGCAAACCCCGCTCTTAGGTGGAGTGGGAGATAGTGTCAGACTCTTACTGACTAAAAACCTATCCCGTTCTTTCTAGCCTTCATACCGGGGCTCGAGCTCCCTTTCAGATAACCCTGGCTCCAATAGGCTTCGACCCAACTGGGCCCCTGCTGTTGCTGACAACTCCTTGAGGCGCGCTTGGACATAGGTCTCCCCAAGTGTCGCCATAACGGCCGTTCCTATGCGGCTCGCATCCATCGGATTTTCGCGACCTTCACCAGGTCATAGGATCACCTTGTAGGAGGTCTTCCAACGCTACGACTTAAAAATAAACACTTATATTACAGAGAAGCGAGTCCAGATGCTTTTTAAAATTAAAAAAAAAAGATGGGTCCTTCATCACCGAGATCGTGATTCAACACGAACCTCCAGAATATCTTCAACAAAAACTTTATTACAATACAAACACAATTTCCTTTCCATCCCCTACAAAGATGACAATCTTAATTCTACAATAATTCCTGATATCGGTCAAAGAACATCAAAATATTACTACGGAACCACTGCGAGGGAATTTAAATCGGAAATCAAATAAAATTGCGAATTCTGAGCGCGTCCCCTGCTGACAAGGAACCCTGGGTATGTTACTGCTTCCCCAAGACGTGTCAGTATACAGTGATGTTTTTGGATGACAAGTACCTAAGGTTTTTATGGCTGCAGCCCCTTGTTTGGCCTTTTGATGAAGGTCACGCGTTGGCGAACAGAATAGGGGATTACGGATGCTTGAGTTTGCTTGAGCAGCGGATTTTTAAAGATGTGTTTTTGTTTTAGATTCTTTGTTTTCATAAACTGTCAAACACTACAGTGCGTTTCACTTAAGTAGTTCCTTTGGCGTAATGTTGGCAATACGGAAAAACAGTGTTGCAATATTTTTAGCAATTAAGTTACTTAATATTAGGGAGATTAACTTATATTTCGTTACTTTTAACAATTGCGGTTTTTTTTTGTTTTTCTTTTTACTATTTTTGAATAAAGTATAGGGCGCTGGGCTCCATTCCGATTGTCTTGCAATTCTTTCAAATACCGATAACGCCATGCCATAATATCGTATCTTTCTATAACAACGTCCTTTTAGACCTGCTTTTTTTTAATAAAGTACCATTCCCCTCATAATTCTCCAAAAAGTGCTGCAACTACCGTTAAAATACTACTACTGCTACTTGAAGTCCTCTCAACTTTAGTTCGGTCTTCGTCAGAATTGTTATTATTGAGTTATCGTAATGATTTGATAATTTTCATAGTATTTATTAGTTTATTAATATAGCGTATTTATGTATTTTATTATTATAAATAACTTATTTTTTATTTTTCCGTTTGTAGTATCTGTTATTTGTTTATTGTGCAAACCTACCACAGTGTTGTCTTTTTTTAACCCAAAGGTTGACTGGTAGAGAATGCCTTGTTGCATTAAGTCCGCCTATGTACCACTACTGTACATGAAGTTTAAATAAATAAATAAATAAAATCGATTTCGTTGCGCATTTCGGGGAACAATTTTGGTAGAGTAGGCAACTCTTTCCTTTTTCCCTTCTTTTTTATGTAGACAGACAGGGGCGTTCCTTTGGCGTAATGTTGGCTCATTACGCCAAAGGAACGTCTTAAGTGAAATGCACTGTAGTGTTTGACCATTGATACTTCAAATAGGGAGTTTTATATATCATGTGGTTTTGATCACGCATGCGGGATTGCTCCGAATGTCCATTTTATACAAGAATTTATTGTCATACGTAAAATAATTTTTTCCGCATGCGTGATGAAATCCGCACGATATTAAAAACACCCAAATACTAATTATTGCATAATTTCACCTATACACATACGTATGTTCATGTTTGTTACTCCTTTACATTCAAACGGCTAAACGAATTTGTATGAAATTCGGCACACAGATTGACTGCGTCTTGGGATTGCACATAGGACACTTTTTATAACGGAATCGTGTTCCTATGGGATAATTTTCTTAATTCATGCGGGCGAAAAGGCAAAACATTGTTTTTTTCACTCTAAAATTTTGTAAACATTTTCTGAAGTTATCATAAAAACAACAAATTTTTCTTTCGATCTTTGTCACTATTTTAATGAGTCAGTAGGTAGAAATACAAATTATATTTCAGCACATCTACACAAGCAAAACAAATAAATCAAATTGGCATTTACATCCCACGTATCCAATTTGCAACATGAAACGGATTTTTCTTCGAGAGGATATCATTATTGTTGACATCACATTTATCGAGTAACAGAACAATCTGAGATTTTTAATCTGCATTTTTCCCATTGGCTGATATCTTTCAAAATGGCGCTGTTTTGCGCTGATACTGCTAAAATAACAAAAAGAAGCTCAGCGTTTATGAGCACTTTGGAGTCGAATCGTTTCAGTAATTTCTCCCCTATTCAGATACCTTCCAACGATTTGATCCAAAATCGCTGACTACACTGTTTAAATAATTTGTAAAAATATTTAAGAAGGCACTTTCGTTCGTTTGCTATTTCATAATCTTTATAATTGGAACTTTATTAATACTTGTCTAGTTGATAAAAAAAATCTACAAAAACTGTTATAAGCTTTAAATTGATTTACTTTGTTCTTTGCTCACATTTTTAAGTAACTTTTATTACGTTAGCAAAAATTCCAATCCCGAAAACAAGCACTTAATATAATAGGTCTAGATTCAAGATGTAAGATTATATATTTTACTAAAACATGACTAGATAATACACATACAATTTAAAATGTTACACAAACAGTTAAACTACTGTCATATTTGCCGTGTCAAATCTCATAAAACGATTTTATATATGCAATAATTAACAAGCAAAAATTTCTGAATTCAAAAAAACATTTGTTGTATAGTCTGTCTAAAAAGACAAACGACTAGGGGATTTTGTATAATATTTAATCATTAAAAAAATACTATTTGATACTTTTTACAAGCTTCTTCTATTAGTAAACAATGATCAAGATCTCTTAATCAACCTTGATTGAACCATTGTTGACTACATCAGATTCCATTTTGCCCTAATAATTACTCAAGTCGTTTGACTTTTTAGACAGACTCTATAATTATATCATAATCGTAATCAAAGATAAATAATAAGAATAATATTTCATACAACTCAAAGTACAAAATGAAAGCCGAAGCCGTAAATAGCCATGGAGCTGTTATTGATATCATTCAATTTCGCGATATAAAGACTAAAGCAGCCATTATGTTAAGCTGGTCCCGTAACGTTGGTCGTGATCATATCGCCGTGCCACCGTCGGCTACTGACGGACTTTCCGCCTACCGATCTGCGCGAACAGGAAATTGAATGGAGTTGTCGACGTAAATTTTATTTGATGAATATGTTTTGTTGTATTTTGTGAATGTTCGACGAAATTTGGGGATAGTGATGTTGCAATTTTTTTAGTTGATAGAGTTGGGTGAAATAATTCTTCGTCACTATACCTTTTTTTTCGGGGGTGGAAAGTTATAAGATAATTTCTCCCAGTTTGAGTAGAGCGACAGGAAGTGTTAGATTTTTCTGGCTAAACTCGCCAGTGTTTCTTGCTGTGGCTCTTTCGAATAATCCCTCTTTTGGATAATTTTAAACGTAACTTTTAATCACTAGCTTTTGCCCGTAACTTTGCCCGCGTACATAAAGTATAGCCTATGTCACTCAGGAATAAAACAGCTTTCTATCGGTAAAAACAATTCTCAATCGGACCTGTACTTTCAGAGCATACTTCCTATAAACAAAAAAAAAAACAAACTGTACTTCTTTATAATATAAGTGATGTAGATAATTATCATCATCATCATCAGCATTTTTAATGTCACCCTGCTGGGACTCAGGCCAGATATAGATAATATAATCACATAATAAAATTAGCTCAATATCTATACTGTACATTCTTTAGTAATCAGTAATAAGTTAATGCAACGACTTCAAAAACAAGCAAAAAGAATAACAAGAACACGATCTTAACCTAGAAAAAAGATCACAAAGACAACAAGTACATAACATCTAATCCCCCGAGAATAGCCTTAACAATCCAGAGCTCGAGCAATTGGTAGCATCTACAGAGTACCTTGCCTGTAAGCTGGCCAATCAATATAGTGGCTGCAATTATGTTAATGCACTGCCCTAGGCCGCGAGTCCAGACGCAATTGAAAATGTAAACGACCGCTGCACACCTCTACCAGCCCATGATCGCCTGGTACTCAGCCCTGATGTAGCCGTTCAGTTTTAGATGGCCATAAACAAAACCGAGGGGCGTGGGAGAAAATGATCATTGCCTTTCAATTTATTTCCAGTTTTCGTACTGAAATTTATCTGAGGCCAGATAATGGAGGTGCAATTGGTAGTTTACTGTAAATTTATGATTTCATTTAGTGAAGTATGTTGAGCTGCGTTACGTTACGATTTCTGAGAGATAAGCGTAATGAGCCTTGCAATGTTCCTACTACTGACTCTAGCCTCCTTTCTAAAAGAGGGAATGTGCCGTAATCCAACATGTCGGCTTACTGCGGGTCGGTGTATGCTCACATATCTTCGAATTTTTGGTTCTTACAAATATCCGCTTCCTCACTGACGGTGCTATTATTTTAAGAGCAGCATAAGTATTTTTGGCAAAAAACCGGAAACATTGGAAGGAGTTGAGAAGGGCTTTTGCTCAGCAGTATGGGCTAGATATAATAATGATAATAATAATAGAGCAGTGGTGGCCGAATGGTAACGGCCCCGACTTGGGAGTTGTAGGTCGCGGGATGAAACCCAGCCAGGCGCATTACTTTGTGTAATTTATTTCATCACCACTGCTCTCAAAACGGTGAAGAAAACATCGTGAGGAAACCGACATATCCTAGACACAAATATTTGAAGACATGTGACATTCACCAACCCGCATTGGGCCCGCGTCGTGGATTACGGCCCATTCCCTCTCCTAGAGAGGAGGCCTGAGTTCCAACAGTGGGAACATTATAAGGCCGACTATGCTATGCTATGCATACGTCCAAACTGGCATCATGACTTGCCTGTGTAATAAAATTTGATCAGTTCTTATAGCGTAGGAGGAGTAAGTCCCGTGGGATCATTACAAGGCCGACTATATATATAATAAGTAAGAAAAGCAACCAGTAACAGCCTCAAATAAAACCCCAACATAAAAGTTTGTGTAATTTCTAAACTACGCATAAAAATGTCGTCCACATTTGCTTGCGCTTTGCAAAATAATTTTAATTAAAACTAAATCTTGTCTTCACACAAGGAACTAAAATTGCTACAATGTAAATATTTCCTAGTAAAATTATGAAACCGGTACAACATTATATGTTATTATCAAGTGTGTGTGCGCTAATTTCAGTTCAGCGTAACTGTTTTACTCAATGCTTCTTGGGAACAATAAATGGAGGCTATTTATAACGATAGTGTTGTATTGATTATATCGACGGATATTGCCTGAAGCGAGACCACTCGAAAACTAATCATAACGCGGGTGATATAAGCCATTTGTTATGTATAGCAGCTTTTACTTGATTAGTATAACTTTCTATACTATTTATCCAAGTAAGTAGATATAGTATCGATAATTGATTAAAAACCCTGTGAAACCACTAAACAATTTATTTATCATCATCATCATCATCATCATTATTTTCAGCCCAAAGACGTTCACTAATGGACAAAGGCCAGCCATAACAACTGATCCTGTGATGTACATTTTTTTTAAATTCATAAAACTTCAAGCAAACGTCGACATGTCTCTAATTGACGGTATTTGAAAGATTAATCAATTTGAAAAAAGAAAGTTCTAAATTCGGTTGAAAGTTTTTTTTTTAAGAATATTGTCAACGATACACCAATCATTTAAAAAAAGAACATCAAACAAATTTACACTGTTGTTAATAATTTACAACTTGCTCGTAACAAGACTTTTAAACGTATGTTTCTAAATGGCATATCATCTATTTTAATAACTACGTTACCTACAACATAATCCCAAAGCTTATCCTAGGTATTGAAACATTTAAATCTAATAAACTGTCAGTGCCTAAACTAATAACCCAGGGTACCTACCTATTAATGAAGAAAAAAAATCTAATTACAGCATAAAATTAAAGGCCGGTCAGTCGCCTGGCCGTGGCGTGGCTGTGGCGTTGCTTGTCCGACGAACAGTAATTAAAAGAGGCGAGAGATTTTTTTTTCTAGTGTGTCAGGAAAGTCTGCGAAGTCCCTTTCCCCCTTCGGTTTGAAAACCGGTTTGACTAGAATTGCGCGAAGAAAACGGTTTTTGGTATAGGATTAATTAAATAAATCCTTATTTGTTTTATAAATTGTGGACGACAGTTTGTTTATTTATGTTTGTTAGTTTGTATTTTTTCTTTTTGAGAAACTTTACGACATAGACTGATTGGATACCGTTATAAATGAAAACTAGTTTCTGCCAGCGACTTTGCCTGCGTGAAAATAAGTTTATTCATATAAATTTTGGATCCCTGTTTCGTCCTCTCAGGGAGTGAATTTTGGAAATTCCTTTATTAGTGTTTGTCTTCATGTCATAAAAGAAAGTCTGGGGCATAATTTCATAATTCTAGTCCCAGTGGTTTCGGCTGTGCGTTGATATGACAGTCAGTCAGTAACTTCTTTTTTTTAAATAGATATTTACCATCCGTGTTCTATTTCCTGACAAGTGCGCGTGTTCTCGATAGATGGCGCTGAACTCAATATTTTAAGATTCTTTTGTTTTAATGTCTGGGAGCATTATTGGGTAAAATTTAAATCAGACATTCCACTTTATTGGACTTAGTTACATTATACCTGTTTATGACTTTATCTGTGTAAGTCACAAATACTTCCTTTACTTATTTTTTTTTAAATGATATAAAATAGTGCTTGACTGCGATCCCACCTGATGGTAAGCAGTGCTGCTATCTTTGATGATGATCCGCACTAGTTTATTAAGAGCCTATTCACTCTAGCCTTAAAGACATCTAAATTATAATTGAGCAGGAAGACCGCAGCAGGCAAACTGTTCCGGTCCTTCGATGTACTCGGTATAAACGACGAAAGGAAACGCTTAGTTAGTAGAAACTAAAAATAAAATAATAAGACTACCTAATATGATATTACGGGTATCGAGAACTAGGTCGAGTAAATACTTGTAGTACGGTAACTTCGGTACTACAAGACAGTATTTCAGAGCAAGTTGCTGATGGATAACCCTGGATACAAGGTCTATAGAAGTACACTCAGTTAGCTAGACGAGAACAACCAGATCGAATGTGGCGGATTCATTCGCTCGCTCTATGACAAGCCCGACAGATGTCAACCGTGCCGTTCTTCACAATAAATTTCTTATAGTAATAATGAACGGATTATTTTACGGATTGATCCTCGACTAAGTAAATACAGTCGTAACTACATTTTATATAGTTCCACTAACAATTATAATAGAGAATTTACTGACATAGATCTTTTTGTACATGTAACGAAGGACACATATCATGTTTTAATGAAATGTGTCCGAAATCAATCGCTCAGAAACAAATTGGCGCGCACAATATTAATTTATCAAATCCTTTTCCTGACAAAATAATCCCTATCTACACTAATATAATAATGAGGTAAAATTTTTTTTATTTGTAGCAGGTAATCTCTGGAAGTCCTGGTCCGAATGCTAAAATTCTTTCACCAATACAAAGGTGCTTTATTCCTGAGTGACATAAGGCTATATTTTATGTAAACAGGCAAAGCTGCGGGCAAAAGCTAGTCATTTATATGGTTAAGTTCGCTCTGAAAAGGACTACTTGATACGACTGTTTTTTGCCCAAATTAAAAATTATAAAACTTTTGGTAAAAACTGCATGAGTAAATGTTCCAAATGCACAACAATAGAGCCAATGGATATTTTATAATTAAAGCATTATACGAAATTGTCTCAGCAGCAAATAAATCACGGGATCATTTCCCATGGGGGCCGTAAGGTAATTAAGGGATTACATGTATCAAAAGGTAGGGATGCAACCAACACACTCTACGATAACTGCTTTGCCTAACCAATGTGGTACATATATGCTTCCGTTGATAAGTGTGTAGATACGACATCAGTTAACTGAATAAACTTATATATTCTATATTTGTGTTGTTGGTGAAGGAAAACTATGTTTTTTGGTAAATGACGAACTATTTTAGTTAAAGAAATCTTTAGGTCTATAAAGTGTTAGCATTATTTAGGAAGCGGCAAAAAACCGTTAGAAAAAACTTTGGGTCAAAAAAAAACAGTGGGTCCAAAAACCGTTTGTTTGAGAAACTCTGGCTTAGAAAAAATTCAAGGAAAGAAAAAAATTGGATCAACAGCAACCGTGGCTAAGTAACAACCATGGGTCAGCAACAACCATGGGTAAGAATAAAATCGTTGGTTAATAAACGCTTCGCGGAAAACTTTTATGGAAAATTTACAAAACTAAAATATTTTCAAGCCAGTCATAAACTCTGAAAAGTAAACAAAAACAAAATTAGACCAAAACTGCGCAATTAATAGGATAAAATAAATAATCTCAACGCTTGTCGTGTTAAACTGAAGCTCCCTTAAGCTCGGCTTATCACTGTCAGAGGAGCAACTAACTGTAAGTCAATAACTGAAAGTTTAACTAATTAACGAGGGGAATGTGGATCCTTCCGCCATATTTATATTTATTTAGCGTGTTTAGACGTTCATTAAAAATTTGGTAGCAGATAAGTTGGTTGTTGAACTAATCAGTACAAGTTTTTGAAGTGTTTGAATGTTATTTTAGTTGGAAAAAAAAATCTAAAACTATTCGTTACCATATCTTTATTTATTTTTTTTGTCATGGGAAATCATCTAATAAATTCTCTCGCTCTAGAGCGAGCTAGACGTAGAGGCGTGTCAGATTTTACTCAATAAAATCTACAGAACAGATGAAAAAGGTTAGAAAAGCCTTGTGGCGGTGCAGGCGAGCCATAAAGTAGGGCAATGATCATAGTTCAACTACCAATAGCAAACTTGCGATCTAAGTGTGCGTGGCCGGTTAGTTGCGTAATGCGCGTTAGTTTTGGTTTATTGCCTGTAGTGGAGTTAAAGGGTGGGAGACAAGCGGCGACACTCATTGTAGTACAAATCGGAAAGTATTTCCTTTCTAACCTCTACTCTCACTATATTCCTACAGTTGTTCTATGCGTTCTAGAACCACGGGTTTCTTTTAAGAAGTTTCTCCATGGCTCTATTCCTTCCTAACCTCAAAAATCATTACGTTACTGTACACGAATAACCCAATCTATAAAACCAACATTATAATTGACCTACTAAACTCGCTTTCAGATCCATATCAATAAAACATATAGAAAATGAGTTCCGTAACAAAACCCGATTTATAACCGAACAATGCCGAACGAGTGCGCCGAAATTATCTCGTTTTCAACACAATGCCCTTATGTCGAATCAACAATTGACAATGTCACATGCAACGTACGGAACGTTCTACATATAGTACAACCAACAAAGGGGGGATTTTGCTCAAATAAGCGCACTGATCGAACATTCTCACGTAAGATCAAATCTATGTATTTTAATCAGCACACGAGTCCTCGAAAGGCAATTTTGAAAACGCGCACGTTTACGTTAAGCTAACCTCGGATTTTTGATGAAATCGACCCGTTTACCAGCCACGTTTGCTGGGTAAAACGTCTGAGTATTACTTACTTCTCATTTTATGGTGGTTCGTATGTTTATATATTTAAGGCAAACTCTGCCATTTTAAGTTTTAGGTCACCTGTTAGTACTTAATAGGTTTTGTGAACTTTGGAACTATAAAGTCTAAAATTTATTCAAGATAACGACCCCTTTTCATTATCTTAGTCTAAGTTTAGTTAGCCTGAAGTACTGATACCAACTTAAGGTACTATTTCATGATTTAATCTATACGTAAACACGAGAATAATATTGCTTTAACGTAGCATTAGACAGTTCTCGTATTTGACGGGTGTCAAATAGTAATAATAATCCACAACTGTCATACACAACGCTGTCTAGTCCCAAGCTAAGCAGAGCTTGTGTTATGGGTACTAGACAACTGATAAACATACTTATATATTGCTAAATACATACATGTATAGATAAATTACACCCAGACACAGAACAAACGATCGTGCTCATCACACAAACATTTGTCCTGTTTGGGACTGGAACCCACGACCTCCAGCTTAGCAGTCAGGGCCACTAACCACTAGACCAACAGGTCTGTCAAAAATGGTTAGGCATTTAACTATGTATATAAAACGAATTTCCAATAAATACCTTTTACCATATCGTTGTTTTATTTGTACCGGGATTTATGAGATGAAAGTTATTAAACTTCATCGAAACAATACAGTTTTGAGCATCGAATGCAATAACTCCTTAAATTCCTGCGAGATTCCATAGAATAAATATCTCATATTTCGTACATTTTATTAATAATTGACATCTGTTTATTACCTTTATTGATGTCCTTATTAATGTCGCATATTTTTGACAGTTACGTACCTAAAACAAATAAATTTATTGTTAATAAACATGTTTTAATAATATTTATATTTATTTATATATTCTTATTGCACATCAAGAATAAAAATTTACAATAAGAAACCATATAATAGAAAACACACAATTGGCGACTTTATCGCACCAGGCGATTTCTTCCAGGCAACCATAGAATGGACAGAGATTGCCTAGACACAAAATGGGGTTGCACTTGGTGCAAAAAATAAAAGTAAACAAAAAACCTTAATAAATACTTAACATTAAAATAGATACACATAATAATGATGACTCACAGTGTCAGATTTTAACAAAAAATAATGTTAATTCTGATAAGACAACGTTAGACTATCGGCATCCTCTCAGTAATCGTAGTTTTCATGAATCATATCCTTTGCAGTCATAATTTTCACGAATAATGGAAGCCAATCTCCAATTTTAATACTAAAAATAATATGATAAAAAATTTGGTCAAGTGCGAATCAGATTCGCGCACCGAAGGTTCCGTACAAGCTTACCTATGTTAATAACAAAGGTAAGTTTGTACGGTTCCCGAATCGAGTCTAGAATATTTCCAGAATCGTAAAAAAGTAGAACACATTTTTATTATTGTGTGCATAATAATAAAAATGTGTTCTACTTTTTTTTCATTGTAATGTTGAAATATATATTATTTATTTATTGTACACACTTACCAGTGTAATACTATTAACCTAAAGATTGACTAGTAGAGAATGCTTTGTAGCATTAAGTTCGGTGATACCACTATACTAGAAGTTTAAAAAAAATAAAAAAGGTAATTAATTTATGACATAACTAAAAATTAACGGTTTTCTACGGACTTCTTTTCGGACTCTGTCCGTTACTTGTGCTATGAAACCTTGGTTTTTATCAAGTTACAGGATTTTAGGTCAACGGGAAGTACTCTATCCGTTTGATTTCCTTGCGAGCGTCAAAACATGCTCAATAAATGGCCTTAATATTAAATTAGATTGGTTTAGAAGTTCAATTTTTTCACTGCTGCAAGGGATAGCAGACCTGTCACTATTTGATATTAATGACTGTGAATATTTGATATTAATTTCAACTTAACACCTACACGCATTTCTGAGAAAAAGGATCTCAATAGACGGACAACAAAATGATCTTAAAAGAGATCTGTTTTTACCACAGAGCATAGGAATGTACATTCTTTTGCTCTGTGGTTTTTACCGCCTGAGGTACTGGACCCTAAAAAGCACGCACAAAATGTTTTGGAAACACATTCATTGTGCGTGCAGCTAAGGAATGGAATTCCTGGCCGGAGTCTGTGTTTCCTGATAACTACAACCAGGGAATCTTTAAGTCGAGTTCAGGTCGAGTTTCTTCTAGGTAAGCGTGTTTCATCGTCGATCGCATCGTCGCTTTCCATCAGGTGAGATAGCGGTCAAGCGCAAACCAATCAATAATAAAAAATAAAAAAAGCACATTGTAAGTAAACAGTTTATTTATAATTATCATCGTTCTTTTTAAATGACCTTTAATATAATAAAGGTCAAGCCTATATTTTTAAACGTCTACCACAGATGACGTCAAAAGCCACCATATCTAATGGTTTTCAGACAGATTTTAGGTTAGATTAGTTGCGGTCGCATTATACGCAACGCTGCCATACTGGAAAGAGCTACTAAAATACGCCACTTTCTGTATTAAATCCGAAGTATTATACTCTAAATAATACTCACTGTAATACCAAAATGGAAAAAAATATGAAGACAACTGTCATGTTGTAAATTGTACATGGATGCCTTGCTTGGACCTGAAAAGATTTAGCTAAAGGTTTCGACACTATGCAAGGCACCCTTTTTTGAGGAGGGAAGTCATCATAAACATTATTTAAACATCAAATAACTCCTCCTGCTCTGGGTGGAGCTAGATTTTTACTAACTAAAACCCACCTGTGTTCTTTCAGTTACCCTTTGCGTTCAAGGTCCACGGTAACCTCTTTAAAAGTGAGTAATCATCAAATGACTTCTCTTGCTCTGGGAAAACGAAAGTGAGACGTTTACTGAATAAACCTCACCTGTATTTCTTCAGTTGCCCTTTGCAAAGGCCACGCGCACTCATTCGAATAATACCGCAAACTACCTAGCTTAATGCTATCATAGGCTTTCTCACAAGTGTGAGAAAATGTATTTAACCAGCCACTGTCCAGTCTTTGGCTACCTATAATGCTTCTAGTTGGTTGGCTGTTGCTTGGCTATATGTGCTGCTTGGGTGCTGATCAAGAACATGAATCACCCTTTAAAAATCGAGAAAAATCTGATAACCCATAGTTGTGAACAAATAACCACCGAACTATTAGTTTCAATACAAAACCAACCTCAAAACCCAAACATAGAACCGAGAACCGTCTTCAAACCGCCACAACGATCATCTCTGTAAACGGCCACGACGAAGTTAATCAAAATTGTAAAATGTGTATATCAGAAGTTGCGGCTAATGTAACTAGGGCAGAGTAGGGGCTGTGAATAAATGAGGAGTCCGCAGCAATCCAGTTAGCTGTGCAAACACGGGTTGGGAACAAACAACATTGCCCAGGGACACTGAGTGACGCGCGATTTGTGTGTCTAATAACTTTAGACCAAAAATCGCTTGCGAGGACGGAAGAGTTAAAACTGGTGGTTGCTTCACTCTGTAAAGCTTGTTAAGGAAATATGTTACTTATGTGGACCTCCTTTGGAGGTAATAATAATATTCTATAACTTTCACACAACGCCATCTAGCCCCAAAATAAGTAGAGCTTGTGCTATGAGTACCTACTAGACAATTTATAAAAATAACTAGCTACTCCCAGCGGCTTCGCCCGCGTGATAGCAGAAAATTATCCCAAGGGAACGATACTTCCGGGATAAAAAGTATCCTATGTCCTATTCCAGGACATGGTCTATCCGTGTACTAAGTTTTATCAAAATCGGTTTTACCATTAAGGCGTGAAGACGTAACAAACAAACTCACTTTCGCTTGTAAAATATTCGTGAGGGTTATTTATTTCTAAATTTTTACATATTATACACCTTACACCTAGATACAGAACAAATGATGAGACGAAATGCCTTTTTTTTTTTTTTTTTTTTCTCGACGGGGAAAATCATCTTTGACGAAACCCGCTCTTGGGTGGAGCGGGAGACAGTGTCAGACTCTTACTGACTAAAAACCCCGCGCCGTTCCTTCTAGCCTTCATACCGGGGCACGAGCTCCCTTTCGGACAACCCTGTCCCCAGTAGGCTTCGACCCAGCTGGGCCCCTCCTGCTGCTGACAACTCCTTGAGGCGCGCGGGAACAGTGCGCGCCGTCGACGTCTTAGACTCGGTCCATTACCGGACCATCGGACAGCGAGCTACCCATAGCTCGCCGTCCGCGAGCCTGCGTCTACGGTGGCCGGAAATCGGGATCGGAATCCCGGCGACGGCGGCGAGGGCGCCGTTGCCTGATGCGGTCGGCCTCCTCCTTTGCAAGCATTACTGCTTCGCAGAAGGAGGCGACCGCCTGCCATTCCTCCTCGCTCCGGACCATGGCCTCGACCAGGGCCCGGCGCGAGAGGTCTCCGCCGCCGATCGCCCCCACGAGGGCACGGCGATGCTCCGCCCAGGCAGGGCACACCTCGACGGTGTGCTCCACCGTATCCTCCGGGCGTTGCGCACAGTGGCGACACCCGGGTGTCTCTTCCGCCTGAATCCGATGCAGGAACCTCCCGAACTTGCCATGTCCGGTGAGGACCTGCGTCATGCGGAAGGTAAGGACGCCGTGAGGTCTTTCCAGCCACGCCTCAAAGAGGGGACTTACCGCCATAATCGTGGCGTGCCCAAGACGAAATGCCTGGCGTGTACATTTTTCTTCAAGTATAATTTGGAATGAACTATTACTTAAAATTCTCTCAACTTTAGTTAAGTGTTTACCATATTTTGAATTCTCTTAATTATAATAATTTGCTATGAATTATTATTATATTTATTAGATTATTATTTTAGCTGTGTATTAAAGTATCATAAGCATTTGTTAGTTTAACAGCTAGCCGTATTTTTATTTCGAATATCTATTATTATTTATTTATTTTGCACATATACCATCTAAAGAGATGAACGAGGATCGTCACTCGCTGGACGCCTGAGGAAGGACGATGTTATTGAGGTCGACCGCGGCAAAGGTGGTGTGAGTGTGACACTCTGATCATTTTTGCGGGCCAAACTTGGCCAGAGATCGCCATAGACAGAGTGGTTTGGTGAGAAAAGGGAAGGCCTTTGGCCAGCTGTGGGAGACTGAATAAGCAATAAAAAACATTTACTACAGTTTTTGAATACTAAAGTTAGTCGAGAATTACTTGCTGCATTATTTCCACCTATGTATCTTTACTGTACATGACGTTTAAATAATGATTCATATACAAAATCAACACACACTCAGGCATCGAAGTTTTCCCCACATCGTTGTCTTCTGGGCATGCCGGAAACGTGCCCACAAGACTGGTAGAATTTCCACATTGGATAGAAATGTATTGTAGGTGTACTGTTAAACTATCACACTGTTACAGTAATAAAATATAGTTTGTAGACTAGGGAAGGATTGACAACACGCCCGAAGCAGTGTTTAGTCAAGTACTGGTACTACCCACTTCTAACATCACATGTTTATACAAATTGCTATTTGATGATACACCTCTTGCAAAAACATCT
Organism: Mythimna lalbum; assembly: GCA_949319445.1. Lineage (NCBI taxonomy): Eukaryota > Metazoa > Arthropoda > Insecta > Lepidoptera > Noctuidae > Mythimna > Mythimna lalbum. Next base: position 19,402,357 of record OX439350.1, on the reverse strand, counting down.
GGCCAGACGAGTTGTCGGAAAATATCCAGGGATACTCTAACAAAATAGCATAAACATATGGGTTTATCGACAACTCATTACCATTCATAAACAAACATTAAAATACACCGTGGATATTTCTAAACGCTTGAATAAAACATTCTACAAGACACAATCCCGCAACGAAAATTACACCGACTACTGCCTTTCCGAGGCGATTACAAACAGCTATAAAAACAAAAACATAACCCCTCACTTAGAATACACTGGGGCAAAATAAACTCTACTACGCAAATAATAGGGTTCAGTTTTTAATGGAAACTTATGTTAATAGCCCGTCCACAGGTGATCCAAGCATCTGCTGGGTTATTTTGTGAAAATATAAAGTTTTTCCCCAATAAATAATGCAACGTTGCTTTGAAAGCGAAAGGTATGGAAATACAAGTAACTAGTACGTAGAATATACGGTATTTTTGTTGGAGCATTATTTTAGGGATAAAACTAATTCATCCGGGAAGATAATGTTTGTACAAGTTATGAAAACATTTGGGGATGTGGTGTCTGTAATCCCGCAGATGTGACTATAGGAACAAAAAATGTACGAGTCGCTTGATGATATATTATGAGAAATAAAAAAGTGATGGGTAATTAATTTTTATTAAGGACTTGCCTTCTGGTTACTTAGTGAAAGTCTTACTCTCCCTATCAGTCCACTCAGACCGAGAGGGGTTATTTGATGATACCTGAGTCCAATAAAACGACTGTCCCTAGGTAAACTCTCCAAAATGAATCTTTGTTTAATTTTTGTTTCTGTTTTAAGCTTTATACAAACTAGTTAGCTTAGTAAAATATATATTTGTCTTATGATTCTTAAGTGCAACCTAAATATGAAACCAAAAACCAAACAGATACATAATGTCAGTTTGTGACAAACACACACGCAGAGATACATAACTTTTCAAAAAAAAAATTGCTGAAATACAGCTTTATTTATGAGCACGTCAAGATGAAACATACCAGGTACTATCTTATTAAAATTCTTGCATTTTATGGAGTTATATAGGTAGGAGGTATAATATTGTGTGTAAAGGTTACTATTTTTATTATTAAATCTTTCTACAATAAACACAAAGGATGTTACATTTAATTGTTGAATATTCTCTTGTAGTTCACAACAAACTACCAGGTTATAATAGTAATGTACCAATAAATATAATTGTACCCTACTTCACTTCATTGTACACAGTGGCTATCGGACAGTTTCACAATATAGCTTTGTTTTCATTGTTGGAATATTCAGTAAAGCAAGCTTTACAATGTTTCAGTAATTATTGTATATTCCTAAGAGGGATAACTAAGCAGATCGAACACTCTGGACAACCTTAAGAAATCATTGGCGAAATTTTAGAGCCAAATCTTGGCCTTAATGCACTTCTAGAATACACTCTAGAAGTACCATTAGACCCACTGGGTAGGTACCTACATCTAATGAGCATCCACACTCACGAAATTCACCAAAATTGTGCCTACGCACGGTAGTTTGAACATGGAACACCTTGTAAAACTGTATGATTTTTACCAACCACACGCACGGTATTCCATGTTCAAACCGTCTTGCGGAGGCAAAACTGTAGTGAAGCTTGTGCTTGTGGTACACCCATAAGATTCTACGTGCGTAGAGATGTTGGGAAACGGACAGGACCCAGTAGGACTTATGCCTTACACGCCTTCCAAGGCGGCGAGAGTATTGGAAATAGTTACTCTGGCCCTGGCAATGCAAGGAGAAACTGAAGGAACACAGGTGAGTTTTAGACAGTAAAAGTCAGTCACTCGCTTCGTCACTAAAAAAAGAGAATAGGTACTTGAGACTGTTCATTTTAACGATTACTACAGCTTGAAAACTGTAAAAAACTCCGTGTGAAAACAAAACTTGTCAAAAGCTGCTTATATTCATTTTAACACGTATTTAACACACAAGGCAAAAGCGAACTTTTCCAATATCATCGATTCAAGTCGAACAAAGTTCACAGCACATAAAAATATTTACGTGTAACCGCCGCGCGGCGCGCTCGCAAACAAAGTAATATCAAGACGTAAGATACTTACCGTCTACTGCGGGGATTATCCTCAACTTGACTTAGATATTTTGATGTTTTACCAACGAAATTGGTTTTTCCCTACAGCAAAGAAAACCCATTATCGTTGCTGTAGAAGCCGTCTCGTTACCGCGTATCTAATTTGGGATCATCCAGATTTCTCTTTCTTTGCCCTTAGGTGTGAGATTGACAGCAACGTAAGTAGGGATTTGTAGAGTATAATGGTTAGTTCAAGGGTGCATTGACTCGCGTGATAATGGTGTATGATGGGACCTTTTGAGGCTAACATTGTCGGGCCGAATCGGTTTACGATTGCGTGATCACGTCTTTGAAAAGCGTTGATCGAATGAAATCTAGGTCGGTTGGATAGAGCTATCTCTTGTGGAGTAGACGCTACAATCTGATGTAGGTCACGCGGTTTCTGTGTGAGAAAACACTAAGTGGATGTGGCTGTTTGTCTTGTCCAGATTGTAAGTGAACAAAGAGAACGAATACAGATGTGGACTGAAGCTAACAAGTAGCTAGTTATTTACTTGTGAATTGCACTTTGAGAACGAAACAGAATAGTTACTCGTACCTAAGAATAAATAGTTTTATAAAAGGGCTGATTTCTAGTTCTCTTAATATATCATCACTTAAAAATTTCATTCTAAGCTTTTCGTCAGAAACAAACGAATAATAGAGCTGGGCAGGATAGCTGGCAAGTTGAAATGATAGGTGAAGTAAGGCGGTGCCTGAGTGGCGTCTAATTTGGAAGCAGAAAAGTACGGCGATGAAATAAGCAGATGGTATTATTGCCATCGTAGGTGGAACCTCGATGAGACTGGTACAGAAACGCAAAGATCGGCACAAGAACGAGAGGCCTTTAATCAGTCATTCAAGGCAAAGTCAGGCTGTAGATGATGAGGCTGTATGCTGCGACTACATGACAGCCTGTAATTAACTAATATTGCAAAAGTTTGTGAGTATGTGTGTATATGTTTGTTACTTCTTTACGCTCGAATGACTGAACCAATTTCGATGATACTTGAAGTACAGGTAGACCAAATTCTGGATTTTCTATTTTCAAGTAGGCGGAGCAGCAGGCAGCAATTAGTAAATAGACTACTGCGACTACATGACAGTTAATTATAAATAAATATGTATTAAAATTAATTTCAACACCCTCACTCGCCCAAATCCGTCTTGTCAAAAACACCACAAAATTAAGACATCTCACACACCCACTAAACGTGAAACCTCACTGGTGTTGAAATAAAATTTGCAAATTGATTACTGGCATCATTCATGAGGCTACAAAATGTTGCTTTTGTCACATCCACGCGTATAGGGGTGCATTGTGTCTGGCAGGCGTAATGATGCATTTGGCGATGCACGCCAGTCAGAGTGGGGGCGCTTTGTGACGTGTCGCTGTGAACACTGTACGTTTTTAGAGAGACATTTTGGGGCCTATAATGGGTTAGACGTTTAGGTAACATTAGGTTGGAGAAAATATTTAAAGTACGAGTAACGTAATAGTGAAATATTTGAGGCGGACATATAGATTTTTTTATTTATGCTCAAAATTGCAGTATTACATTTTTATGCTAAATACCACCAAAGTCTGGCCAGTGAGTTTGGAGTAAATAGTAATGTAAATAGATTAGAACGTAAGTTTTACATTTGAAGATAGCATATAAAATATAAACAACTATGTGTAATTTGCAATTTTTTTTATAAATTCACTTCTTGATTTTTTTTATAAAAATAATAAGACCCTGTTCCTGATTCCAATGATATACTGTTTTTTTTTACTTTTTAATGTTTTTTTTTTAATTTTTTTATAGAATATTTAAAAATATATTGATTATGTTAAAATGACAAATAAAGATAATAATAATAATAAATAATTTTTATTCTGGTCAATTATACCCATTTACAGAATTAAAAACACATCACAACGCAAAAAATATATTAAAACCAAATAAAATAATATTAAAATGATACATTAAAATTAACATTAATAAGACACTGTCAGTAAATAATACAATAAATTACAATTATACTTTTCTAACATAAAAAGAGTGAATTTCAATTTCGCCGTACCAGCCTGTTATTTTATTTTTGTTTAAGAATTGTGATAATAAAACTGACCAAGCTTGTCAAAATAATTGAAGGTGACTAGAATTCCCAATACCTACAGCTCTTTTTATGTTACCTAGTACCAAAATAATTAGAAGGAAAATAAATGTTCTACAAAAAGTATTTTCTGAGAACAAAAATATATTTGGTCCATTACGGAGTGTGTAATTACGTTGTTACGATTGTCGTCGACACTCCTATTTCTTCTGTTACAACTAAACCTTAAAAATCTAACAACGTTATTATTACATTTGCTAAAGGATATCGCGACAATCTTCTCAGGAATCTCTTGTAATTTAATTTATTTGTTTTATTTCGTCTCTCTCATTGTACTTTTGTGTACAAAGTTATAAGATTAACTCAATTTTTGGGGCCACGAGTATTCTTTTGTGAAGAAAAAAGTAAAAAATATGGCCGGGGTACTGCTGAGAGTTTTAATGGAATTTTGGTGAAGCGAAGTACGCAAATCGGTTTTTATTGTTCCATGAATTATGTATGGGTTTAAGCTTTACAATATATGGACGTTGGAAAGAATGAATTGAAGATTCTCATGCCGGAATACATTCGACTAAAAGTTTACGAAGAAGTATTATGATGAATAAGTTATTTTCTAAACTGAATAGATCATACCGCGAAAATTTTCGAGTAGCTTCGGAATTTTTGATGAGACCACAGTTACTGAAACAGATAAATCATTCATCTTTATCTAAATTTATGTTGAGTTGGATATTATGCTATTAATTGTGAGCTCAGAAGAGCAGAGAGAAGAAATTCGTACCTACAAGTATAAACATGAACAATACAATATAGGTATATAATGATCAAGATTTCCTTTGATGAAATAAAAATACACACACAAGCCACAAAAGGGAAAATTCAATAAAGGCAGTCCTTTCTAAGAAATTTAATTGTAATATTAAAATATTATTCTATAAACATGAAACCCGAACGTTAAGAATAGACAGCTTAATTAACTCATCAATACACGTTTTCTTTGAAAACACCATCGTGAGGCGAGGGATCTTTAGGTATTCCACGAACAGGTTGTAAGTGTCGAATCGACTGTGGAACAAGTTAGCACAGTAAAGAGAGTTTTAATAGAATTTATAAACTTAAAGAAATGTTTAATAAGGTGAACAAAGATGATGGCAGAACTAATCAAAGAGATATTCTAAGAACTGAGAATATTTATTAATTGTTTATTGAAATCTTTTGCACTAGTAAACATAGTACAAAAGCAGACTTAGTGCCATAGGCATTTTCTACCAGTCAACTAAAATTATTTTGAGAAACGAATCTAACTAATTGAGATGATTCTACCAATTTCTTGTGAATGTGTTCACGTGCCATTACTTTAAAGGAGAAACGACTGGATGCCATTTTGATATTCTACGGAAGCGCATCCCAAAGAGATATTGGCTGGATATTCATGATGTAGATCTCGAAATTTTCTAGAATTACGAAATCCTGCCAAGGCTACCAGATGAATAATAAGATTTACCGCGGTCCTAGAACACATAGGGCAATTGGATGAATACAGGAAGATATTAGTCAATAAAATTTGGACTTTCCACTCAGAGAGAAGTCATGTGATGATTACCAGAATATTTAAAGACGACTGATATTCAATAAAGAATTCGTAAAACTCAATCATACAAGGGATAAAGAAGCCCGAATCAAGAACGTGCCTGAAGATTAGTAAACCGGTAGAGGCAAAAAAGAAGAACTAGATTACGTAAGTCCAAATCTAGCGCTGGAGGGTGATACAGTGATCAATACACATAAGTACGATGTAACTAATACTAGATTACACCCGCTACGTCCCATATCTTGCAGCCAAACAGGAGCGATTCCCCGGACGGGTGCTTACTAGAGATCCCACCGCCTTATCACGGCCCCGCAGGCATTGCGGGCCTCAGCGTATTTTTGTTAACAACTTCTTTTCAGAAAATTTTTACTTGACGTACTATTTTGTTGAGTTGAGATTTTGTTGTTATCGTCTCCCAACGACACGTAACTTTTGCCGAGTCTTGTTTTTGTCACATGTTTGGGTTGTTTCCAGTTTGTGTTATTGTGTCTTACTGTTGTTTTTTTTATTTCTAACGCAAATGGACTAGTTTGGCACTTGTTTTCCTAACACTTTTTTGATCTAATGAAATTTGTCTGAATATGTCTGTTTTTGTAGACGTACCAATTTTTTTGTCACAATATTTTCAATTTGAGTTTAAACTGTCAATAAAAATAACAGTATTTTGAAACTTTAATTGGAAACTATGACAATCGTCTGGTAAATATAGATAACATCGCGACTATAAAAAAAAAAAGTCTATTTACCTACAATAATAAGCAATCATTACCACTTTTCCCAGATACCTCTTGGAAAAAGGAACGAGGCATCTACTTTAAAAGAACAATATTATGCTTCACCGTAGAACAATCAAAAACCAATCTTATGTTAGGGTAATAAGGATCATAAACGTAGCAAAATACGTTTAGTGAAAATGAGGAAATCTTTCGCAGGGCGTCAAAATTGTTACTTTCGCTTATATCCTCCCTTTGTGTCGGCGTTGCTTCAATGCACTCACTGTCTCAACTTTTATCAATAGATAGTGTACTAAAACATATTGCTACTTGGAAACTTTTACAATATAAATAAATTGTGTAGAACCATTAAAACTGTTTTGTTAGATCAGTGTGAACAATTATCTCAATAATTATTGTCCTTCTGAAGCTATTCGAGATAATTATTCACCTACTTGGATACATCTAATAATCTACAATAATATTAGCATAGCATAATCAGCCTTCTTCATTGCTGAGACTCATGCCTCCTCTCTAGGAGATAGAATGGGCCTTAATCCACCACGCGGCCCAGTGCGAGTTGATGAATGTCACATATCTTCGAATTTTAGATTTTAGAACATGCCGGTTACCTGTTTTCCTTCACCATTTTGATAATATTGAATTCCTTGAATTGCTACTTGGCCTTTTTCCTCTCTCCTAATTTTGCTGAGCCCAACAGGGTCCATATTGATAATTAATTATACTATCTAAGCACATAATACACATGGAATGCAATAAAGTATAGAAATATAAATTCTACCGACGGTTCACCTTTAAAAAGTTTATTAGTGAAAAAAAAAAATAACAAGCGTAAAATTAAACATTTCTTGACTTCGTAATTCTAATTTGCAAATAAACGATACTGCTATACCTCTAAACAACTAGCTTAAACACTATAAATATTCTCGACGATAACATAAATCAGATGACCCCGGTCTTGCCCGTACAAGTATGTTCACGTTCG